>JAOXJM010000003.1:14044383-14067173 GCA_026413425.1 Tringa solitaria
CTCCTCTTCTCCAAACTAAACATGCCCAGTTCCCTCAGCCTTTCCTCATAGGACTCCAGACCCTTCACTAGCTTGGTGGTGAGCTTGATGCTCACAATAAATGGATATTTATATAGAAAGCCACTTATTTGGAGATGAAATCTTTCCAGATTTTAGCAAAAAGCCCATTTTCCCAGATTCCATCTGCATTTCATGGTTCCCACTCTCTCACCCTTTTTACGGTCATTTTCCCCACTGAGAAAAATGGAGGGAGAAAAACAGCACAAAGAAGAGGTTCTTCCCAGATTTAAAATAACAGTTCACTGAGAAAAGCACTCGTTCTTTTGAAGGGCAACTCTTTTCAGACAATTCTCCAGCAGGAAAGGCAGGGATATTTGCAGAAGGTCAAATACTGCTGGTGCAACCAGAGTCGGTGTCTTCACCACTTTTATTGCTGGCTTTGTGATTGCCTCACCTTAGCCAGTTTGGGTTCAAATCCAGACAATTTCAAACTCTGGAAAGGTACTAACCGAGGGCCGTTTGGCTCCTTTCTAAGCAAGGACAACTTTGAGAGCTGGAGGTCTGAAACACGCTGGGCTTTCCGAGCCCCAGGAGATCCCACAGAGCTGGAAGCATGGGTGGTGGGTGGGAGAGGAATGAGCTGTGGGTTCCAGACCTCGGGGCACCCACCACGCCGCTGATGTGCAGACCCGCTTTCGGCATAGATACGGACCTTGTGGTACCAACACTTTGGCTGCCTTCCATATCTAAACCATACAAACCCTCAGAAGCTGGGACCTCCATCTCATCCTGCTCCGTGGCACCACGGCTCAGCGTTGTCCTCCCCGCTGCGGGCGCCGGTGGTGGGAGGAGAGGTGATGAGCAGCACGACGGGGGAGCAATCAGGAGGAACGCATCGAACCAGACAGCAATCTGGAGGCTGTAAAAATGAATAGTTTGTGTTTCACTGATTTTGATGCGGTCGTATCATCTGTAAATTACATACCCAGCCATTTTTCCAGTTAGCCATTATTCTGTCAGGCGATCGGCTGCCAATTCCAGCCCTCCTAACCATATGCACGGCTGTAAACCTTGAAAGCAGCTGTCTCCAAAGCAAGCCAGTTCGGGAAGAATAGGGAAACAAATGACATAAAAGCAGATTAACTTCTCTTTAACTTCCTTCAAAATATTTCTTCCCCACAGCCTCTGTAATCCCATTTTTTAAGGGAATTTGGTCTCTTTATTTGTTATACTTATCAGTGTGACTTGAATTTAAAGCTTTAGACTTCATGTTTCTGCCCGTGGACCTGTTGCAATTATAATCCTCAGCCTTTTCAATGGTGGGGACGGCTCTTTGAGCAGTTTTCAGCCTGTTGCACTGATACTTCCCACAGGACAAAGACGGCCAGTGAACACTCGGTGTGTTCAGTCGAGCAGCTCCTCGGTGGGCAGCAGCAATATTCTGGCAGTCTTGGGGTTTTTATCATTTTCTCTTTTAATTTTGGTCCACTTGGATACACAAACTCCTTTCAGGGAGTTGGAGAGAGCGAGAAGGTCTCCCCTCAGCCTCCTCTTCTCCAGGCTGAACACCCCCAGCTCCCTCAGCCTCTCCTCACAAGGCTTGTGCCCCAGACCCCTCACCAGCTCCCTTGCCCTTCTCTGGACAGGTTCCAGCCCCTCAATGTCCCTCCTGTCGTGAGGGACTCAAAACTGGACACAGCACTCGAGGTGGTGCCTCACCAGTGCTCGGTACAGGGGGACGGTCACTGCTCCAGTCCTGGTGGCCACACTGTTCCTATATGTCCTATTCTACACTATACAGGCCAGGATGCTACTGGTCTTCTTGGCCACCTGGGCACACTGCTGGCTCATGTTCAGCCAACAGTCAACCAACACCCCAGGTCCTTTTCCCCAAGCCACTCTCAAGCCACTCTTCCCAAAGCCTGTGGTGTTCATGGGGTTGTCGTGACCTACGTGAAGGACTCAGCACTTGGCCCTGTTGAACCTCATACCATTGGCCTTGGCCCATCCATCCAGCATGTCCAGATCCCTCTGTAGAGGCTTCATACCCTCCAGCAGATCAACATTCCCACCCAACTTGGTGTCCTCTGCACCAATCCCCTTATCCAGGTTGTTGATAAGGATATTACCAGAACTGTTCCCAATACAGAAGGTGGACCAGCCCCGGTGTGGGACCACAGGAGGGTGAAGAGCACACAGAGCCTTACCTAAAATTAGGGTGCAGCATGGGAAGGTGGGGGTTCTGGGGACGCATTGCTGAGGCCTCAATGGAGGACAGTGAGCTGGAGAGTGAGGAGAATAGTGGAAGAGACAGTGTTAAGGCCATGGTTTAGAGAGATGGAGGGTACTCAGAGGTGGGAACAAGGGCTGCCCATAGTTTGTGGCCAAGGTTTATTTATTCTGCCCTCTATAAAGGCTCTCTCTCCTTTCCTTACCTAGAGAAAGACCTCGGGGCTTGCAGGAGAGATGCTCTACTGACCTGGCCATGCCCTTCCTGGGACCACGGGCAGCCAGGACTGCTGTTCCACTGCCCAAATCCAGTCGGGAAGGGCCCTGTGCAGTGGAGGAACCTCGAGGAAGGAGCCGGGCGACCGCCCCGTCTCACTCTGCTGGGCTCAACACCCCGGGAAAATCGCGTGCGACGTGGGAGGAGAGGATGACTGGTCCCTTCAGAGAGAGCAAGAGATCAGAGAATTAAAAACTGAATGAGCTCCCTGTGCCCTCTGCAATTAAAGGGAACTTGAAAGAGTTTCAATTTGGTGATATCATTAATTTCCCCTCGTCCTCCTCCCTCCTGCTGCAGTTCAGAAGAGTCCTTTTCAACTGTTTATTGACTGCGTGATGAAAGGCTGAGCCGAAGAGACCCTAAGAAAAGGAAAGTTTGAAAAGTTTTCAGCCCTTTCATCAGTTCTTTAAACAATGTTCAGAAAAACATGAGAGAAAGACTATGTTTGAGAGAAATAGTGTAATTAAAGCTGCGTGCAGTGGGCTTCGCTGTCCAAATGTGACTCGAATACTCGCAGCCCTATGTCGTGTGAAGATTTAGTTTGCAATTTTGTCACAAACAAGGATGTTAAGAAATACATTTATATTTACCCAGCTATTTCCTTTATTTGCTAAGGAACAAAATCGCTCTGGTACACCAGTTCGGTAGGAAACACAGCATATTAGAGTTTAAAAATAAATGCACGTGCACAGAACATGTATATGGCACGAACCCAGGGATTTCAGGGAGCGTGGGACCATACAGTGTGCCAAGCACCTCTGAAATAAAACCTCAGCACAGGGCACCCCACACCCGCACGGGCAGGACCCATGAGTTCTCAACTCGTCCGAGGAGTCTGTGCCTGTCTAAGAGCCCACAGGAATATTTTTTAACACATCCATCTTTTTTGTGCCCAAATTTCCATCTTTCTCAAGATCCCACCTGAAAATTTCTGTCCTGTGTTTCTTTTTCTGTAATTCCTTACACAGTCTTGTCCCGTAGCTGGAAGGCAACTGAGTCTTGATAACTCATAGGATGGTCCTGTAGAGAATGGGGGCAACCAAGGGATGGGTTTCTACAGCAACATGACTGGTGTCAAATGCCCTTGTCTAGGTCTACTCACACAACACAAACAAGCCAACGGGAATTGCTGCCAAATCTCACTTTTCATGACTCTTAAATGGAAGAAATCCTCAAAAATATCCCAAGCCCATCATGTTTCCTGGGCACGGTTTGCCCACAGGAAGGATCAAAGACTTCAAACAGCTCCACTTCATTGGCACAGACTGATCAAAGCCCAGCCAGCCACAAGGCAGTGACAGGGCCAGTCCCTGATCAAAAGTGAGTGGGCAAAGGCGTGTGGTTTCCCAGTAACCTCTTATCAGATCTCCATCGGGCCACAGCTTTGTTGTCACAGCAAGAGAGGACTACTCACTCCTGGACGTGATGGAGAAGGAGAAGGCACATGTGCTCCTTGGCTGCTCATGGGGCTCAGCGCTTGGGAACAGCTCCTGGATTCTCATAATTACAATTAAAAAGGGAAACCTCCAGAATCACAGGCCGTTGCACCTCCCTGGTGTGAAGACACCAAGTGCGAGTCCCCGGCGTGAGGCTGCCAGCTGGTCACAAGCTGGCAGTCCGTGCCAACGGTGACCATCTGGCCTGACTTTTGGACCTGCTGGAGATGGCTCCTCCAAGTATTAATTTTTGTTGAATAAAGCTTTTCTGACACATCTCCTGGAGTCTGTTGGTCCATTGATACAGCACGGTGCTGAAGGCACCGGACATGTGGCTGCTGTCCCCAAATGTGGCAGCAGTCACAAGAAGGGAGCATGACCAAGGAGCAGGAGCTGAAAGGATGATTGAGATCTGTGGGGCAGGACTGAATGGAGCAGGAAGGGTTAACACGGCCATCAAATTAGAAAGCCGTCCTAATTATTTCAGCAATCAAAAGAATCGACTCACCTTATCAGGCAGCCAACTAGTCCCACCACAGACATCTTCTGTGTTTATTTTCTTGTCTTCTCAGAGGAGAAAGAGAATGTGGGGGATCCCAGTCCCGGCCATCTGGCATTAGTGTGAAAAATACGGTGAGACATACACAGTTGTGTGAGTAATTCCCTTCTAGAAGATAAATTCACACGTTCTCATGATCTTGGATTTTTTTTTTTTCCCCCTAGGCTTTATTCACCCATAACTACAACCCGAGGAGATGTGTCCATTTACAACCCTGACTTCGATCAGCTTACTTCAGGTGCCTTATTAAAACTGTGGTTCCTAGAGAGTAATTTTTACCCCAAATCAAGAGTTTTATAAATTGGAGTCCCAGGCAGTGGATCTGGCCAGTGTTGCCGCTTTCTCCTGAAGGCTGCCCTGAGCATCTGCCCTTGGTGGGACTTGAAGCACTGGAGGCTGGTGGCGTAAGTTCCCCACACAGCCCATGAGCTGACCATCAGGGACAAGGCAGAACTTGCCTCTGTGATTGGCAGCACTACATTTGTTCACTAGTGGCTTCCCTAGCACTACAAATTTAACCCAAATGTGGTGTAATCACCCCACATTTTGCAGAGATCAAGCCACAGCTGTCCTGAAACCTGAGCGACGTACCGAGGGCAGCCCGAGATCCCTGTCGTGTCAGGCACGACGCTCTCCTTGGCACCTGCAGCTGTCTCCTCTATGTAAGAACACTCTTGCATTTGTCTCAGAAAGGCTGAGAGATGAAAATAAGCTCCCATCCAAGTTTGCTTCTCCTCCTCCCGCACCGAGCTGCTCCGTAAATTGCCCTCAGCGCTGCTGCACAAACGAGGCAGCTGCTGAGAGCCTGAAGAGCACGGGAAGCAGTCTCCTAGCAATAAGGAAGATGTAAAAACCTTCAAAATAGCTCCTCCTTCCATTTCTTTCCAGTGACTCATACTGTACAACATGGGGGGGTTTTTTGGGGTTGGGTTTTTTTGTTGGGTTTTTTTTTTTGTTGGTTTTTTTTCCCCTTCGCTTTCTTACAGCAAAACCACTCGCGCTGTGTGTGTCGGGTGAAATGAGGCGAGGAAAAGGGTGCACGCACCGCCCTCGTTCAAGAACACACGAGCATCCCAGGTGTCCCCCACAACCTGAATGCGTTTCGCATTGTCTTGCTGACAACGGTCTGCACTCAGGAGGCATTTTGCACAGCCCGGGCAGGCAAAACCACCCTCCTCTCCGCCTGCTACGTCCTACCGACGCTTCGCGGGAACCCCTGCGAAACAGAAGGCAAACAGCTGTCAAGGTGCCCCGTGCGTGGGGACGTCGGGATCAACCACGCTCCCGGCAATGGAGTGGTACAGCTCCCAAACTTGAATCACGTTGTCTGGCCTGGCAGGGGTTTGAGAAGCAGTGGTAAGTCAAAAAAGAGCAGGTTTCCCACGGTGCTGTCGGATTTACACCGTCTCACAGCCGAGCTGGAACTGTCCAAGAAGGGAATCATTATTTAAAAACCAAACAGACATGGTTGAATGGGCAAATTTGCCTTCGGTCCCAGGAGAAGTACCTAGACAGGTTTCTGAACCCCCCCATAATTTTCCTATCTCTTTTATTTTCCTGAATAATCCTCACCCTCTAATTCTGATTGAAAAAAAATACCTAAAAATAGTTCCAGAGAAGAACTCCAATGAATTATGCAATGGACATATGCTCTCGCATCAAATCTTGATGCTTACTTTATCTGATGGCACGCAGAAGATTGAAGCTCGGGACTGTGCTGGGAATGATCCCAGAGATGCAGTAGGATTCTAGGTCACATCACTTCATCTCTCATCAGGCGTGGGAGCACCTGGGAGAGCAGATGGCTAGACAACGTAGCTATCACTGGTGGTTTTAATTTTCCTGGATTAAGAAGCAAGTACAAGGCAAGTAGTTTGATTTGCTGAAGATGCAGTGGCAACCCTGGCAGAGGAAACCCTTCCACAGCTCTCATGACAAACCGCCTTCTCACACAGTTTCTGGTAGGACTGCAAATCCACAGGCAACTCATTCACCAGTCCCTTTCCAGTTACTGCCGTTTCAATCACATATCGCTAAGAAATACCCTGCCAAAAAAAAAAAAAAAGATATAATAATTTAAAATCTAGCTTCTAACCATACAAAGTGCATCGTGCTTTCTCCCACTGTGACTGTAAACCAGGGGAGAACAAAAATCTTGAATGTGTTCTGTAATTCTTTGTGACTGCATCTCCTCGCCCTTGTGAATTGGCAGAGCCTTCGGATCCCCGGGCTGCAAACCTAGGCTGTTTCCAGCACATCCTTCCTCCAGCATCACCTGAGTTGGAGACAGCACCGCGTACCACAGACCATCAGCTTCCCTCTGCTAGTGTTCTCCCAGGTGAGCTGGCTCCCAGTCATCAAATTAGCTGCTCTCTCCTACACCCTGGTCAAAACCCCAGCTGGAATGAGCTGGGGCTGCTCATGCAAGTCACAGCCGGCAGCAACAAGCCCTAAAAACTCTTAATTTTAACAACAATCTCTCACTAGGAGCTTTTGGGGCTGAACTTTGGGAAATCTTAACCTGAACAGTAAATAAAGAAGTATTGTCCTGGAAAAAGAATTGCTACCCTCAACACATTATAATTTCATCCTGCAAGTAATTAATTAGCCAGTAGTGAAAAAAAGCACTGTTATAGGGATGGATACAAGGAGGTAAATTTATTCCAGGAAACTCCATTGCCTTCCGTGGAACTACACTAGGAGAGGATTTAGTCCAGTGTGGGCGTACAACGTATCGCTACAGCTTCATCCCTAACCACACAGACAGATGTGAAGATTACCATGGCAGTTCCCAGATTTAGGATTCATAAATGAATTTCTTGTTTCTCTAGAAAAAGGGCATAGCAGGATTACGTGGAGAAAATTACACGTTCTTATACTCAATTTTAGTTAGGAGCAGCTTCAAGATAAAATGAACCAGTCGCAGCAAATGTATTATAATAAAACAACACCAACACTAAAAAAGGGAAATTACTCTCTTACTATGTTCACACCTATCAAATTTAGAGGAAAGAAAAAAACCTACAGTACCACTGTGTGTATTATCAGGACAGTCAATGAGACATGAAACAAGGACAAACTCCATTTGCCTGGGCAAAAAGCCCAGTTTGGAAGTAATTGCTGTAGTGGTGTAGCAGCTGCAGATATAGCCAGATCAAATCCAAAGATCAAATGCTTATTTCATTTTGATAAAAGTCATTAAACCACAAATCAACTTACTTTGGAGTACAGTCAGGAAATAACTCTGTATATACCATCTGCACATAACTCTCCCCTAATAAATTAAAGCAGTGACAGCAGCTTTCTTATTTGAAATCCCCAAACTTATATTTCATTAAGTATCAACATTTCTCATATAGATTTTATTCAGCAGATAAGCCACCGCACCATGTTTAAAATCAGAGCAGAGGATTTCTGAGCTGGGGGGGTGTGCTGGGACCGTCTGCCTCAACTGACGGCTCAGGACCAGGATTTTGAACCCCCTCTCCCTTTGAGTCTCACGATGACAGAGAAAGGAATGGCACCAAGGGCTCACGTGTGAAACTCAGGGAGCACCAAGGAAGCTCTAGAAGCGTGGACTTCTTCAAAGATAGTCAAAATATAAGCAAGAGCGCAAGAAAAAATATTGTAGAAGCTAGCAATTGCACGGGAGCAATTTAATTACTGAAGTGCACTTTCTTCAATATGTTAGCCTGGCAATTTAATCAGTCTTTGGAGAGCTTTTGGCCATCCGTTACAGGGCTGCTTCGGCAGGCACAGGCTCTGCCTGCACCAAACCCCCCAGAGCATCCGTGGGGCTGGGAGAAATACGGGCTGGGAGGGAGGATTTCACAGCGGTGAGAAGCTTCTCCTTCTCTCTGCTCCAATTTGAAGATCACAGAAAACTTCGCTAATTGTATCGTCCCAAGGGAGACCATGATGCTACTGTGCATCACGGCTTCTCAAGGGGCTGAAGCAGGTTGAGCCAAAGTTTATAACCTTCCTTTACTTATTAAGGCTTGCCTAAACTCATATGGGCTTGTGAAGAAGAATTTAGGAGTATTTTATTAGACTCAAATTATAACAGTCTGACCTTTTTGGAATAGCATTTTATTCTCCTTTTTAGTCCATCAGAACTTCAGCAGACAATTTTTGTAGTGCCACAGTCTCTGCAGTTGTGCCGGAATCTGGCCCCATCATCTATAGCTACAAAACAAATGTCAGCTCTCATGCTGTGATTATAGCAATCAATCTCAAACCCTCACTGCCTATTAATGTAATAGATTGTTCTGGATGTCTGGACCTGCAATTCTAATACCACTAATGCTCATCAAAACTTTGAGAAATCAAAGATCAAAACTTCACCTTAATAAATTAATCAATTTTTTAGACTAGGAATCAGTTTGTTGATTTACTTCTAATACACCTCCCACAAAAGGTAATTCAGTTACCTGTGCCCTTCAGAAAATCTCTGCATTACTGACGGATGGATTTAGAGCTAAGAAGATCATTATTAAATTCACGATTAACAAGAAGTTATCAAGACAGTGTTAGCCAAACTAACGGGCAGATTATGAAATTTTCACCTCAATTCTTTTTTTCATGGCAATTCTCTTTTGTATTTACCTGGTAAAGAGAAAAGGACTCACCTATTACTCCTACGCTGAGCTCCCAGCATTTCTGGAATGATGTCCCGTCCTCTGCAGAGGACATCTCTCCACAGAAGAGCTTCTTTTGGGTTGAGGAAACTAATACTCATTTTCGGCAGTCCTCTGCTGTCCCACGTATTTTCTTTTAGCGAGTCTCCCTTCCACCTGCAGTAATTACTTGATTGGAAGTTTTTGTCATATAAGTGGGAATTACTTTTAATCCTCAAATTATTAGAATTCTTAGCATCCTGGAATGATTTTTGAAGATAAAAAGAAAAGTTTTAAATGAGTTTTGAAATATTCTTCTGAAAACTAATATAATAGCATAACTATTGGATTTTTTAATAAAACCAACATCAATTTGGAATAATATATTTATATGAATGGGTTCTCTGTCAATGCTAAGCCTCGAGTTGTTCTTACTTCAAGCCAAACTTTTCAAATATTAAGCAGGAAGAAGGGGAGTTAGTCCACAATGCACAGTTATCAGGAGACCAAGGCAAAGTTAGTCTACCAAAGGTGATGATATTAATAATGACATTTATGCTGCAGGAATTTAATTAGACTGAAAAAGAATTTGTAGTAAAGATGTCACAATAACTCAAGACAAAATGAAAATCAGTCCAAAGGCATTCAGTCCTTAATTAGTTTGGGAGTAGTAGATTAAAGATAAACTCAGAAAAATTGGTGGAGTGAGTGGCTATTAGGGGCCTCTAGAATGTATAATGTCACGTTAGATTTTTCACTTTTTGATGCTTTTAGATAAGACCAAGTTCAAAGTATTTTAAAAAATACAGGAGATGATTTTTTTTGTCATTCTTCAAAAGATCAAACGTTTTTGCTTTTAGTAAAACCAATGACAGTCACAAGCCTTGGTTGTTGACACTGATTTTTTTCCTGAGCAGGATGAAACAATAAGCTGCATGACACCTCGGTTATATATGGAGAACGGCAACTCTGTGCACAGACAACATTCAATTTAAGTGTACTGCCTTTTGAAAGACGAGGGGAAAAAAGGTGTTTCTGATCATCCACTATAAGTGACTTTCTCGGTGTTGGATTGTTCTGTGCAAAACACATGAAAGGAATAACCAAGCAGAATGTTCATAAAAGAACCAGGAAGATTTTCAAGCTCAGTTGATTGATCTGTGTGTGTTCATATTTAGGTAAGAAAAAAAGGTATCTATGCAAAACATCTTGCAGCCACCAGTAAATGCATTTTATGTTCTTATTAAAGGAAGAGACCTGAAGGAGGAGATAAGTCCAGCCAGACTGAAACCCTGGGAAGCTGCCACCTCTGACCAGGAGGTTATCAGTCCAACATCTCCAGAAGCCTCTGCCATGAATTCCCTCCCAACTTAGGTACCAAAGCAAGTCAGGTAAGTGGCCCATTCTTCATCTTCCAGGAGTATTCATTTAAAACAAAAAGCAGGGAAAAAATCCCACAGAAAAGACAGTAACGTACTGTCTGCCTGACTTGGCAAAGAGACCCTAACCCTGCATCCCGTGGGATGGCTTTAACGACGTGTTTGGATTTCACACAATCCTTTTTTTTTCTGTTTTATCTCAAGTGGAATAGACTCAGCAGATCAGGGAAATTCAAAGTTACGAAGAAAACACATTTAGTAGAAAAATTTAGCAGTACATAGATTATAAGCAACTTAATAGTAATAGCATAGGCTACTTTGAGAATTTTATTCAATTATATTCCTGCTTTAAATGATTTCTGCATCAAGCCCTACCTGAAACAAGAACAGAGTGAAGAAAGCAAAACAGAAGCTCTCCCTAATTTGCATTCTAAGTGGTTAATTTGCTGGGTTGACTAATGGATTGCTTTTTATCGTAAACTTCACGCAACCATATCAATACTCACTTCTCATCTAAAGAAATCCCCAAGAGCCGTGCTAGATTCCTATCTTCACCCTGCAGCTCCGTGAACCTCTACGGTGCCTCGTTAGCATCAACACACTGCATTTTTAAATTAAAGCCAAGCAGCACTTGCCTAGCAGTAAACGTACGGTCCTAAACTGCCCATCTTCAATTCCTCTCTCTCTCTCTTTGCCCTTACTCAAGGACAGAGACATTTCTCCCCATCGTTAGGACAGCTTAAAATGCTGCTCTCAGCCTTTCGGTGCTGGGTGCATCTGGTGCTCCCCACGCCGTTTCCCACCACGATCCTTCTGCCGCGCTCCTCGCTGGCCTCGGGCTCTGTGTGCAGGTGCTGCAGCAGACTGCTCCCTTACTGCTGATCTGTGCTGTCGTTATTCACTCTCTCCGCTCCTCTCCTTGGCTCCAGCCGTGCCATTATCTTCTGTGCTGGGTTGTTAAAACGAAGTATGAATAGCATCCTTCCAAAAAAAAATAAAAAAAAAATAAATAAGGTAGCGTTAAATCAGTTAGGCTTTTCTTTCGACCTTCAAATAGGTTGAAGGCTTTTTCAGCTCTAATCTAAACATTTTTCCTTATGGGAAAGGAGTAAGTTCCATGTATCAACAGTATGAAAGAGTCTATTGGTGTGAATTTTGGAGTACGCTTCCCACAGATGGTGAGGAGAGGGATTTTGCCTCACCAGCGCCCAAGAGAGGTTAAAGTTTCTTCAAACCCCACTTTGCTTGGGTTTCTTTATTAGAATCAAGAGGGATTTCTGAGCAAGGAGCTAAACCGAAGTGTCAGTGGGTAGGTAACCTGCTCAGCATTTACACCCACCTCCTCCACGTCTTCTCAGCAGCCTTGTGACACTGCTCCAGCAGCGGCACAAGGGGCACTGGTTGTCCAGGAGGTTTAGAAGGATGGAGAAAAGGACAGTTCTTCTCTCATGAGTAGGCAGGGAAGGGGGCAGCCACGGCAGATGGCAGAGAAGAAGAAACACAGAGTGGCTGGTGCTGGATGACTAGCTGTCAGTTAGCATTTCTGGAAAAAACAAATGAATCGCCGCGCGATTACAGGCATCCCTCATCCTTCGTCTTTCACCCAGCACGGAGAATCCCTCTTTGAAACCTTTGGGGGACTAGAGGCACAAAAATAAAGGTGCCACAGCAGCAAGGCACACCGGGCAGCTTCTGGAGAGGGAACTCGGCTTGTGCTCTGCTGGGCAATGGCATGGCCGGACCCGCTGGCCCTTTCTCCAGCTGATTTAAAGGAAGCTCAGACCTCTCTCCCCTTCCCCACCACCTCCTTCACCACCACACACATCACTCAGCCAGCACCAGGCACAGCTCTGAAAGCCCAGCACGCTCAAGTCTTGTACTTTTAATGTCAAGATCCGCGTCAGGGCAGAGAGTTTAGAGTTTACTCTTTACCGTCTTCTGTAAAATTAATTACTGGTCATTTGACAAAATAAATTGACCTTAGAATAAGGTTTCTAAAAACGCAAGTGGTGTAATTCTCTAAATTACTTCCTATACACAGTACCAAGTTCTTTCCTGCCTTACACCTCCCCTAATGTTGTACTCAGTGAATATAAGGAAGGGAAGAATTTAACCTCTAATATATAAGCGGGATGTGCTTATTTCCCTAGGGAACTGACCCGATCTAGAGCACTGGCTATTTATAACACATTCAAAAATAAATCGCGAGGCAAAAGGGTAGGAAGGCTGTTAAGAAAGGCTATATTTGTTGATAGAACTAGAACAAGTAATACAGCTGTGGATTCCCATATAAAGTTACCTTTACAGTACGCTGAAAATTTTAAATTGTTACTAAAACCAGGCATTGCTCCCAACTAAGGCAGCTGCCCCTGATGGGCACAGCAATGCCCCATGATCAGAGCTGAACGGTCATCTGTCCAACCTTGAACAATTTCTTCCCTCTTTGGTCTACGGGATTTGAGGAGCATTGCTCAGGACTAGTTCCCTCTTGGATGAGGTGGCCTCACCCACAGTGCACACCCGCTGGGACCTACGGCAGTCCTACAGGAGATAACCAACGTTGGCCTTGAGATGACACCAGGGGTGTTTCACAGCTCACCAGAGCTGCGAGACAGCACAACAATGAGAATACCCATTGCATCTGTGACAAGCAGCCCTGGAGAGCTTTCTCTTGGAGGGAACTGGCTCACTTCAAACCAGCGTCAAACACGGACAGTCAGACGGTGAAGACCGGGAGCAAACAACGGAGTTGAAGTTATTTGGCAACACAGATGGGCCCTGAGTCATTTCTTGGAGCTGGTCTTCAAACACAGTGTGACAGTCAGAGCTGCAGTCAGGCTTTGGAAGGGCTTTGCAAGGAACAGACAGTGGATAAATGTGCCAAACGACCTCTTTACCTTCTAACTGTCCTGTTTTTCCACCGCTTAGTCTGGTCTCTTGCTGTCAGCCGACCGCGTGGCACGACGTTGCACCTCCAGAGACACTGGTGATTTGGGTGGGCTGAGGGCACCGGAGAGGTTTTATTCAAAAAAAATCTAAGAGAGTTGAAAAAAGCTCTGTTTAAGCTGACTCTAGTGGATAATCTTTGTGAATAACATCTGCACTTGGCCTGCAGCGGAGGTAAGATTAGAAATTTCCGACCATTAATTCTCATGAATACAGATTTCCAAGCGTTCCTCACAAGCCCAGAGCATCACTTGCTAAAGAAACTACTTTTCGCCCTGCCACACTGAAAGGAGGCAATCGCAAAAGGTGGTCACGGGCAGCATTTGCCCAAGGTGGTGCGTTTGCCCACGGTGATGCCCATCTTGGCACCTGGGAGGTGGTAGGTGCATGAATTGTGGGGGACACACGGGCAGGGACTCCCGCAGCCAGAAGGGAGGAGACGGCGTTTCCAAAGGAACTAAAATTCTTTCATTCTCTCCTTGTTTTCCTGGGTAGCTACGAGCGTTTGTCCCTTTTCATTCCCCCTGCAAACTTCCATCAGCAGAGAAAACCATCCAAGAACGACACTTTAACAGAGAGAGCGCTTACCTGCGCCAGCAAAGCGAGACGCAAAGTCTCTGCAGCGACTCCTTATGATGAAATATTGATAGAAAATACTGCAACACGAGAAGAAGTTTAAAATCAGTCAGTCCTTTATATACAAATCTTTTTTGTTCAACTGTAGCCTAGCGGTACCAGATCACTTTTCTAACTTACATATGAATAAAACTGACTATTCAAAAAAGGCAAATACATCTTCTGAGAAATTTCAAGAGAAATTATTTTTTTTAGTTTGCAATTTTTTTATTTTTTTCCCCATTTGTCATTTTCAGCAGTACATTATGAAACAAAGGGTACAGGATTTTTTATTTATTTATTCTGAAGACATTATAACTTTTCAATCCTCTGTTCTTTTTCCTGTGGCATAAAAGAAAAAGGAAATAAAATAAATTGGAAGAAGAATTTTCTTGCACCAGAGTTACCCAAAACCATGAGTGATGTTTTTCTAACAGGAAAGTCTGGAGAAATCAAAAGGCTTTTATGAGGAAAATTCATTGAAACAATATGCTAACAAAACAGGAGTTCAGTCAGAACTTTTCACTTGGTCTGCTCAGCTACCTATACATATGGTCAAAAACTTGTTCCTGGAGTACTAGCAGGTCAGAGGGGCCCGTCTCACTTGGCTGCTTTTCTCAAAATAAACTCTACATGTCCCTTGAGGTCTTTGCAATCGCTTTATGGGGCTACATAACTCTCTGCTGCTCTTAGCTGTGCTGAATTGACTCATGTACCCTCACTGTCGGGCCATGGTGGAGCTTCAGCCATCTACCCACCCCAGAGCCTTCAGGGCCTTCTCGGCTGCAGGACAATGGGCACAACCGTGATGCTGCACCTCCTACCTCAACCTCCACAGAACCACAAGAAGTCCCTCTGTGACCAGAAATCCCATTTGTACCCAAACCAGGTGTCCTCAAGTCAAGGTCCCTGTCCTGGACACCACTGCTGTGGGAGACCGGGACTTCCAAACACCTTGGTGATGCAGATGTTTTGCTCCACCACTCAATACCTACTGGTTTGATGAATTTTGAACCTATTTCATGCTGTAGCTACATAATGACCATGATGAAAAAAACCAAGTGGCATCCCAGGAGGCATCAACTAATTATTTGGTATCTAATTAATGCCACAATTTATTTGTTGACCTTCCTGTCAAAATATGTGGAGTTCTAATTAATTGATAAATAGCTGGAACTACCAAGGGAGTGCTGAAGTTTTGGCTGGTCAACTTTGACACAGAAGTGGTACATACCTTGAACTCTGGCACCTTGTGTAGAGTTCAGTGACACAGGTCGAGAGGAACCAGATCACAAAATGCTGCAAAGATGAACTTGGCAAGATTATGTGAGTAAAATATCATCGCCTGAAGCCATGCCACCTTGCTGGGATAACATCCAATCTCTCCTGTCAAGCTACATAAAGCAGGGTAATGAGTGAGGAGCACCTCGATGGCC
Organism: Tringa solitaria; assembly: GCA_026413425.1. NCBI lineage: Eukaryota > Metazoa > Chordata > Aves > Charadriiformes > Scolopacidae > Tringa > Tringa solitaria. The sequence goes on from JAOXJM010000003.1 coordinate 14,059,877, forward strand.
CAGGAAGGGGCACTCATTAGTCAGCATGTAGCACGCTGTCATCTTGGTCAGAGGCACGCTGATTTCTAGCCAGGAAGGGACAACTTGCTTTTGCACGAGTGCCTTTTGGATGAGTGGCAAAACCCAAAGGACAGCTAAAATAATTTCTGATCCTGTTGTGGAAGTTTCTCACACGTACGTTTTCATGGTGTGAATACAGCTCAGAGACTCGAGAGCCCTTTAGGGCTCTTCAGGAATAAATGAAACTTTATAACGTCCTCTAAGGTGTTTCAAGAGAAAAGAAGCTGTGCGTACACTGCAACCGCACCGGGCACGGAGAGAAAGGGTGGCCAAAGTGGAAGACATCTTCCCGTACAGCATATACTCACTCCTTCCCTCAAGCTCTCTCTTTCTCAATTGCACCTTTTATTGACAGATGCAAAGCAAGACTAATGAACTATTGATAACCCTGGCACAAAGGATTATTAGGCAAAGCAATTTTATTTCGTGGGCATTGATTTATATGTCACAACCATGGTACAAATGAAAATGGTAGTTTAGATAGATGAACTTGAATGCTAAACAGGTGGTCATCCTGTTTATTCCTAATTCCTGGCCTAATTGCACATTTACATGTACCTCTGTATACTCTATATATACAGATGTGCTTGCATCTAGATTTTCTAGATTATTAATGGTATTTGGAGAGAAACTTAAAGCAATCCAAACATTAAAACAGGGATGCTGTTTTGAAAGGGCATGAATCTTGACGTTATACTGAATAGGTTTGATTTCCAAACACACAAAAAAATAGATGTCCAGACACAAAGGGAATCCACAAGTGAAAATATGGGAAAAGAAGGGGCTTTTCCTTAAGCAGCCTGTACTAAGTATGAAATCTGCCGGCCCGAGAAAGAGGGCAGGCTGAAGCAGGAGGACAGGCGTTACCGTTTCACTGCAGGCACACAACCACCGACCTGTCTCTACCATCAGCCTGTGGCGACGTCCAGAAACTGCGTCCACAGCCTCTTGGAGAGCTGGAGCCCGTCCAGAGCCAGCGAAGCTGCTCATTAGCATCTGCGAGGAAATAAACTCTGTCTGATCCCGAGAACCAGGCAGACACGGCATCCGAATTTTAATTCGCATCTTGTGTGGCATTCACCTGACATTTAATTTGACAGCGACTGCTGCGTTAAGGACTGCCTTAGCCCAGATGGAATTATGAAAACAGTAGTGAAATTTGTCCTCTTACCTTGGTGAATCCAGGGGGAAATTTCAAACACTAAGACACAGAGACCTAATTTTGCTGGCATTCCAACGGCAAATAGGTAGCCAGCACCCATTTTTGTCTTTAATAGCTTCCTCTAGCTCTCCTGGTGAGTAATCAATGACCTCATAAAAAGAACTGCCATTGGCCTCTCCACCATCATGATTAATACTCAATCCCTCCAGATCACAAGCTCAGATAAAACAATACGAAGGGTATGCACACAAGAAGTGATCTGACAATGTTAAGGCAAAAGCAATCCCCAGGATTTCCCAGAGAAGGCTGTTCCATTTGCAGTTTCAGTCTAGAAAACAGTAAAAATAAAACTGCACTTTAATCAACTTTTAGAGGAAGAAGGTTTAGGGCTTTTTTTTAAGACAAGCCACAACAACAGGACACTTCCCCTACCTTAGGCTCTGTTAAACATGACACTCAAAAGCCATCTCCAATACTCCAGGGATTAAATTATTTTCTGAAATCCAATTCATTCCCATCGTTATTACTGGTATAAAGCTGTGTATTTTCTCACTTTCCCCCCTTTTTTTCCAATGCTAGAAATAGATTAAACAGGCACTTCAGGATGCTGAGCTGCAGTTTCAGCCGAGCTCTATGGTTCACGGAGATTTATCAAAAATGACAAGATTCAACATCCAGGAGATGTCTCACAGTGCCCAGAAGCTCCAAGAAGATGCAGCAGTTACAACAGTAACCAGAAAGAAATAAGAAAGTGTTAGAAAAAGAACTGTGTGGTCCTTGGAAATCAAAGGTCTGACAGGAATGGGATCAGCACTGGGTATTAGTCTGCAAGAAAGAATCACTGCCCGCCTCCTCAAAATGAGGAAACAGGGAAAGCTTCACTGAACCTTCACTTCAGCTCCAAGGGCTGTTATAAACTTCCTCACAGTTACCTGTCAGAGCCTCCGAGACACAGAGTTTTTCTCCTGTTCCATTTGTGTGATATTAGCTGCAAAGTGATGAGTGTCTATTTGTGATACTTCTTCTTCTCACTCAAGCTGTCACTGGAATAGTGAAACATAATATTCCGTTAGTGCATGCTCTTTTTCATACACATGCATGTACAGTAAATTATGATGTATCTGAAAAAGGCTAAGAAAAAAACGGAATATCTGGACAGTAAATACTTATGAAGTGCAAAATCATCTCCTCTGCATAATCAGCCTTCGCTTGGTAACCCACCCTGCCTAAGCAAATGCTTACAATTGGGGACCCCTTGCAGCCACGCTGCATCATTTCTACTGAAATTAATATAAGGCAGGTGGGATGGATGCATTGGCAGAGACTGCCTTTCACCAAATCAGGAGCAGAAGCATCCTTTCCCTGCGCCGGAGCAGGACCAAGCGCACCCTGTGCTCTGCTGCTGCAGAACCCCTTCTCCCACAGAAATAAAATATAGAAACCCCGGGGCTGTTTCCAATTCTCACAATGAGCCGGGCGGGATCCCGCAGGGAGCGACAGCCTGCCTTTTCCCTCTTCATTCCTACAGTGAAAGCGAAGGGACAAGTTAAGGATTCGCACATTGAAAGCTAATGGGAAACACCGACGCGTGGTGCTCTGTGTTGTCTCTCTGTCAGAGTAATTCTGATTTAGCGGTGTCAGTCTCTTGCACGCACGTGGAAGGTGTCTCTGTTGTCTCTCCCGATGCCGCCGCCTGTACGTTCACCTTGCACAGACTGTGCTTTCAGCACATGAGGGCACCCACACGTGCTTGTCCCCAGCCCAGGGAGCATCCATCCTCCTGCACCTGCCTCTCCTCTAGGTGTGTTTTAGAAAGGGCTCATTCCAAGGCTGTACGCAGTAACAGAGAGAGAAAATTTAAAAAAAAATTCAGTATCATAGCACATAAACTCAGCAACCTCAGGTCGATATTTCCTCAGCTCTTTCCCATGCATAAACTGAGCTGAAGTCGCCAGAGCTGCAGACAAGGGCAGTGAGTACAACCACAGCAAGGCACGAGAGCACCCGGGTTTCTTCTAATAAACGACGGCTCTAGTAAACCCCTGCAAGAGACGCCCGTTCCCAAGCAGTCAGCTTGCACAGCAAAAGGGAATCTGGGAAAGAAAGTTCCACAGTAAAGTCCTGCACTGAAAATAGGACTTTGTGGGTCTCCTGATTTCTTTACAGAAGTCAAAGGCAAATTCCTCCATGAAGAAACAACGCGCTGGGCATCCTCCCCTCCCTCCCACGCGCCAAGACCTTCTCAGAATCACAGAATCACAGAATCACAGAATTGTGGTGGTTGGAAGGGACCTCTGAGATCATCGAGTCCAACCACAAAAAAAACCAACCAACCAAACAAACAAACAAAAAAAACCAAAAACAAACAAACAAACAGAAAAAAACCCATCTCCTTTACAGATGTGGAAATAGCCCTAAGGAGTTAGGCTAATCCAGGAGAGTAAAATGGAAATAACTCCCATAAGACCTTTGGGAAAGCTTAATCCAATCTTCTCTTGTGAACTAGATATTATTCCTCTTTTGCTTGCCTTCAGTGGTGATAAACTGCAGACAAAAGAGATAAGGGACTCACACGCCTCACATTCAACCACTCCTAGTAAACACACTTCTTGCTTTTGCTTATCTTACAGCCTGGTATGGATTTCCTTTTAGTAACCTCCTGAATTACAATCAAATTATACTTTCAGGGCCATTGAATTGCATGACTTGCAATACCTTAATGGGTTCTGTTCCGGCTCCTCAGGAAGGACTTGTAATCCCTGTCGTCTTCTATATTTCAGTGAGACTCAAGGATATGCCTCGCTGCTATGCAGAACAGCACGGACCTTACATTTACCAGAGCAAGTTCCGTGCAAACAGCGTGTGGGCGAGTCAACCGCCTCCTCGAAGAAAAATTTTAATAGCATACGTTTTTTTCTTTTGCCTTATGGTGACAGTGCAGGGCTTGAATGGTACAGTAATTCCAAAAACTCTTCCAGACATTCATTCAATTTGATTTAATGGCACACAGTCTATACGCCAGGTGTCGGCAGCTCTGCAAACTATTTGAAAATAAATGAAAGTATTGATGCTCAGAAAAGGTGCAGCGTGTGCCACATTCCTCCGGATACCACTGCTTTCACCCTGTAATAAAGAAATTGTTGCTTTGTTAGTTATGGGCTACATAGCAAAGAAAATATAGTATCTGGTCTATAGCTGTGTTGACATCAATTTTTGAATTATATAAATTTTCAGGTAATTTAAATAAGAGAGGGAGAATAAACACAAGAAACCTCTCGTCAGGACTGATTGCCCTCCCCTGAAATTCGGAAGGTCAGGATGGTGTCCAAGGTAAATGTGCTGATCCGTCAGAAGTCAGTTCCAACGCACATCTGTTCTCCTCCTCCTCCTCCCGGCTCCCCCGTAAGGATCCGGCAGGAAAGTCAGAAAACACTGATATATTTACATTACTCACACAGCACTAAGGTAAGGGCTGCAGCACGGTGCATCTCCTCTCCCGTACTCTCTGACAAGTATGAAGTACATTCTCTAGCCCGTGTTTGCAGCCAGAATATCCTGGCTCCTCACACTCACCCTCTGGGCAAGATTTTCAGGGATCAATGTGGCCAGTTACTTCTTCAACTGGGCAGACTCTGGGGGGACAGGCAGTCAGCCGGTTTTGGAAATCAAATCTTTTAGGGTGTTTCATGCTGATAAGTTTCAATAAAACTAACTTTTCCTTCTCCCTCCCCCAGTATATAGGTACTATCCTGCAATTATGCTGAGTAATAAAATAACTTCTTCGACAAGGTATTCCCCAGGACAGATCAATGAATACACAAATAAGCAAGTACAGCAGTAGACTAAAGGATTACTGAAACAACTGACAAAGAAATAAAACAAGGTTTTGAGATTTTGAGATTTGAGATTATATTTTGAAACAGTGGATGAATTATCTGCTGCTGAAAATGGGTCATTTTGGGAGGGTGTATATGACATCTCCAGAAAAAGATCAGTGTAGGTATCTCTGAATACTTCTTCCATCGAGAACAAATCAAGGCTATATAAACAATTCAGAAATTCTGCTTAGAAGACAAAGCATGAAGAAAAATTGCTTAACTTTCAATCCTGCTGATTTTGTAGCAATTAAAACAAGTGCCATACCATCATCACACACACTCCCAAACACAGAATTGGAATAAACTGAGCTAATTTTAAAAGTTTCTGTTGGTTTGAGCAAGATTGCTTTTGCTGGGGGTATTCCCACTCGGGTTTGAACCTCTCTGAACCTTATTGCCATTGACTTTGCTCAACATCTGTGAGACCGACAGCACTTACAAGAAAGTAGTTATTCAACAGAGATACAAACACACAGATTGTTCGATCCAATGCAATTCCTATTCTTTTCAAACAAACTAAGCTACGAGTAAGCTGAGATCTAGAGAGGGTCTGAAAGGATCTCAGGTGTGCAAAATGCGGCCCCTCCAACTACCAAAAGCTAATGCACTTAATCAGGTCCACTGAGAAAAATTACACGCTCCGGAGAAAATCAGAGTAGGAACTGCCTCTGTCTGCAGCTACTGGGTGGGAAATAAGAATCTCCCTTCTCCCTTTATTCATCATACTTTCTTAAAAATGTTATCATGTTTTTTCCAATTGCATTCCCAATAAGGCATCAGGCAAGAAATAGTGTTTGCCAGCCCTGAAAAGAAGTAATCTTTGCTGGCAACATCATTTATCAGGATAGGGGAAAAAAATGTGCAAGTAACAGGTAGGAGGAAATTTCCCCATAAGACAATTTGAAGAGTTGCCAGATGAATGGAGAGAAGCACTGCCGAGCAGAGGAGAGGGGGAATGGTATTCAGCAGCACTGGTTTCAGATGGAGAATTAGTTTCTTTCCGACTGGGTCCAAGGTGCTTTTCATCCCCGCCTTCCTTTAAACACCTCGGGATCCAAGTCTGCTGAGCGCAGTGTGGGGTCAGAAGTGATTCACCAAAGGGGGACGTTTCCAACTGCATCCCAGCTCAGCTCCGACCCCACGCGGGGTCACATTGTATATTTGACCATAACATTCCTTATTTGTGCCACCCCGCCGGGGGAGGAAGCCAACCTCCCTGGTTTATGACTTTATTTAAGGCCTCATTCAGGGAGTAGGATTTCTGCCGGCCAAATATCGCACTAGTTTTTCCCAATATTAACTTTTCTGATAACAAAACACATCGCCACAGATGGAATTCTACCTTAAAACAGACATGCTGCGTTCACGTGAGCAGAAAATGGGTATTAAAATATGCATCATGAATATTCAAATACATTTGCAAACGAAGAGACTTCAACTGTGTCCTTGTCCTTTGCGTGTTTTCCACAAATATTGAAAAGGGAACTTTCCTGGGAGAAACACTCATCACAACATGAAGTTTCTAAGAACTAACTCACTCGAGTTACAGCAAATATTCACAAAACAGATACTTTAAATTGGTGTGTACTCGTAGGAGAAAGCCGATTCTGGGAACCTCCAATTAGGCAGCAGAAACTTTTCCTCCAGCCTCCTCAGAGAAGAACTAAAGAAAAAGGCTTATTTTGATAAATTATTCAGCAAAGATTTTTGAAATGGCAAATATAAATGGGAGAAAAAGACAAACTTCATCCATAAATTACTCACTCGGCATTGTGAGGGGAGGAAATGCCCCAGCGCCGAGCTGGAAGCAGCAGCTACACCTGAATTAAGTATTTTAACTGCGTGTTGAGGGACTCGTGTATACTGACCTTCCTGGAAGCTCTAAATCAGGGCCCCCATCCCAAGAATCTTCCTAATTATGGTAATTTCTAATAACCTAATCCTGCACAACGATGCACAGTGGCACGTCAGGGTGGTGGGTGTCTGTGCACAAAACCCCACGGGCACCAACTCCAGCCGCCTCCCTCCCCTGCCTTAACTAAGGAAGCTGTATTTTTAATCTTTAAAATAGAGAAAAATCCCTTTTCCTTTCATAGTTGGTTGCACTGTGAGGATTCTGTTGATAGGTCAGTCTGGGGCCTATGATGCAGTCCTGAGTGGCATGATCTGACATGCTCTGGGTGGTCCTGCTTTAGCA
>JAOXJM010000003.1:14078538-14098220 GCA_026413425.1 Tringa solitaria
CTCAGCCTTCTCTTCTCCAGACTAAAAAGACCCAAGTCCCTCAGCCTCTCCTCATCAGAGAGATGCTCCAGGACCCTCATCATTTTCATAGCCCTCTGCTGTACCCTCTCCAGCATTCCTGTAATTCCCTGTAATTAACTGAGTAAAGATACATATTTGGGGACGCCTGCAGGGTCAGAAGCTCCAGAGGTGTCTCAGCACCAGACGAACACTTCATTTTTGCCCCTGGCATTTCTGAGCTGCCCGTTCCCACCAGTTTATGGGACGGATTGCCCCAGCGTCACGATGTTTTGGTCCCACTCTGTGCTGCCTCACCCAGCAGCGAGGCCAGGACGATCCATCAGGTGCATCGGGATAACGAGACGGGAACGAGCACTGGGATAACCACACAGGAAATCAATTCCCCTCTCTCCAACACCACATTTGCTGTAAAATTCTTTCTTCTGTAATTCTTCTTAACTCACAAATTGCATAGCTTACTGACTGCTTCCAAAAATGCATTACAATGTTATTCAAGCTTTCCCTACCTTTATCTAAGACCCCGTCAGTAATTAGCCCAGTGCTCAGCAGTCCCCTACCCAGACCTTCCCACGCTGTCCAACTGCGCTTCCAACTTCTTTGCGTTTCTTCAATATATATAATCAACATGCAAATTTATTCTCAAACTGACATAAAGCACTAATGAATTTAGTAACCACCTGGAAATTAACGGCGGTGCTTCAATGTTACACGTCTCAAATGAGAGCAGTTGTCTCAGGTACGGCGTGTTCTTGGAGTGGGGAAGGATTAATCTTTATTACACAGCTCACCAGTTTCATTTCAATTACTTAAGCAATTTACTACTGTATATGGGACCTTTGGGGAGTGATGAAAATATTTCCAGTGTTTTTTTCAGGTTCACCTTCAAGTTTTGGCAAAAAGTGGTTCCTGATTTTTCTCACTTGAGGAGGAATTTACAATTTAAGGAAGATTATTCCAGTTGAACATGGTGATCCACAGCTCTTTCTAGTTGTTATGACAACACTCTGGTTCTCCAGGGCTGATCAGACTATCCAAGTGGGGGAAAGAAAAAACTTAAACCAACTGCCCAAATTTAACCACTCCATTTCAGAAATGATGCAACTTTGACACCAGCCCTGGATCTTCCTTTTATCGACATGTCCTTGGCAGAAACCTTGAATAGTCACTGTAGTGACAAAGCCAACCCAGCCTAGGCAGGATACACAATACAGAGGACAAATTGCCAAAATGTAATTTTTTTTAACCAAAGTTCTGTTTTAAGCAGAGCCAAACCATCAGCCATCAAATGACACCGAAATGAAGAGCGGGGACGCAATGAAGGTCAAACACCACAAAGTGCCACCACGTGGGAACCATGCACACACAGAAACCAGTAACAGATCGCTGCCCATAGTTTAGTAAATACAAAGCATGTAAGTAGAGCTCAATTTGAATAAATCTGCAGCTATTCTTTCAGTCGAGGCCTCTCTGATTCTACTTAATAGCACCTGGCTCTTTAAGGATCATTCCTATTGTACTTCAGTCTAAATTCAAAGTTTCTGTAACTCCCTCTCTGAGATAGAGATGTTGTCGGGAGCAGTGGGTGTATAAACTATTCAATACAAATTAATTTTAATAATTAATAATGGGTAAGGATTTCAGAAGGAGGGGTTCTTTGACGTTCTAAATGAAGTTTCACATGATTAATGGTGTTATCTGGGAAGAGATGGCAAGCTTTATTGTTTTTGCTTTTCAGATGCCTCCAGAGCAGTGACATATCTTATCTATTAAATAGCAATCATCTTCTCCATTTTTGGAACAGATGGTTGCATGTCAACATATTCTTATCAGAACAATGTAAATTGAAAAATATTGAAAATACATTCAGTAAACACTTGAGAAAACTCCTCATGCACACTGGGACAGTGAATTTAAATACCTTACTTGGATTTGTCCTCCAATTTACTGTAAAGTTTATTTTAAAGTTAGCAGTCTATTTTGAGTTATGATTAATGGTTTTGAAAAGGCTTTCTTCAGCTGCACATACCAACAAAGGATTTAGAATTAATTCACATCTTCTAACTTCTTCCTTAATGGATTTTTAAGGTCCACTGCAAAGAATCAATCAATACCAGGCTGAAAGCTCTGGCGTGTAATGCATCCTGCAGCATCAGAAGGCTTGTGTGTGAAGCAGGGTGAATTATGAGAGTCTGAATTAATTGGAATTATTTGCAGTTATTAAGAAAAGCAAAATAATAATTTGCATTAATTTAATTCCAGGATACAAAGATAGCAACTCAGTCTGCCTTTAAAAAATGTAGCAAAAGTTGGGGGGAGGAGGTATTCAAAAAAGTATTTTGTGAATCTTCCTCAAAAACTTAAATGCTGATGCACTGAATATTTTCTTGTCAAGAAACATTTTATTTCTGGGGCATTATTTTCAGGACAAATTGACATTTGCACGTTAATTGTGTACCTTGCATGACTGCACGTAAAGGTAATGTAACTGGCAAGTAAAACAAGTAAATTAAAGCATTTCCATGTATTTTCTCTCTTTTTTTTTTTTTTTTTTTTTTTTGCTACTGATTGCTTTCTTTAATTGATAGTACATTTTGTTAACTTAGTTTCACCACTTTTTTTTTATAAATCATTCGAAAACTTTAAAAAATGCCTCACTGTGTGCACAGAGAAGTTGTCGCTGATGAGGCAGAAGGGGGCCAGGGCAGGGATGAAGGGTTCTCCCACATACGGGAATACGCCCAGGAAGGGGCTGGGCAAGTTGTAAATGCCTTTTTACAGCACGATTCCTCTGGAAACAGGAACTTTTTTAAACTTTTCAGTTACCAAAAGAAATTACAAGAAATCGTCACGTCAATGGCACCAGTCTAAATGACAAGATCCCTCTCCAGAATAAAGACAACAAATCTCTAAAATTCTGAAAAATTATTGGGTTCTAAAATAACAACAACTTTGAGAACTCTTGAGATAAAAAATATACAAATGACTCCATTTTGATTTCCAAATGGAATCCACAGGCTACTTCTCATTGATATCATTGCTTTAGGCAAACACAACATCAAGTTGTAAACCTACACATTAAAATTGGAATCACAAAACTCCAAAAGTAATTTTTTTTCTCTGATTACCCAAGGAGGTGACAAGAACTCCTAATGTTTTACTGCCAAAATCTTTTATGAGAAAAGGAGCAAACGCACTGACTGGCACCAAGTCACCAAGCCCCACTGAATCGAGCATATATATAATTTACTTTTTCATTTAAGCTACATTTTTTGCCATTTATTTATTATGATCTCCACATTTTATTACTTTCTGTTGGAAGAGATACAGGCAAGAGTCTCCATGTGAAAAGATCGGTGCAGTGTAACTTTTGGTAGTTAATTCATCTCACAAAAATAGCTATGCCCTGAAAGATACACGGAGTTACAGATCTTAAAAGTTCTAGAGAGGGCAAAGTACAACTGTGCCACGTCCAAGGAATCAAAAAATAGTATCAGATATTTCAGGCAGGCAGTATCCAAAATTTATCTCTTGCAGTAACAATAAAATAGGTTGAAACGTGGATGGGATCAAGCTAAAGGTCCGATCTGAAAAATACAAACCTTTAGGGGAAAGTGGAAGAAAAAAAAAAAAAGATTGCAAAAATATGTTTCTTCTTGAAACACAGTACAAGCAAAGATGATTTTTGCTTCTGTTATTGCTCAAGGACAGTAAGGTGAAATGCATTCAGCGTACAGGCAAATATCTTCTCCCTGCTCCTCCGTAGCACAGGAGCCGTGCTATGAGCCCAGAAAACCACATCCATTTCCTTTCTGGCTCATGCAACAGCTTGAGAAATTAGGTTTTTAGCCAAAGTTGCCCATTTTGCAAAACATTATAGAACTGTTACTGATCTCAGAGTATTTACAGTATCTAAATATTCTTTAATTTTTTCCTTTTCTATGCTGACCTGCACGCTTGCCAAGTGTTGCAATTCATTAAATATCTGTAAAATACAATTAGCCTTTTTGAGAAGAACTTAACAAAATAAAGGGCCTCGCGTATCAGGCTTTGCTGGGTTATCTGCATCTGCCCTCTCTCTCCATTCAGGCTGCAATTCCCTCTGTTTTTCTATAATGCATAAAAAAATAATCTGTGGATCATAGGGCTCTAAGCAGAATATATGTAGGTAATAGATCAAGAACACAGTAAACTATTAAAACCCAAAGATGCTTATCAAGCAGGGCTTATCTTGACACTTCCACAAGTTCAATTTTTCTCCATCACTTTGTTATTTATACTGCAACATTAGTATAAAAGATTTTTTTTGAAAATCATAAGAACATTTCACATAGAGGAGATGAGACAAGTAATACTGCAATAAAAATTCATCATCTTTTGCTACCTTAGCTATTTCTTTTACTCTGACATAACTTTCACCCCCATACTTCAGCAAATAAAAACCCACGCATCAGTTTCCCCTGAAGGAATCGCATAGCACAAAATTAGACTTAAGAAAAAAGAAATAAATTGTCTATTTTCCTGCTGTTTGTACTCATCTATTTAACAGATTATCATTAAAACACCCAACGCTATGGATACCCCGTAGGCATTTTGGAATGTGCTTCGGAAGGAGTCTATGTTTTAAACACCGCTCTGGTTACTTTACAGGAGATTAATTGTCTATCGTGTTTATGTAAATAGCAAAGCAAAGATTCTTGTGCATCCTTATTCATAAATTAAAAACAATGCTTTCCTACAGTTACCGCTGTAAAGGGGAAATAGACCTTGACTAGATGTAATGAGGCATTTGTGTTTGCCATAACTATAATTTACTATTACTGCTTGAAGAGCCATCAGTTCTTGTTTAGTCTGTTAAGTGACAATAAGTGCGGCTAAAATAAATTCTAATGAACACTCTTGGGTCACCTTACTGAATTTATGGGGCATAATACAGCATTTTCAGAAACAACTGCAATCTTTGGTGCTGCATGCAATAGTTTGAAGCGCTGGTTTGACTTTTCAGGCCATATATACATATATACACACCGATTCTTGAGGCACCCGACTTTGGGAAGGATGACCTTGGACCAGGCTTTGGCTCTCTGGAAAGCACCAGGCAAGGTTGTTTGAGTGATGGCAAATGAATCACGGAGCTGCTGGTAGGTCTGGAGAAGAATACTCAGCAATAATGGAGTTGACCGGCCACCACGTGGCGGCAGAGCAGGGCCTTGCCATGGTGGGGAGGATGGAGGACCCACAGCCCATGTCCACCTCCCCAAGCAATCTTCTTTACCCTCACAGCATTTTCTACACGACTGCTCTTTCTCTAAACAGATAAAATCATCCTAGAGGGCAAGAACAGAGATGGCTACAAGAAGAATGATCGGCAGGATGAAACACACGGTGTGCCAGTCAGGTGCACGAAGAGACTGACACCAAACCATGCCTACACCTGCAGAACGGGTTGAGAGAATGCCCCTGATCTACTCAGTCTCCCACAAAGACGTCAACAAATCTCTCCTGGAAGATAAAATTTTCAGGGGAAAAATATTTCTTCAGAATTTCAAGTCATTATTTGAAAAACAAGTAATTTTTTTGGATTTTATGGTAAATGGGATAAAGAGGAAAACAGAGAGAAAAAAACAACCAGAAAAAAAAAAACTAATATTTTTCAGAAAATATTAAGCAAGAAAGCACAGGTTTTCTTGATAGCTGCCATGGGGAAATTATTCCAGTGATTAAAAGTCAAACATAAATGCTCTTCTCACTTGTTGCCTTATTTACATACAGACATCTTCTTGTAACACATTTTGCTGAACAAAATAATCACAGGCATCCGCTACATAAAGTTCTCCATAGTTTGATGCCACAAAAATTCTAAATATAAGAGAGACTTTTATAATGAATCAGACCAGGCTGTGACTTCTTATGTGGTTTGGACAAGAGAAGCGGTTCCTCCTTCCAGCAGTGGCCATGAGGGACACGAGTGCTCCAAGAAAGCCCTGGTGGCCATCCTGGGCCTGTCTGGCTTCAGGAAAGATGCTGCTATGAAAAACTCCTTTAAAGTCTCCTCCAAGGGACTTTCCTCTGTGCTGGACAGGGTGACACTGGGAGTGCAGGATGGGAGATGCTCTGCTCCAGCACTGCACCGGTGCAGATGCTGCTGTGATTGCCCTGCAACGAGGAGGAGGAGGAACATCTGTGCCCAAGCCAGTGGCCAACAGAGGCCACTCAGCACCAGCAAAACAGCTTTTTGGAAGATCTCCAACTCAAGCAAATCTCTCCAAAGACTGAACTGTCTACTGTCTGTAATTCCTCTTCCAAAATTGTGCTGAGCAGAAGTTATCAGGGCATCATGCGACCACCTTTCGAGTCAAAGACGGCCAATGAAGAAGCAGCAGCAGCCCTCACTTAGAGCAAAACACTGAAAACTGAGGAGTGAAACCCTAAGTCTAATTTAAGTAAGTGAAAAAGTCCTATTGATTTCAATGGGGCAAGACAGCCCATATCTGGAGATGATGGCAAGCCCTCACTTTGTATTCCCTTACAGTCCATGACACAATCTGTTCCCAAGAAACGTAAGGACACTTCGCTTTTCAATTAAAATAATGTACTTACATAACGCTACTACTTTTCTCTCTATTGTGCCTGGTCTTCACTCCAGGAGCTTATCACCGTGATCCAGGTTTCTTTATCCAACTTTGTATCTTATTCCAAGGGAGTTTGACAGGATTTCAATACAGAACCGGAGTGGTTCTTTACAAAGGCTCCTCCAGCCCCATTATGTATCTGAGAGGAGCGTATATGATGGAGATTATTGTCATGTTGCCCTCCTTCATCTTCCTGAAGTATAAAATATAAAAATGCCTGAATACAATTTTTAACCTATTTTTTGAGGGGAATAAAAGTCTGAGCTCTCTACAGCGCCCTAAGACGAATCTTGAAATTATGAGAAAGACTCAATTCTTCTGTTGTTAAGGGCGTGGGAAAATAATACACAGCGAAACGTACTTCATCACACAAGCTTTCATTATGGATTGTGCTCTCATATTTATTAAAAAGAATATTAACATTACTTCCTATTTATTTAATGCTTTTCCTCTTCAAAGCACTTTTTAGACATTAGCTAATTAATTTAATGACTTGTAATATTTCAAGTGTGCCTCTCCTAGGCAAAGCTGAAGAAAGGACTTTGCTCAGAGCAAGAAAAAGAGCTTTTACAGATGTTTTTTGCACAACTGTGGGCTCTCAAAGGCAGGTCAATACCTCCAGCACCGTTAGCCTCTTCAGAGGACCAAGGGTGAATGCAGGGCCATGTCTTTTTAGTCCCTGAACGTCCTTTTGGTGCAGCAGAGTGAAGCAAATGCTTTGCTCAGGGTACGGCACAACCACTTCCAATCCTCATCTCCTCGAGGCACGGCTACCGCAAGATCTCCCGCTTTGGGAATACACTTTGGCAGAGCTCCAAGACTAAAAAGCCCAGTAAAGTCACTGGAGAGCTGTTCTCCACCGAGGGCTGTACCTCCTTAATGGCTCAAGCTCTCTCCCCGCTATCCGCAACGCGAGTTTTGCTATCGGTGCCAGCGGAGACCAGGTCAACCTGCATGTACCCAACCAGCTCCTGGTTGGGCTGCCTCCCCCACCCTGTACTGCACCCACGGCTCTCAGCAAGCGATTCAACGGTTTGAGATTCACTTGTCCTTACACTAGTCATTCTGGACACTCCTACGTACCAATATACTCGTGTTAAAACCCCACAGACAGAAGAGTTAATGGCACGAGAACCTACAGCCCTACCTCCCTGAGCTGTGGGGATTGAAACGGGCTCGGCCTCCTCTCCAGGGAGTGATCACATCACTTCCCCGTGCTAATTAGGGCGATGCTTTACAGTACACAGTGGGATATAAGGGCACGGAACATGCTTTAACTGCCCCGGGATGCAATAGCTGGAGCCGCAGCCAGTGGGCCACCAGCCAGCGCTGGGCACACCAGTAAGGTCTCCCCAGACCAGAGGATAATGCAATCCCTTGTAAAACTACCTTTACCTGTGTTATTAATAACAAGGTGACATTTATGAAACTAATACACCGTTAACTCCATTATGCTTTATTGCAATTTCTCAAACATGATCTCTGTAATGTGTTCATTTACTGAAGCCATTTGAGTCATTTAAATATCATTAAACCATGGAGGAATTAGTTCTCCCCCTGCAGAGGTGGAGAAGCTGTCTCAGCCCCAGTTGTTCCCCCTCCTTCCCTAAAACCACGGGCTGTTACCCACGGCACTAGGACAGAGTCTGGAGATTTCACCCAGATTTTGGGAAAGGAGCAGAGAGAGAGCGAGGAGAGCCCTGCAGGGACAGCCAGGGACAACCAGTGCGGCCGGGTGCCACCACCAGGGAGGTGACACTTCTGAAGCACCATCAGTCAGACAAGGAAGTTGTATTTTAAGTGTATTTTAGACAGCGATTAAAACTTTTCTTGCAAAAAAGAGTCGGGCATTACAGGAAAATCTTCAGTGAAAAAAAAAATATCCTGCATAGAGTGACATCAGTCAGAACCCAAACCTGTATAAAGTGTCTTTTTTTTAAAAAAACAAACCAACCCAACCCAGTCACATTGCACCAGGTCTGTGGACAATTAAATGCTGCATACACACAAGGAAGGCTTGTTTCAAACTAGCTGTCATGTTAGAAAAGGTGAAATTTTGCTTTAAACTATGCCCTGCACAATAGAGTAACAAGTGTGTGTGTGTTTTAGGAACTGGATTCAAGCGCCCAGCTTGCTGAAATATATTTGATATAAGTATAATATATATTTTATATATTTCATATAAATATATGAAATATAAAGCTTTCTTCTAGGCAAGCCTTTCAAACGGAAATTAGAATTATCGTGAACTTGATCTGAAGGGGTTTACTTGTGCTCCCCTGTGATTTAGAGGCCCCATCACCCACCAATTCCAGCACAGACGATGCTCTCGGGCATCAGGGACCGAACTCTCCAGTGACACATACTGACACCCCTGGGGTAACTCTGATTTACGCCCCCTCAGGACCGTGCCTTTAAGTGAACTATTCAATAGGTCACTCAAACCAGGCTCTCCCTATAAAACACCCTCTGAAAGGGTCGTACAGCACACCTCATTCTTGTGTGTTTCTGTAATATATAACAACCATTAAAACTCCCTCTTGGGCATCTCCCTCTTCATCTCAGTCGGGGTTCCGACTGGAAATCAATTGCTGGCAGAATAATTTCCAGGTATCCTTCACCTAGAAGTGATCTGCTGAGAGGGTATTTTGGCAATTCAATTAAAATTTCAGTCGGCTAATTTTTTTTGCCCATTGTGGAATTGGCAGTAGCAGTAACCACAGGACGTAAGGCAGCCTCCTTGTTGCTTCCATTCCTGTGAGTTAAGCAATCAGACAGACTTTGGCAGGTCTTTGTCAGGGAGAATTTGACTCTTGAACAGTTTTACTCCCCTGCAAATCTCTTTCCTGAATAGGAAATAAAATAAAATGAGGCACTTCTAGCACGTAAACATTTACAATTGTCCACTTTCCTCATTGTTCCCAGCACTGAAAGGACTGGCAGCAGCAACCCAAGGGAAAATCCTTCGTTCCCAACAGCATCCTGCATCCCTTAACTGCCCAGTGCATCCGTTCTCCCCAGCTCCCCTGAAAGCAGGCACAGGGGGAAAAAAACCAAGGCACTCCTGTGCAAAATCTGTTTCTAGAAAATTTTCAGTCTCCAAGTTTTAAAGAGGAACATTTTTATTTCTTCAAAAGGTCTTGCTATTCCAATTATTTAAAGAATGCTTGAAATTCTGACCTTTTTTTTATTCTCCTTTTAGTATCCTTGTAAATATGGAAGGAAGTAAAAGACCTGGACGAAAATTTTACTTGGGGGCAGGGCTGGGGAAAGTATTTTGGACAGAAAAATCCTTGAGAGCCTTTTTTTTTTTTCCTATTACCAAAAGATAAAATTACAAGGTCTATATGATCAGCTCAACCACGTCCACTGCTGGCATCAGTGGGTTTCCCTGGAGGTCCATGAAGAACACAGGATGAAACCTCAATGGCTGTAGCAAAAAAAAAGCCACTGGGAGTTCCTCTCATTAAACCCAGGGTCACATTAGAAAAATTCCAGGGCTGCTGGGCTGAATTATTTTCTCTACCACACACACAGCACTCGGTACAACCTGGGCTCAGGAGAGCAGATAGCAACACAAGACACATGTTTACTCTGCTGTAGCTTTCCAGAACATCACCTAATGTGATCCTCAGCTTTTCTCCAAAAACTCCTGGCAGGGCTCTGCCAGCCACCGGCACTTGCCCTCGGTGGGTGCCCCTCTCCAGCCCCCCTCGCTCACACACTATGGACCAGGAATAAAAAACATTTCTCAGAATGTGTTCTCCTATTTTGATGCCTCCCGTTAGGCTTCTCTTCCCATTGCCCACCCAAAACTTCTTTTAGAGTCAATTAACACAAAAGCCCTGTTTTGCTCCCATTTACTAACAATCTTACTGATCTTTCCAAGGGCAGTATCTGTTTTGTAGCAGAATCACAGAGTCACAGAAGGGTTAGAGTTGGAAGGGACCTTAAAGATCATCGAGTTCCAACCCCCTGCCCTGGGCAGGGACACCTCCCAGCAGACCAGGTTGCTCAAAGCCCCATCCAACCTGGCCTTGAAGACCAGAGCTCCCCGGGAATCATTTTTAAATGCTTTACACACCTTCTCTCAGTCTTTGATCTGTTCTTTTGCTCAAACGCAAGCTCCACTGGCTGCACAGCGGGAGGAAGAAGCAATAGGACCTCTGTGTTCAGAGCTCATACCTTCCTTTCACAGTCACGAAGGACAAAGAAGCAGCAAAGTCCTTGCTCGTCACAAGAAGTCACCAGTGATGGTTTGCATCAATACTGCCCTCCTGCAATAACGTGAAGTAAACTGACAAGTGCAATGAGGGATTCAGGCAAAGGGAAAACCATCACTCTGTTGACAGCTCCCAGAACCTACGTTTCCTTTATTTTTGTAATTGTTAGCTTGTCAAAGACTTTAGAAGACCTTCCTCTCTGCAGAACACCGGTCTGGGAATGACTTGGAAGTCATGAAAGACATAAAAATATCACTGCACCGGTGAGGACTGCTCCTACAATTCTGAATATTGCTCTTCACACACGTGATTTTGGTAAAAAGCAGTAGAAAAGCGTACACTACTAAATTGTGGAATTCATCCAACATATCATTCCTTCTTTCTCACACAGACTAATATTTATGTTACAAAAACACAAGGAGGATAAGCTGCTTTCCAAAACATTTGCATAAAATGTACAAATGTTCTCACTTACATCCATACAATTAACAGTAACGTGAATTAATATGGTACTACCACTTTGAAAAATGCATCTACAGGCCATTTGCTAATACTGCGCTTTTGCTGTGTTAGTTTTTCCCAAAACCTGACTTGGTGCCTTGAACTGAAGAGAACACACTATGACTCCCAACAGTTTAGTGTCATTTCTTTGGACACTGCTGGTACCTGCAACGTTTTTCACTCTACACATCTCAATTAGCCCAATCGGGCCCTCCAGTGGGATACTGGAAGATTCACAAAATAACGACAAAACAATCAGTACACGATCAAAAGCCTAAAACTCAAGCCATAGCCTTGAGCTACGGGGGAAGGTAACTGCAAAAAAAAAAAAAAACCACCAGACATATAGCCGTCCTGCAATTAATTCATGGCAGACCTGGCTGTGAAGTCAGTACCTGGGAGCGAGATCACACTGAACATGAAAGAGATTATTTTGGATTAGACGTTGAGGCTGCTGTGCCCCCTTGGCCCCGGCACACATTAAACATGAAAGCCGCAATGCAGATTAGAAGGTTAATTTGAAGAAGGCTGTTCTAGGGCCTGCTGGGGTGCAGATCTGTTACTTCCCCCCCTTTGGGTTTGTTCCTGGGTATTAGATGTTGTTTCTTCCTTTTCCACTACAGAAACCCCATCAGACAAAGATCCAAGTTGGTTTTTTTAAACCTGTACCAACACATTTTTGTTTCATGTATTATTATACATTCATGTATGTATTATTATACATTTCAGTGTATTCCCAGATTGCGATTATCATTTTGGCACCAGCACAATACCAGTAACACAGAAATCATCATTTTTAGGCCTCTGTGAACTGCCGTAATGAACTACTACTACTACCAAATGAAGAACATATCAAACTAGGAAAAAGTCATTCTGCTCATCACGGATGCTTTACCATCTATTGCTACCGTTTTCCACTAAAATTAAGCGAAGCCAGACTGCAGCAACACAGGGCCAGCACCAACCATGTGAGAAATTAGATCATGAAGCAAAATTTTGCTTCAATGAGCCACGAGTAACTAATGAGATTCCGTGTCCTCAGAGAAGGCCACTGCTGGCACAGCCACGCAGGGACCATCGGCTGGAACAGCTCTCCTTGTTTCCTATGTTCTAATGAGGTTTTATTCTGCTCGTGCACATCAGCCCCTTGGTATTATCTCAGTATCCAAAGGGACACAGGAACCCACTGATTTAGCACATGAAGGTAATCCTACACGTCAATGCCCTTCAGCGAGGAAGATTTATAGAGCTGTCAACAGGACAGGCACCCAATCTGCAGCTGGAGATGGAGGACAACTCGGGAGCTGCGGACCCCCGTGCCCCAAGCAGCCTGTGAAGGGGTTAACACAGCTTCATGGCCGTGCCTCCTACCCCAGCTGAAGTTCTGACTGTCCCCATCGGGCTACCTGCCCGCAGTTTCATCTGGTCAATGGGGACAGTTGTCGGCCACAAACCTCCTGGGAGGGACCTGGAGGTGACCACCTGGAGCGGCTGCGGGAGCATACGGTCTGCAGCTACCAGGATGGAGTCCTCTCCATAAATCCCGAGAACCACATGGTCCCCAGGAAGTTTCAGAGCAGACTCTGCACATTTCTGTGAAGAAAGGGTACAGCATCCCCCCGGGGAGGGCAGAAAGCCCTTCTCCCAGAAATTGCTGAGCTAACTAATCGCTAATTGCTCCCTGCTCGTTACCACTGAAGACAGCTGAAAACTATGGAAACATAAAGCACAGCATTAAAGCAAGCCACCGTGGAAGCCAGGCTTCACAAATCCTGTTTTATAATCAGATATTTGGAAGTAGCGCCCAGAGAGGGGGTCAATGCCCCATCACTGGAAACATTGCAGGTCTGGTCGGAGGGGGCTCTGAGCAACCTGCTCCGGTGGGAGGTGTCCCTGCCCAGGGCAGGGGGTTGGACTAGATGGCCTTTAAAAGTCCCTTCCGACCCAAACCATTCTGTGAGAGTCCCACTCCAGAGCTTCCCTCCAGGCCTTTCCTCAATACTTGAAGAAAATGAGACAGTTTCCTCTGTAACTCAGCGAGGCACATGCTGCTCCACTTCAAAACCATGTGTCCCCCGCTGTTGATGCTGATCTAAATATATTTAAATTGAAAAATAATATAGTTATGCTCCTTTCTTGTCTCCCATGTTTGTATTCTCAGGCTTTTAGGGAAAAAAAAAATAGATCTATCAAAGTATCTGGAAATGTACTAATTATTTCAATGGGAGTGAAGATTTTCACATGATTATATGATCCCAACTGGCAAAGTAAACATAATTACCAATATTACCAGAAAACAAAATCAGCAACACTTCAAGGCTCTGTGGGCTTTAGTTAGCAAATATTTTTACAGTTGATCATTCGTTGCAAAAGGCTTCTTATTATTCTTGTAAGTAAATCTGCACCAATTCAACAAGCAATCTAAATGACCTTATGTCTCTCCAATATCTCCATGACTGGGAAAGCCTCAGAGCGAATGAAAACACCCCAGATTTTATAGTTACATTATTTTGACTTGATTGTGACCTGCTTAGAAAGCCTGCAGCTGTGTTTTCTTTTCTGAGTTTTTTCAAGGAAGTTCGGAGTTTCAGAAAACTTGGGCACGGATGTTAAAAAGCTAAGAAAGGAAGTGAGAGGATTTCACTGATGTCACTTTCTTCTGAAAATCCTCCCTTTCAGTGAACGGAAGGGATATCGCTGGCATCTGTTGTTACTTTTGTGAGCCTGTAAAGGTTTGCTTTTTTTATATATATAAAAAAAAAAAGGAACACCAAAATATTTAGACCCACACTTACACTTAGATTTATCACTCTTTCTTCTCTATAGGGGTTGTTATGTATTTCAGAATTATATTTACTCCTGGCTTTGAAGCTCTGTGGGATTTCCCTTCCACTTCATGAGCACCTCCTGGGGTTACAGCGTCTGCGTTTCCCACCCATGAAACAGCAGCGCTACCTCTCAAAAATGTCAGGGTGATGAGTACCTACACCTCCAGGAAAGGGAAAATGCCTCTTCACTGGCTACAGAACTGAACCATCAAAGCAGCCCAGAGCCCCGTCGGGGCTGAGCACGGGGACAGGAGGTGGCACAGCGGGGGCAGGAGAGAGGGAGCATCTCCTCTGCCTTCCCACGGCTCAGCAGGAGCTGCCGCCACCACCCAATATATTAAATTTAGAAGCCCTGACAAAACATTTCCTTCAACAGCAAAATAACTGACAGGGATTTAAAAAAAAAAAACCCAAAGAAGAAAGGCAAAGGCAGGCGGTACCTGCTGGATGATAACCCGGGCGCTGACAGCCTCGGTGGGGAGGACCTGACCTACCTGCTGAAGCTCTGTCACCACAAAGCCATGCTAAGGACACACAGCTGCCAAAAAAAAAAAAAAAAAGAATTTGCTCTTTTGCTACTAATATCCTATATTTTCGATAAAGTAGGCAATCAGAATTTTTCTCCTCTGTCTATCGAAGGTGTTCAGTGGCCTCGGGAGCCAGTGGGACATCCCAGCACCACATCTAATCACACATGGGGGCTGAAGCATGGCTTTCCCTGGGCTTCTGAAGGACCAGAGTCAACATGGGAATTAGTGTCTCACTTTCCAGCATCACTTATCTACCTCATTCCTTAAGGCAAAATCCAATTGGAAATTCAAATACTAATTAAATGAAAATCTTTCAAATCTTGATTCACGTATTCCGCTATTTTCGCCCTTCTTCTCTGTGCCTCTCTGTTGAGCTTTCTCTACCATGGATTCTTCTTACCACTACACCTCGGGTTTAGGATTAGGTGATGAAGCATAAAGCGCTATTTAAATATTATAATTTCAAGAGCAAGCAAAGAACACTGCATTTATCTTCACTAACCTTGAATACGCCTGTCCCATCTAATGAAAAAAGTGATTGAAGGGACTTATTTTAGCTTACTATCCCAAGGCCCCCATAAAAGCTGAATGGTAATTTAATTAGTTTCCTTTCTGGTGATTAACTAGGAACTTCTGATCATTTAATCTGAGTGCACTTTGATTCATTAAGTGTCTGTTTCCTTCTTTTTTTTTTTCTTTTTTTTTATGAGGTTATTAAATACTCCTGCCCAGGTACGGGCGGTCATTGGTATGCAGGGCGGCCCAGAGGTGTGCGTGAATCAGATAGGAAAATATGCACGATGTGAACTGGATTTTCAAAGCTACTTGGGGACTCACCTGACCAGATGATAAATTAGCAGTTAATTTATTCTGACAGAACTTGCAAACCGTGAGTCAGACCCTGCGATGAGGAAAATCGGTGCCGATCTGTGACTGCAGCTCTTACCTCCCGCGATGCGTCCCTGCAGCCCGACCCTGGTAGGGACAGGGGGACACACACCCCGACGTTTGCACCCAAGGACTCACCCAAAACCCCAGTGATTAAAGCTTCGGGGATGTTTCCACCCGGGAAGAGCGTGACTGGGAGCTCTCCTGCTTCAGTGACATTTCTCCTGACCACAGCAAGTCGCTCACTCTCCTGATACATCATTTCCCCCTTCGGTAAGAGGGAGGCAGTAACTGCTAGCCTAGCTCATAAAGGATGATTAAATAAATCTATTAAAGTGCTGTGAAGACTTAGAGCGCGATATACTTAACTTTTTATTTAGATTTAAAGCATATTATAAAGACTGTACGTGCTCTCCAGGCACCCATACAAAAAAAAAGGAAACTTACAACCCGTTAAAATGTTGCTTAGCAGCGTAATGTAATAAGAAATGTTAAATTATCAGCCAGCTAATGCTGCTGCAAAATGTATTTCATCAACTCCACCCAAAACTTTCCCCTTGCAGCTCTCACAAATAACATGAGCGAAAAGCATGTTGGAAGGCAGACACGAAGGTCGGCTTCTCCTTTATCACCTAATTGAAAATAAAGAGAAAATAGAAGTATCCGTATCAGACACAAGATAGCGGGCCACATTCCTGAGCACAAAGACACTGTGATTTATTTATTTCCATTATGGCAGAAGGGTATGAAAGGATTTGGTTCTATGTATGAAAAGGAAAAAAAAAAAAACAAATCCAGCAGCTGAATGCTGCCTCAATTCTCCTTTCTTTTGTTTTGATTCCCAGATAAGATGGATATAAGGACGCCTGATCATCCTGAAAGGATTTCCAGGGCTGAACTCTAAATACAGCGATACCCACCCCTGGCACGGTGCTCACTGCCCCTCGAAACCCAAACAGCAGCGCTCCAGGGAAGAGGAAAAAAATATTAACATCTGTCCTCCCACTTCCTCCAACACTCCCGATGCTCCCTCAGACAACAACAGCAAAATGCCTGTCCCAGCCTTCCACCCTGCCCTCTAAGCTCGCTGGATAAGCTGTTAAGGGCTCTAAAAACAGGGTAGAAATGTGAAAATCCCAATTAGTGTGGAACTGATAAACGCTGCCTTAACGATAGAGGCTTCCAGGACTTAAAATCCAACCTAAAAGGAGTTTTCACTAAGACTTTGACACGCAGACAGATGTAAAACGGTACCCAGGGCATGTCCCAACACCAGCTGCCGACCCGAGGCAGCCAAACACCAGGCACACCACTGCTTCCCTCCTGCCCTCGCTAATTCTAACATTGCTTTAATCACTACAAGAGTTTTTTACTCTTTTTTAATTAGTTACATTGCCTTTATCTGGCTTTGGGATCCTGTGCCACCTTTTTTTCCCCCCTCAACAACTGCAAGGAACAGAAACTTGATTTTATCTGCAGGTAGAAGCTGAAAAAAGCTGTATAACAGTACATTATATGGGACTATGACAAAACCTTTCAACTCCAACAGGTCAGGAATAATCCTGGGATGTGGGACCCGGCTGATTTCACTCATTGCCAGCACAACCCAACGTCCACAGGGGCAGGGGGGGGATCCCACGGGCTGTATTTGTCACCCTTACCGACAATTAATCCATTTCTCTGCCTGAAATCATAGCAAAGGCAAGGGAGCAACTCAGGGAGAGAGGTGACAGCCTTACGCCAACACATCATGGAGTGTTTTCATTTTCTTGAGGCACAGCCTCCTAAATCAAGGTTTCCCTCTCCAGCGCTGGAAACGCGAGACAAATCTGCATGAGGCAGGAAAGGAAAACTGACAACAAATAAGGAATGTGTCCTACTTCTGCAGCCCGATGTACAGCCCCACCTGGCAGCATAATTCGCCTTAAAAACAATTCATTCTGTAAGACTGTTACTCGCCGTGATGAAGAGCCAGAATTTTGTTATTTCAAAGGAAGTCTGGCTTTTTAATTATATTGAACGCTTTTCAGAGGAGAACGTAAAAGGTGGCGTAATTCTAATTGTGCATCAAGAAGAAGTGTCATGGTAGTAAAGATGTATCAGCTGATATTCAGCAGAACAATACAAAAGATGGGAGCGTGAAGGAAAGCCTTCAATTATTCAATGTAAGCTGAGATAGTTAATCATTTTGTTGGACTGGAGAAAGATTGCTGTTTGGAATTTTAAAGCAAGTTACTGTCTATCCTTTTCGCAATGCGTCATTTTGTAGGAAGGGAGCCACAAGTTATTACCATGGGCTCTGCAAACGAAGTTAAAAACAAGCACAAATCCCAGCGTATTCCCACAGCAAGTGCTCCCAGGTCATCGGCCGGATCTTCAAGGAAAAGGCCCCAAGGATGAGCCACTGGAACCGGCAGCTCACAGGGCGCACGGCGATGCTGGGGGGAGAGAGCAAGAAGGGGAATATTCACAGGTTTATGAAGATGTTCCTTTTATCAACTGAATTGAGTTCTTGCTGACTGCTTCAAAAAACCCAGAATAAAACAAAACCCCTCGAGAGGCAGCAGTCGCAGCCTTTGCGAGCAGGCAGTTCTCCTTGGCAGTCTTTGGGGAAAAAGACACTAGAAGGAGAACAACAAACCGTACAATATCGGATCCAGGGAGGTTCTGGTCCTGAGACGGGGCTGCCTTCAGCAGAGGAATGCAAAGGTGGGTTCTGACACCTGGAGGGACACGGAGACAGGCTGCAACGGTCAAATGCATTTTCTAGAGGCATACACTCGCGTGAAGGCGGCTTAGGACTGATGTCTGCAGCAGAAAATGATTTGGAGGTAAAATTATTACCACTGGGAAAGAAAGAGCGTTGAGAAAATTGATTTAGAGCGGAAAGCGAATGACTCACAAATTACAGCAGACGACTGCCTCTCACGGAATGGCCAACACGGTCCAACCCTGCCGCTGGGGCAAACACCACCCAGCCCTCTCCGTACCAGAAGGAACCCTGAGCAGCCACAGCTACGCCGAGGCTGGTGCAGCTGATGATCCCCTCCCCAAGGAGGAACAATTCCAGAAAGAAGAGATATCACAACATATCAAAACTCAGCCTTTACAAGAAGGAGCCCTTTGTCTGGAAGAGCATCTCTGGTGGCACCGCAGCCCGTGTCCTGGGACCACGGAGGAGCGCTGGGATGTGAGGGCAGAGAGCGGGTTAGAGGAACACAATGTTTAGCGCCAAGGATCGGGGCATTTGGCCACTCTGCTCTGTGGACACTGTAAGAGAATCTCAAATTAAACTCAAATGTTCCACCAACCTCCGGAAGGGAGTCACCTGCAGGGATTTCTCCCGAGCAGCGATACCACAACTGCATCTTTGCTTAGCGTAAATCTACCCACTTGGGAAAACACAAATTACAGCGTGGCTGGGAAGGGAACATTGTATTGGTCCTTCTGTGCCAAGGCACCATCTCCTTTGCATCTACACACGCACGCAGCACTACCCGCAGCGTGCCCACAAACCGCACAGACACACACTGACCACCTACGGAGAAGAATTTCCACTCGTATTAAAAGCAGTGTCCCCTGCGAAGCTCCTGCCGAAGCTGGGCTCGGGCCAGGGGAGGGAGCCTCCAAAAACAGAGCTGCTGTAAATGACGTTCCGGGATCCCCCGGGACGAAGTTAGATGAGGATACAGTGGGAGAAGATGAAGACGAGAAAGAAATTACAGGGGGGACGCATTGTTCCACAACCCATAAATCCCTTTTGGGTCATAGTCCGCTTGCTGATACCGTAGGCACACTGCTGGAATACACGGGAGAAAACGCAAGGAAAAGATTAAAATGTTCAATCATTTGCAAACACTCCCCAGATGAATAAGAGCACGCGGTTGGAAGAACAGCTCTAACACAAAACGCTCCACCGTGGTCTAATCTTGCTGGGAACACAAAATGAATTACGTGGATGGATGCATCCCGGGGTTTATCCGCATAAGGGAAGCACATTCCCACCGCCAGCCCTGCCCCAGTGGGACCTGCAGTATCAGAGGTGCCCAGGAGGAGCCAGGC
>JAOXJM010000003.1:14107474-14120584 GCA_026413425.1 Tringa solitaria
GGGCTTGGAGCAACCTGGGCTGGTGGGAGGTGTCCCTGCCCAGGGCAGGGGGTTGATACTTGATGATCTTTGGGGTCCCTTCCAACCCAAACCACTCTATGATTCCCTTAGTGTCAAACATTTCCATCTTCTTTTGGACAACACAACCAGCCTTCCCATGTATGAGCTTCTCCAACTGAAGAGCATGAGTGTGTGGTTTGTACCCACCCAACACCATGTCTCCAGCCAAGTGTCAGGGCTGGTGCACCTGTGACTGAGCTGGGCCCAGCAATCCATCCCTCCTTGAGATGTGGCGACCAGACCTCTGGTTTTGGGGGATATCAAGGTTTTCCTTGAATTCCAAGGCGGAACAGGGGATGGCCGCTTCAAAGTTATATTTACAAAATGGTCACGTAACAACACGGCCCTCAGAGCTGCTCTGCTGCAGCAGGAGCCCTCCTTCCAGCAGAGCGAGCGTGCAATCGCACACCCCTGAGAGGGCACAACTGCACAAGCAGCACGGGTTTGGGGACCAACAGGTGATTGTTAGTGCACTTTGAGTTTTGAGTGGCAGAAGCTGAGATATGGGAATAGAAAAACCCAAATCGCTATAAATCACAAACCGTGTGGCAACAGGAGTAGAGCCTCTCGTAGGAAAAATCTACCCAAAGCACGTTGCTGCCTGTTACCCCGTTCAATGTTAATTGATAGTCGGCTCTCGATTACTCAGAGCAATGATGAAGCTGAGACAGCCCAGATGAACAAAATTCCGACTGATGCAAAATAAATCAGTCTAGAAGAGCATACTTACAGTGAAGGGCATTGGCACAGAGCTCTCCTCCTGGAGGGACTTGCCAGCCTGGCCAGTATCTCCAGCTGCTTCCAGCCCAGCAGGGTCTCGAGCAGTGCCAGGGAACACGTCTGCGCCATGGGACACGTGTGAGCCCCCCCACCGCTTCGCAGGGGCCACCACACCTCCTGAGAGCACCAGAAGGATGTCCAGGGGCTGGATTTTACACTTGATGGACAGGTTTTGCTTCAGATTGGAGCAGATGTGCAAGAGATGTCCTGTGCTGAACTCTGAAAAATAAAAATAAGACAAAATAATAAATAAATAAATCTGGGGGTTGAGTGTTTCAGTCCCATAACCCAAAACATTCCTTTCCATTTCAGCCTGTTGAAATATATCTACTTATCTGTATTAAGAAAAAAATTTCAAACCACACTTAAAGAAAAGATGTGGTAGTAAAAGCATTGGAACTGGGTATTATCTAGACAGACAGGAATTTTCTAAACAAACCTCAAAACATCAACACTTACCAAAACCTCAGCGAGGCATGGTTTTGGTCAAAATAAATGCCACGAGGGGACTTTCCCACCAGCCCTCTCCCGCTGCCAAAGCAGGTGCTTTGAAACACAACAGGGACATTCCCGAGTCACAACCTCTTCTCCCAGCCCGGCCACCCCATTCCAGGAGCTCTGCCTGGAGAGCCGGTCTTTGAGCACAAAGAGACTCTTGACAAAACCCGGGAGAGGCCCCTAAAATCAGGGCAGCACAGCATGAGAGCCCCCACGATCTCTCAGCCCCCTAATTAGCCCAGACTCCCCTAACGAGCACACCCCGCGAGTTGTTATCGCAGCCCCCGCGGCAGGTTTGATCCATTTGTTGCCCCAAAATGAGAAGGTGGGAGCGGAGCTCTGCGGCAGAGCCTGCGGCGTCCAGAGCTGTGCCGTACAGCTCGTTAGGGAGCTCATCTCCATAATTACACACCACATTAACCCTAACGCTGTCGGTGCCGCGCGGTTATCCCCTCCCCTCGGGAAGGGTGGCTTGCTCATTGATAAGGGCAGGAGGGGAATATCCTGTTGGAAAGGGCTGGGTTCCCCCACCTTCCCCCCCACCCACCACGGGGGGACAGGGAGAAGGTCGGGGGTTCGTTTCCGACATTAATTTCTGCAGCTCATCTGAGGAGCGGGGGCAACCCGGGCGGTGACACCCCAACAGCTTCTCCATCTGCATCCCAAATCCGGGCACCACGCTCAACCTGCTCATCCCCTCCCATTCAAAGGTGCAGATTACCAGATTTGCATAATAACTATCTACAACTAATTACCCGCATTTGTTCAGGGAAACAGCCACTTTCTGCAGGGCTCAAAATTACCATAAACCGCGCACGAGAATCGGGGAAAACACCGATTTATCTTATTAATGGTGGCAAGGAGTTTACGCGTTAATTAGTGGCGTATGGCTTCCAAAAATGCATTAAAGGGCTTTAAGGACCGGTTTGCTTGAGAAGCCCCAAGCGTTTTGGGGGATGCTGCACGGCCAACGCTCGGGCAGAAGGAAACCAGAAGCTCTGAGAGAGCAACCGGTGATGGGCAGGGAGCATCCAGGCAGCCACCATCCCCGTAACTTCTGCTTGGCACAACGGGGACACTGCAAAATTGGAGAAACCTGGGCAAAAATTATTTAAATGGGACAGCTGAAGAGGAGTGGGATAAAAGTAACTGCTTACACAAAAATAACCCAAGCAGCAGCGTGCATCTCAGCCCGGCGAGCGTCCTCTTCATAGAAAAGTGGCACTAAGATTTGTTTTCTCCATTTTTTAAACATACTTTTGGACTTATTTCTGTCAAGGTGCAAAACAGAGCTCCTGTCTCCTAGGGGTCTTAAATGACTGGATGGTATTTCTCAGTACTCTCATTGCTTAGTAAGCAGCTGCTGAAGCGCCTTCCCCTACTAGAAGCTGTCTCAGAGCGCTTCCCATAATATTCATTGATGCTATTTTTTTTTCCTTTCCAGCAGCAGGTGGTACAATTTCTTTATCTGCAAACGGTAAACATTCAAATCAAGATTCTTGTGGTTAATAGCTATAATACAACCGCAAAGCGTTATCACTCCCACACATTTCCAGTACCATCAGTAAAACCTAAAGAAAGTAAGAACGCGTGTTTGAGAAAAAGATGTTCCCATGAACCTTTAAGTGAGGTTTTTCACTCTGGGAAAAAGATTGCAATAACACAGGCTGTAAAATAGAGAGCCATTTACTCTCCATTTTCTGCTCTGCTCCAGAGACCGTCTCCTTAATTTTTATTAATGTGATTGCCAAAGGCACTGAATTGCTGCTCACGGGGCGAGTGCTGGGGGGGGTCGGAGGGATGCTACCAGAGCCAGGTGCTGGGCTGGGGCAGGGAATACCCCAGTTCTGTGCTGGTTTGTGCTGGTGCAGGCAGGGACACAACCAGGTTTGCCTTCAGCAAGGAAAGGATCAGGCTCCACATCAGGAGGCAGAAAGGAAAAGCCAGCGACCCACACGCATCGTGAACTCATCTGGTGCCTGTGCCTTGTTCCCCAAATGCCCCCTACTTCCCAGAACAAACCACAAGAATACAAAGAAAAATGAGAAACAGATTACAATAAACGGTCAGTTTTCATTTAGAAGGCCCCCAAAACCTTTACCTCGTGATGATACAAAGAACAGAGACTGTAAAACCCAAACCAATATAATTATTTGCTGCTTTTCCATTAAAGCAGACGATAACATTTAATGGAAATGGTCTGCTCTCAAATGCTCTGCAGTGGAAGTGTGCTGTACCTAAATTTCACAGAAAAGAGGTTCACTATACGTCCCCTTCCACTATGGATTTTGAACACAACCCTTTCTCTAGTGAAGCCATGAAACATGGAATCTGGTTCACTTAATGTAAACTGCATGACTGTAAGTCTTTATTTCATGGCAGAGTGACAGATTTAACAAGAGGAGGGATTTAACAGTCCCTTTTTGTCAACCGTTTCATTAATTTATTTGTAAAGAAGTTTCTGGGTTTGAGGCGTGTGATCCCGAGGAGAGCTATAGTGTAACTGCCAGGTAGTTAATCTAGTCATTGTGCATATTTTTGTTCTTCATATTCCCAAGCACAATTTGAACCTTCCAGAGAGATAAAGAGTAAAAGAATAATAAAGGCATCTTTTACAGCCCATCAGGTGAGATTCTCATCACCCACCCACCCCACGCAGCTAAAAATTAAATTGCAAAACCTGTATCAGCGGCTCTCCAGAACTGTTTTCCACGTCAATAAAGTAGCGAGTCATAAATAAATAATAATGCGCAATGGCCAGAAGTGTCCCTGCTTTTCTGCAACCTGCTGGAAGGATTGTCCTGGCTGGATGGGGACTGGAGGGCATCTTCTGCCTCGTCTTCCACCCAGGGCTCCCACGGCACAGGCAGGTTGCACACACAGCTGATGGCAACACTCCATGGGCTCCCTCATCTTCGCTACGGACCTGCCCAAATGTTCCCAACGCCAAGGCAAACCGAGCAACAGCTCCTTGGTTTTCATGCAAAAAAAATAGCTTTTTTACGTGCCAAGCAGGTATCCATCACATCCTTCTCGGGCAGTGTTTCCAACAGGGGAGGGCGGTCGCACAGGAGCATGGTTTGGGGGCGGCTGAGCGCCTGCCATGCAGATTAGAGAAACCCAACTGCTTTTCACAGATGGCCGAGCGCTTTTGCACAGAACGTTTTTTAGCCACACAGCTGATTTTTGATCTTGAAGACTAAAGAAACATCAAAGGGAAATACCTGTGGGTATACGCCGGCGCTCTCGGAACAAGCAGGGGGCTCATGAATACCCGTTTATAAATATTCAGTATAAATATCATACCATCTCCGGGCAGGCGACACTAATAGTTCACCTTATCCCTGCCCTTCTCCCCCAGCCCCTTGTGACCATCCGACCTCGGGCTTCACCACAGCCCAGGCTGAAGCCCACGTTCAACCACCTGCTCCAGGTCACGTCCCATCTCGTGGCCCATTTCTGTCTCTACCTGTGGGTTTGCTCCCGAGTTAAGACTGGGCTGTAAAAATCACATTTAGATGGGATTTCAGGGTGTAAGACTGGGCTGTAAAAATCACATTTAGATGGGATTTCAGGGTGTAAGACTGGGCTGTGATTTTCAGGTGGTGATGAGTCTTTAAAGGCAGCGCTGGGTGCGAGAGGCAGAGGGAGACCGAGCCTGTGAGCAAGATACTTGCAGCAAAAAATTATCAGCAGCCCAGGATGAAACGAAAAGGACAGTTATTGAAAAGGGCTATTATCACTTAATTTCCCAGGAAAAACGTGCAGCAGAAAAGAAGAAAACCTGAAGGAGTCAATCTGGAATGCACAAGGCTTTACACAAGCTTCCCATTAAGAATTTCCCACGGTGTGCAAAATTAATTTTCATTTATCTTCTGCATTGTTGGTTTTAGAAGCAACTGAAGAACAGAGGGGGGTGTATAATTTCATTTGAAAAGCCACTGTTTCAGGCTAGCACTTGCTAGCTTTGAAAAGCTGTTTACAGACGTGTTCTCCAAGTTCTCCTTTAAAGACCTGCATTATTTCTAATCTCACCCTGAGAGAACGTTTGTAAATCTGCTAAATGACTCAAACTTGAATTTGCAGTCCTCTCACTCTCAGCTTGCGAAATCATTGTATCAAATAAGTTCCTCTGCCCAGCTAGATTTTAAAAGCAAGTTTATAAAACAAGGGTTCATTGACAATCTAATAAGCCCACAAAGAGAACGTTTCTTTTCTCCACACAATGCTGGAAAAGTCTTGAAACTTTTAAAACAAGTAGGGGATGTGGCAGCAGCAAAGGCCTCTGTTAACAGCTAAATACAAAGAAAGGAAAATATTAGGAGAAAAATTGTATCTGCGCATATATAATACAGCTTTCGTAGTCAGGAGCTTTCATGAGATGCAGAAGTTTGACTCACTGTTGTAATTAAAATGTTCTGTAACGGTAGTAATTACCCCATCAGGTAAGGCACAATGGATTGCGGCACATACCTACAATATGACTGTTATTTAAAAGTTTCATTTCAATTTTTGTAGCTTTTGCAGAGTTTTTAAGCAACTTCCCACTGCCTGCAGAGCGTGAATTTTTAAAGCGGCACAGGGTGGAGCAGCACAGCCCCAGCACCTTCGCCCAATATATTCCTATTTTTGTTCCCTTTTCTGTTCCTGCACTCCAGAGCACTTCGGGACTCGCAGAGAACAGACCAACAGTATTTTCATGAAAGGCAATTTTTTTTTTTTAAAAGAGAACCAGTTATAATAAAGCAATCCAATTAAAACCTATCCAGGCACACCTTGATGCTGGCGGCAGCTGTGAATATTTGAGTGTGAAGAGCGGTGTTCGGCAGAGGTCTCTCCCACGCCGCTGAGCATCCCTGCCTCCACACACAGCCAAACTCCAGAAACTTCTGGAAACCAACCCAGAATGGCCCAACCACTTCTGAAATAACAAAGTCCCTTCCCCCTCAATGGTTTTGAGGCACATTGACCTTAGAGGTGCTAAAATTTATTTCTTTGGGGGGAAGTAGTGGGCTGTTAAGACCAATATTAAACCAAAGGAACATAAAGCATGAGATTATTCTTGCAATTCGGAGAATTCTGTGGTTCGGAGACTCTGCCGAGCATTTTAAGAGTGCTACAGGAACATGAATTATCTCTCGTTTCTTGTAGCAAACCCTGATGTCATGTCTGGAAAAACACCCCCACTAAACCCTGCCAATTCTCTCCACCTTCCCCGGTTTCAATCAGCCCTTTGCAAACTCTTCCAGCAACAAAAAAAACCCTTTCACTTTGCAAAGGGGCAATAAAGATGATGGATGCTTTCTGGAGTTTATTTTTGATGCGTCCATCAACATTCCCCTAATAGCTTCTCACAGCTGATGAGGAGCTTTGCAAACCCAACTGCTGGCCCCTGAAAATACCTGACTTTTTTTTTTAAGTATACTGTACAGAAGGAATTATTTCTATTTGAATAGCGCTTTCCTGTGATCAGGAAATACACATATTTGTTATCGTTAACACTGGGACTAGCAAGGCAGGGACTGCTAATGAGCTTTTATTAAAAAAAAAAATTAAAAAACCCCTATTTTAGTCTGTCTCAACTCTAGCCCCTTCCTCCAGGGAGGCTGTGTGCAGCTCTAGATGCTCATCTGGCACAGTTTATTTTCCCCTGTGCACTAAGATAATTAAATCACTGTACCAAATTCAAGGCAGGAGCTGAGGTGTCACCCATTTGATTTTCTCTCTGCAGACCTAAGGACCACGCTACGACCGGGATGGTCCCAGAGGCAAAATAATTCAGCCCTGAATTCCTTGCTAAGGACAACAGGAATGATGTCACATTGTTTTAGCACAGGCCTAATTTGAAAGCTTCTTGGGGATTATTTTTTTTTAAGTATAATTATATTTTTTAAAATGTGCATTGCTATCTTTTTACCTTTAAAGAAAATCATGCAAGAGAGAAAAAATGAAACCCCCAGATTTTGACACTCAAGAGGCACTTCAGAGGTGCATCATTTAGAAATACCATCGTTTATAGCAATACCTGGATTCCTGGGAGCAAAGAAAAAGTGAAAACAAGCAGCAGGACGTCAAAAAAATGTTTTTCAACAGCTCTTACCCCAGCCTGTGTATTTTCAGGAGGAAAAGACAAGTTCAGGGCCTGATGGAAGCGTGATCCCCCAGCTCTCCCCTCCGCAGCATCCCCTCGCTGGAAGGGCCACGGGCAGCTCTGAGAGGTTCAACCACCCCTTCCCTCCACCAGCCACCCCCAGAGCTCCTTGCCCTGGCCTTTATGCGCATCAAAATGTGCATTTTTTCCCCCTCAAGTAAGAGAAATTTATTTAATACCTGGCGCTCTGAGTTTTATCATGCCTTGTGCTACCCGTTTCCTTGCTTTTAGGAGCTGGGCTGAGTAAGTAATGCGAAAGGCAAGCCCGCTGCTGTCACTTAGCAACCTAAAATGGGTTTTGGAGCAGAGATCTTTATTTCTGGAACCATTTAATAGCGGTGGCTGACGAGGGCCGAGGTGTTTGGAGACGGCACAAGCCCCAACCCCTTTTGCTGGCGATTCCCCCCAGGGCCACACTCAGGGCTGCCTCGGTGTCTGCAGCTTTTTACCTTCACTTAGAAAGTCCTTAACTTCAAGGTAAAGAGCAGGAAAGAGAGAAAGAAAATTTTAATAAAAAGACAGTGACTTGACAGCATTTTGTGACTGTGTTTTAGCTAATTTACTAGAGTCTGCTTAAAGCTGGGAGTCTGGTAAGGGCAGAGAACAGCTCGCTTTATGCCTATACACGTAGATCCTATCAGCCATTCTGCCTTTTACACAACGTCCTCAAATCTCTTCAGGTCTCTACTTTTGTGCCCAAGCACAAGGCAGAAAATCCTGCCGAGTAGTTGGAGGTGGAGGAGCTTGAAGCTGCTCTGGGCAGCCCTGGCACGAGGTTCTGCTGGTGCCTCCTGTTCCATCAGGCTTCCTCATCCTAACCCAGATTTAGGGATGAAAACTGAAAATACCCAAGACAAAAATCAACCAAAAGGTATGGCTGCTGTGTGCCCCGAGCTGTGCCCCTCAAGCTTCTTCTCCACCAGAAGGTGCACGTCCTGCACCTAGGCATGAACACCAGCTCCCTCTGGGTTCCTACCAGGTGGGAGAGCCAGGAGCCTCTGCAGATTGCAGTGGATCTTCCTCTTGCCTGTGAGCTAGGACATGCTTAATTACTGCCAGCTTTAATTACCGCCCCAGCTTCCCAAAGGGCGGCTTTCAACCTCTCTCAGTTCTCACATCTCCTCCCCACCAGTTGGTTGCTGCTCTGCCGGGCATGGTGGGGGCCGCAGGAGCTCCCGACCCCTCCAGGCTGGAGCAGAAAAAAACCCCAGAGAATTCACATAAAAGTGAATGAAGTTGAACCTCGTTAAATGGGAAATCTGTGTATGCTGTCTGCTCGCCACCGCGGACAAACACCGCTTCAATGGGCAATATAAAAACAAGCACCCACCATAAATTTGTCATTGATCAGGCGCTAGAAACAAACGCTGCTGCACACTCCCTGCCCTCTTCTGCTCGTGTCCCCTTGTCACCACACACACGAGGTCACCCTGCTCAGCCACATCCCTGGTAAGTCAAGACACCTTGGTACAAAATTAACATGGGCAGGGAAGTATGAAACGCAGAGAAAAACGAAGAAGGGAACTAAAGATGCCACAGCAACTGTAACAGCTAAAAAGTCAATTTACCTTCTGAATTTTCTTCTCCAAGGAAGCAGATTCAAGATGACTTTTACCTCTTAAATCCCATTAACCAAACTGAACTATTCGACAAGCAATGAGAGAATGTAAAAGAAATGCTATAATGTGATAGAGCAAAACCTGAGAACCCTAACTCAAGGCACTGCCTCTAATCAAAGCCTAATACTCTAATTCAAAGTAGTATTATTACAATTGCTACAGCCAAGTTCCTCACTCTGTTTTGGAAAAACAATTTTTGCTTATACATCTTTAACAATTTCTGTTAAGGACAATCAAAAATATGCCATATGTTATCAGTGGTATTTATCAAAAATAAGTCTAAGTTTAGGAATTTTTATTTAAAATAATTTCACTGGTAAGTATTAGTTCACTACGTTTTGTCAAGTCACAATAAAAGTAAATTTGAAGATAAAGTTTTCCCGTGCATATATCTAGATAAATTTGGGGTTCCTAATAAAGTGTATTATTGGACTCCTTTTATAGCGAAACAGCGTGCTAGCAAGCTTGTCAACAAGCATCAGCCAACAGATGGGGAAAATCT
The DNA here is from genome assembly GCA_026413425.1 of Tringa solitaria. Taxonomy (NCBI): domain Eukaryota; kingdom Metazoa; phylum Chordata; class Aves; order Charadriiformes; family Scolopacidae; genus Tringa; species Tringa solitaria. The sequence goes on from JAOXJM010000003.1 coordinate 14,117,085, forward strand.
ACCTTATTTTCATCTCCACAAGTTCCTGGCCAAACAGAGAAGGTTGATGAGCTCGAGCTCTCTCTCTGGCAGCCAAGACATAGCCCTGTGGAGAATGACCGTTCTCGGAAGGTTTCTATTACTGGCCTGTCAAGGGTTTAGCTTTGTCTACAGTGGGACCGGAAAATGCACTTTTTAAACTGGATTCAGATAGTTTCAATTTAAGAGCCAAATAGGAAAAAGGTAACGAGTTAAATGCTTGGGCCAGAACCCGGGAAGAGGCACCAGAGCAGGAGCTGGAAACCAAACCTGGAGCACAAAGGAAGTGAGGAAAGGTATTGTTAAAAACATTAACAAGCCCCTTCCCCAAAGCCGTTTTGTTTTTGCAATCCTATCGTTTTATTAGCAGGTTTTCACACGTCCATTAGCTCCTGTGATTGGCAGATGACTTTGTGGCCCCTCGAGAAGAAGCGCTCTGTCCACGTGCCCGGGTGACCTCGCACCAGGACGGCTTTCCCAGGGATCAGCATTCATCACAAAAGCGACCCGTTTTTAAAATGCAGGGCAGGAAGCAGCTTCCCTTACAACAGCCATCGTCGGGACACGTGCAAGTTGTCTTCAGCAAATTTTGCATTAAATAAGATTCAAGCCCCCTGGAAATCAATAGGATTCTTCCTATTGACTTCAGGGGCCGTTGGATGAGCCTGGTGCTGCTGCTGCTGCCACGCTGGAAAAGTGACAGCGTAGCTTCATTGAACCAATTTATATTGCTTAAATTAATTTGCCCCACCGTAGCTATGAAGATCTGCGGAGAACTCGGCTCATTCCTGTCCCCTTAAAACCCTGTCCACTTTTTCCTTATTAAAACGTGTAAATCCCAGGGCGTTTCGCAGGCTGAGCCAGCTCAGGGGCTGGCACGCCTTTCGGGTGGCACCGAGGGTCTCCTGACACCACTGCTCGAAAACTCCCTAAACATAATGCCTGGAAGAAACCACGGGTCGAAAATTAGACAACTTACAATTTATTCTTACCTCCTCTTCACTTTTTGCCCTTCAAAAGAACTCGGCCCTGGGGAGCTGACAAATAAAGATAAATTACCCTTCCGCGGCGTTCTCTCTAACTAAGCCATTGTAGTGATTAAATGAGCCTTAGAAGGCAAATTCAGCTTTGATAGCTAATATTGGGTGGAATTTTTTGCCTTTTTACAAATACCTATATAAACATATTCCCATGTGTGACCTGTCGCTGGCTCCCTGTCTCCAAGCCAAGCCACCTCCCAGGGCATCGCTGTGGTGAGGCACTGGTTCTGGTGGGTCCCTCGGGGACAGGCTCTGTGGGGAGCAGAGATGGGGACCCCATGATGGGGACACCAACACCACCACAGCATAGCATCCATTCCTCTCCCTTTAAGAAAAACCTGAAGAACAACTGAAAACGCCCAAAAAAATGGGTTCGAGGTCTGGCAGGGAGAAACTGAGAAAGTTCCAACTAGTTTAGCAAAGAGGAGACAGAGATGGCTTGATTACAGCAGGTCACCTTGATTGGTTTCAGGAAAAAACCAGCACTGGAGGGTCCTTCAATCTCACAGGGAAAGGTGCAAAGAGGAATAAATGACTGGATGCTGAAAAATTCAAATGAGAACATCCAAACTTAATCAGCACAGATAATACCAAGCTGAGAAGCAATGAGTCCACCATCAATAGATGTTTCAGAGTCAAGACTGGATCCCTCTCAGGAAGAAGTGTCCTTATATTTGCGGGTATTTGAATACACAGGTAAACGAGGAAGGAAGACATTGACGGTTCCCACATTCTGTTCTCCCCAAACAAATACAGGACTTAAATATACTGAAAAATGCCAAGAAAGACAACACATCCATAAGTAAAATACTTCCAAAAAGAAATAAAAAACCCCTAATGCTCAGGAAACAAAGTTACCTGAATGGGAACTACCAGATGCATTAACGTTAGAGCCTCCCTCTGCCCTACCAACACAGGCATAGGTCTGAGAGCTCACAGAAGGACAGATCATTCCAGATCCAGAGGACGGGGCCATTCTTACTCCCACCCTTGATTTAGGTGGACATTAAACCCCATCCAAAGCCTGTAACAGGCAATGGGTTTCACGATTTCCGTAGAAGGGGACATCAGTAAGTTTTAATTCTGGAGTCTTCAGACACCAGCAGCACAGATTTACTTTAAAGCAAGAGAAACAAAAAAAAGAACCTATGCATAAAATCATTTTAAGGAGAAGAAAAAAAATAAATACTATCCATCTGTATGCTTCGTTAAGACTGAAATGCAGCTAGCTTTAGGAGCCGTGCTAGTTAAACAAGGGGGCTTCTTGTGCTCCAGAAAAATCAGAATTTTATCCAAGCAGTGAAAAATAGATGCTGTGCTTGCAGCTTGAGGTTTGATGAGAGACAAGTCCAATTATCCTCCTTTTTAGGCTGAATTCTGTCGCGCTCAGGAGATCAAGGTATACAGAGAAAAACATATTAAAGAAGAGGATATTAACCCCCCACACTTCTGCCCATCCCTATAGTTCCTGTAACTCATTAGGTAAGCTCTACTGCACTGGTGCTGGTAATTAGGTTCAGAGTTTGTGTCACTATTGGAATGGGTTATCGATCACTGAAGTTCTCAGAGAACTTCATAGTTCCGTAAGTTTGGGAAAAAAAAAAAAAGGCAAAACCCAAACCCCATATAGTAAGTGCTAGTCTTGATAAATTTGATTTTAATTACATATTACAAGTCTTGTTACACTTCCTAACCCCAAGCTTTCATTTCTCCCCAGCAACGGTTTTATTTTAAGCTTTCCTTCAACAGACATCTTTGTCGGCCATTTGGTCTGGGGATTATATTTTTCACCTGTCCCAGGATTCTTGGGGAGAGCTATTTTTTATTTTCCTTTTTACTTTATTTTTTTTAAAGAGACAGAGCACATGCCTGAGGATGCAAAAATAGCCTGGGTAATGCTGTCAGCTGCCAGAGCCGGTGTGCAGATGTGGTCCCATCTTCCATACACGTCTGCTCCTTTCTTGTCCTTGCTTTATTTATACTAATTTTAGGCTGGTGCAGCTCCTCAGATGCCATGAATTCTCTATTTCTATCTGCAGGAGGACACACCACGCTGAGGATGACACCACACAACCACGCTGGAGAGATGGAGATGAGATACCACCACAGCCCCTGGGAAGCCCCTGGGACATAGGCTGCCCTGTCACCCCCCAGCAGCCATGGCCATGCTGCAGGGACCTCTCCCTAGGGCTTCAAGCTTGGCACCTGCCCTTAGGCTAATTAAAGGACTAAAAATTAAAAGCAGCAGGAACTGGACAGGCTTCCCACACACACTCACCCATCAGTCCTCCAACTCCTCACCAACCAAAACCTTGCAATTGCTCTCAAAAGTGAGTGAAATCCCAGTGATCTACTGCATCAGGGGGCTCCAGAAAAGCTGGGGGGGAACTCTGGATCAGGGAGGGGAGCCCTAGGAGGAGGGGGAAGGGTTTGACCCTGCAA
>JAOXJM010000003.1:14179276-14194856 GCA_026413425.1 Tringa solitaria
CCCAACTCTCTCAGCCTGTCCTCCCAGCAGAGGGGCTCCAGCCCTCCCAGCATCTTTGTGGCCCTCCACTGGACCCATTCCAACAGGTCCATGTCCTTCCTGAGGACTCCAGAGCTGGACATCTCAACAGAATATCCTTCCATTAAACTTGTCAAAATGTCTTAACCTGACCATAATTAACTCCACCTGAGCTCATTATGGACCAGTTCATCTCCAGCTTCTAGTGTAAGTAGTTCTTCAGGCTAGATCTTTGCCAGACCAACCAAGCCAACCTCTTTCAGTGTCCTCTGTCCATTTGGTTTTCCTGCTCCCTGTGTTCTAGCTGGAGTCTCACCAGTTCCTCTGCCTTGTCACCAGTGGTCACTGCAGCAGATCCCTGGACGTGGGTGATGGGACCCACCTGAATCCAGGAGGCAGGAGCCCAGGTCAAGTTTCCCTGAACTGAGGGAGGGTGTTTATATGGCAGTAGTTTCACAAACGATGATGATGATGGGGAAACAAGGAAGCTGCACGAGTCATTAGCAGAACATTAGCACAACAGCCAATTTTCCAAAAGACTGACTCCGTTACTGAGGCTCAATATATGAAAATGTTTCTGTGGAGCGAGGGGAAGGTGGAGCGTGGATCAGTATGTGCTTCTGGCTCACAGCAAGCGCAAAATAAATTGCTTGTCTTAGCCCCAGGTAATTTTCCTCATGTATCTGATCCCTCAGACTTCTACCGAGGCACATTTAGTATATATGGCTGCCAACCAAAACCTCTGCTGAGGCTTCTCGCAAGAGAAAAGAAATTTTGCAAGAATGAAGCGCTTGATGGTGGAGAGAGATCTCCTGTGGTAGTACCCCTGGTTCCAATCAGACATCCAAATATCCACGTGCAAACTCTATTGTTTCTTTTTTCAGCAATTTTTAATAGTGACCGTTAATGCAGTTCTCATGGAAGTTACAACATTTTGTCTTCCTATTACCAAGAAAAAAATGTTGAAAATCTATTTTTTCTAGCTGGCAAGTTAACAATGAACAGTTTTTTTCACAGATGTCCCTTTCATATTCTCCTCTTTACTGCATTATGGACTTAAATGTACTTTTTCTTCGCATCACCTGAGCACCTAGACAAACGCCAAGAGCCATCCGACGGCTACGGCTGCCGGCACGTACCTCTTCCCACCCGCAGGAAAGCTGAAATGAAGGATCTTCTGCTCCATAACTAAATATCTTCCCCGTTAGGATTTCCTGGGCCAAACTAATACCCAATATTAAGCAGTTTTTGCAACCCAGCCGGAAGGGGAAGCCCTGGACAAACCCTCCACATTGAATTTCCAAGATGCAGGAACGACGCTCACGATTCCTGTCTGCAAGAAACGAACATACCAATAGCCCCGTTTGTGACAAAAATGGTTTCTTAACACAAGGCACAAGGGGTACTGAGAGGTGCTATGGAAAATTAATTTGTTTAGCCCCTAGTAAAACGATTCCCTCCACATCTCTCTCATAAAAGTAACCATTATTTCTGCTGATATCAAGTTCCCAGCTGTTATGACTGCAGTAGTGAAAATACAAATTTAATAAATGAGGGGGAAGGCAGAGAATGCTAAAAGATATTCTCAGTATCTTCCAAAAGAAAGGTATTATACCCCCTTACTGTTTGGGGAAAGTTTCCCTATCCGGTATTTTTAGAAGACATTTTTAACACAGAATTACAAGAAGTGCCATCAGTCACATGACCCACATTAAATGCCATTTTCAATAAAAATAAATTTTTTTGTGATATGACTCTGTCCTAAGGGAGGCTTTGAGACCGATATCATTCGTTAGGACTGAACATTCCTTCAGGTTCTGAAGTCCTACCATTTACGTAGTCTTCCAGTGAAAAAGATGGTGTTATTTTATTTCTTTGGAGACTGAACGTCACAGAGGTGTCTGGGACCAGTCCTGCCAAGAGGAGAAAGCTGGGACATGCAGGGGCAAAGGGCCGGCTGTGGGTGACGGCGCAGAGAGCTGGCAGCTTCTCCTTACAAACATGAGCGCTGGGATGGTCAAACATATAGAGACATGTTTATATATAGATTTATATATAACATAGAGATATAGTTTATATAAACTGCAGAACAAAAGCTGCTGTTGCTATTTGGTGATACAAAAACCCGCGCTGTGCTTTTTCATCGATAACAGCTCTCTCTTTAGTTTTTATCAGAGCGATGGATGGTGTTTTCCGGCAGAAAGAAGCTAAAGCAGAAGTCTATGACTTGGCTTTTCCCTCGTGCTGTGGCCCCTGGGCTGCCATCCCCATAACACAGCCCTGGAACGGGCTTGGGCACGGGGAGCCCATCGGAATTTACTTTTTGATTACACTGAAATTTCTTTTATAGCTTCGTCCAAGCTGCCCTGGGCTGGGGGAGATTGGAGAGAGTAACGTGCAGGTCATTTCTAAAGAACATTTTCCAGTAAAAGAAAATTAAATCCATTTGCAGTAGAAAATAGCTAGAGAAGAGAAAGTGTCACTAGTAACTTGTAAAATCGTATGTCTACAGCTCTCATAAACCCAGACCTCTATTCAATAAAACCAGAAATGCCTACTTGCCAAGGATGAACAATAAATGTAATGTGCGAGTAAGAGGATATAAATATTCCACAAAGGAAGGATCGAATTCAAATTTTTTTCAAAATCTAGATGTGCTCCGACATATTTTAAAAGGAGCTTTAAAGTCTTTTTTGGGCAGTTTCATTTTTCAAGTACTACATGATTTGTGGAGCTACATCAGAGCTAACTCAGCACATCATTAGGGCCCATGGCTTTCCAAGGCATGGACTTCTTCCTCTTCATCTACTTAGAAAAGAAGTTACAGACGCCGAAGGTGGGACTGTTTGGGACAATACCACCTCTGGCAGTGGCACCTGGCTTGGTGCTGGCTACTGGCCCTGGTCGTGGTCACGGAGCCCAGGGTGCAAGGCTGGACCAGTGACATGTCCTGCCGGGGGTGGCAGCTCAAGGCACCTCCAGTACCTGCCTGACATCGCTACTGGGTGAAATCACCGCCTGCGTTATTAACCAGCAAACACTATCATTTGAAAAAGATGGAATTAAATCAATTAAAACTCAGATGTCATCAGTATTCCTGGAACTGTCTGGTTTGGGTCAGCCACAGATGGATCGTTACTGAGAGAAACAGCCGTTAAAGTCAGAGTAACACAGTTTATGGCAGCCTCCTCAACACTCTGTTCATATATTCCTTCCTATTACCGTGCCCTTACGATTCAGTTTTTTAATACAGTTAGTGCCTTACTGAATTCTCCCATCAGTTGAAAGTTATTTCAGAAGGAATGTTTGTTCTACATCTGGTTTCTTTTCCCCTCCAGCACGATCCCCTCAGCTCTCATTCGAGTCTCAGCTACCAGAGAGAAAATCTCACTCAACAGGGTCAAATGCTTTCTGGCTAACGTTCCCGTCTCCCTTCCTCCAAAACACAACCACAGACAAATAACAGCACGCCGAAATAAGAATGCTATTTGGTGTGTTCTACTTATGGCAGGAAATATATCTGAAATAATCTGACATTATCTGAAATAAAGTACTGTGATTTTATTATTTAATAAACCGGTCAGATTTTGAAGTAGAAGGGTTATATACATGGCGTTCCTGTCACCACTATTTAGAGAACTATTTTAAATCTATTTTTCAAAGCTGTATGTAGTTTTGTTATTTTATCCACTAATACCTTTGGTGGGCTTTGACTAGGTCGAGGCATCACTGCTAATTGCTAAAGATGCTATTTCCTGCTTTCTGCCATTACAGTTCATCACCGTAACGTGCCCTGCCTCAGACACAGCACAACTGCATTATTTGATTTGCAGAAAAAGACAAAACTTTTGGTTGAGAAGTCCCACCGATCGTCAGAGCATGAGATTTAGTGTCGCCTCGAGTTCCAGGAGGTCTGCTCTTTCAATCCTTATCCAGCTTTGCCACACGCCTCGCTCGCCCTCGCTTTGTGTCTCACCAAAGCCTGTGGGACACCTGCACTAACCTGGATAAAACCCTCCCGGGGACACCCTCGCGAAGTGGGCTCTACCCGCCGGTACCGGTGGGCCCGGGGGGGGGGGGGCAGGGGGAACAGCTGGGAACGGGACGTCACCTCCACAGCCAGATGCTGGAGAAAATCAGTGCGGCTGACTCAGCACCCCTCTCTCTGCAGGAGCACACCCGTCTTGAACAGCTCAGGCCCCCAAATCGCACGTTTTTACACATAAACTCTCAAACCCGTACCCGTTCCAGCGGCACTAATAGATCTGCAGATAATAAAATGAAAATGAGCATGATTTTACTAAGAGCTTAGATTTTCCTTGACTATGTGTTTAAAGATGCATGACACAACACATTTTCTGAGGTGCGCCGCTGGGTTACTTTAAACATACTCTTGCACGAATAAGTTCAGACCAAAAAGACAGAAGTCGTGTGGTTTACACAGGAATTTGGAATTTGGGGGAACGTCTGATGCACAATGTAATACAGACAGCTAAAATAAGGACAGGACATTCATTTAATCAAATTCCCTGCTATTGTTCGGTGCTTCACTGGATTAAATCTGAGCTCTTTTCTGGAACCGATTTGATTAACTCAGATGAATTTTGGCAAAGTTTCTCTGCATTTAGCTTGGAAGTTATGAACCAAGGTCTTCCTCAGCCTTAATTCCACACACCTGGAACCGGGGCCTCGGGGCCAGCTCTGGCACCCTGGTTCCCAGCCGGATTTTGCTCCAATCGCTCTGATCCATCTTTAGCATTTCTCAAGCCATTTAAACAAATATTGCAGAGTAAAACTGGAAAGTATCCCACAGTTTTATTTTCAGAGGGCTGCATACCTCGTTATAGTCACTCACGTGGGAACTACCAGAGAGTTTTTCTCATGTAAAATCCCAAGTAGAAGAGAGTTCCAAACCCTACGTAACTATACCAGATCAGGGGTTTCACAGAGAGCTGAACATTAAAATGCAGATTGTTTTCAGATATTTTTCTTTAACGGGTGACGAAATTAAATAATATATGAACTGTGTATGAGATGAGCATAACATATCCCCTAATCTGTTTTCAGGAACCTCTTCAGACACTGATTTGCTGAAGATTCTGGAACACAGAGGAGCAGCTGAGAGTCTCCAGACCGTTTCTTGTCTTCTCTGAACTCAGAAACCACCGTTCACCTTCTGGATGTCCAAGCCTTTCACCTTAAACTCTATGCTTTACGTTTTCTGCCCAATAACAAATTACCCTCTCGATCTGCTGTGGTTTTGAGGGGCTGGGGAGCCGAGCTCACTGGCTGACCAGCATGGCAAAGCTTAGAGCTGTGTTAACTGTTTGCCAGTTGGTGCTAGAACTGTTAATGACTTCATTAACTGAGTCTTCCATACAGAGCAACGAATGTCCACAGCTGTGCGTGTGTGAAATCAGGCCGTGGTTTACACCGCAGTCAACGTACAGGGAAGCCACAACAGTTGACTGCAATGACCTTCGATTAACAAAAATCCCCAGCAACCTTTCCAGTGACACTCAAGTCCTCCTGTTACAAAGCAACAACATTGCAAAGACCACAGACGAACTCCAACAGCTCTTTAATTTGACAGAATTGGATTTTTCACAAAATAACTTCACAAGCATCAAAGATGTGGGGCTCTCCAACCTCACTCAACTCACTACTTTGCACCTGGAGGAAAACCAGATCACGGAGATGACCGACTACTGCTTGCAAGACCTTTGCAACCTTCAGGAGCTGTATATAAATCACAACCAGATCAGCAGCATTTCTGCAAATGCGTTCTCTGGCCTGAAGAATCTCTTGAGATTACATCTCAACTCCAACAAATTAAAGGTTATAGACAGCCGTTGGTTTGATTCTACTCCTAACTTAGAGATTCTCATGATTGGAGAAAATCCAGTGATTGGAATACTAGATATGAATTTCAAACCACTCTCAAATTTAAGGAGCCTAGTTTTGGCAGGTATGTATCTCACGGACATTCCTGGCAATGCCTTGGTGGGCTTGGATAGCCTTGAAAGTCTTTCCTTCTACGACAACAAATTGGTAAAAGTGCCTCAGCTTGCACTTGAGAAAGTTCCCAATTTAAAATTCCTGGATCTCAACAAAAATCCAATTCATAAAATCCAAGAAGGTGATTTTAAAAACATGCTCAGATTGAAAGAACTTGGAATCAATAATATGGGAGAACTGGTTTCTGTGGATAGGTATGCGCTGGACAACCTGCCTGAACTTACAAAGCTTGAAGCCACCAACAACCCAAAGCTGTCTTACATTCACCGGTTGGCATTTCGCAACGTTCCTGCCCTGGAGAGCTTGATGCTGAACAACAACGCCTTGAATGCAGTCTACCAGAAGACGGTGGAATCCCTCCCAAACCTGCGCGAGATCAGTATCCACAGTAACCCGCTCAGGTGCGACTGCGTCATTCACTGGATCAACTCCAACAAGACCAATATCCGCTTCATGGAGCCTCTGTCCATGTTTTGCGCCATGCCTCCGGAATACAGAGGGCAGCAGGTGAAGGAAGTCGTAATACAGGACTCAAACGAGCAATGTCTTCCAATGATCTCTCATGAGACCTTTCCAAATCACTTGAACTTGGACATCGGCATGACGGTGTTTTTAGATTGTCGGGCCATGGCAGAACCCGAGCCAGAAATTTACTGGGTGACTCCTCTTGGCAATAAAGTAACTGTCGAAAGTCTCTCTGACAAATACAAGCTGAGCAGCGAAGGCACCTTGGAAATCTCTAACATCCAGGTTGAAGACTCCGGGAGATACACCTGCGTGGCCCAAAACATAGAAGGGGCTGACACGAGGGTCGCTACCATCCGGGTGAATGGAACGCTTCTGGATGGTACCCAGGTCCTGAAAATCTACGTTAAGCAAGCCGAATCACACTCAATCTTAGTGTCTTGGAAAGTTAATTCCAACGTCATGACTTCCAATTTGAAATGGTCATCGGCCACTATGAAGATCGACAACCCTCACATCACGTACACCGCCAGGGTCCCGGTTGACGTACACGAATACAACCTGACGCATCTACAACCGTCCACGGATTACGAGGTGTGTCTGACCGTGTCAAACATCCACCAGCAAACACAGAAGTCCTGCGTTAACGTTACAACGAAAAATGCGGCTTTTGCGCTCGATATTTCCGACCAAGAAACCAGCACTGCCCTCGCGGCGGTCATGGGCTCCATGTTTGCCGTCATCAGCCTCGCCTCCGTGTCTGTTTACATCGCAAAAAGATTTAAGAGAAAAAACTACCACCACTCATTGAAAAAATATATGCAAAAGACCTCTTCAATCCCGCTGAACGAGCTCTACCCTCCACTTATTAATCTCTGGGAAGGTGACAGTGACAAAGACAAGGATGGTTCTGCAGAGACCAAGCCAACCCAAGTCGACACATCCAGAAGCTATTACATGTGGTAACTCAGAGGATATTTTGCTTCTGGTAGTAAGGAGCACAAAGACTTTTTTGCTTTATTCTGCAAAAACGAGAAGTTGAAGACTTTTGTATTTTTTGACTTTGCTAGTTTGTGGCAGAGCGGTGAGGACAGGTGGATATTTCCGAATTTTTTAGTATAGCGTATCGCAATTGTTTGACACAAAGGGCAGCTTCACCTAGCTTCCAATTCCTTTGCGTTTCCTTCTTTTTCCTTTGGGTTTTTGGTTTGGTTTTTTTTTTCAGTTGCGCTAAACTTAATGCTGTTCTAAGTCCAGTGCCGAGGAGAAGGGAGGAGAGGCCGGGGTTCCCCTGCGATTCCCAAGTAGCACAACCCCCTTCCTCCCAAGCCCTCGGGGGGTACGGTGTCCCACGGAGCCAACACTGGGCTCCTACCAGGACTCGCGGGCGGAGACAAGGAGACCTGGAATGATGTTAGCTGACTGTTCCGTAATGTTGTATCAACTGATCTGAATGGTTTTGACTTTTGAACAATGAGTTTTCTTTTTTTTTTTCATTTTCCCCCTTTTTAAAAAATTTTTTTTGGAGTAGTTGGGAAGGTTTAGGGAAAGCTAACAGGCAATAGGAATATGTACATCCACTTTTTCAATGTAACAGACTAAATGTTAATTGTTCTCTTATTCTTTTTCTTATATTTAGTAGACACTTTTGCAGAATACTAGAGTTTTGTTGTGTTTAAATCACCAACACACGGTGTTTAATGAAGGCAGAGCTATAATAAATTTAGTTTTGTTCTGATTTTTTTTTTTTTACTTTAGAAGTCACAATAATGTATTGGGTTTAGATGTCACTAGTTTGACTGGTGATCATGTTTTGACATAAAATATATCCAAAATGTTATATAAAAATATTGTGGGTTTTTTTTCCTTATTGGAATTACATTTCAATTACGTTTCCAATTTTTTTTGTATGCATTTATTTTTATAGCAGTGTTTTCTCTGCACTAGATGCAAAATATTGGAAATAATTTAATCGGAAAAATGTATGGGTATGGCACGTGCAGAATCAAACCTGTTTGGCAGAAGGTACACAGCAAAAATAATTCACAGAGTGTGTAACCAAACATCTTCCTTTTTGTATGCTTTTCTGTTTATGTTCTGAGCTAAGATATAAATGAAACTGACATTTAGCTGTCATTACGATCAGTTAGGACAAAAAACCCCAAACAACTCAGTGCTACCAAACTGAAATAAAACAGTTGAATCCTGGTGTATACTTAAAGAAAAAGAAAAAAAAAAGTTAATTGGATTAATGTTCCTTCAAAAGCAGAAATTCCAAGTGCTAAAACTAACAAGAAAGTGATGTTTGGGTCCAACATTGAACTGTATTTTTTACAGGCTTAAAATGAACCAGTGCTCTTAAGTAGTTTACTGAATTAATGTGGGGAAAGGGCAAACCCTCCGAGAGCAGCGGTGTTTCTCTGTGTGCGCTGCCTCTAACATAAACCCAGCATCTACAGCCGAACCCACAGCCGCTTCCTACCTTGTCTTTTCTGCCTCCCCGGAGCTCCCCGCAGGGACAGCACAGAAAGGGGGGGTTCAGGGGCAGGACGTGGTGACACTTCCACTCCCCACCTCAGCAGCAGCACAGGATTTCCTACCCTTTAGCACCACTGTCGACGTGCAGCTTTTGCAGTGTTTTTTAGATACCAAATACGTTCTTGGTAAGTAAACGTTAATTGTTAAAATAATGGATGTGCCTGGGTTTTGGGGCTGTTTGAAGTTTGTTTAACTAACTCACCAGCTTCTCAAATATATCAAAGACACCCCAAAGCTACAAAGAGCTTCAAACTTCTTTTTTCCCCCTTGAGCCAACCATCCAGCAGTGGGGACGTTCTCAGCACCCTTTCACTAACGAGCTGCTCTGGAGCAGAAACCTCAGCACGTCTCTGGGACACATGCCTTGTTGATCTTGCATTTCAGCGTGAAGCCGAGTGAAGCTATTAATTATGCATTTAAACCAAGTACTTATGCTGCTTTACACCATCTTTTATATGTTCATCAGGTCTCATGCATTTTTAATCATGTGACAATTAGATGTTGGGATGAGGCAAGTGTCCTTTGATCACGGAGAAGTAACACGGTGGAAGTATTTATTCATCACCGTCTCCCGTATTTGTTTTTAATGTTAATGGAAAATTTCCTCTTGCCACCTTCTCCAGAAAAGCTTCAGAGCAATAATTACCCTCCTGCCCACACGCTATTCTAACCTTAAATCCGCCCCTATTATTACAGCAGACATGGCGAATTAAAACCGAGAGCTCTTTTGCCGTGAAGATTCACTTGGCTTTTTCCAGACAAAAGGACAGAGTGAGGACGAGGTTGACGGCAAAATTACGGCTTCCAACTTGCATGACATCATGAAGCTGTCTTTAGAAAATAATGAACTGAACGAGTGTCAGATGGTGCAGAGGAAGCCCTTTTCCCCATCATCTCCTCAGCTTCCAGCAGCGCTTGGACAGGTACAGCACAAACAGCAACGAAGATCACGCAAAACCCAGCGATCCTGCTCCTCCTCCTCCCTGTCCCCACCTCCCATCCTCGATGACTCCCACCGTTGAGATCCCCCTGCCTTCTGAACGTGCTCCTATCGACCGGTCCCTGCTGGTGGAGACAGGGCACACGGAGAACTGTGCGGGTGGGGTGGGATTTGGTTTCACCCGGCTATTTCTTCTGCGGTTTGGGCAGTTCCAGAAAGGGAACGACTGGCAAAAAGGAGCAGGAGGACGCAGCACTCGGCCGTTTGATCAGCCGTCGCCACCGGCAGCTGCGGGTACGGGAGGCAAAGCAATATTTAATGTGGTCCTTTCCACCGGAGAAATAACAGCCCTTTTGTTCCCTGCAGACCTATTTGGCAGTTTTATGCTATTTGTTACCTTTTTAGAGCAAGGCTGTCGGAGAACAGCAGGAGAAAAGGGCCTGGTGAGAGCCATGTGCTTCTCGGGGATGTATTCCAGGGCAGAGGATGCTGCTGGGACTCGGGGAGGGAGATGCAGGTTCCCTGGGAGCAGCAAGAAGCACCCAGTTAACCCGGGATATTCCTCACACCCAGCCACCAGCACCAGGTATTTTCAGCCTTGTAATTTCACCCCTTAGAATTCTGTACAGATCCCCTGGAAATTTAAAATTTTGCTAATAAGAGGGGATAAAAACCAGGTAGGAGATTAATCACATCTGGCACATAATCTTAGTAAATAACCTTCAACCTTGTGCTTGCGATTTTGTGCTCGCAGTTTATTGTGAGCGAAAATAAAAATACTCTAATTGCCTTCAAAACGTATCTGCATCTACTGTTCACTGAAGACAAAAAACCACCCCCAGTTTGCTGAGAATCAGAGATTGAGACCGGCCACTTTAAAAACAGCATGGCAAAAAAACATCGTTATCTTTCATTTAGCTAAAGGTTTAGAAACGCTGTGTAAGAGTAGATATTTCATACCCAACTAAACTTCTGCAACGTTACTTCCACTTGGTTGCCCAATAATAAAATATTTCAGGCCCCTGAAGAGGAAACAGCTTACTCAAGCGTATGCAGTATTCCAGCTAAATCCATTTTTCATTTCCTCACCTAAATCATAACATCCTCTCGGATTGAGAGACGATATTTTCCCCCGTGAGCCGAGACTCACACTGGACGTGGTCTTGCAATTAAATGCACAAATAAACCAAGACTTTAATAGAGCTACGATCTGCCCTCCAGCCCCGCCTCATCAATAGGTACTCATTTAGTTACTAAAAGAAGGTTACAAAGAGAAAAAGCCAGTTTGGACCACTGGTTTCCTACATGGGCTGGAACTGGAAATAGGTCGGTCAGTCTGAGATCCAGCGAGAAGTGCATACACTTGCCCTGATGCCACCAACAAGCTGGGATGTCAGTGATGAAAGGAGCATCTTTCTGAGCTCAAAACAGGCAACTCCTTCTGCTTTGTGCTGGCAACCCTGAAAACAAGGCTGGGGACAACCCACTGCAATGAAATTCCCAAAATTAAGTGGGATAAGCAGCTGGAGGCTACTCCCTGCAGCACCTCCACCACAGCCCACAGTTCCTGTGTGGGAAGAGGATGATTCACTGGGGACATCTCTTCCCAACCATGGCACCGTCCTGTGAAGCATCGCCACGGACACGTGCTGACGGGTGAGTGGTGGTGGAGAAGCACCAGTGGGACCAGTGCTGGAGGAGCTGTTTCCCAGCTCACCCACCGTACTGGGAGTAGCTGGTTGTTACACCGCGCCCCTGCTCCACGACCAACCACTGAAATGAATATCATGAATTTCTGCTGCCGCTGGAATTTGCCTTTTCACGCCCAATCACTGCCTCCCCAGTGCCCGCAGCTATAAAAACCCCGAGACCGAAGGTGACCGTGTCCCAGGGAACTTCTTTCCTCAGGAGAAGCCCGAGTGCCTGAGCTGGAGACAGCAAACACCGTTACACATCGTCCTCGTTAAATACTGGCACTGCAACCCTGCAAAAAACCACCACCAACCGCCACCAAACCCCCTAGATAACCATTCTTTGCAGTGTCGTACAGAAGTGAATGTTTTGTGTTTCCCCTGAACTGTCAACCTTTTAATCTCCTCCTTTTCTGCTCTTTCCAACTGTGGCTGAGAACTTCTCCCCACCCAGTCGGGTCGGTTTGCTCTGCCACCAGCCTGTCACTGGGCTCATCCTTCTGCCGTTCACGGGCAAACCCTCTACAGCCTCAGTCATCGGGAGATCTCAAAAGATTCCACTGAAGCACTTGCAATTTGGATTTACCTTTGCAGCCACCCATTTTCCCTGCCAACCTTTTCCCCTTCACCTAATTCTTACCCTGAATTTCCTTCAGCCATTTCTGTTTGGAGCCCTCAACGGTCAGACGAAGGATGCAATGGCATCCCCCCGTACCCCTCAGCACACCATGACCCTCCGTTACATTTTCTGCTGCTATGAAAGCAACAAAAGACTAATTTTTCTTTCTAGTAAAGGACATTTACCATGAAATTTGTACTATTGTATATCTATGTCCAACAGACCAAAGGAATGCTGAATCATAATAACAGAGTCGTAACAACAGTTTTTGAAATACATGAGAATAAATACTTTAGAAAAGTTGGAACTGATCATTAACTAAAATTTTCCCAAGCGACTAAATGACTTAGGAGCTTACATCTCATTTACTTCAGTGGTACGTTGGGTGCAAAATCAGGTAAATGAGATTTTTCTCAAATGCATCTAGAAGTATTAACTTTCCTTAAATTCTGAGCAGCTGTGAAACATTTTCTGTGGGATTTTATAACACAGATTTTTTTTCAAAAATCACCTGAAACTGTAATTTTTATCTCAGTTACGGGGCTAGGGGGGGATGGGACTTAAATCCTGCCATCCTCAGCGGAGTTACTGATTTGCAGTGATCTAAATAAGGTCTACATCTTTAAAAACTGCAGTTCCAGGTCTCTGCTATTGAAGTTCTTGGCAGATTTTTTTAAACAGCAGCTCTTCCCACTGCAGTCTGTTCTGCTGGACATGATTCCAAGCAGGAATTAATATATCAGAAAAGATCAGGGGGAGGAAGAAAGAAGAGAGGTATATTACCCTTTCACTAAAAAATAAATCACCTATTTCTGTCCAAAGGTACAGGAGTTTTTGTCGGGGTGGCTCTTAGAGATGTGTGCTGTGCCCAGATGCCAAATACTCCAGTAACTGCTACAAATCACGGTGGCTGAATATGAAGCGGTGCTGCAAAGCAGTGCCTGGACTCAGAGCATTCCCAGGGGAGGGAAGAGACCTTGCTCCTGAACAAGCAACTGTTGTTAAATGACCAAAACAGAAGAATTACCCAATTTCCTCAGAATTTGATCAGGAGCACACTAATAGAGCCAGAGGGGCCCCTGGGAACAGGGCTGGATGCAGCCCCGCTGCCAACAGCGTCTCCACCACAAGTGGTGGTGGGGGCTCTGGTCACGTACGTCCTTGGTGTGACATCCCCTTAGGTCTTCAATAAACCTGGAGGTACCTGCTGCATCCATGTGCTGGTTTTCCAGAGGAAAAGCGCTCCCTCCCCACACCAGGGACCTCCAGGTCACTTCAGGAGGCAACTGCTCAGTATTTTGTTCTTCCCTTGCTGCTCCCCAGAGCTCTCCGGTGCCTCATCTGCAGCAAACCATCCCTCGGGGGGCTGGTGCTCTTCAGCATATGCTCTTAAAACACTGCAAAACATGCAACTGAATTCAGCTGCAAAATATTACTGCAGGAAAAGGAGAACTAAATAAACAGATTAAGGCCTAGAGGTTTGGGTGCTTAATTTAATTCCTCTGGACCCTGAGCTTTCCGGAGCATTTTATGTTCAAATGCAGCTGCCACGAAACATCTACACAGACAATGAGGAGGATGTAATTCATGTTGTTCAAAAATAAAGACCTTGTTTTTCTGACTTGTCTTACATCCTCGAGGAGCTCTTGGTGGTGGGAGGCCAGGATCCATGTCTGGAGAGTCAAAAACGCATGGATGTGGCAACAGAGATGTCCTCCACCGGGTAGTCACTGGCAGGAACAGCAAAAAGCAAGTGGGGAACATCCCTGTTTCCATCCCCCCAGAAGGGACTACGTGCACACTATGTGCAGATCATCATCAGTTTTACTGCTTCTCTCCTTTGCTGATACAGAAACCATGGTTCTTTTGAGATGGCTTTGTAAGAAAAGGTATCATTAAATCTATTACTGCCAATACCCGCTCACTGGTTTGACTCGTATCACCAGTTTAACAAACTTCTGCCGGTTTTTGCAGGAAACAGGGTTGAACCCCAGTGCTACGTTCCAGGAGACTGTGTCATCACCTGCAGAACTGCAGCCTAAACCATCGCCTAATGGTCTGCTGATCAAAATAGACAAGAAAGGGGGGAAATCACAGTACGAGCATCTGCACAGCCTGGTATTTGTCTGATTATTGAACACCGCTCAGTCTGAGAGCGAAGCCGGGAGAGCACACGGCTCTTCCCCCCCCACTGCCCACGGGGGAGCCGAAACATCAGACACAGCAACTTTTCAAGATTGACCTAAACACATCTTGGAGAACAATTCCGTGGAGGTGCAGATGTTTAAGTGCGTTGCTGAGCGGCGCTTCCAATGAGCTTCTGCAACGGCAAGAGCTATTTAAGGCCATTTGCAAGTCCCTAAACAGCAGATTAAAATTGGTTTTATGGAAAATGGTGTCGTTGGCAGTTATTGTACCGCTCCCTATCCTCCCCTAGTGTGAAGATTTGCTGTCACACATCACATGAGGGTAATGTCACAGAAGTGGTTTCTGTGGCTTCCAAGTTGTTTCACGTCAAGGCTGAAGCCGATAGTGGGACTATGAACGTTCAAGGTTATCAACCACAATGAACTTTTCCTGAACTAAGTTTATCAGAAAAGACTCGGGGAGTGATGCTCCAGCTTCACTTATATTTTAATGGAGTCTCGACACCCAATTTCCTTCGGAACAATTTGAAAATCTCATCTCAGAAGAGTTTTCAGTGAGTTTGCTTTCCCCAGTGATTCATTCCCCTTCACGTAATTGTACGAATTGAACCTACCCAAGGTCTCAGATCCTTATCTTCTCAAAGCCAGTAAGAACTGCTCTACTTCTATAGGTAACAGCTCATTTCCACAGCCTTCCTGAGCTGTCTTGGAGTATTTCTATAGGAGGCTGCCCCGATAGACTGAGAGTAGGGAAAACGCAGCAAAAAAGTAACCAAAAATAGCCATTACAGCCCACATACAAGTGCACATTACTTCTTTCTAACCCTTTCTTGTTCTCCTCTTCCGTTTCTTTCTCCCCTTTTCAAAATTAAAAAATCACTTTATTCTATTTTTCCTGGGATGTACCACTGCCTGTGTTTGTGCTGCCGAGGCCTAAGCTGATCTTTGCTGAGCAAACAGAAACAAAAAGCTAAATGAAAACATTATCCATACTTCACTCACACCAATTGCCCTTTTCATAGAATCATAGAATGGTTAGAGTTGGAAGGGACCTTTAAGATCATCTAGTTCCAACCCCCCTGCCATGGACAGGAACACCTCTCACTAGAGCAGGTTGCTCAAAGCCCCATCCAGCCTGGCCTTG
>JAOXJM010000003.1:14209026-14222168 GCA_026413425.1 Tringa solitaria
TTGGACTAGATGATCTCTATGGTCCCTTCCAACTCCAGAAATTCAGTGAAATTCTCTAGAGGGTATTTTTCACCCACCTCCCACCTCCCCAGGTGAGCCCGTGTCCCAGCTCCCCTCGCCTCCAGGTGACAGATACAGCCCCAGGAGCCCTCGGTCCCAAGCTCTGAGCCTGTGCATGAACAAGGGATGACGCTTTCGCTCTCCTCCAGCCTCCAAATTCTTTTCTATTTCAGGTCCTTCCACATTACCTCACGCCTCAGAGACACGACCTTGCACCACGACGCCACCCTTTACTTCATCTCTTCGCTTTCATCACCCCATTTGCATCTCCTTATCCTATTATTTATTATTCCACACACAGTTCTGCAGCCAAGAAACGGATGAATTAACATACACGAAAGAGCGTTACGAAAGGAAGGCACATCATCCTCTGCTGTTTGCATTAGCAGTGCAAATGATGGGGCTAAGTGGGGCAGCCTAATTAATTTCCTGCTACCTTTCAACCAATTAAAAAAAGGCCCAAATGCTTAGTAAAGTTTAATATTAGGAAGCAATGTTATTTGTATATTTACTTAGTGGGGAAAAGAAAAAGGTATAACTTTGAGTGAAGAACTTAAAATGATACACATTTTACCCACAACTTCAGCTACCCGAAAGAGTATTGATTAAACAGACTCACCGCTTCCAAATTAACTTTCTTTTCAAAATATTTAAATATAAAGGAGGCCCGTGTAACATGTAACAGTCTATATTCATACCTAAATGGGTTTCATATTGGAAAACATGGAAGTAGCACTCCTGTACCACGATGAGGATTCCAGAAAACAGCTACTGCCTTATGTCCTTTTTTCCCAAAGTAGAAAGATAACAACTCCTCTTGGTTAGGAGAAGAACGATGATATCAGTCATAATATATTCCGGTTTATTTTTAATCCTGGTGATAGTAAATGTGAAAGGACTGGTGAAAACAAGCGCTAGCAATCAGCTATTTTTGCAGGAGTTTGGTGCCACGTGGTACCAGGACTGGGCTGTGATTTACTACCGAACTGACAGCCGCCTCCTGAGGATCTTCGCAGCTCTCAGGGGGATTTATATTCTTCGCGCTGGTTTAATTAACTCCAATCCAAAACGGAGACAAACTTTTTTGATCCGATCTGTTTGTTGTATCGCTCTATTCTTAGTTTACAGCGACAACAAACGAAGGCTGAGGGTATTTTTCTTAACTTCTTGTTGCGCGTGACTATCATTTATGAAAAAGATTTCAAGGCCCAGCCCGGGTAATTGGGAATCTCAGGGAAAAGGAGGAGGCTGCAGAGGGATATTGGCACGCAAGGAGGACATCAGTCAAGAAAGTTCTTTGAAATCATTTCCTTGTGCCCAACATCAAGCTCTGTTCCTATTTACCCAATACAGAAGTTATAAGAACACGTGCTGAGACCCCGGCGAAGCTCCTCTCCTGCGAGGCAGCCTCTGGGGGGGTGCAGAGGAGAGGCAGGGCCAAGCCTCAGCACAGCCCTCCTGCCTGGCAGAGCTGGCTTTCAATCCAAGCACTCCTGATCCTCTAAACTCCACCTGCCTTCAGGCTTTGCACTTGCAAAAATAAGAGGAAAGAAAAAAAGAAAACCAGTGAGTTCCCCCTTGCACACCGCGGGGGTTTGTCCCTATCAGGCAGCAGTGCAGAGCGGTACCGGAGGTGCTGGGGTCCTGCCATCCATAACACACGTTTCAAAGGGGTTTTTTCTTCAAAATAGTGCTGCATTTGACCTGCCTGAATGGCCGTAAGTGGTTCCAGCACATGAGCCACGCTCCTGGGGCACAGATCCCGTCAGCTCATCGAAAAGGAGCTCAGTCCATGGGCTCCTGACGCCTCCGAACAGCCAGGGCTGAGATTGATTCACTCCCGCTCCAAACTGCAGCGCTAAAATACAACCATGTCTGGGATGGTTTTAATTATCAAAATGGTCTATTCAGAATGAGAGCCCTGAAAGGCAAAACTTGAGTACTCAGAGCACTTTTGCATGTTTTAATTGTGGCAGTTTTAGGTCCCATCTGAAATGGGAAAAAAAAGGACGCTGCAGGTTCAGTTGCTTTCCAGGGATGTAGCAGCCTGTTTTCTGTAAGCCTTTTTTTTTTTTTTTTTTTTTTTTGAATACTTGTTGGAACTTTTGATCTGATCAATAAACTAGCAGTTAACCAGTTGGAGGTCAGCAGGTACTGTTGCTCGGGTTCTCCTGCCAAAGCTCCTTTAGTGCCCGACAAACGTAAAGGGGGGAAGAGACTGAACCTCGCTGCTCGGGAGAACTGCCAAGCTCCCACCACCACCTCGCGTGTGCTCCTCAGTCCCACATCCCTCTCCCTGCCAGAGTTGGCTGCTTTCTGCTGTATTTAAGTGGTAAAGAGCTCAAAAGAGGCTGAAAGAAGAGATGTATAAAAGGAATACAGCCTTGTACGGCGACGGTGAAGATGGTGGTGTAGAGATACCAGTCTATAGATACTTCCCAGCCAGCCAAAGGGACCAGTAATCAGCTCTGTCATTAATAACAATCCAATAATAAAACCAAAATGGGATGGGTCAAGACCAGACAGGATCTGTTACCTTCAAAGTAAAATCAAAAACGCTCAGAGGACGTTTACGTGGTGATTTTCGAGGTCTCACATCTCCATCCTGGTTTTGATGCCTTCTCCTTTTGGCTCTTCCAACAGTGATGGGAAGTTTGTGTGTCATAAAGATCCAAAAGTATCCAACAGAAGAAACATTTGTGTGTCACCACCACCACTTCATTTATAATGGCACTCACCTTCTGTTTATCCCACAAGAGGCAGGTTTCCCTGCCGTGGCTGGGAATCGGGGAAATACACTGTTTCCATGCAGGAATCCATCCGCAGGGAAAAGGCACCTCATACTCACGTCACTGTTTAACAGGTGAGAGTTGGGATGGGCACGTCCCAGGATCAGATTCTGGGAAAACTTCCTAATTAAAGGGATGCACATACTGGCAGGTTCTCTAGGCCTTGTTCTTTAATCATTTTATTACCTAAAGGTAATAATACACTATATCAATATCTTCTCTTTAGCTCAGGACCTTACAGGATGGGGCTGTTTGGGAAGGAGGCCTGGACCCCAAGACATCTGTTCTCACATCAAGTAAGAATTATGCTCAAATAATTGACTTTTAGCAATTAAAGGCCTATAGGAAAAAACTGATATACAACTCAGTCTTCACACTCTGACACATGGAGTTTGGGCCTGGGTAAAACCGGCCGTAGCAAATGAGGACAAGGCTTTGTTAGACACGTGGTTCCCTAACAAAGGAGCAACAACCTTTTTTGTTTGTCCACTGGATCCCTGGCTTAATGAAACAGCAGATTGGAAACTGCTGAAAACACCAGAAATTCCCACAGGAAATTCTCTGCAGTCTGAACCGTTCTATAAATAATTCAGTATAATTGACAGGAATCCTATTTAAAAATAGTGAAGTCATCTTCAACTTTTAGTTGGAATTTAAAGTAAAAATTCTACCTGATCTGATGGAATCAATACAAAAGTCACTCCCAATACAGAACAAAAGAAAAAGGGAGCTGGGAAGGAGCAGCTGGTTGCCTGAGATCAGTGAACTGTGAAACTAAGCATTTAAATGTTTACAGCTGTAATGGGTTTTGCTCTGAAGTTTTCTGCGTCGTCTACAACATGCTGAAGGCTGACTCGAGCTCCAAGCAAATGAGCTCCAGAAGTGGCCGAAAGTCAATCATCACACCTAGGTCCGTAATTCCCAGAAATACCTAGCAGTGGGCTTTTAGGCTCTGCTGGTCATAAAGAAGCTCCTGCCACCGGGAGCATCTGGCCATCATTAAAATGAAAAAGTGTAGAGAAGGGCCTGGGCGAATTTAATGCTCCTCGTTACCAGGGAAGGATAGTACAGACACCAACACGGCTTCACTTTCCTATTTGACTTCAGAGCCTGTTCACCATTCTTTAATCTTTTGCCTTTTACTTGAAACAATCTGCTCAATCTAACCCTGGAAAATCAACAGCCCTTTATCTCCAGCATCCCCCAAGACCACAAATAGCTCTGTGTCCTTGGGAGAACACCAGCAGTTAACGATGCGCCATTCCTGGGGTGCAAAGCAGCTTAATTAACAAAAAGCAATGTTTTTACAGAAAGTTGTTTCTCTGTTCAAGTTAATGGTGCACAACATTACGAGCGGATCCTGTACACCAGCCCCACGGACCAAATTCCCAGTGTGCTCTTCCCATCTCAGCGGAGCCACCAATTCCACTGGTAAAATGCACCAAAATTCCATTGTTCTGCTCCTTGTCGTTATTCCATCCCTCTCTGATCTCATACAAAACATTCACCCATTTATCATTCCTCTGCTGGGTTGAACAGCAACATTTCCATCTTTTAATAATCCTGTATATTTACAAGAAAACTGTTAATGTATTTATACATATAAACAGCAACCAGGAAATCTAAGCCAGGCTTTCATTATCGCATCCTTGGGACTCACCCAGAACCTCAGTTCTATTTTACCTATTCAACTTGCTTTGTTTGATGATGTAGAAATATATTCAAGAGCAGCTCAGTTTCCGGATCCATAGCAAGTGAAATCCTATGACCTACACGAATTGTTTTAATGTAAAATTTAGCAGAATAAAGTTAATTGAAGGTCATCTGGTTTTTACTTTTTTTTTTTAAATTTTTAATAATTGGAAGAGCCTCCACTGTCTCTCAGCATGGGGGAACATAAGATAATTTTTTTGAAGAAGATGGAATTAGCATGAGATAAGTAAAGGTTAAATGTCACGATGGAGAGTGGAGGCTTAATCTTCCTCCAGCATACAGCACACCAGTAAAAAGAAGGGAAAAGAGGTATATTTAAGCAAAAAAGGGGTGAAAAAAGAACTTTTGCACGAAATATATGCTTGCAAATTAAAACAGATTGAGATCTTGATCACAGATTATTAGGTTTCCAGTTAATTATGACTGTTCAGAGATAAGACTATTCTGCAATGGGTTAAGCCAATGAGAGGAAGCAATATCAGTAATTCTAGAAAATGCCCTTGTGCCGCGTGAGTATGTGGAGGCAGAGAGAAGTGAAGAGCCTGGATCCCTGGGGCTGGGCCCCTGTGCCTCCGGAAGGGAAACACACCCAAAACCAGACAATAAAGCACAGAATCAGGGAACGACTTGGGTTGGAAGGGACCTTAAACCCCCCCCAGTGCCACCCCCTGCCCTGGGCAGGGACACCTCCCACCAGCCCAGGTTGCTCCAAGCCCCCTCCAACCTGGCCTTGAATTGAACTTCAGCATCATCCTCCTAAAAGAGCAAGTGAAAGAGGCAGGAAGATACAGTTATTTTGAATGGCACCTTTCACAGAAAGCAATCTGCAAATATTTTAGATGACGCTAAGTTTCTGTTAGTATAGAGAAAGCACGGAAGAAGCTGAAGTACAAAACAAGAGAATCATTTTTCTAGACAAGATCCTCAGCGAAACCCAGCTAATGAATTTGAGAAATATAAGCAGGTTATTTAGATCACAGCAGAAGAGAGTTCTTGAATAAGCAGATAGAAAACATTAGAAGAAAGGAGTATGACAATGTAACATTTCTAAATAAATACAAATGGAATCTAAGTTTCATTACTGCATTTCCTTTTTGACAATAAAAATGGGTTGTGAAGAAAAAAAGAATAGCCTCATCATTATACTGGCAGCTTTTATCTCAAAGAGTAGGCACCAAGATTTTATCACGTGCATTTAATATTTTTCATAATTTCAGCATTATCTGTATGAGCAGCCGCTCATCCTATCACTGCCACTCCCTGGAGGCACCTGCAATTGTGCCAGTGGAACAATCTCCATCACACACGATAAGGTAAACGCTTGGGGATGTGGCAGTTGTGGCAGCAACGTCCCTGCACGGGCTGCAGCTGGGTCCGGGGACACAGGATGAGATTCGGGTGTTACTGCTCCCAGTGACACCACTCAACTCCACTAATAGTTATTTCTTATTTAAGATAAATAAAAGACTGAAGCAGCAGGCACAGAAGCCCAAACCAGTAGCACCTGCAGCAAAAATATCCCAGCGTAAGTCAGTAAGGAGAAAGCTCCTGGACTACACAGGAGTTACTTTTAAATCATAACATAAGAGAGAACGATGTCTTTTTTCAATACTTTCAATAATGCTATAATAGACAACTTTTCTACTATAAAGTTTCATTAACAACGATTAGAAACACAAGTACAGACAGCACTTAATGTGGCTTTATAAACTGACTAAAGTCTTCAAGAAGAAAAAGTATTTTGAATCCAAGTGTTTCCATTCCATCAATACACCTTTTCTGGACCAGTGCAGATCATCAGCACTTCTTGGTCAGTGCTGGGTAAGACATGCAAATACCTACCAATCCATATTTTTATATTCAACAGAAGTTATTTACACGTGTAACCAATCTATAAAAATATGCACAAATAAATTCCTATATCATCAACGTGTATTTTATATTCCTCTAAAAGGGAAAGTTTTTATAGACTTCCCAACATGGAGAATTGCTAGAATCCCAGGACAGCTGTCTGTCCTATCTGTTTCACACTAACCTTAAGCAGTACTTTATTTGGTGCACCATATGCTCCAACCTCTCTGTCTGCCACCTTCAGATTTTACTCTCTGAGCTGCAGAAAATAGCACATGTTAAATAGCAAGAAGTCTGGTGGTAAAAATCATGTTAGATTTATCTCCACGCAGTAATGTTGGATTAAAAGTATACCTCAAAGAGCCTTCGTTTTAGAGATTATTAAACAAACCCATCGTAGGGTAAACACATTAAGCCTCATTACACAGATGTCCTTCAAAGCAAAGGGGGTCTAAATGCAGGCTGAAAACCACACTTTAATTAGTGATATTTGGTGTTTGGGGCTGCCAAGCAGAGGGGCAGGAGCGGGCAGGGGCTATGCTGCAGCTCAGACATCACCCAGGGCACGCTGTGCTGTGTCCATCAGGGTCTTCCCTTCCCGGAGAGGCACCCACCACCTGGCTGTGTCCCTGCCCAGCCTTAGGCCAAGGGAACCACGGTTTTCTCATCTGGGACTTCATCTTCTAACGCCCAAGATGGATTGGGCTGAATTCCTCCAACCCATCAAGTTCAAGAAGAGAAGGCGATGGGTAGGCTTTGTTAAATCAATGTGCTCTGGGTAAGAAAGACACCAAGAGGAAAGCGTTCCTGTTCCAAACAGTATGTGAGCTTTGAAATATTCCATGTGCAGCTATGGACAGCCTGACATTCTCCACACCTCCCCTTTTATTCCTCCCTGGTACACATGGCCAGACACTACGTGACCAAACAACTCCAAAACTGTATTCTTTTAGATCCTCTGATTACGAAAAGTCTTTGACCTCCCAGTCCCAGGCGCTCATTCCAGCACCCTACATCTCTCCTAATTGTTACTAGATTCTCTCATCTTCTGCTGGAGTGACTTGAATTGCACCGATGCTTCATCACTGCCTTCAGAAAAGGTGACGGTGACTCAGAGACAGTCACCAGACCAACACCAGCTTCTCCACGGCCTCGCAGCAAGGGAAGATCACACCGTTTAAATCACCCCCTAGAGCTGTTCCTTGCTGTGACATCGCCAGGTGCTGCAGCCTGACACAAAACACACTGAGGCCAGCAGAAATCTTTGCGTTTCATCACTGGAGTTGGCATCGAGCTTGGTATTAGGTTTCACCTCCAGAAATAGTTCTTGCAGCTCAGGCACTTCATTTCCTTCCCAAGTTGGTTGGCAGCTGATCAACTACCGCTGCTATTAAAAGCAAGCGCTTGGTGATGGATGATCTAAGAGGTGGTTAATTGGACAGGGAGAGAGTTGAAGCACTGTATTGCTTTGTGTTAGGACTAAATGAAATTCTGCAGTTCCATCTCCCTTGTCATCTGGGACGTTAAAGGTCGGGCTCAGCCCATGGGGGAAGCATCCCCATCCCAAAGGCACCTTTGAGACTGACCTGCTCTCCTACCTGACACCCCCAGGGACACCGATGGGACTTTGTGGGGTAGCTCCAACCCCTCTGCATTGATGTATTTGTTCTGCAGATACAGAGAGACCTTCAGCCTTCTGGGCTGTCTGGAATTTGTCAAGCACACCGTAATTCACTCCCTTTTAACAAAAGCCTGGGATATGAATAACCTCTCCTTCATATTCCCTGAAAATGAGAAATGCTCTCTTTTTAAATTATTCATTGCATTATTATTATTAAAAGTCAGAGTGCCATTTAATCAAATAACATTTTAAACATATGACTGCATTAAAAAAAGAATGCCACAGTTTTATAAAAACATCTGTCTCTCTTAGTCTACATTGAATTACAAGAGAAATGAGCCTGAAATCACGCTTGTAGCTCAAGACAAAACTCCTCTCTGATACACAAATCGATATGTGATTTAATTGCGTTTTATTGCTTTTTTCTCTTCAGTCTGGGGTCAAGAAAGACCCTGAGAACAACCTATTTGCTGTTTTCCCAAGTCAGATTCCCTCAACACGCACCTGGGTTTTAATTCCGACCTTGGAGCTTTCTCCAGCTGCAGGGGAGCGGGGAGGCGACAGCGCAGGCGTGGAACAGGAGCCAGCTAGTTATTCCCTTTCTGGACTGCAGCTTCTCGAAAGGCTTTTCCTCCTGGATTGTCTCCTGGAGGCGCCAACAAAATCACGACGGGAAAAGCAGAACTAAAATGCTTATTATGGGACAGTGTCCTCCCGGTCCAGGCGGCTCCGGTAACACCCTGCAGCGTCTCTGAGCACAGAGATGCCATGGTGGGTACAGCACCGCTTTGGACCATGCTTGTAAATTTTAGGGGAAAAAAATAGAATAAAAATGCAGTATTTCATCAATGCTAGACTAAGAACTTTTTTTTCCTTCCGTTTTCTTTACTCAACACACTTTTGAGATTCATTGAAGGTTGTTTTGGGGTCGAGCAGTCATTTTTCTTATAGCCCCACAGCAGACCCACTCCCAAACACACGATACTGGCCGGTGTCCAAGGTTCCGCACGCTCGTCCCAGGGTATAAATTCTCATGCAGTATGTGTGGACCCTCCTAAGCCCCTGCCACCTTCTAACAGCGGAAGAATATCTGAAAATTCTTAGCCTCAAGACAGAAATCAAGGTTCGTGCTCTCTGTATCTTCTGCTCCACCATTTTAACCTCTCTCTAATACCGACACATGGAGCTGACGGCTCTGTTTTGACTTGTGCTCCAGAAAATAGCTACAGTTCAATTAGAATCAGTAAGGATTTTAAAACTAGATGCTAACATATTATTGGAAAATGAACTGCTGATTTTTATTCTCCACGGGTCTCTAAGGAGACATTCAATTTTCAGAGTATGTTTAAAATTTTTAAAAAGCTGAAATGGATTTTATCTTGTAGGTTGGAAATGTAGTTTAAAGCTTGATTAAAAGAACTAATGGAAAACCGTGTTTTAGCTTGAGGTTATGCATTTATTCAGCCTTCCTTCCCCCAAAAGTCTTGAGGCACGGAGCTGGAAACAGACCCTGGCTCCTCTCTGGCCTTCCCTGCTGCTCCTGTTAGTTCTGCAGAATGAAGAATGCTCTGCGTTGCCTTCTAACAACACTCCCTCGAGTCTGGGACAGGTCCCTCCATCATTAAATCCAGGCACCAACAGATTTAACGACTTATAGGGAAAATCAGTCTTGGATGCACCCAGCCCCTCCTCCTGAGTCCAGTTAAAATAAACACTGATTTGCCACTTCTTACCTCTTTTCACTGGTGATTAAATCTGTCCATTGCAGAACTCAGAGAAAGGCATTTATTTTTCAGGATACATAAACAGAAAGCTTTTAGAAATTAAGTAAAGATATCAGAAGATCCCTATTATAGCAACAAATTGGCACCTGGAGAATTGTATGGCAAGATAAACCTACCCAGAAGTGTTTATTATTTCTTAGTAAACAGACACGCTGGAAGCAAAATTACTGCTTTCTGCAAACAACCAAAGGATTTGTTTAGTAAGCTGAAAGCAAAATAGACAAATTTGCCTCAGTTTGGTTGATATGAAAGTTTACTCGAGTCCTGGTGTGAGTCTCACAAAGGCACATCAGGCTTCATGTGCAGAGGCAGAATAACAGGGTCTCCTGACAATAGGCTTGGGTCCCACCA
This sequence comes from Tringa solitaria, assembly GCA_026413425.1. NCBI lineage: Eukaryota > Metazoa > Chordata > Aves > Charadriiformes > Scolopacidae > Tringa > Tringa solitaria. The sequence continues at coordinate 14,219,196 of JAOXJM010000003.1, forward strand.
AAAGCCATCTTCTTGAACAGAACTGAAGATCCAGCTCCAAGGCACAAAAATTGCCTTTTGCACTTTCTTTTCTCGCTTAATGGCCATTAAAAAAAGAAAAAAAATCCCTGTATTTCAAGAAGCATTTTCCCCCATTATGCGCTAATGGTAATTCACCACACTGAGAAAAGCACTACTTAAAGATCAATTTTACAGTCAGAATTGGAAATAGGACAAAGAACAATCCCTCTATTCAAGGCATTACTGCAGAATGAGGAGCTTCACTTAAAAGAAGCCCCAAATTCAAAAGATTATACTGTCTACCAGAAGAAAACCCCATGTTTCTATATGTTCTATCTATTCTATCCTGGAAGCATATGGATTTACATACCCAGCCATCACTAACACCGTCACCAAACCACATCCTCTAACAGGCTCAGTTACAAGCATTTTTGCTCCACAGGATAAATGAAATGTTTTCCACCCAAGAACTGTCAGGCTGACGACAAACTCCGGAGGATGAAGACTGAGGAAAGCCCCCCCTCTCCCCGAGCTGGGGGTTACACGGCCAACAAAAGAAATAGATGGGAAAACAGGGGTTGTCAGGAGGAGATGGAGTGTGAGAAACACAGCCCATGTGCTCTGACCATCCATCACGGGAACATCAACACATCACTCATCTCTTTGTACCGGTACCGAGAGGAGTAAGAGAAAATACCAACACAGTAAAGTGTTCTTGCAGAGCCACACGCCTCTGGTCCTTGTTTCCATCTTGGGAGATGAGCTCTAATGAAGTGTGCTCACCCCGCAAAAGCCAGAGACTGTCCTGTGTTCCTTACAGCTTCATTTCAAATATTGGCTGTTTCCACACTTCCCAATTTACTTATTTTTTCTGACATACCTCAATATGCAATACTTCCTACAGGGTAAATAATTTACTTTATGTATTTGTAAATATAGTTTGGATTTTAGTCTCAGACATGAGCATGAAGTCACAGAATTGGGCTTATTTAGGGGCAATTTCACGGTACTGCCCACGGCATCTGAGCTGAGCATTACCATCACCAGAGGGTGAGGTCAGACACAAACAGAGAACGCAGTGCTGTGGGGATCTGTGACACAGAACATGGGGAAGGGGAGGGAAAGCAGAAATAACCGACCTGTCAGAGGGAGAGGGATGAAAACAGAACGGGACTAACGAGGTACTTCCAAGAGGCGACACCAAAAAGGTTCATCATAAAGGGACTGAACACCACAAATGGCAAGAAAGTGGATTATTCCAATATTTTCCTTCAGTTTTGCCTAGAATGTGTTCCTATGAACATATTTACCCAGTATTTTCCTTTAATTAAAACAGCCTTACTAAAGATATATGATAAGGAAGGCTTCCTAATATGATGGAATGACAGAGCTTGCGAACTGCAATATTCCCAGGGGAAGCTTCACCCTGGAGCCAAAGCACAGGGCAAGGTGTCAAGAAACTAAAATTCCATTCTTGATTCTTCCACAAATTTTCACAAAGCTCTTTCAATCCTTCTGCTACAGCTCCCTACCTCCCTGTAGCTATCCTGCTACAGCAGGACGTGGCGGGAATGAGATACCACCCGTCCCACCACGGCAGGTGATGGTACCACCCGTCCCATCACAACAGGTGATGGTACCACCCATCCCATCACAACGGGTGATGGTACCACCCATCCCACCACGGCGGGTGATGGTACCACCCGTCCCATCGCCGTCCTTGGCTGTGGAACCAGATAGATGGCTTCCTTAAAAATTGCTTCCTAAAAGTTTACAGTCTACAACTATCTCTGCCCAATTAACCGAAGAGACAATTAATTGAGACAGGGGCTAGCTAACGTGAAGAAGTATTACAGGTAGGTTGGTGATGCTTCAAAAAATCCTCACGAGCCACGTAATGCCCACTCCTTCACATAAACTGCTGCATCTAAGAGTTATTTTCAATGAGTAGAAGGTTTTAGCGCTGCAATCAAAGCAGGTAGAGCGTTTTAATAGCTGGTTACTGAGATCTTCAGCTGTGGTTACCATCTGCCACAATATTAATCTCACTCCGTAATTAGCTGCCTGGGAAAAACGCGTATTATTCAGAGGACCTGGGTGTAAAAAAAAAAAAAACAGTTCCACAGGTATGAAATTCATGATTTAGCTCCCTTCCGAAAGAGGAAGGTGAAGCAAGGCACATCTCTCGCTCCATTATATGCGATTGACAGTTTTGTTCCGCACATTGCAAAGTGCAGTGCTGAAAGATGAACCAAAATAGCACTGCAGAAAATCAAAACTACTTCTTTCGGATACAAGAGAAGAGCATGAATAACCCTGCACTTAAAAGATCTCCACCCGCAAGTCATAAAGAGGCTGCGAGGAACTCTACAATATTTATGAGTATGAGATATATGCTATAGATTAATTCATAAATTCTCCATACATAATTTATAGTCTATTTACAGAGTAAAACAGTCACCGCGCAGCAACTGCCACAAATGCATTCACTTAAACTTAAGGGCATCTGGAAGGGCCGCTCAGGAATAAGAGGCCCATAATAAACCAGTCACAGGCGATGACAAGCTGAGTAAAATGCACGGGGCCAGAAAGAAAGGAAAAGCGTTTTTAAGGCAGTTGATGTGCTATAAATTTTTGATGCTGTATAAAATCTTTCATTTAGTTAGAAATATTTATACGGTATTAAGCACGTCATTGCAGTTCAGAATAGGAAATTAGCCTTAACTTGTTTTATAGAGCACCTCGATTTTCTTTCCTAAATGTTACCCGTGGCTCAACAAATTTGTACCAAAGCAGCAGAATTTCCCCGTTTCCTCAAAAAATCCTCCCCGAACATGACTACTTTTTTTAATAGTTACTAATAATTATTTTTTTAGGCAGCACGTGCAATAAATTTGATGCCCAAAGTCTGGCAGGTAACACAGAATCACAGAATTGTGGTGGTTGGAAGGGACCTCAGAGATCATCGAGTCC
>JAOXJM010000003.1:14222268-14246689 GCA_026413425.1 Tringa solitaria
CCCATTCCAATGCCTGATAACCCTTTCAGTAAAGAAATGTTTCCTAATATCTAACACACGCGGGTGCAAGGCCCAGCTCACACGTTTGGATGCAAGACCCCGAGGAAGTAACTTACTTAAGTCTGTGTTTGTAACCTTGAAATAAAAGCCCAATTTGCTGCAGGAAGAGGGAAAAGCAGCTCCCGTGCCTGCGACGGTTCCCACGCGCTGGAGGGAGACGGAACTGATCCGGCTCCAGCCCGAGGCGCCACCGCTGCACAGCAATTAAAACAATCAGTCCTTTAGTTACACATCGTTCCACTGTTTCCCCATAAATTAGCCGCGAATCAGAGCCCTAAACGCCACGCTATCAGGCGCACATACATATTTATTTCCTTACATATATTCTAAACTTCCCTAAGAGGAACGGGAAACGTCTCCTGAGGGACGTGCTCCCCGCTTCATTAGTGGCGGTAAGGAACAGCGAAAGGATCTTGTTCCCAGACAGAATGTTTCCCTTTAGAAAAAAAAAAAAAAAAAAACAACCCAAACAGCTCCTAAAAAGGGGTATGGTTACCCTCAATCCCAAGGCCTTGGCCACGCAATTGGCTTTTGGGATTTGGGTGGAATTACTGCAATAAATGGCGCTGTACGGCCTGGCACAAAGCCAACGGATCTCACCCCTTAACTCCACAAGCTTCTCGGTACGATGTATGTACGCTATCCTCTTTTGGATGATTTTTGGTCTTTAAATGTCTTCATGATGCTCCTCTGCAGACATACAAAGGTTTTTAATCGCTATTTAATATTAAGGCAGTTTTCAGAACTGGAGAAGTTCTGATTTTTTGGGGTTTTGGTGTTTTGTTTTTTTAAAAAAAAGTCCACATCAGTTTCCAAGTTACAGCTATAAATATGAGTGTTAGAGCTGGACATACCCGGGAGCTATCCAAGGGTGCAGTTTTTCCTGCACACAAGACTGTAAATTACCAAGTATCTAAGGTGTCCTGTTTTTAGTACAGGCTCCTCAGAAATCTGTCAGACCCCACACAACCTGGGAGCGCTGGCGGGTTCTACCGGTGACACTGTCACTCCCTTGACGAGCTCCGTTATTTACATTTTGTGTTAAGAAGTCACAGCTCATTAGTGAGCTAAAACTTATTTAACTCGTTTGTGTTTCCATCACTTTAACTGTCATTTTGGACACGTCTGACAGCAGATCAATTGCTTCTGTTCCTAATACCAGATTTGCTGCAATAATAAATCTCCCAGCATGGCATTTTTCTTTCTCCCAGTGACGTTTTAATTGACTTCTATGGACAAAGCTCATTTTATGTATTTCAGCTTCTTTAATTGCCGATCACTTTCCTGGTTTTCTTTAACACAATCATGCAAAGCATTAGGTTATTTAAGCAGATTAGCAAGTCTTACCATTGAGAAGCACGCTCGCAGTTACAACTGAAATACACAGTGGTTTAGAAATGGGCTGAGCAATAACTCTGAAACTTATTTTGAACACATTCCCTAAGTCTGTTTCCCATAGTTTCCTAAATGGGAGCCTAAGGATTATGTGAAAGAGTAAATCTGACACTGCTTAATGTTATCAGGACTAGCCTCCACCTACAAAACCTGTAATCATGTGTGATTTGCATTAATCCTTAAAAAGAAATAGAAATCCCTAAAAGAAGCAGAAAAAGCAGATTAGGAGCAATATCCTGTTGACAGACCTCAAATGATTTATGTCAATTAAGATTACTCCCATGCTCTGATGAAAGCACCTCTCACTCCATCAGTGAAGCAGAGGGGCCGCTGACTGCCGGGACTCCTCAGCACAGTTCCGTTTCCCAAAGAACGACCCCCCTTAAAGTTTATCCAGTGAAAAGTCTATTACCTTCAACGCAGCTCCGAAGCGCGGGCTTCAAAGCTATCAAACAGCAACAAGAGAAAAGTCATTTTTCATTATACTTCCAAGACGGTGCTGAGATAAAGCTATTAAACCCGGTGCCTGATGTATGCAAAAGGCTGAGCTGGTCCCAAGCAAAGCCAGGCGTCCCTCTCGCTCCGCCGCCCCAACCACCAAAGGTCACCCCTGACGACAGGAGTCAGAAATTGAGCTATTTTCTTCCGAGAGAGCTTGAGAGCAGGTACGCCGATACAACTTCAAGCCACGTTCTTCATCTAAGGGTAACATCTTCAGGAATAGTTCTGGCAACTGATGAATCACTTTGCAATTCAAGGCAGAAGAACTGTCCTTGCAGCCCCCTCACCGTTCCTTCCCCAGGCTGCCTCACCAAGAGATCCGCTTTAGCTCTCATTTTCCAATCAGTTGCTTGTGACTTTGGGCAAAAATTCCCCCACCTATCAGAGGCCTTAATTTGCCCCTAGATATCAGAAGAGCTTAATGCCAACCTAAGAAACACCTGTTGGAATTATCTGTGCCATTAGAAAATATCCCATATCTGGGGCCAGTCTTTTTCCAGTGGTGCCCAGGGACAGGACAAGAGGGAAGGGGCACAAACTTGAACATAAGAAGTTCCACCTACACATGAGGAGGAACTTCTTTGCTGTGAGGGTGGCAGAGCCCTGGAAGAGGCTGCCCAGAGAGGTGGTGGAATCTCCTCTGGAGACATTCAAAGCCCGACTGGACATGTTCCTGGGTGAGCCTGCTCTGGCAGGGGTTGGACTAGATGATCTCCAGAGGTGCCTTCCAACCCCATGTCATCCTGTGATTCTGTGGATACGTTAAAGACGTAATATCTCCAAAAGCAGGAACAGACCAGAGCTCACCGGGAAAATCATGACTATTCATATTCGACCCTCACAGGGATTGCCTGGGCACTCCTGAAAACTGCACCGCAATGTTTATCCTCAAGGAAAACTGACTAAGAGAAACGACTAATAAAATGCAAGAATATTTGACTGGCACACGGTTAGGCGACGAACATTAATTGCCAACTATAATATGCTGAATAAATTAGCATAGCCAACAAGCCAAGGACTGACATGCATTATCATGTACTTCACACTGACTTTTTAATTATTCAGAATGCAAATAAATTATTTTCAAGCTTGCGTTTTCTTCTGTTTCATGTTGTCCTTGTGGCTTTTAAATACACTTCAAAAATTCTTCCTTTTAAATTCAAGTGTACCGAGCATCAGTAATCCAGCTTTTTTTTAGCTTCTACAGAAGCATATAGATGGGAACAGAAATCTTCCTCTCCCCCGTAAGATCTCCAAAACTTTAGTCATATTTATAAAACCGAAAACTTTAAATCCTTCAACAGCACAAACTCCACCTTTCCAGAGGAGGAGGAGGAAGAGCCTGCTCATGGCAGTTTAAGGCTTATCAATGTATTAACATGGGGCATTTATGTCTTTTTTGAACTCCTCTACCCAAACAAGATATTAGTCATATTTAAATCTAAACAAACATAATGTAGCTTGGATCAGTTGAATTACATTTTAAAATACCCTTCTTTTTTTTTGAATACCTTCAGGAAAGGCCCATCCCTACAAGTAGCTTTGTTTCTCAGACAAACCCCCCCCACACTCTTCTATTACCTATAAATCACAGGCTTGTACATATCTAGAGCTAGTTCCTCCTTTCAGTCCCACCTATAAAGACTATTTTTAGCCAGAGCAAATGTCAGTGTACAAATAAAATTAAAAATGCAATTAACATTACCAGATATAATGAGATGTTTAATTACCCTTGAAACTAAGCCTTGTGAAGATCCAATAAACTTTAAAGTGCTTTTGTTACCAATCAAATTTATCATCATAAAGAATATCAGATGTTTGCGTTACCCACGTACCAGGTTCTAATGGTCAGGACACCAGAGCAAGGAAAAGATTTTGCCATTAACCTCATGGAGAATGTTAAAGAAACTTCAGTTTTCCTCCTGTTGTCCCCTACCTGCCAGAAGCCAAGCCCTTCAGAGAGGACACTGTCCCCAGTAGGCCTGGCAGCACCATGTCCCACTCTGCTGAACCCGTTGGAGATGACCATAGTGCTCCACCATAAGTAAGGAGAAGCTGTTCCCAAAGGACTCCAGGGTCTTTTGGAGAAAACATCTATGTTTACTAGAATTGTGAAGCTGTCACCTCAGCAGGGAATTGTACACCAACCCATTGCCTCATTTCAGGATGCAAAGAGCCTGGAAAACACTACAAGTTTCTCCACATCCCACCAAAATGACACAACTTCAGCTCTTCACTTGTGGAACCACACTATTTCTGGTGTGAACTCATTCACTGCAGGCCCCATGACAAGGTAAGACAACAAAAACCAAGATAGGAACCCATTTCTCTAACCTCCAGTCTGGGACCCTGTGGGCCTGTCCCCTGCCCAGGGAGTTGTTCCACCGCTCCAGAAGACACAGCGCTGCTCCCTTCCCAGAACACCCTGGAGCACCCTCTCTCCAGGATGATGGAGATGGGATCCAACCAACTTCCCTTCCATTTCTCTTGGGGTCACCTTGCAGCTCCCAGGAGATGCTCTCACGCTCCGAGGCTCTTTGCTCAGTACCTCGAACCCAACAGCAGTGGGTAGTGTTGAAAATGCTCTTAGTGAAGCTGTTTTCAGACCTAACTCTAAAAAGAGATGAGAAAAGCCTGAAAAACTGTACAATTTATAAAATTGTTCTTCTCTGCTGTTCTGCGTGCCCAAGTGCTGAACCAAAATACTCTGTATTGAACCCTAAAACACTGGAGGGCAAGACATCAGCATCCTCCAGAACCAGCTCACAGCGCAGCTGACAGTGGGGAGGAAAGTAAGTTTGTATTTAAAAAAAAATGGATTGTAGAGTATTATCTTCATGATCTCCGCAGTGTCAAATCTTTAAACATTAGGACAATGCCAATCCCTATGAAATTTTTGAATTTTATGCACATTTGGAAAAGAACCAGATGCAAGAGGGGCTGAAATCTAAAGTGTTTTTTAAAAATAACTTTTTTTTTTATCACAAGCTATCTTCTTCAAAGTAAACTTTGTATATCTGGGTTGTTGTTGATTTTTTTTTTTAACCTAAATTTTATTCCTAAATACTGAGACACTTAAAGTGACAGACTGGAGAAGGAAACTCTGCACCTCACTGTTGTTACAAGGTACCAGGAATGTCCTCTGAGCAAGAGTGTATTTCACCCCTGTGCGTATTTAGCATGCCGCTTGTCTGCCAGACCGCTGAGTATGGTAATTCCAATTACAGCAATGACTCTTGTGACATAAACACACACCATTTTAAAAGAACTTATTTCTAACAGAGCTACAAAGCATCCATCAAACACTAACTCCTGGCATTTCTATCATTCTGGGTTGCATTTTGTTTAAGTGGCCTGAAGTAAGTTCATATAAAAATATCAATGAAAGGCTCAAGAGCTTATCCATTCACTAGAAGAAAATGAAGTTCACCAGAATACAAAACAAAACAGCTTTGTACTGGCTGTACCAGATTTGAATTCCAAGCAAACAACTGTCATGTAAGGTTAGATCAGCCTTTGTAACCACGTTTGTTGGAAGGGAGATCCTGACAGGGCCCTGTTTATAGTGGCCAAAAATGGCAGCAAATAAATTACTTTTCATCTTTGTTAAGATAATCTTCTTGCAATTGTGAAGCTTTTAGCAGAGCATAAAATGACAGCCTTGAACAATTCTCAGTTACAGCATAGTCTAGCATCTTTCTGTCACTTCATTGCGTACTTCATTATTTGAGAGCATCATTGTACCCCTGCGGGAGGATGACCTCTGGAGATCATCTACTCCAACCTCTGCTCCAAGCAGGGAACTGCCCTACTCATGCACTATTTCTGGCAAAGCTTAGAACTTGTCCTGGTTTCAGCTGGGATACAGTTAATTTTCTTTCTAGTGGTTGCTGCGTCTCAGATTTGGTAGGAAAGGAATGTCAATAATGTGTACTGGTTTAGCTGTTGCTAGGTGATGTTTATACCACTCCAGGACATTTTTCAGCTTCCCATGGAAGCTGAGAAGGAGCAGAGATGGAATGACTAAGGGAATATTCCATACTGTAGATGTCATAGAAATGGGGGTTGGCCGGGGGGCAGAATTCCATGATCCCTGCTGGGCAACCAATTCACCAGGCGGTGAGTGACTTGTGTCTTGTATATTCTGTTACCTTTATTATTAATACTTTCCTTTTCCATTATTGCTCTATTAAACTGTCTTTATCTCAACCTATGAGGGTTTTTTTTCCCCTTTCCCCCCTTTCCTCTCTTTTCTCCCTGTCCTTCTGGGGACAAGGGGCAGTGAGCAAGGGGCTGCATGGCCCCAGTTACTGCTCGGGTTAAACCACGGCAGAACTGAACCCAAATTTGCTGAGTTTTAAGGCCAGCTCGTTAATTGCTTACTTACTTTCTTTAATTCATAGCAAATACTTTAAAAAACTACTAGCAGATAGAAGACCAAATCTCCTTAATTGGTCTTAATTAAGTGCCCTATTAACGATTAACTTCTCCTCGTCGTGGCACATATGTCAAACGCAGACTTCCAGCCACCAGTCGTTTCAGAGACGGGCTGAGCTGGCGCCCTGGCACCTCCGCAGCTCATTTCCCTTCTCATCTCAGGGCAACATTATGATCCAAGTTTAGTTAACACCTAATTACAACACAAACTAATTACTGACGTGCTAAACACATAATTGTTGAATCAGGAAAAGTGATATTTCTGATTGACATATCAACTTAATCCAACTGCCCATCTAGGCATGGAGGAAAATATCAGGATACGAGACGGGCAGTACAGCAGCTGGCAGTAATCCTTTAAAGCCCAAATTAACAATCAAAACTTGCTTTTCTGACACTCTTAATGATTTTGGAAATTGCAAAGGTAACAAAGTTGGTTTTAGCTAATTTTAAAGAACTGCCACTGTATCAAAGGTATTTCTAAAGAATACTTGTTGGAATCAATGACCGTACGTTTCCTTGACACAGCACAGGAACTGTACACCACTTTTTTGCTTAATTCTGCCTTTTTTACACATTTCCCAGATCAACACGCCATCAGACACCGTGTAAAATTCTGTAAAACATTTGTCAAAATCTGGTACTTCTCTAACTGTGGGAATGAGCGTGGCCAGGGAGTCTGTAGGTTGTCATAGAGTCCAGTGCTGAGCAGCGTCTGGTCCCTGCTCTGCCCCAGCCTCGTTCAGCTCTAACCAAAACATCAATAATGGTAACAAAACACAAAAAGCAACCCTGAACTCCAAAGGGGCTTCAGTCAACAGCATCTAACTCAGAACCACCCTGACCCAGACGAGGACATATTAACTGGTACCAAAGACTGCACTCAGAGAACCCAACGGGTCATTTGTCACCGGGCACAGCAGGAGCAGAATTTGTTCCATTAAATTTTGATGCTAGGAACGGACAACAGCTCAGGAAAGTCAGGACTTTTTTTCCCCCTCTCATTTACTTCTACATGTATTTCCAAATTAAAGCCCTTGCATCAAGTTTAGTTTTATTTACACTAGTGAAACCTTTAACGAGCTCAAGGGAGTTGCTCTGAATTCATGGATTAACTTGATAAATGAATTTTGTGTTCAATCCTTTGTTAATAATATTTTCTGAAGGTTAAAGACAGGGAAAACTGTCTTCTGTTGGTTGTTTTTTTTTTTTTTAATGTAAAAAAAACAACCACCAAACCCTGTATGGACTTTTTGCCCAAGTTCACAAGATGATTTTCCACACATGGGAAGCTGTTTATGTCATTGTTACTTTTTTCTGGACAAAATCAACCCCTAGAAAATTTTGATTAATTCGAAGCTCGATGCATAAAAAGTGAGCTTGTGAAATTACCAGAAGAGGTAAATAAATGATTCATGCGGGTTGGTTTTGCATGAATAAATTATTTGTTCCTTCCCTGTGTTCCATTTGATAGAAGAATGCAAAATTAATGCTACTCTATGCAAATAGAAAGCCTTTTATAAAATTCTGACCTAATTACAGGTGTTTGCTAAGAAACATATACTTGAGTTTTCAGGGAAAATAATTTCTTGGTGCCATATGAGTGTCATGGAAGGAAAGATTCAAACAATAAAATCTGCCATTTCAGGATATTTAACAGAGAGAAATACACATTATTAATATTTCTGTCCTCCTAACCCATTTCCACCCCTCTGGAGAGGAGACTGGATCGATTCCCAAAACACTACAACCCTACAGCCAGTGTTTTACCACAGCCTCTGATTCAACCGAAATCACTGCCTACCATGCAAAGATGTGTATCCCAGAAGATTTTCATTAATGCCAATAAAATAGAGGGCATTAAAATTATCTTGTAGCCAAGGAAACAGAGAAGCACCTGACAAGCATCACCCCTCAGCTTTCTCCTTCAGAGGTGGCCGATACGAGCTGTTCGGTGCAACCCTGCACCAGGCCATGGCCAAAGGAATTCCTCATGCTTCAATCCCAAGGGTGCCTGCTGGCTTACAAAGAATCCTTCATAAAGGTAATGATAAAATTGCCAACGTACTCCTTGATAACTACCATTTGAAACAATGGGAACCACCCCCAGCCGCAGCAACGTGAGCTCCCCTGATGTCCCACTCCCCAGGTCCCACAGCCCTTCTCCTACAGAGAGCTTTCAACAACGTTTTGCCTTGGAGCTGTCTGATACACAACTGAGTTTTCATTCACACCCTGGCTCACGTCACAGCACCCCAGCTGTGGACCTGCCCACCCGCAAGGATGCTCCCATCCCTCGGGTTTTATGGCATCCTTTCTCTCATTTAAATGGGAGTTTATGGCTTTGCCAACAAGAGCAGGATTAATTTAGATCTCACAGCTTTCCTTCTTTAGCCGCTAACCGCTGAGAAATTCCTTCAACAGGATTTCATCAGAATAACTGTTCAGCAATTTTGGGGGGAAAAAAAAATAATTAAAAAAATCCATCAAACAACTCAAGGATTTAGACATAAACAGAAATCACCAAACTGAAAATTATTCATCTGCAAATATGAAGGTACAAAACATTCCAAATCTAAAGATTACCTTTAATCTGCATCTTAGAAAGCGAAAGAGAACTTTGGTACGTAATGTTAACAAGAAGAGAGGTAGGAGCCACAATAACTAAAGAATATTTGTGCTCTCAACCACAGTATTTTCAACAGCAGTATTGCTTTAGACATTCTAACTAAAGCACACAAAGTTCTTCAAGAATGTACTTAAAAACTTATTTTAGACAAGTTGGGATGAATGAAATGCATATTTCCTGCTTGAGCAGCGATGCCTATTTGGGGTATGTTCACGCAGTAGCTTTGGCGTATCTGCAGGTATTTTCCCCCAAGGCCATTCCCCTGCTCTCACCCTAACTCCAACAACCCCTGGTTGCATCTGAGATAGACAGACTGACTGACTGACTCAATCTGAGGTTGCAAGGGGTGTTTTGTAACAGAACCGCCCAAGAAGTTCCCATTAATGACTTTTCTCCTCCCTCTGGAGGGGCTGGTCCCGCAGGCACCATCTCTCCCCTCCAGTTACAGCCTTGGCTCCTTCATCTCCCTCCTTACAACACACATTGCTGAAGGACCCCAGAGCACCAAGTGATTCAGCCTACTCTACATATTAAATATGGACAGGGATGTAATAATTACTCTATCAGTCTTTCTGTCAACTGCAAATTTAAAGAGCAAGAACTCCTACTGGTTATTGAAGAGCAACCAGACACGGTTCCCCAGCAGTGACTCCTCTCTGACAACAGTCCCTGTGTAGCTACGCTGAAGGACGGAATTCCATCTCAAAAGCGTGATACATAATTAATTCAAATTTATGGGAAATAATTATTGGAAAGGTCTGTCCACAAAGCACTGAGACATCTCCCAAGCTCCAGGCATCTCTCGCTGGCCATACGCTCCTCACCAGGTGTGATCCTGCACTTGGGTCCTTCCCCAGCGCCGACTTACAGCTAGAGAAATCTGGCAGATTTTACAATTAATGTGGGTAATTAGCAAGCTAGAGGTTAAACAATCACAACACTCTGGTACTTTATTCCGAGCTTGAATGCCCTTGATAGAAATCACCGAGGTATCTACTCCAAACATTTTTGTTTCTGTACACAATGTGGCTGCTACAATTCAAAACAGACAATTTAGTGGGTGGATCTGTAATTAAATTATTATGGCTCATATCTAATTAAAACAGATTTCAAGGCACATTTCAAGCTGTGGTTGGATGTCAGTTTGAAGTTGCCTCACACGGCTTGGCAAGCAATCACGCTGAAGGAGGGCAGAGGGAAACAGCATCCAAGACTAAGAAAAAGAGGATCTAAAAATAAAAATGTTTTGGAATGTCTGCCTTTCGTTCCGAACCCGGCGCTTCGTTACTGGCACCGAACCATCCCACACCACGGCTCTCTCAAACAGGCCCTGAGACTCACAGAAAGAAGGAAGAAACAACTGAAAATGCACAGATCATGGCTATATCTGGGGTTTATACACAGTTTAACAAAGTTCAGCTGAATTCCTGCTTTATGGGAAACCAGTTTCAGAGTCAATATGTAATTACAAGCCAGAAAGGTACAGATGACCCTGGTAAGACACACTACCAACACATGATCTTATAATAATAAAAAATTATCCGTTTTGTCCTGGCACAGACCATCCCAGTTGCTTTTGCTGGTGCCACTGCATGCCCCCAGCAAGGGGTTACGGACACGCAGCGTCTTGGGCCATCAAGACAAGAGCAACCATTTCAGTTCTTTGCAGACAGACTTACCCTGTGGAAGGTAACTGAACAACTCAAGGTGTTCTGCACCACACTGCCTTGCAGCTCTAAAAGGGCAGGGGGGAACCCAACTTAGATTTAAAATCAGAATTCTACCCTTCACTAAGATCTTGGGCCAGTAAGTAACTCAGCTGAAAAGCAATGGCTTTTTTATATAATACCACAAAAGAGGCACTCCAATATTAAAAGCATTCAGAAGTTGAGTGTCAATATAATTCCTGTTCAGAAAACTATTTATGACTTACTTTGCTCTTACCAATATGTCATTCCAAAACATTGATTCTATTTCTATCAACTCAAGCCTTCCAAACACGTAGGACCTGACTCAACAAGTACTAACCTAAGGAAACTCTGAATTTAGCCCACTGGAACAAACTTCTGACCACCAAGACTATACAGCCTTTTTTATTGCTGCTCTTCATTTAAAATTATTGTTCTACATACAACTGTAAGACTAGCAAAGGCAAAACTGTTTGTTAAGCTGAACATACACCTTGAGTTTTCATAGAGCCACAGAATTGTTTAGGTTGGAAGAGACCTTTAAGATCATCTAGGCCAACCATTAACCTAACTGATAAAACCCATCGCTAACCCATATCTCTATGTCAACCCATCTTTTAAATACCTCCAGGGATGGTGCCTCAGCCCCTTCCCTGGGCAGCCCATTCCAAGGTTTAATAACCCTTTCATTGTGAAAGTTTGCAATCCATAGAATTCAGCCAATAAACAGTATCAGGATTTCCATGACCACCTTTTACAAACTACATAGAAGGAGTGTGAAACAATAAAGTTTTAATACATTGCTAAATTATACTTTTTTTTTGTTTCATTTTCTTCCATTCACCCAAGCGGGATTTTATTTCTACATAAAGTTTAATGCTAAATAAATAACTATTTTCAGAAGACCTTCAGGTGCTGAAGCCACCATGGGACCTAACTCAGGAGAAGAACCAGCAGGAACTGAACCCGCAGCTCCGGTCTCCTTTGGGACCTCCCCAGCATCCCGCTCATTAATTACTTCACCTCCTCCTTTTTTCTGTATTTTTCCTTATGCACTTAAACACATTTGAAATGTAATTGTATAAAAAAAAAATCGCCTGGTTCACCCAGGAACTAATAAGTCCATGTAACGGCTATTACAAAACTCGACTCAAAGGCAGCGAGTGCTGCCATCGCACAGTAATTAAGCCAGAAAAACTATCAGTGACTTGAAGTGCTCTTTCATTAGTAAAGAGAATGCAATTATTTTTCTGCCACTTTCTCTTATTCTATTAGCCTGGCGCAGAGGAACAGCCTCACTGAGCAGGCTGATTTCTCAGACGGCTCCCTGCCCCTCAAAGCACATTTCCACACCGGGCTGGCCCCCACGGAAGCCCTTCTTCACGCCCAAGGGCACCACTGATGGCCAACGCTTCGGCCCCACTCTCAGGGCTTCGTACACGGCCGCCGAGCTCAACCATCTCCCGCCAGCCGAGCCCAGCAGCAGCCTTAAAGCCTCTCCTTTCACTGAATATTCAATAAAATTACAAATGGTTAGGGAGGGAGCACACATAGCATGAGATGTTTGTGGGAAAAACTCATACAGCATTTTTTGCTTGCTTTGATTTATTTTGTTTTTTTTTTTTTAAATTTTTTTTTGTGCTTCTTATTTTTTACTAAGGGCCTGATGTCTTCAGCGACAAGAATAGATGGATTGCTGGAACAGCCGCTCACCGCAGTGACACGCTTGCATAATATCATTCCAGGAATCCCTTCTGAAACCCTGCGTTGCCATGTAGTATATCGCTATCTCAGCTCGCTCTTTTTTAACCTAATTCTGAACATATTTTTATGACAATAGCGTGTGAAAACGTAGTTTTGTAATTTCTAGCTATATTGCAGGCTCTTGCCTTCAGCCCAGCTCCTAAGCTCAGCAGTATCACTCAGCAGTGCTGTTTGTATCGATAACCTTCACAGGAAAATCAAGACCCTACACAAAGCGACCTGAATAATTCATGAAGCCACCCAACTGCTACTGTAGCAAGGAGACAGCGAGCGCGAACCTCGTATGAGGGGTCTCAAAACAAATAGGTGTTAATAGATGCCTTTTAAATTATTCACAAAGCTGACGTTTCGCTGCTCACGAACCTTCCCAGAGCACGTTTAGGTGCTACAGGCAGCCGGGCTCGGGACCAGACTCCAGGTCACGGGCGGGAAGGGGCTTGGTGGAAGTTGTGTGGTGGAACCATCAGCCTCTCCTGGACAGTCCTTGTGTCCTTCACCCTCTCACTGCTTCAGCTGGAATCACCAACATTTCTCAAACCCAAAGATGGACAATCGTCCCAAGTTTAACTTGGCCCTGTCCATCCATCAGAGACCCAGGGACACTGGGAACTGGAGGGGATCTGCCCAGGGAGGAGCGGTGGGGGTGCGAGGGGACAGGGAGGAGCACAGGAGCGCAGCAGGACACCAAACCCAACCTCAACCATGGAGTAACTCCACCCCAAGTATCTGCTGGCGTACAAGACTGGCAGGAGACCAACTACCAAAAGCTTTGATTTCACACAGTCAAAGGAGTTTTGTTGTAAGGAAAACAGTGACAATACAGTATCCCCCCAGCCCCCCCAGATAACCCCAGGCACAGCTGGACACAGCCAAGGACCCAACAAGAGGGACCCATTCAAACCACAGCCTCTGTGGCCACCACACCACGCTCAAACACCCGCACGGGAAAGGGGTTCACATTTTAAAAGTTGTGGGGTTTTTCCTCCCTGAAAGTGCCTCGGGGCATGCGAAGGAAAACTAAATCCTGACATAAGGACTGTTAAGAAGAATTCAACTCTAATGACAGGCTTCTGACTGACAAGGATGAAATGACAACGTAATTAAGGATATTAATTGAAGAAAATTGACCAGTGGCTTAGCTACAGGTTTGCTCTAGCAACCAGAAGCAGAACTTAAATGAAGATGGAAGCACAGGTTAATGTACTTGTCATTTAAAAAAAAAAAAAAAGCAGAAAGGATAATTCTCCTTGATTCCCAACTAACTGCAGAGAACTTCCCAGAGCAGTTTCCATGAAGCCCCAGTAACCAGAGAACCCCGTCAATGGGGCTAATTTCTGCTGAACTTTGATACTAGTTGTTCACCTTTTAGTTCTGAAGTCGTATCCAAAATATTCTCATCCCGTTCAATAGTAAACATTCGCAGTTGTAGTGCTGTTACCTGGATAGCTTTTATCTTCCATTGAGGCAGCCTGGGAAGCTTCAGCATTCCATGAGCCTGTCATTAGGGGAAGAGGTGGCTAAAGGTTCCTGGGTTTTTTTCCCCCCCCTTCTTTAGGTAACACCCCAAGTTAAAGATTGATGGCACAGAAGGTTATTGCCCTGTAACAGGAGCAACACGTTGAGAACTCAGCCGAGCCCTCACCCAGAGCAGGACTGGTGTTACTGGGACAGCCCTGGGGACACAGCCCAGGCTGAAACGACCCCTCTGGGTGCTGACGTTTAATCCAGCCATGCACAGCACCCTCCAAACCAAGGGCTGACACCCCCAGGACCGGGGCTGCTGGAGCCTCACAGGAGTTACTCAGCAGCACGGCACAGAAATACAAGTAACCAGATGAGACAGTGAAATCCATTTGAGATTAATTGGTGAGTAATCAACCTGACAAAGTTTATGGTCCTTGAACTAAGAGTAATACAAAGGTACAACGTCAACACTAAAGTGGTAACAGCTGATGAGAGTACCCTTCTGCCAGGAAAATAAAATTCCTTTTTCTTTGGCTGGAGGCAAAGGCAGCATCAGACAATTTCCAAAGCGACAAGTGCACTTTCTCTTGAACGGTTCTAAAACATTCAATTAAATAATGCCTTTGCTCTTTGAGTAACCTTTGGTAATTGTTGGGAGAAAAATATATTTGTGATGCTTTTCAACTTGAGTGCAGCACGTATCAAAATTTATATTGAGACATTTGAGCAGTAATGGGAACATCTTGCAGGAGAAAATGAGTTTATTTATAAAGGTACAGAAACTATATCTAAAGTAACATCAGGGAAGCAGAACAAGCCATGAAAAAAGTATAGGGGAAGATTCTCCCATAATTCCTTCTCTGTCTAAATACAAAAAAAAATAACAGTGTCAGACTTAAAATCTTGAAACAGATTGATTCTAATATAAATAAGCAGCAAAGCTTAACTCGGCTCTATGGTCAAAGTTGCAATTTCTGATACAGAAATGAAGTTCTCTCCAACCTAGACCCATTCTGATTTAGGAAATCTCCTCTTACCTTGTTTTTCATTTCATGAGCTCTGTTTCAGTTAAATGTCAGCAAACTTTAAACCCTGTCGTACTTTAAAAAGGATTAACCCTTGAAGTACCACGGAGGACTAAAGCAACTTGTCAGTGTTCCTCTCCGCCCAGGACCAGCAGAAGAGCTGCTGCAGTCCTTGAATCCCACAGAGCCACCATGCCTTGTGGCTGCTCAGAATGTGGCATCAGATTTACTTCCTTGCAATTACTGATTTGGGATGAAAAGTTTCAAAGCTATAAAGGGCCACCAGAAAACAGTGGGAGTCTTCTATGTGTGCCTTTAAAACGCCCACTTATCCCTTGCCCCTCACTGAGCAGAGAACCCCCCTGAGCCGGGACAGGACCTGGTGAGGGTCTGTTCAAGCGCTTCAGGGACAGACCAGCATCTCTCCTGGGATTATTCTGACAGTCACAGGAATTGCCAACTCACTTCTCCCTAATGTCCCCATTTCCCTCTCCAACTTACAACTCACCCGAACAAACCCACCAGAACTCACTGAGATGCCAAGCAATTCTTTAGGATCATTATTGGGTTCAACTGTTTGCACACTGAGATTTTTCTTGATGTTCCCCAACCAGTTTCCCCCCTCACTGTGCTCTGTCTTAGGGGAAGCTGCACTCATTTCTTTTAAAGCACTTGATTATTTCATTGCCATCTTACTTGACATCCACCTGACCTGCGCAAAAGCACAGCTAAGTTTATAGTTTGATTCTGTCTGGAAAGAGAGCTTTTCTTTAAAAAAAAATAATTAAAAGCACTATATGAGGAAATTAATCAGAAGAAAACAGTGCTTGCTATTAGCGTTACTCAAGTCTTCAGTACTGGAAATGTTGATGACCACCCTCCTACACCAAAAAACAGATCTCCCTTCACAGCACAAGATGGGGAGAACTTGGAGAAGGATTACTTTTCATTTCTCTCTTCCCTCGCTGGTTATAGGAAAATGGATTGAGTCATCTGGCTGGTCCCTACCAGTCATCTTATCCTGGGAGGAGAAGACACTAAGGAACATTCAAAATGCTTAACAAAGAGAAGCTTCAATAAAAGCCAGAAGAAAACGTAAGCTACCAAACAAAAATCTCTTGCTGGGGAATGAGGAAAATGCATTTTACGGTGTCCATCATCAGCAAAGCACATCTAGTAGAGCACAATACTGAAGTAAGTGGTGTACAGCTTGGCGGGAGCAAAAATCAAGCATTTCTTATCATTGATTTGTACACGGTGCTATTCACACATGAACAGCTTCTTCCATCATTCCTAAGAAACGGCAGGAGGTGCCATTTCATATTAAAATTCTTTTCTTAGCTGCTAACCTCAGGAAACCCTTTAAAGATTATCCTCACCTCCTCGGCAACGCTACAGCAGAGAGAATTCAAGCCTCCCATCTGCCGTCGGGCTGTTTCCCCACGAACCTCACTGCTCAGCACGACAGCACCCAGAACAACATCCAACCCTCTTCATCTTGTATTTTTTGACTATAATTGTGTCTCTTCCACAAAAGCCCGACTCAAGACCCAGTTATTTCTGACTGAGGGTTTTATCTGGAATCTGGCTGTGTGCAGTTACGCCTCTGTCCACGTTTCCCACAGCACTGTCACTCACCATGGCCCAGAAGTGCCGGACGAGTTTGCAGGGCTGAGGAACACCAACAGATACATCATCTTGTCAGAGATGAACCCTCCGCCTTGCTCCAGAATTACTCATCTTTTTACTTAACTTGAGATCACAGCAAACTTTTGCAAACTTTTAAAATGCACTCTACTTTTTGCCGTTAAAAGGACAGGCGCCGGGCTCGGCTTTCCTCTAACAAATTCCAGACATGGTTTCCACTCACTGTTACAAGAGCCGCCTTCGGCTATATTGTTCCGACCGTCTGAAATCAAGTTAAACAGCAAGAGGAACAGAGTTACATTTGGATCCGAGTAGGTTAGAAAATAGCAAACAAATAGGCTACGCGAGTAGCGGCTCTGGCTGTGCATGCTGAGCCTCTTTAACATGCATATTTATAACCAGGATTTACTGCGAAACTGTCAGTGCATCTTAATAGTAGAGAAATTCCAAGTGAATACTGAAAGAGACAAAGATTGCTTGAAATGCAGCTAAATGCACGCTTCTCTCTGATACACCAGCAAACCAAATGAAAAACAGGTTTAATTCCAGTGGGTGGTACAATCTTATGACAGAAGGAAATAAATTTTCATCGAGAGTGATTGACATTTGTGGAAACTGCATTAGCTTTGTTTCCAACCACCATGTCAAAATAAATTTGGGTGTTTCTATTCAGATCAGCACCATAATCAAAAGACTAGAAAACATCTCCTTCCTACTACCCCATTCTGGAGTCATCACTTCATTTTGCATTAGGACTTCCCTCTGATCTTGAAACCTACAATATTTAATAAAAATCAAATTCTTTCAAAAGCCAGGGCCAGTTTTCTTCATCGTCTTTATAGTATTCCAGGTGTGACAAAACAACTTCTCTTTTGAAATACTATCTTGTCTCCCAAATATTCACTATTAAAAGATTTTCTAAGCGCTCTCAGAACATCATGCAATTTTTGAACTGTGATTACTTGTAGAAAGTCATTTCCAAGCCTGGCACCTACAGAAACACTGCCTGCTGCATCCCTGCCGACATCCGAGCAGTGGGGAGCGGGAGAGACGCTGGAAGGTCACACGGAGGGTTTGATACCGACGTCACGGTTTCACGGGACGTCAATCTATCAGGAAAACTCCCCGTGGAGGTGCACAAACAGGTCCAACAAGAGAAGAGTGACTCTGCTCTCACACGTACTGGAATCACAGTATCCACAACACCGAGGACATGCTGGTTTGTTCCCTCCATTCAGCCAACGCAGTTCTGCTTGGAGATGATGCCGTGGAGAAAAAAGAGCAGATGTGAGGGGAAAACCAGCAAACTGGGGATGGCTGATCTCAGTGAAAGAGGAAGGGCAGCAGCAGGGGAGCACTTTTTTATACAGTGAAAGAGAAGGCTGCATCTGCTAGTGATGGCACAGCCTGTGACAGCGTGTCCCCAGCTTTGAGGACGATTTGATGAAAGGACACCCAGTTCATGAGCTGCTCAGAAGTTTCAGCCCCTCGCTTCTGAGGCTTCTGATGTTTGTGATTTATCCAGTTGGCCACTGATTTATACCGGTGTAACCCTACCACTCAATTAAAAGGTTCAATTAACAGTACCGGGTTTATGGCCTCTTCGCAACATCTTCAACAATTCATCGTCTAGACTACAAGAAATTAATTTTTTAATTCATTTTCCTGAGTTTTAACTGATCTTTCTGAAAACGACAGCAGTGATTCAGCAGCAGTGATTTGCGATCATCTCAGCTGGCCATCCTACTGCACGCTCCCTGGCCTCTTACAGTATCGAGACCACAGTAAAGATATTTTTCTGCCAAAAGGCCATTTATTATAAGAAATTACCTTCTGGGACCAACAGCATAAAGTCAGGAGACAGAGGCTGAGTGACTGCTCATTCACTTCAGGAGGGATTGGTGCAAAACATTGACGCCTAACTACCTCACAATTCCCAATTACTGGTTTATTTCCAAATATTAAGGGAGTTTGAATTAATTTACCTACAGAGAATAAAAGCAAGACAAGATTGAGGAAAAACCATGACCTTTTACAGCACCAGCTGGATTCTCGTGGATGCAGCCCCCAGCAGCACATGGCCACTGACGGGAGAGATGCTTTATTCCACAGGGACCAGGAGCACCTGTTTGCCAGAGGCAGCCTTCGCACGCTGACATGCAAACGCTTACCTTGCCATTTAACTGACCAAATTATCACCTGATGGACCAACGTGGCAACCTGCAGGCCCAAATCCATCACCCACCGATACAATTTACCAACTCTCTTTGAAAACTGGACCTCTGCATATTTTTTCTCTTGAGTTAACACTTCAATCCTCTCACTTATCGAAAGCAAAGCATTCAGCAGTTACTGGTTGGGCAGTACAACTGCTCTGTTCCCGGTGTCGGAGAATGCACGGTGTGTTCCCAAGGGTCTGGACACCCCAGGTTGGCTGCAGAGACACGGACGATACTGCTGGTTTGTTGGCAAGGTGTCAGGGAGGGTGAGCAGTTCCAGAAAAACGCACTGAGTTTATGAAGTCCCGCGGCACAGTCTCGCTTCACCGCAGCATCCCAAACTTCAGCAATCCCCAGCGGCTGGAGTATTTATGAGCAGAACACAAGTGGGGTCAGGTAAAACAGCCCTTACTGGGTAAAAAAAAAAAATAAATTTACAGGCAAGCCATTTGCTATCCAAGAGAGCAATAAAAGCAGTTTCCGAGGTACAAATATTTACAGGCAGACCCAAGGTCTGAGCTGTGAGTTAGTGGAGGACTGTGACGATGCTTTCAAAGTGCTTTCACCTTTACCAGCTGCTCAGCAACTGCAGTCGGAGCAAACTCCTCAGGTCCTGTCTGGAAGAATTATGTCAAAAACTGGTTTTAAAACTGAAAGAGTGCACGTATTTCATCAGTATAGGCATCCTCTGTATAGGCAAAGAGAAAAATCAGACTGACGTGAAAAACACTCCTATGAACATACTTGATGATGATGAACATATGATTAATGTGAAAGATAAGAACTAGTGAACTGCGCTTTTAGAAATAAGCATTTCCCTCTCGCCAATTACCACTCAAACCTCAGATGCTGAACGCAGAAATGTGAAAGAAGTATTACCTAGCATTTCCACATGCTACTGATTTAATCCATTTAACAATCATAAAGGATTTTGAACTACAGTACCACTGTACAGTATATATAACACGATGGTACACAGAAGGCACCAACACACCCTTGCACCACTGGAACAGTGGGCAAAGTCCCCAGAGCTGCTCTCCACAAGCACTGAGTGAGAAGCCAAGGACATGGTAGGATTTCTGAAGACATCAGATGATGCGCAATCAAGATTTAGTCTAGAGTTACCCAGGTTCAGCAACAAAGAACATCAAAAGAGAGTGAAAAGACCATGCTGCCTACGCTTAATTGACGTGCTCTAAGTATCAAGTCAATGAAGCTGGGAATGAAGCCCCAAAGTTGGCAGAAATGCAGAAAATGAAAATAAATATTTGACAACACACAACGGCTTATTATTTCTGATTTGAATTAGAGCAGATGAGGTTTTCAGCCTCCTCTTTGCAATGGCAGTACTTGGAGCAAACTGGTAGCCGACTGCCCGAATGTAAAAAATGTAATTGCAATCAAACAGAGCAAAACCCCAAAATAGTGCAAGCGAGCTCTTCTCCTGGTGCGCAGCATTCTGGAACGCGAGAGCTACTGTCAGCACAGGTTGGCACTAAAACCAGTCATTCCTCTCAGCTCTTCTCTGCTTGCTGTGAAAAATAATGATCTGTTGATCTTGGTTTGTCATTCAAACTGTGTACCCACTAAGTCAGCATCTGTCTTTTTACTGGATCTTCTTCTGTGATGTTTACCAACTGTCGAGGCAAAACAGGAACAAAAATACAAGAACAAAACTTCTAGAAATACTTTTAAAATTACATTTGTCAAAAAGCCCTGATAATTATGGCCACCAGCGTTCAAAAAAACTCCTCCACAATGGTACTATGACCGTGTCTATGGCTACACAGAAAGGCATGAATTCATACTGTACTTCCAACGTCAGTAAAATTTAGAGTGGATTTTTTTTTGCACTTCCATTATGAAAAGTGAGCGTGAACGGTTTGAGACAAAGGACCTGTGCTGGGGCTGCCCAGCATCACTCTGAGGGGACTATCCAAATGGGCATTTGTGGCCTTTCGTTGCCCAGGGCCCTGTTCCCTGTGCTGAAGCCCAGTTGGTTGGTAACTGTGGAAAATTCATACAGGAGAAGGATTAAAGTCATCAGGAAGAGACAATTTGAAGATGCTGTTAAAGGACCTCCTGCTACTCCTAGTCCTTGCCTGCGCCGCAGCCTGGCTCAATTTCTAGTTATGAAGAATGCCCTTGGAAATAGCTTCTCATTTAACACTTCAACAATGCTCAAGACTTAGGTACACCACTGTATAGCCAATTTATGGGCACAACCACCCGACTGTGTGAAAAAGAAGCAAAAAAAAAAAATAACTGACTGATTAGTGGCATAATTTGTCTCACACACAACCAACATACAATGTACATGTTCAAGTGCATCCCTTCCTAAAGAATTTAGATAAACAGCCTGAAAGCATAAAAGAATGTACTGTAAAGACAATTTTCCCATTGTAAATACTACAATTGCACCCAGAAACACGAGTCAGGTGCATGGCTAAGAGAGGCAGGGGAAGCCTCCAGCCCTCACCCTGAAAGCCCGGGCACACAGGCTGGACTGCAGGCAGGAATTACTGCCGGTCCCTGACAGTGGAGATGCACCCAAGCTTTTGCAGAATCATGAAATTATGAGCAAAAGAATAAAGAGCTGAAGAAAGATAACAGTGAGACAGAGCTACTCCATAAAACACCCAAGTCAAGTCAAAGAAAGATGGTACCGCTTCAGATGTTTACACCTGAAAATATTTTATTTTCAGTAACACAGTATTTTTTGTTCAAGTCTTCTCTTACTGTCACATTCCGATAGAGTTCCATGGGCTCCTTTCAGCTCCCCAAGTTTATCCCTGTCACCCCCCACCCCCAGACTGGGACAGGAGGGAGCCTGGCTGGAAAGCTGACGTGTCATTTTGGACAGAGACAGGAGAGTTTGGGGAGAAACAGATTCAGGGAAGTGCCAAAAAGCCACAAGATATGCCCGTAGGTCATTTAAATGTGGATTTTTCCCCATTTTTCTGCCATGTGACTAGACTGTCTCTGTTAGCGCACAAAGGAGTTTTCCGTGGTGCAGCTGGAGAAGGGAAGGAGCCGGAGCCTCACAGAAAATACTCTGTCCTCCCTCCACATCGGCTCCGGGGACTTCAACAAAGCGGCGCCGGGGCTGGCACGGCCGTGAATCAGCCCTCTGTGCCCAGCTGCCTCCCCGACGCACCCGCCGACACACTCAGACATTCACTCGGGGTGGGTATTTTTTCACTCAGAAGGGAAGCTTTTATGTTGTTTGCAGTTTAGGCAGCGCCCTCAAAGAGGCAGAGGGGGCTCCTGAGCCCAAAGCGTGGCCCCACGGCAGCGAGGAACCCCCAGCAGCTCTGCCACAGCCCAGGCACGGCAGGACCCAGCAATCTGCCAGCTTCAAATATCTTGCCTTTATGCAAAAATCCTAATTATCGATGGTCCTGATTAGGCCATGTGTTATCATTAAAATCACTCTAAAGGCACAGACCATTTATTTAGTATGAATTTTGAGTTATTGCGAGAAAATGAGATTACTCGTTTTACGAGTACATTTATCCTTGTCTTTCTAGTAACACTCGGGGAAGGCTTATCTGACACCCCCCCTCCCCAATCTCCATTACATCCCGGAGGGAGATAACGAGGCGCATAAAGAATGTGCTCATTGATCAGAAAGCCCGGCGGAATCGTTAACAAGGCTCAGATGGCAGGATGGCACACGCAGCGCCCCAGAGCGCTCTCCGCGGAGAGCCTGGAGGAAAACGTTCCTTAAATGCATCAGAAGGGGTCCGTCAGACCTTGTAATTGGGCTCCCTAGAAAGATATTTCCATACCAGCCAGGGAAGCTTCAGTCCTGAAGGTGAAGGAGCAGAAAGAGATTAATTACCCAGCTGACAGAAAGCTGACACTGAAGTTTTCCAGCGCTAAACTCTCCCTTACTCTCCCGTTGCCACTAAAATAAATAAAATATAGTTGGACAGAAACAACATCTGTACAAGTGTTTTCTTCCTAGGTGATCTAAAAATCAGAGTCCAGCCTGGAAATTTTCTTTCAAAGAATTCTGGAATTTTAAGAGCAAAAACTGTATTTAGGCAAAGACAAATCAGGGAGAGATGTCCAGGCTGCTCCTGAGACAACCTTGTGAAATCCACGTTGTTTTTCGGGTTTCCAGAATATGACAACATGTCTGTGTAGAGCTAATGAAAGACCCCTTTGCCTCCCCTAAATTTCATAATTAGTATTTTTAGGGGCTCAATTGATGAAACTTATAAATTACTAAATAACCACACACACACACCCCCCGATCACCCAGCATCACTTCCTGAAGCATCCGATTTGTTGCTCTTTACAAGCCACTGTATAAATTGGTTTGATGGACTCCAGCTCTCCTTATCTATTTTATTTCATCTGACCCTCTGTGGTCAGGTGTTCCAGCAGTGAGTCTGCTTTCTAGGGCGTTAGTAGCTGATGAAAGAGAAAAGGAGATGGTCACCAATCTGAAACTGTCTCCTTTTGTTTCGAGATGGAAACAGAAGAATTAGCAGGAGCAGGACAATACAAGGGAGGAAGGGCAGGCGACTCCCTCCATCCCTGCCAGACAATCTCTCCGTGCCAGCAGCCGGATTAACAAGCAATATGGTACGGATTAACACCTCTAAACAGTTCAGGAAAAGGGCACATGAATCATTTCACTACTATTACTCTACCCTGAGTTCAGAAAAAAACCCTGAACCAACCCTTTTTCTATTGTTCTCTACATTTAGAGATGAAGTTCATACCTCAACATTTGTAAAAAGCAGCTACAAATATAACACTACTGAAAAAGAGATGACAACTCAAAAAGCTCTGAAGGACACAGGAGGATTTTTTTTAGAAAGAAAGATATGCCATGTAAATGTGACTGTTGCTGCCAAATCTCAGTAATTCACTACAAGCTCCTGAAAAAAGCCTATGTAATAATAATGCACAACAAGTACATGTACAACCACTCACACAAGCAATATTTACAAGCACTGCCATGCTTGTCTAAAGATGAATTTCCATGCTCCAATCACATAATACTGGTAACAAAAGATTATACGTCCTTCTCAGAAGGAAAGAACTAGTTACTACTGACTCCAGTGGTTACCAACCCCAGAAACCATTACTAACTGGAGCAGTATTTGCATACACAAACAGTCCCTCTGCTAACCCTGCTGCAACGCTGGGATTGCCCATCATCCTGCTTATCTTCAGGCAGGAGACCCTCCTCGGCTCTTCCTACACCACTGCTCCCTTTCTCCTCTTTCCATAGAGGGGAAGAAAGCTTCTCAGGAAAGCTAAAAGGAAATAAAGAGGGAAAGAAAAGCCCCCTTCACTCCTGCGGAAGGCAGAACGCTGCATTTCTTTTCTTGTAGGTCTGGTGCAGAGACTGGGGAAGAAAAGCACAGAGAGCTGCCCTTGAGGCAGGTGAGAGGGGCAGGGTGTCCTGTCCGCTCCAGTGCCCTGCGCCGCACGGCACGGGCACAGCCGCAGCTCATCGCGCAGCACCTCCCGCACAGCTCGTGCTGCAGAGGGGAGGTAAGCAGCAGCTTCAAGAGATATTTCACTGAATTTCACTGAATTTATGGAGTTGGAAGGGACCATAGAGATCAT
>JAOXJM010000003.1:14255121-14271280 GCA_026413425.1 Tringa solitaria
TGTCCCTGCCCAGGGCAGGGGGTGGCACTGGATGATCTTTAAGGTCCCTTCCAACTCTAACCATTCTATGATTAAAGTAACCTGTTAGTCTAGTTCCCTTTCAGAAGGCGGAATGATACAGCTTCTTGTCACATCCTTCTGTTAATACTGTAGGTTTATTTTCTTCCTACTTACAAAAGCCAGTTCAGCAATTCAAACCTCGCTCTACACCACTCTGGGGATTTGTAACCCAGCCTGGCTCTTCTTACAAGTTCCCTACACACCATTTTCCTGAAATCATGACCTGACTTCAGCATCTCACACAAAACTCATTCCTGATCTTTCTCTTCTCACCATTTCCCTGTGTTACATGAATTAATTGCTGCCTGTTACAGTCACCGGTCTCAGCTGTGAGTTCACACCTGACCACCCAACGTTGTGTAAGGTTATCTGGTAACAGGCAGTGACACAGGTGTGGAAAACGTTATGCTTCAGTACTCAGGAATTATATACAGTTGTATGTTTAGGGTTTTTTTCCCCCATTATGCTAACATCAACCTTTAAATAACTTTGTCTAACTGTGCACCCAATAAAACCCATCAACTGCCAATGTGCTGAGTCAGGAACGTAACAGCAAGTCAAGAAGTGGCGTGAGAATTGCCGTGTTTGTCATCAAATCCACACTGAAAACCTCCAATAACCCCTCGGTGCAAGGAACTACGTTGATTTTTGTAAAGGGGAGTGTCTTATTTCTATCAAAAATTATACTAACAGTAATTTTGTACCCCCATGGTAACACCCCCAGGTTGTAAGTGGAAGACACGTCCAACGGAGTCACGTAGAGCATGGTAAGAAAGGGTAATTCAGTACCAGGAAAATCAGTGGAGGGATGACTGAACAAGTTGTTCCCTGTTTTGGTTATCCCACCTGCAAGCTTTTCCTTACAGAATATTAAATTAAGAGAGGGATGAACTGAAGATTTATGAATCCAATCCTTCTACTGGGAACATGACACTGTTTATCTCCAGATTCAATCAGCCCCTGCCAACTTAAGGTAAGCAAATAGTTACAGGAGTAAGCACAGTCTCAGTTCTATTATGATTTCCCAGAATCAATGAGCTACAATGCAAACGTTTGCCCACAAGCAGCAGCAGCCACTGATGGTGACTAATGGAGACCTGACACGGGAATGGATAGCACAGAATGAAAACGACTGCTATGCAGCTTTGTTTCATTTGTTTCCATTTTCAAGTAATAATACAATATAAAATTCCATATTATTTTTAGCTGCTAGAACAGGTGGCGTAAGGAAAAAAGTAATTTAAGATCTTATTGGTATGAATACATGGTCCTGTTCTGTAATATTCTTCGCTTTGTACCAACAAAATGTAGAATTAACTGATTCTGAATAAATTGTGCTGTTTTATCAGTCAAATTTCCTGCTACACATCCACCCTCTTGCACACTGCAGACAGCACACCCACGCTGACATTCAAAATACCCTGTCACATCAAACCACTGACTTCTTCCCAACAACCTGAAGCAGAAGGCTGCGTGTGCCTCGATTCCTGGGTTAGATCTGGGGCTTTTCAGCCCCACCTGAGGGCGTTTAAAGAACTCAGAGAACACACGTTTGTAGAGATGCCCCATCAGCACAAGCACCCTGGGATTACGTGATCTTTTGTGGGAAGAAGCTGAGGCAGCACCTGAGAGGCTCCACGCAGGTAACTCCACCACCAGTCCTCCAAGCTGGTGCCTCCAGATCTCCTCGTTTGCTGGAGCTGATATCCCTCTTTCTCATCGCCGGGTTCTTCAGCCATGATAACTGACTGAGTGGAAAACTACTTGTGTGAAAATCCTGTAGGGCTACATCACCACACTCAGCTAATGCAGCTTTCTTCAAAAAGCGTCTTCATCCCTACTCAGATCTGCCTTATGCTACTGCCTTATTGTCAGAGTTCTTCAGTTTGCCTCAAATAAGCACCTATGTCAATTCTGGGGACTGCTTTGTCTAATTAGATGAATTTGGGCAAATACCGCTTTTGAATAATTCTGCACAGCTGGCAGCAGGCACTACCTTTAATTCATGTTATTTTTGCTTTTCTTCTATGGCCATGGCTTTTCTTTATAATTCTACTCTTTTGCTGGTCACAATATACAGAACTAGAAGTACTTTCCTCTTGACCTTGATTAGCACTCCTGAATTTCAATTGTTACATCTCTAACGAGGAGTTCTGGAAGCCGCAAGAATTTTGTAGATCCTTGTGTTGCAGCCTTGGGAATCAAACCGAACTTTAGGGCTGTGACCCCTGCAGAGCCTGTAGTATTTATCAGCCATAAAACTGGTGTTTTACCTGATATTGGTGTAACAAGACGTAAGACCAAATGGATTAATTTGATCTCTCACCCTTTCTGTCACAGCACCAGCAAAACTCCTTTCTTGCCTATGAATAGCAGTGACAACATTTGCAGTACAGAAGCATGGATTAGATAAGAAAGAACTAAGACCAGAAACAAATTCTTAGGAGATAAGAAATTAAAACACTTAATTACTGCAAGAAAATACACAAAAGCAAACAGAGCTCTATAAAAATATATTATTATGTGCTTGCTGCCACAGGGGACAAGCCAAAGGCTATATAGATGACAAACATAAATCGTGTTCCTAAAATTTGATGAGGACTGATTTTGCACATACACACAGCAGCTCAGCATCCAGATGAACCTATTACAAAGAATACAAGGCACGGAACATTTGTCACTACTTCTCATTTCCTGCTTCCATCTGTTTAGGCCCAGTTGAAATCTGGTGCTGTACATTATACAACGCCTTTTCTCTGGGTATCTCTGACTGTTCCCATAAAAGGTGAGTAATGAAAAGGCCAACGTTAGATCTGGTGCCAGGATTTTCTACACAAGGAATTACAGGGCCATTTTTGCACTACTGCAGGGTTTGGAGATGAGTGAAATGCCTAGCAAAACTAAAATAAAAATAAAGCAGAAAAAAACTCATTTTTTCTAAGGCTGTTACATGCTATCACGGTGGTGACATCCTTCAACAGTAAAACCCAAATAAAATCTGCATTTAACTTCACCAAGAGAAAGATGAAGCCTCAAAAGACAGAGGCTGCTGGTTCACTCCGATCTCTCATACACGGAAGTTGAATTAGACTGGAATCTTAGTTGTATAAGCAACTCACCGCAAATAGCTGCTGGATGATTTATTAAAATGAAAGTCATCGATATCATCTCTATTACAAGTGCAGAAAGAATATGGATGAGTGTGCTCTATTAATTCTTTAACGTATGTAAAATTTCTGAACCCATTGGATATCGCAGCCAGGTCTCCCTGGGCTACCTACATGGGGCTAAACAAAAGCAGCTCTCTGTAAGTTAAACCACAAACTTATAACCACATACAAAATATTGTCAACCACTATTAGAAATACCAGGATTCGAGTACGTTGTTTCCTCCCAACATTGTCACAACCTACTTTTGTTTCCCATAATTTACATTCTTGCCAACTGATTAATTTTTTATTACCCAATCTGGGATTATGGAAGTCAACTATTCTATATATAATTACAGAGAACTCAACCCCAAAGTTTACATAATGAACAACAGCTCACGTTATCTAAATAACTGTTTTCAAGCCCTTTCTTTTCCATTTCTTCACTAGTAAATTTTGATCCATACAATATGGCAGTTTTCTAACAGGACACAAGCAAAGCAATTATTTCACCCAGTAAAAGGTAATGGCTTTTGTGACACAGAAGGTCAGACGCTATTACCATGGCTGCTTCCTCTGGTCTTAAAATTATAAATCTTCTATTTCGTCAAGGAACAGGTCGGGCTAAATAGGGAGAAATCATCAGCAATATGTCTAGGCTACAACGGGATAAATTCTGTGTAGCTCTGCTAAGAGTGTTCTCACTAGAATAGGGATTAGTCAATCTAAACAGGTAACAAGGAGACAACAAAAAATTTAAATGATTCCATGATAAAGATAATGGGGACTAACTACTAGGAAAAGAGATAAAGAATAGCTGGACAACTTAAAATGACAATGTATTTAACTAACTGCAAAATATTCTCAGAATAGTTCTCATCTAGAGGAACTGTTGGGTCATGTATCTTCCAAGAGACGCATTTCAAACCTGTTTATAGTAATAAGTCTCAGCATATTTTATTAAAACATGCTCCCTTTATCAATACACAGACACCTGCATGTGGCAACGGCATATTAATAACACAGGAAGATTGATTGTTAATTGGTTCTGTGAGCCTCACTCCAGCTGTCTCCCTCTCTCCGGTCGGTACGAGAGACCCTGCACATCTCCAACACCTCTGTGGCAGGAGAACAATCCCCAGCCCACATGTTCTCCTGCCTCTTTGTCCACACTACAAGATCAATTAGTATCCAAATATTCATATGAAAAACCCTTTATATTTCTACTTTATAGTCTGCAATATTATGTTTTGTTGCAATATTTTAAAAAACTAGAGTTGGCTAAGAACTTTGGGCTGTTACTGGTTTAGTATCAATTTCTATCTGCAGGAATTCTGACTGTCATCCCTCCTCTCCTCCCCTGCCTCCCTCCCTCCCAGCGCTGGTACACACAGGGCACTGCCTTTAAAACCCTTTCTTTTCTACGCCGCAAGAAGGCTGGGTGAGGGAATCGTTCGTGTGCCCTTCCTGAAATCTGCACTATGAGAGTTGTAAGGGTTAAGGTAGGAAATACCAAAAGCCTTGTTCTAAGCCATTCTAGGAGAAACATTTGCACATTCTCAGCAGTGAAGAGAAACATAAAATTTTATAAGGTTTACATAAAACAAGGCCAGTAGCTAATACTAAAAGCTGGCATTTTACCAACTGCCAAAAGCAGATCAATAACCATCTTAAACTAACAGAAAAAAGGCTTAGCAGTGCATTATCAGTAACCTGCCATCCAGGAGAAGGACATGAGGGGTATAATGTGCTACGCAGGTGTTGCTGTTGCAGGGGGAAAGTGTGGCTTTTCTGTAGAGCAGAATCTTTTGCTGCCAGTGATGACAAGCAGGTACCCACCTGGCCTCCTGGAGCGCCGCTGTCGCACGGAGATGGAAGCTACAAGCTGCTGAAGGCTGGGAGGCTTTGGGGATCAGCCAGAGGTGCCTGCTCCGGCCTCAATTCCTCGGGCGTTTGTCCCAGGAGACGAGCGGCTGGGCTGGAGGAGCCTGGGGTTCGGCATCGCAGAGGGACCCCCCACGGACATCGGGATTAGCCGGAGAGCACTGCAACAGTCAGGAAATCATGGTATGAAATTGTACTGGACATGGTACAAAATCAACTGGTACAAAGTTGTCAGAAGTTAACCTTAAGCCTCGCATATGAGGCAAAAATAGCAACAGCTTCCAATGCCTGAGAGCACAGAATTTATACAGGAAAATGCAGAAGTTTTTCCTGCTGTAGAGCAGACCATAATAGAGGAGACGTGTATGCTAAGTCTAATTTAAGGAAGCAGTTTTGAAGGATTTCTGAAGCACAAGTTGATCCCTAAGACATCCACCACAGCATCAGGCAAACGCACCCACGGTTAAGCATCTTGCCCCAACAAAACACTGAGGACTTTAACACTGGGCTCATCAATATCTACAGAATAAGCAATAGGAGATGTGTTTGTGCCTGTGTAATGCAGGACCAATTGCTAATCACAAAGAATTGTGGCAGTTTTTTGGCTATTCACAGTGAATTTCAGAAAATACCTAGCACTACTAAATCAGTGCCACGTTACTTTTCGTATCAGCTCAAAAGACAATCACAAAATTATGACTTGTTGCACTGAAATCGTTCCAACTCAAAAACCTCTAAGAACTGTCCTGTGCTTCAAATACCATCACCTTGTCTCCAAGAGACTTGATTGCACTGGGCCTTGCACTGTCCCATCGCTGACACCACCGCTCTCTTTTATTTAGGCAGGTTTTTCTACGTTGTTTTACAATGCAATAAACAGAAGGTCAAGCACAGAAGTTATTTATAACAGCCAACAGCCCCTGCGAGTTGTTCTCACCTCAGGACGCCGCTGCCAGCACCTCATCTTGCTCTGCCACTTGCTCCTTCCAGCCATTTATCACCCCAAAAGAGAAACTGCTTCTCCCTTGTGTATTTTATAAACAGGATCAAGTACAGGTCTAACAATTATTAGATCAATGACCCCAAATAAATACGACAGGAAAGAGCTGGGCAACTCATATCACCCACAGAGAAGTGATAGAGAAACAACTGATTTATCGATTAGTGGTATTTTTTCTCCTCTACCCAAAATCTTTGCCATCTGGGTTTTTTTCAGATTAAAAAGTCCTTTGTTAAAAATGTCACCTTTTTCTATCTCTCATCATCTTTGCTTTTAATCACTTTATACAGAACTTTTCACAGATTTAAGTCTGTGGAGACTGAGGACCGAGAATAACACCTGGTTTTAGGAAAAAAAAAAGAAAAAGGAACAGGAAAAAGCACTGCTAAGGATTAACGTAAGTGGTTGAGCTTTGTGTATTTGGTGTAAAAGATGCTGTGCGGAGAACTGCAAATAGCAAACCTGCAATACTTTTATTTTCCTTCCTAGAGTGCAATTACTGTGAAGAGTATATTTAGAATTCAAGGATTTTTCATAGAGAAACTACTTAAATGTGTGCAAACTTGGCATGAGGACAGCCAGCTGAGCCAGCGTGCTGGGCAAGGTCACTCGGTGCTTACTGGGGAACCTGGAACCAGGGGCTCTGCCGCCTGCACCCAGCCCATCTTCAAAACCTTAAGTCACTGGTTTCCAACACTGGAAGCTTGAGCGGGAGGTGCTGGCCGGGCTGCAGGGGACACCGGTGATGGGGGCAGGGGACACCGGTGACAGGCTGGGGCTGGGAAGCAGGAAAAGGAGCCAGCACCGGTGGAACTGACTGGGGAGAGATGGAGCATCTCTGCTGTACGTGACACTGCGGCCCCAGTTATACAGAACCAGGAGAAAATACACCTGACATCACAGGCTGCTTCACGATGACAGAGGAACAGGATGGGTGATCACAGGCAACACGTGTTCTTGTGCATTCAGTAGGCAAATTCCTGTTGTTAATCAGAATTGGTATTTACAGAACAATTAACAAGGGCTCTTTTTGAAGGAAATGCTGAGTAAGGAGAATCTCAAATAAGTTTTCATCTTCTCTGCAATTACATGACATTAAAATAGACTTAATTTTCCAAGCTTTTAACTAGCAGACTTCCAAGACACAGAGCTAACAATAAAACCCTGAAATGGCCACAACAGCAGCGACAAGAGGATGTCTATAGCGTCAAAATGCGACACCAACTCATCCCAACGTTGAAAAAAACACTCAAGAGTCAAAAAGATGCCAACAGGACGTGACCAGAGCTCAAGAGGTGGGTCTGTGCAAACCTCATGAAGTTCAGCCAAGCTGAGTGCAGGGTCCTGCACCTGGGACATGGCAATCCCAGCTATTCTGTGAACACACCAGTGAGGAAAGGCACGAGGTGCTGTGTCGATGGAGACTGGGTATCTGCAAACAGCCTGTCTGGTGTTGGATACACCAGAGCTGCTCTGCTGGCCATTGGCTATGCTGCTAGGACAGTCGAATGTTAAAAATAGAGTGATTAAAAACAGAAGCTTCTAAGCTTTGAATGTTCGTTTTTATTTTTAACTGTGGTTTAAACTTGGGAGTAAATTTTTTTCATGAGGTGAGATGCTGTATACGCTATTTTCAGGAAAAGTTACTTTTACTGCTTTCTAGTGTACGTTCTCGAACTACACTCTCCAGGAAATACGAGCATCTCAAACAAGCTTGAAACACAAAAATCTCAGTCTCTAACTGCACTGTTTAATACTCAGAGTGAAAATCTGGAGCGGTTCTAGGGAATGAAAGCCATTTGGCCCAGCATGGGACGATCCCTTCCCTATCCCGTGCTCCCTGCCAGGCTGACTAATTAGCGGTTTGAACGACCCAAGTGTTTTTGTCACAACAACCTTAATTAAAAGTATAGAATAGCTTAATAGTTATCTGGAAAAAAACAGAACAAAACCCAAGAGAATTACTCTGAAATATGCAGTTAAAATAGAGAACTAAATTTGCAGCAAGAGAATGAAGTTGCCTACCATGTAGTGACCACGAGGTCCTTGAGAAGACACAACTGGAAAGGGAATGAAATGTTTATTGGAATCAGAAGTTCTTCAAAATAGACAGGCAGAAGAACAGATGGACGCTAAGCAAAGAATAAAAAGAGGATGGCTTTAGCAAACAACGTGGGGCAAGGCGGCTCAAATCCAAGCAGTGGTTTCTTTCTCTCTTACTTCTTGCAAGAACACTAGGAAATTGTGAAATAATGGGAATTGTGAAGTTTCACGGAAGTGCTTAAGGACTAATAACTAATAATGAAGACAAAACCAAGAAGTCCTGAGATTTGGTGCCAACACTCACCAGCCTGTGCAGGCTTTCTGCCTTTGCTATGTGTCTCATGCATTTATCTTATTGATAAATGCATTCAGATTTCTCTGACAGTCAAGCTCTTTGATTTAAGTCTTTCAAGGAGACTCAAACCTTTTCTTTTCCTTAAAGCCTTTCCAGATTCTCAGATGTAACATTCCCAGCTCCTTTGGTTTGAAGCAGGAGAGCACAGCACCCTAAAGTGCAGTCTTTTCTAAAGGCTACTGCATTTTCATCAGATAAAGACTAATAAATACCCAAAAAGTCACATGAAGTAACAGAAAGCAGAGGAAAGGATGACAGAAACCAGGAGAGGTAAACTGGTTTCCTTCTTCAAAGCAATCTTATGTTTCACCAAAAACCCTATCACTTTTGAGTTAAAAAGGCACAGTAAGGGGTGTGCAACTTCTACACCAGCACGTGAAAGAAAAAGTCATCGTCCCATGCAGGCAACAGAAAGGTCAGTATTACATAATTTGTCAGCAAATAGACTAAGATTCAGGATTCTTCATAAAAGTGGTCCTAAAAGTGTTTAATCCTGAGTCTGTCTTAAAAAATAAAAAAATAAATACAAACTCCAGATACAGTAGACCGGGTTTAACGGGAAAGTAAAAGCAAAGCAGGAATAAAATCCTATTTTCCTCCCAGACCACGTCAGCATTATACTAATAACAACATGTTTTCACCAGAAAGCCAACAATTCTTCAGTGGAGCCCTTGCGATGGGACTCCAGTTGGTACTTTGCTGTCAGGGCAGAGAAGCCGAAGCGGAAGGAGAAGATGACCCAACCTACCCGACCCTGCCCGCTGAGTCACAACTGGGTAAAACAGATTTTAGGCTGTGTACAGCTCTGAGAATCAAGCAGAACCATTCCCTACATCATGAAAAGCTCATAAAGCTCACTCATTCATTAGGCATAAAAAAAGCCAACCCAAAAGTACCTAAGAGCACACACCGAGAGGCGAGTGGAGCAGGATGCAGTGCACTAAGAATAGGACTCTATAAAGATGGAACACAAGTCACCAACTTTAATTTCATTGCTTTGTGGGCTTTAGTTTAAGGCCCAACGTTATCTTAATGTGCTTCCTGGCTCCCATAATTAAATTCACTAATCCCCAGTCTTAAGGCAGCAGCAAGTTAAGCTAATTTAAAGTTAGTACCTGAGCTTACACCCTTTTTCTTTCCCTTTCCCTTTAGCAAAGAATCAAAATTATTGAACCCTTTCTGTGACAAGTAGGTATTTTTGGCTCTACTTTAATCGCTCCTTTTTCACTGTCCTCATTCTGTACTTTAGGGGTTAGGAAGGAGGCTTAATATATTAGTTGGTGAAGATTTAGATATATCTGGATACTTAACCAAGCTACAGAAACATATCTCACAATATCCTCGCTGCGCGGCTGCTCGATACTCCCAAGCTGACATTCACGCTGTATTTGCAAACCCACACATCTGTTCAATAGCTCTTATTTCCTTGTTTCAAGGTGCTGGGATTCCTGAAGGTAATACCTGAAGAATCAGCATGTCAGTCATACCTCCTAATTCCCTGATCCCGGCAGACCCCACGAGCCAAGCGGGATCAGTTCCCCATCAATCTGTACACTGCAGACAAACACAATTACTAGATAAAAATCTCCCAGAAACATGACTAGCTGGAAAAATAAATATACCTCGTTATCTGCAAAGAGATCCCTGAAGTTTCTCCATCACTTCAAAATAACGTAGGTAGCTCCTCTTTTTAATTACACAGAGAACATTTCTCCAAGTATTTCCAACCATGAGATATTCCAGTGGCCTTTCCTATCAGCACCATAACCATCTTATGGCCCAATTTTAGCTTCGGAAATTATTTGTCCTCCACTTTAAATTGCAGTTCCAATTAACACAGTGTCATTTGCTTCCTGTCCTGGCCCACAGCACAGGTTCATACAATTTCCTGCATGTGATCTGTAAGGTTCATCTTCAGTATTTACGAGTTCTCTTAGGCCCAAAACAACTGCTTAACTAACAATTCAGTGTCAAAAACCAATCTCATTTCATGCTGCACTTTCATTTATCTTCACAGCTCCCGATTTTCTGGTAAAGCTTTTAAATAATGTGCCACTTCCCAAGCAGATTTTGCCTCAAAACACTTGTTAGATGCCACACAGTTGTCCTTTTCTTTCCCAGATGCTTCTCAACCAATGCAAACCCCAGTAACACAATATGTGCAAAATGAATAAATACGGATCCTTCTTTCCTGTGTTTCTTATTAAATACCAGTAAAGAATAAAGACCTTTCCTGTCGACAAGGAACTCACCCTCCTCAAGCCTCCTAAATACACTGAACAATGAGGTTTGTTAAGTAACACCTCACCAGAAGCTTATTTTTCATTAGAATGAGTTCAGAAAATCCAGCTCCAAAGCCTGCAGTGCACCCTCACTGCGGGTGAGGTAAGGCGTAAGATGTGGATCACAAACAGCATTTTCAAGAGAGCTATATCTTGTGCCCTCAAGCTTAAATAATGCAACCGCCAGCAAAGCACGGCCGCAGCAGAGGTACCAGCCCCAGCCAGCTCCAGCTACCACAGCTTTTGCCCCAAACTGGTCCCTCCAGGGTCTCTCACCAGCCAGGTGACAGCTCAATTCTTGCACCTGGGAAGGCAAGTTCTCCAAGCCAAGAGCGTGGTCTATTTAATACCCAATATCTCTTCAAACATTAGTTACCAGCAATAAATAACATCTGAAAATCTCCAATGGAGCATTTACAATGGTATTCCAAATGAATATTGATGATGTTTAGCAGATATGAAGGAAAAAGAAGATAATTTTACCATTTATTTTTGCTAGAACAGCTTTGGCACATCTTCCTGCTGATTTTTGT
The DNA here is from genome assembly GCA_026413425.1 of Tringa solitaria. Taxonomy (NCBI): domain Eukaryota; kingdom Metazoa; phylum Chordata; class Aves; order Charadriiformes; family Scolopacidae; genus Tringa; species Tringa solitaria. The sequence continues at coordinate 14,266,428 of JAOXJM010000003.1, forward strand.
TAGTGCCAAACCCACAGCTAACGTATCTGTCCAGATGAAAGCAAAATGATGGATTACAAAATTTACACACAAATAGCAGCATATAAATATTAAAACCAGACCTTCAGTGACTGCTATCTCAATTAACATCTTATCTTAGCAGAAAAAAAAAAAAATGCACAGAGCTAACTCTAGAGGTTTCCTCCTGTTTCCCCAGAGGAGCAGGAACGCTGCTGGTCACTGGGGCGAGGGCAGGATGGTTCCCTTGTTACCCCCCGAGCCCAATTGCCCCCCTGTTACCCCCCGAGCCTGTTCCTTCTCCGAGCGAGGGGGACAAAACCACAAGCAGCAGCACCTTTTTTATTGCCACAGCAAACAGCAGCTCGCAGAGCCACGAGCAGGCAGGGATCATCCATCACTCTAAAGGATGGTTCTGCTTCTTAAACTTTGGCTTATCCCACCGCTTTCTCTTTTTTCTTTTTCTTTTTTTTTTTTTAACATTAATTAAACTTTTAAAAGGCAGTTAGGATAAGAAATTGTAGAAAAATTATCAGCATTTTATTGTTTATTCCCTAATTGCACATGTAACGAGGCAAATTTAAAGTAGCGTACCTTCGAACTTACATTTTAATGATGCTTTTATTGTGGTCTGAGTGCTAGTGCCCTCATTTTTAATATTGATTATGGCTTTTTAGTGACTGCTCAAAAAAAAAGTCTTGTTAAGAAATGCTTACAAGGCATTGTAATTATATATTGTACAAACTAAGGTTACAGTTACAGAAGCCAAGAATTTAGTTTGTGAAAATATATTTATTGAACATTACAATTTCCTTGTTACAGTCTCCTCTTGTACAAGGCACAAAGTCTTGGCAAAAAACCCTTCTGAAGACAAGCTGGTTTCTGTTTAAATAAAAAGTGGTAATTCTACATAAAATGATGCTGTGCTGTTTTCCTAACTTGATATTCAGATGTCTTACTTTAATGAATGAAATCCCAACAGCACTTCTACCTTATTCTCCCAGCAGTAAGTTCACCGAGTTGAATTTAATATAATTTCAAAAATAGACTTTCAATGCCATGTCTATCTGTATTTGTACCTTGATTTACAATAGCTGCCAACAGGAAATAGGTTCCCCAATTCTCACCATAGATGTATCCTCCCAACCACCTCCTTCCAGTCCCACATAAGAAGGATACCGCCTTCCTTTGCTTTTCTATGAAACCAGTCCAGGACTTCCACATTTCCCTGGAGCCTCACAGAACAAATACAGAGGCTCTGGAGGATAAATAACTGAATTTTAAATTCTGCTCCAAGAGAAGTGAGGAATGCTTACTTAAAGATAGAATTCTTAATGTAATGAGCGACAGTGGAACAGGACACGATTGCAAGCCTGACATTGAAATAATCAGTGCATCAACAGGGACTGAACATCTTTGTCTCCATCTTTTAAATCCTGAAAATTGTTTCAATTACTCTTATTTTCTCTCTTGACCTTTACAGTGGCAGAGCCCCACACTGTGGTGCAGGACGCCGTACCCTGGAGGAACATGCAGTTATGGCCTTCTCCATCTTTCCATTTTAAAAAAACGTACTGTATCACTCTGCATCTTTCCCCAGGCCAGCGGCTAGTTCAGAACTAAACCAAAGGCTTCTGAGGACAGATGAAGAGCATGAAAAACAGCAGCTGTGTTCCTGCTACTTCTCCCAAAGTGACATGACATGAGAGGTACATCCTCACCCATCTTACAGCCCTCCACAAGACAAGAAAAATAACGGGAAGTTTTCAAAACTGTCAAGATCCAGTCTATTTAACACCAACAAGCTCCCCAGCTCTTGTGAATAAAATCTTCCTTCTTAGGTGAAAACTTTTCAAGAGTAATAAGTCCTTTTTTAAGCATCCTTTTCAATATAACTACATGTGTTGTGCTGGACAAATATACGTTTAACCTAATAAAATCTGCAGAAACTATTCCTATGAAATATTCCCCAAAGCCCCGAAACATTTAGAACTAGACAGGGCTTGTAAAAAACAATAAAGAACCACTAATTGTAGTGGGATATGATCCTTGAAACGGAATAGTGACCCATTTCCTCGGGTCCCATGGGACATCTCCTCTGCTCAGGTAGACACCTGTCCTTTCAGAGACCCTCAAACACTTTGCATTTTGTATTGCTCAGCCTACAACTGCCCGCAAGATGGTTCTGCTGAGGATGTTCATTTCAAGGAAATTTAAAAGAAAAATAAAAATCCCAAGCTAAAGCAGCAAAATCAACATTTTGCTTTTCACTCTTTCTACAAAGCCCGCAGCAGGCAGTGGTAGCGAGACGATTCAATAGACAGGGGTGCACAGTTTTCCTATCAACCTGTGCAATGAGAAATTAGTGGTTTATTTAAGCGTTCTAACATTTTCTTCTTTCAGTTTGATTCCTGCCCCATCCCCAAACACATCAAAAAGGTCATGTAACATGCTCAACTAACAAGCCTGAGAGCTCCAAGCAGGAAACAGTAAAATAATAAACAATAATTTACCTCTCCTTCATGCTAAACTTCAGTGGCTTATAATTTAGCTTTCTCAATACAAGTTCTCAGCAGGAGGCAGCTAATGACTTTTTCCACCCTACCAGCAGCTGTTCCACGCTGTGCTAGGTAAAGCTCACTTAGCTTTGTGTGGGAAGTCTGGGTAAAACATAAGCCTCTTACAGCAAAAAAGAGAGAAAAGGATATTCTAAAACTAAAATTAGTCATATGGTTTAATATAAAATTCTTAGGTTGTTTTTCTTTTTCCTGCTTAGATGGAATTGGAAGTGTGTTACCATAAAGTAGTGATATTCAGATTTAGCCTGAAGCAAGCAAGAGACAATTTTAGTAAGGAACTAGAATAGAAAATGCAAGAGCTTATCCAGTGTTTGTTTACAACGTGCATCACTGGAGAACACCTCCTTTGGTTTTAAAATGTTTAAGTCTCCTTCAACTGACACCAAGTTTCCCCAATTCCAAACCATATGTATGTACAACAGCTACACTGGTCAGAGCAAGGAGTCTGTTAAATCAAAAAAATACTACAGGATCAACCATCAACTTTTTTTTTTTTAATATAAAAAAAAATATCAAGTGGGTCTGAACACTGAGAAAAACTTCCCCAAGTGCATTATTACGAACCATTCTCCAAGGTCAGTTATTTACATAAAGGTTCAGACTCTGAAAATCTGAAGGTAGTTTTATGTCAGTTTGTGCCAACACACCTTCAGGAAGGGAACCCCTCCTACCTGGGTTATTTCCCACCCGTTACCTTCTCCCTCGTGAAGAGAGGGACAGAGGGAAGCAGGAGCTGATGAAAAGGAGAAGCGACTGAGATGAGTTTGGCAGCAAACGGGGAGGCACGGAGGGTCACAGGTAAATTCCTGCAGAATTTACCTGTCATTAAAGCTGGAGACATTCCCCAGTGCAGTCCAGTTACATGATGAGGAAATTCAACACGGCAGGTTCTCTTTCTCCCAGCATTTCTTTTCCTGGGAGCCTACCAGGCTGGATAAATTCCAAAGACTGGACATGTGCCTTCAGTTGAAAAAAATTCTTCACTTTTCGTTAAAACATAGCGACTGTTATTTCGCTATTTTGATTCCCTCACATAATTTTCTGTCTGGATGGTTATAGTTTCTTTTCAACATCTAAACCTGCAACTCATCCATCCATTCTCTCCATTGGCGTGACTCACGTTAGCTACAATATGAATTCTCACAGCCCAAAAGAAAGGTGGCTAAAATTCACCAAAAAGAGATACTTATCTATGAATAGCAACACAATCCCTCTGTCAACAAGGCTGCTAATTGCTCGGTGAGAAAATATTTAACCCACTAGAGTCAAACTAGACTTTTTATTCCAAGCAGAAATCTAAAAATACTTTTCTCACACATTAAACACACAGTTTGCCACCAACTTTCTCATCTCTAGTGCCAGGAGGCTGCAGCAGACAGCAATACTGCTGACTTTGCAGTGGTTACACAGTCCACTCATTAGTGAGAGTAGACCAGTCTAACGAGCTGTAACGAGGCCTTCACTGCTGGTTTGCATTACTTCCCCTATTTTACTGCCAAGCTCCGCTGCTCTTACATCCCCCCAGCATTAGATGTGCAGTAGATAAATATAAATGTCTCTTCTGGCGCAAAATTTTGGAGGGAAGGGAAAACAAGTTGAGTCTCGGATCCCAGCCGCTATTTCTTGCTATCACCAAGGCACCAACGGCGCCCCAGGCCCCAGACCCACAGCAGCCACCCCCGGCCAGTGCCCCACTGCCACCCCCCAGGCGTACGGACTGGGAAAGGAGTCAGCGGCACAGGCAGCACCAGGAGACAGTTACCTCATCCCATGAACTCTGGTGCCGAGCCGGTGACGGAGCCCCTCGCACAGCCTGTCACTTGTCATTGCAAGGCGGTGGAGAAAGCCCTAAGGAACGAGGAGCAGCAGCGATGTGCTTTGCGAATGCAGAGGGCGTGATTTAACCGAACCAAACCTCTCATTTTGTGGTTTCCTCCAGCACAGGTGAAAACGCTCGGAGTGGTTTGGCTGCTACTGTCTGCTCAAATAGGAAAACCTTTCCAGAGATGCATCTGCAGGTCAGTGACACCACAGGAAGTACTATGTCCGTCTGCAGCACAAATAAGGACATCCGATGAGTGCAGGACAAGAGCGCTCAACACAAAGACCTCAGAGATGCTCGTTCCCTGAAAATGGGGGGAAGCAGTTTATGCTCCCCTCTGCTCACAAACACAAAACCAAGTTAAAAATATCTTTAAGTTGCCAGGTCATTCCTACAGAAAATACGCTTCAAAATTAACATCATCGTGCCCAAAGATGAGGGGAAGGGGAAGGGGA
>JAOXJM010000003.1:14271380-14313630 GCA_026413425.1 Tringa solitaria
AAGGGGAAGGGGAAGGGGAAGGGGAGATCACACAGAGCTCTCTGACAACAGCCAGCGGGAGGGTTTTCCGGCAAAGCTGGCCTCATCCCTGGGCTGGGGAGCTCCTCAGCCAGAGACCTGCACTGAGATGGTGTTGGTTAACATTCACCAGTGGACTCAGCTTCCCAACAAATCTGTTAATTTCTTTTTGACTACAGTTGTACTTCAGGTACTGTCATAATACAGTTGTATTTCAAGTTCAAGTCTCTGCAAGGCCCTGTGCTGATGAGCTCCACGCTGTAATCACATGCTGTGGGGAGAAAGACTGCTTCCTTTGGGTTGTCTTAGATCTACTGCCTAATAATTTCACTATGTAGTCACTGTGTTTTGTACGAAATGCTGCACACTCAGTCCTGAGGAGCCTTCTCTCTGCATGCTCTTGACAGGGCAATACGTATGGTCACAGTTAGCCCTTCACTATTCGTTCCCTTTCCTCACCAGCTACAAATACAACAACCAGCACAAATCCAGTAATTATCTGTTTGACTAATGGAAGCCTCTCTCGATTCAAATAAAAATCCTTTTATTCTTACCTTTTTTTTTCTATATTAGTAAATTACTAATCTGGCTTAAACTATAAGTAAAATGGTTTCTTTTCCCCCAAAGTGACCTTGAAGAAAGTGCCCTGAAAATATTAATGTACACTATATTGACCAGATCACCCTTATCCAAGTATCCATTACTCCTTCAGACAAATCTGACTGGCTTGTCAGGCATGACTCCCTTGAAAAGTTGTATTTTCCTATTATATCGCATTTATGCACGTGTCCAATAATCTTTATTAACTATTCCTGTTCCGGCACAGAAGCCACACTTCCCCACATCATCTCTCCTACTCTCTCACATTAACAACTATGTCCTTTTTGTCTCTGTAACACCGAGGCTGATTTAAACGACAGGTTACTCTCCAGTTAATAATCCATATTTAAGTTCCTTTTTCACCCAAGATGCTGCCACCTGTTCCTGACATTCTGTTACTTTATCGGTTGTTTTGACCATCTTCTACTGAAACATCAATTTGTGACAGTTCCTTAGAGTATTCCCACATGAAAAGGAGCCGATAGGGAGCCTCCCGAAGCTCTATCTTGCACACCAAAGCAAATTATGTATTTAGCTCTTCCAGCATCACATTACTCTCCTGGAATGTGACTTGTATTATTGTTTATTACTTTACTATTGATTATCTATTAACTGCAAAAAGCAGGACGTGTACCAGATTGTTAAAGACTTGGTTTCAGAGTGCTTGGGTTTGTGTATTTTTCAATTATGACTGTCAATTCATCTGAATCTTTTTAGCTTTTCTTGTGGTTTTAAATTTAAATTCATCAGAATGTATGGTCTTTAGATTTTCCTTCTTTTGCAATGACACCCACTTTTGAAGAGTCTCTCTCACTTCAATTTGTAATCCTGCCAGCTTTTGGTGTCCTTTCCAAGTCATCCTGCCCAAAAGCATTATACTCTCAGCTGTTCCTTTAAAATTGTTTTTAAAGAGCCTCCTAAATAGGTGTGATTTTTGAAGTTAAATACTTTACTGTGCCAGATTTAATGCTTCTACAAGGAGATCAAATTTGAATAACATGATGTCCAACTTCATAGCAGTATCTTGAATCAGGTCCTGTTCGCTATGTAGGGTTAATTGAAATTTGCTCCACCTTTTCAGATTAGGTTATTTATTTTGCTCAAAAAATCGGAGATTTGTAACATTAAAAATCTTAAGTCTCTAACCTTCATCCTCAGAATTAGCCAATACACCCATAATTACAGTCTAACTTCTTCTTTTGCTGCTTTTCTAATCTCACTTAGCCCTTCATGGATATTATCCGCAGATTGTGATGATAGTTTATGTCACTGTCTCAAGATCTTTCCACACAGATATGGTATTTTTTTTTTAATTCATAAAATTTCACAGCTCCTTTTGATTCCATTTATTAGCTTACCGTATTTGACTCTAAGCTGTCTTGAATATATAGCACAATTCCTCCGCAGCACGTCCTGCTCTACCAATCCTATATGATTTTTACCCTGGAAAAAGACCATGTCTCTAAGTAACTTCCCTTTTATTCAGAGAATAAATAAAAGTATATGATGCTTGCCTAAACAGGCAATTGCATGATATGTGAGAATTTAATTCAGGCTTATCATGTGTGTAACATTTCAGACCTGAGAATCCATGGAGATGAAGGTAGACAGACTTCGAAAAAAGGTTTTGGTCTCTCTGGTTCCTCTATTGTACTCATGAAAATAATACCTCGATACCTAAGGCTGGATTGAAAGAGAATCAATAAAACAATTTAGCGCACAGAGTGGAAAAAAACATACCAAGCTTTTAAAGAAGCGAGAAATAGCACCCATGTGGGAAGGGGAGCCAGAGAAAGCAGTTCCACAGGAGGAGCCCAGGGAGCAGAGTGGGCACAGCCCGGCGTGTGCCCACCAGCAGCCACATGAAATGCCATCTGGATCCAAGCATAAAAGATTAACATCAAAATTCACAGAGATACCCAGAAGAAGGAGAAAATAAACAGATAAGGACTTTGAGTGTTAGCCACACTTTCCGAGGCTCCGAAAGCCTGGTCCGTATTCCTCTCAGCACAAGATGCCAAAACCTACTACTGATGGAAAAAGTTAAATCCATGAAACACCCAATCCCTGCAAACATTTCAGCTGTTTTCTTCAACAGGATTGATGAATCACACCAAAACCTTCACCATTCTTGCTAAGGCTGTGATCTTATCTTTTATTTCACTTACACATCCTCTGTGCACAGACAGAGCTTGCAGTCCAGGGTGTCACAAGGGAATACCTGTCATCTCTCTGGTCCACGAGAGAAAAGAAGAAAGCTCCTTTCCTGACAGATTTTTTTAAGTAATCACAGCTTTCATCTTCCCCGATCAGTAAGTAAAGCTGATGCCCCCGAGACATCCAGCACAAGTGACTTCCCTCAGTTCTTCCTGAGCTCGCCCCAAGGACAAGGACACTCACCCCTTCTCCCCTCGAGCACTCCCCGCGCCCGCCAGGTTCCTTGGGCAACACCATAAATCAGCTTCAGTTAAACCAAGCAAGAACATCAAGGAGCTTTTGTTGAGATGGCTCACAAGTGCTCACACCTTTACCCGCACTTGAGACAGGAAGGAGACTTAATTGAATTTCCTCCTCACAAATCAAACCCGTTCTGCTGAACCCCCTCAGCTTGGGGTGCTGGGAGGAGAAGGGAAGATGATGGAATTCAGCCCAGCTGATGTGAATATGGTCCAGACCAGGAGACCAGGAAAACAGGCAAGGACCTTCTCCTCCCTTGCAGCTTGCAAATAGTCAGCTGTTAAAGTATACCAAGTTCCCTTGATTACATAAAGAGATGCAAGGACTGTAGACACTGTGAAACTATTTGGTATCTGTAGATGAAAAGGCTGCTTTCAAAACCAACCCGCTGCTCTGAAACTGGGGCTGAAGCTTCGCGTGGCCCATGATGGAGCTCCATCACCTCCTCTGGGAGCAGGACACCAAGCACACCCTGGCCCGGCCCCCAGAATGAGTCACACCAGTTCCAGACCCAAACTGGCACCAGAGACCCAGCTCCGATGGAGAAGTACCACCCTGGATGTTTGAAGACAACTTTCAGCCAATTATAGACACAGAATTTAAACTGCACTCACGCAACCTCATTAACTCTCCAGCCAGAAACACACTGCTGTAACTCTTACCAGCGCGAGGGTGCAAGTGTCTGCTTGGTGTAAAACTCCTCCAGATACTAAAATAAAATATTTCCTCAGCTGAAGTTTCTTTATATCCCCTGGGTCATTCTCTCAGAGTTAACGGTGTCCCGTAAATCTGACTTAACTACGTTGCATAAATCTAATTTTTCGGTGACAAAAGCTTACATAAACGGATGAGAAAATCGTCTCCGTTCCCCCACTGGGGGCTGGAGCTAAATGAGAGACAGATTTAGGGTTTCAGATGAACCGAGAATACTTACAGGCTCTTCTAAATAGGGTTTGGGATTAAAAAGAAAATGTTGTTGCTTTACCTCAGGCTGCCATATTTCTGCCTCAGCACAGCAATGCATAGAGATGCACTATGCTGGTGCAAGCAGGAGTTGGACTAGATGATGTCTATGGTCCCTTCCAACTCCAAAAATTCAGTGAAATTCAGTGAAGCACTCCCCGTGAGGAGCACGTTTATGGCACACACAGGTACTGGGACCTCTGCCCGCAGGGCTCCCTGCAGACACACAGCTTCCCGAGGGAACACAGCACACCCGGAGAGACACTCGGGAGCATCCCGCTCCCTTACCAATGCAAGCTCTGAGCAGAGGTCAGATGCAGAACAGGGTTACTTCGTTTTGCCAAATGTTTTAAAAACTTAAATACAAATGTATGACAGCAAACAAAAGAAGCTATTTGCAGTCAACTGAAATTCTTGTTGAAATTGAACAAGAATTGTTACTGTGCCAAAATAACATTTTTTTTTTTCCCAGGGCACCTTTTAACCACGTTGTTATGAAAGCTAAAATGCTGCAGATCTCGGTCCGTCCCTCAGCCAAGCCCCAGCCTGAGGGAAGATGCTGCCCGGGGGCAGTTCCCCTTCTTCAGCATCACCATCGTAGAAGAATCCTCACTCCTTCCTTCACCTGCATCAGGCGGGACGCTGCTCCTCGGGGAACCACCACAGCCACCAGTGCTGCTGCCCTGCCCTGCTCACCCCCCTTCCCCTCTCCTTACCCCCAGCCAGCCCCCACAGCAGCCCAAAGCCTGCCCAGCTCAGCTCCTGCGCTGTCGAGAGGAAGACTTTTTTCTGTTTTTCCTACAGAGACTCTTCTTTTTTGCATAAATAAATATTCAGGTGAGACAGAATTAGAATCCAGACTCTGTATCACCCTGTCCATCCCAGGAGTCCTCTCCCCCACTGGCTATAATCACTCTTTTCCATCACTGCTCTCTCAAAAGACCAAGTTTTCCCTAATAGGCGGAACATCTTCAGTAGAGAAAGATAGAGAAATTTATTCTGTAGAATACTCTTTAGCACAGTGCTTAGAATATTCATTGGACATTATAGGAAAATAAAGAATTGAGCACAAATCCCATACTAGAAGAAATTAATGATGTGTATATACAGGACTCTTAGCACTGAGTAAACTATTTGTACAAAGCAATCCCAAAGATACACAGAAATGCGCCATGAAAAGTGGAGAAGAGTGATTTGTACCCAGAATGGCTACAATACAGGGACAAACAGAAAAATAAAATTCACTGCATGTCCTGTTCCCCAAAACAGATTTTCCAGCAAACCAGATCATCCCTACGAGATTTGCACAGGAGGCTGTACCCTTCCCCAAATTACTGACTCCAGGCAGTAACTTGAGAGAGATGAGGCCCATTCCAGCATCTCCCAAGTCCCAGGCCCCAGTACCACCACTTATCCCAAGAAACCACCACTTATCCCAAGAAACACCAACGGAACCAGCAAAAGGCACCTCTGCTGCGGGGCATCAATTATGGGGAAAAAGATCTGTGAGATTCAACCCCATCCTCCCTCCACACACGCTTTCCTTTCTGGGAGCTTCTATCAACACTACCAGCTACCTCAACATATTTTAATCCTCTAAAAGTGACTTATTAAGAACTGAATGAGCTTCCAGGGAAACAGTACCTTACTGAGCAACCCATATCTCTAAAAACATCAGGAGCTTCCCAGAGCAGTGGCCCTATCACCACTGATGAAGTGCACTATCACCCACCAAACTATCTTGAAGATTTATGTACTCCCTCCACTTCACTGTTTCAAAGGTCTTAGCAGATGGATAGATCGATTTTTTCCTCAGAAAAATGGGTTCTATATACAGATCGACCTGCAATTCTCTTCTGCCATCTTTGGCCTCCTTTTTTGATCCATAGTTCCAGCTAAAAAGCTTCCAAGTCCTCCCTGGGATGTTGTGCTGCCAACCTGGCCGAGAGCATCGTGGCTGAGAGCACAGGGGCTGATTTTCTAATGGCCATGGAGTGCTTTAGCTTTTGCAACTTTTGCTGTCTTCCTTCAGTTCATGTTTAGGATGGTCTCTCCTGACATGTAATGGTGCTGCCATTTCACTTTGGCCTATGCATTTTTAAAGGTCTTAGTTTTTCAAGCATTCTCCCAACTAGACACGCTTATTAAATCTGTTATGAGCACAGAAGGCTCTCTGAATACCTCCACAATTTCAAAAAGTGAAATACAGTTCCTTATCAGTTTTTTAAATGAATTGAACTCAAGAATTAACATAAAAACAGTCAGACACTAATCATCTAGCTGAAGAAAATGACATTACAAACCTAATGAAAACAGCAGGGAAGCACAGGGGAAATAAGACCAATTCCTTGCCAGCAGCAGCGTGCCTGTGGGCAAACCAAACTTACCAATGAGCTGCCTGTTTACTAAACAGAGCACGGATGCAACCAAGTTTTCTACAGGGTTTTAGACCTCCTGAGACTTTTCCATCAGAAGGATCTCGGCTCTGAAGAGCCGATGGCATCCAGCTCAGCGCAGCTCTTCTCTGCAGTGAAACAGTTGAGTTTCCATCCACTTTGGGTGGGAGCACAGAGCAGGAAGCACCCGCTGCTCAGGAGGCAGACAGCGTACACAATTCCAATGCCAGAAGGCAAGCAAAATGTCTTCAATGTAAAAATATATTAGTTTGCTTTTATTAACACGTAACTGTGCTAACAAGTCTTGGGCACAGACTGACCGGGACAGAGGCCAGAGCTCTCTCCAGCCCCCAAAAGCAATACGGGGTGCAATACAGCTTTGCTACATCATGCCTTGGGCTCTCACAGGGAAATTTCAACTCCAGGGATGCAATAGGACTTAACCCCTGGGAAAGGCTATGCCAGCCCTTAAACATAAGCACCAAAACCAAACCACACCTAGATATTGCCTCTACTGGGATATTATATATCACAACAATTGCTTTAATGGAAATCTTTTCTCAGGGAAGACAAAGAATTAAAGACAGGTTTCCTGTAAAGACAGCAGCATCAAAATTATGTGTGAAATACCTCCTCCAGAACACATAAAACAAAGAGGTCATTATGTTCTTCAGGCCATTCTGTGACTACAATTTCTATAAGGAGTAAAAAGAGAAGCAGCTGATGCTCAGAGGTTCCCAAAATACTACTCATTTTTTGCAACAGTTTATGTAGGTTCTTATGCTAAAAAAGCATAAAGTCATTTACATGATTTCATTATTTGAAAGGAAAAAAACCCAATGTGCTCAGGTTTACAACTGCATTTCTTGGTATAGTCCTTAACTTTCCCTGCATCTGAGGGCAATAACCATTTCTAGAAGTCTGTATTAGATCTTCACTGAAGTGCCTCTTGAGGAGCCTGGATTTATGAGTGGAAACAGCCTAAAACAATGCTAAAGGAACACATGGGCTTGGTTCATCTAGATTAAAGAACAAGGCCAACAGTCACTCGTGTTTATTCCAGCTGGGTACTCATTTTCTAAAGTTCCATGAAAATAAGGTCATCAAAACAACTACCCCATGTGAGTACTTTGTTTTCTCTCTTTTTTCTCCTTTCCAGCAGGCAGTGGGCATGACCTCAACGCATGGGCTGCCAGATACACACTGCACTAATGAACGAGGGAAACAGCCAGGAGAAATGCTGAAGTCTTGGGACAAACTTGGCCCTCAAGGAAGGGCTGGGCAGCTCCAGGAGGGGGTTCTGGCTTGTAAAAGGGCAATGGGCTCTCCTTTTAGAGGCATTTCTGAGAGGGTGCGTCCGCTCGGACTTCCAGGGGGGGATCCCAGGGTCCCAAACCCCACGGAGGCACTCGGCAGCTTCATACTGTCAGTGGGGGGCAATTCTGCACACATGGAAAGGGTCAGGGCAATACTGAGTATAAGTAAGGAAAGGAAAATATCACTTACACATTCCCCGTCACCACCACTGACTGCCAGCACAACATGTCAAATATAGGCAGGTACCCACGTCTTATGACTTCATTGGGAGCTATTTTTTTGTCTCTAGCAAGAGTCCACTTTCCCACAGTAAACCTGCTGGAATGCAGTTAGCTGATTATATGGAGGACTTTAAAGCCAAGGAAGCAGTAATCCACAAAATAGAGCTAAGCCTAGAGCAGAAAACTGTGTATCAAACATTAATGCAATAGTAATAAATCACACGAGTTTCATCCTGGAGAATTATTGTTACGTGCTGTTACTTGCCACAAGTACCATCAACAACTACAGCGAGACAGTCTCTGCCTTTTAGTATTTCCTAAGCGTTCAGTGATAACAAGCCAGATCTGATTAACCCTCCTTCCTTCTGGGAGTTATGGGCACCAAGCACAAAGCAGTCAAAGCAAGGGCTCTCTGGCCCATTTGACAAAGAACTGCTGCCAAATCCCACTGACAAGAGATGGAAGCTGATAAATCTTTAACCAGTCCCTTATAGCCTGTGTTTGCATTATTTATTTTTTTTTTCTTACCTGGTAGCAATTAGAACACCACACACCTTGAGAGAGTGAAATGTTACAAGGAGGGATTCCTATTACGGATTAATGTTCTTATTTCTGTTAAATGATAAAATTCAGAAGCAAAGCTTCAACCCTAACAGCACAATAGTCAGAAGGCCAACAATCAGCTAACAGAAAGGACACATTTTTCACAAATACACCTCCCCCCTGGCTCTGCCTTTCTTCTTGTGTGCTCAGCTGTAGCAATTAGGAGAATAATCTATAGGAAGCCTACCCCCAAAAGCCTCTCACAGCTTTCTCCAGCTGTTTCCTTCTTTTTGTTGCCAGCAAACTCAAGCTCTGAAGAGATGATTCACCTCAGCAGGACTCCAAACTCTACATCTGCTCTGGGGGCATAATCTTCGCTGGGTACATGGAAATGGTCTTTAAACTAATGGAGTCACCAGACTAAGCAAAAATTCTCTTCTCTGAACCTACATACTAACGTTTTATTTTCAATTATATTTCTAGCTGAGTATTTTCAAGATTATCATCTTTCTTCTTTAATTGTCATAATGCTGCTTTGCAACACACATTGCTCTTGTACAAGTTCCTTACTGCACTCTATAAATGCAAATCTGCGTCACCTTTTTTAGAGACAAAACCCTTCTCTACAGTGACCCGTCCAGCAGCACAGAGAAAATCCCTGGAAAAAGTGGAATTGGCATTTGGTTACCATAACTCTCCCAAACCACAACATAATGCTGCCCCATAAACAACACTGTTATTATTGAGTATTACCAAAAAAATACCTTTTGAAAATGGATTCGAGCTTTCCATTCTTCAATGAAATGGAGTGTTCTCCCTTATTACAGCAAGCGATGAGAAAAAAGTGGTGTGGCTGTAATTCATATGAAGTACGGCTGCAGAGTGCTCCTCAGCCCAGGGAGAAAAAACAAAGCTGAGGTGGAGGCAAAGGGGAGAAGGACACGATGGGTTGAGGAGGAAAACTCTGAAGAAGTGAAGCTAATCTGGACAATTAAAAAGCATGTTGGGGTTTTTTTTTTGTGGGTGATAGATACAAGAAGACATGGAAGAAAAGCGATATGGACAAGACCAAGGAATGACACATTACACAGCCCGACCCTCGTTGTGCCTCCACGTAAGGAACACATTATTACTGGTTGAAGACGGAAAAAGTAAATGATTTCTCCCTATGCATACAGAAGGATTTCAGATATTTGACTCCCAGAACATGTGTAGAAGATTTTCTGCAAATCAATACTATACTGAGAAAAACCACACTGTTGCTTATCACTCAGGACAATGTACAGAGCAGCCCCTCAGCTATAACTCTGAAGGAAGCTTACACTGATCTTTACGTTTGATAAATAAGATTTTTCCCTTCTCAAGAAAGAACACATCATTTTTGTGAAGCACAGAGAAGCTGGAAAGAGAAATGCTCACCTCCATCCTAATTTCTCTCCTCCAACTGAACTGAGAAAGACTGCATGGGAGGTCTAATACATGACTTTCTTCATGTTACAGAAAATAAGTGGTAAACTAGAGTCTTCTACTAACAGAAAAAGAATAGTCTTTGGAAAATAGCTGGTGAGAAAAATCATAGTAAATTTCCTGGGCATCTAAATACTGTTTAAATGGAGCCTCAACCATTTCTTTGTTCGTAAATACAAGCCACAGAAGAATATCACAAATAACTCCATTATTGAGAGAGATTTCTTAGCCAGAAATGCGTCTGGGATCCATTTAGTCCAATTCTTTCATTACCACATGGAATTTGTCAGGTACAAAATCCTGTTCTGAAGAACAAGGCCACAAAAAGGTATTAAAAATAATTCAGGGATCAGGAAAAAACGCCAATTAACAGCGTATCAAAGCAAGGAGAGGCTGTCGATAAGGTCACTCCTCCAAATGACGGTAGCTTCCCCAATATTAGGGTTACACATGCCTGTGAAAACAGCTCAAACTTGTGAAGTCTGCTGGAAAAGCAGGACATTACGTACTAAAAGATCTTGACTCAGAACTCAAAGGAAAAACAGTCATACAGAAGCACAAATACACATGAATCAACACTAATCTTCACAGAAAGGAAACAGAGCTAGAGATAAAACATTCAGATTTATGTGCTTTTCTGCAAACTTACACATTTCACTAACACAAAGGATTATAATAATTTTCTTCCCTTTTTGGTCTTTAGTGCATTCAACACCACAGATCACAAGAAGCACCCCATATTTACAATATCTAATACAGAAGAACACAGTCATAATTTTCACCACCCAACGGTTTCCTGGCTTATCTGAAACTTCTCTCACAGATGCTGAGCAGGCCCTTTTCCGCTCTCTGGAGACCGAAAATTCTCTCTTGAACTACTGGGATTGTGAATTGTCACTACCTCCACACTCATTACACAGTCACCATCTGCCAGTAACTCATAAAAACAACAGTTATCTCATGCTCCTAAGATAACTAATCCCATCACCTTTTTAGAATCATTAACAGTGAAGAAAAGCAAGCTTAATAAGCCCTCCCTTGATACTGGGAGTGTAAGGAATGTATTGTCAGAAATAAAATTCATTTTCATTGTGTACTCCACAACATGAGTTTCCATATAAGACACAGAAAAACTGAGGACTAGGAAACAAAGACTGAAAAAGACTGTTCAGTCATGTATTATGATTTTCCTCCCCAGGGAGGAGAGGATGAAACGTGGTCAGAGCTTAGCTGTGGACTAACCTCACCAAAATAATTTAACAAACATAGAACAGGATCCCATAACCCCATAAAGAACAGTACAAGGACTCTCGAGATGATGCATTTTAGCTCCTGAAACCTAACAATAGGATTTACCCATCGTCACGGCATAAAACATGATTCTCTCAATAATGAATCTGCTGACTCCCACCCAGGTAGACACTGTTACCCACAAAGAGCTCAACAATTTGTTGTTTGAAATGCTTCCAGCACCTACTTTTGTGTTTGTCATAAAAACATTGAAATAAACAGCCAACTACAATCAAATGCATCAGAACATCCTCCGCTGGATGTGCTGCGAGGCCAGCTGGGCCCCAGCACACAGCTTCACCCAAGCTCTACTCAGGTTTGGAGGATTAAACTTCCTACAACCTTCAATTAAAAAGAAGAAGAAAATATTTTTCCTTAAAAGAAAGGACTGTTTGACTCAAAGACTGATCTAACAGCAATGGATCAAGACGAAAAACCAGACCTTCAATCCCAAAGGACCGCCTTTACGTGACCAGTCGCCCATGTTCTGCTGCAATGAAGCCACCGCGGCCCCAATCACGTAGCGTAGCTCGTGGCATCAAAGGAAGAAGAGGAAAAAGGTTTCAATACATTCCAGATTCTCCACTGATGATGATATAACCTTTTTCTACAAATCTCACCTCTGTTATGGTCTCTGAACATCAAGGCTATCTTTTAATAAGATCAACTGATATAACTTAGGGGGAAAAAAAACCCAAAAGTATAAACTTTGAAGTACCCAAACCCTGAAGAAACACCTAAAGCTGGACCTATACACCCAAACGCTGCTTGGTTATTCTTACCCTTGTTGACAGAGCTACTTAAAAATAGTTTATATACAGTCCTTATCAAACTTTGGCTTTCACTTAGTCCATTATCAGGATCTGAGGCACTGCTTGCAATGCAGAATAAAGGGAAGTCCAAGCAAGTGACAGACTCAAGCTGACAGCACCCTATTCCAGGGCTCCACGTTAGCTGCCAGCTCTTCTCCCTGCAGCCAGTGAAAGATGAAGCTCTCTTTGGCAAACGTACTTCTCCAAACCATAATGTCCTCATTTACTTCTCTGTGTATTACTGTTCATATCAGAAAGTTTAATTAGTCTCTTGCAACTAAAATGACTTGTGACTAACTTGTATTAGACAGGAGGGATGGATGAGAATGCTTTATTGACAGGTTAAAAACATTAACTATGTTTCCCAATGGGTCTCAGCTACATTTGGATCCTGCTTTATATTATTTTAGGCCATTTTAGGGCAGTACCGTTTACTGTGAAACTCTTGTTGTCTTTCATACTCAATTTTTCTTTTTGTCACGTCTAGAAAGCTAGAGTCCAAATTATAAACCAGCTGAGAGAAATGGGATTCTTGAAAAATATTTTAAATCAATCAAATATTAGCAAAAGTAAACAACCACAGCAGTTTCCATGCACACATTGAAATGAGTTCTGTTTATTCCCCGAAGTCCCACAGTGCCCACTGCTGCTCTGCAGGCCAGGACTCTGCTGTCTCTCTGAGTCCTTCCTAATGTGAACTCACTTTCCAGGTCTCCTGCAAACTCCTACCTGAGCAAACCAGAATTCCTAAACAGTTTTCCCAATGTCCTTGTCTCCTTCACGCCCCGACACTGCTCAGCCTTTCCATGAGAGCTCAGGAAAAGCTGCCCCTGCGAGAGCCTGTCCCAACACCCATCTCTGGTGCTTTGTGTCCCACCTGCTGCGACAAAACCCTTAATTCTTCCTTAGTGAGAAACCTAAGGCAGATGGAAAGCAGCAAGGAGGGTTGGAGAAAACTCATTATTACAGAACATGAATTATTACCCACAAGTCTCTCAGGTCACCTCTGCTATGCTGTGAAACACACATACTCTTAGCACAAGGCTTATTAAAATACAGACTATCTGACAGAATGGGGCTATTTTTACCTAAGCTGAACAATATCCAGGCATCTTCCTCAAGCAGTTAAATCAAACTCATAACAAAAAGCACGTTAGGAATGAACTTAAACCAAGCAAAGCATCTCAGAGACCAGTTTTTGCCCACATCCCCACCTTTCGCTTGTTTCTGCTGCTAGACGTGGTGAAAATTAAAATGCCAGGAGCCACCAAGAAGCCACCAGAACGCTACAGAGCCGAAGCTGGCTGAGATGCAGGAAGGGAGCCTGCCCTGAGCTCCCTGTTACCATGGCCGCACTGCAGCAGGACTGGCACCGGCCAGCCAAAAGCCAGCTCATCTGTGTCCCCATGGGTGACAAACCCACGTAACACGGGCACCCCCTTAAAGAAAAGGTGTCCCTTGCTGCCTTTGTGTGCTGCAGGGCTTCCTTGCAAAAGAAACTGGGAAAAATGCTTCACTAGGAATTAGGATTTTCTCAGACACTCCCAGCAGTTGTTCAGCAAAAAATATAAACACGCTACAAGGCATCTTTGTGTGGACAACCACCAATGCTTGAAAAAATTAACACACACTAGACAACTAATAAATCAATTCTGCCCTTTATCAAGAGTGTAAATGGTGGAAGAGGGAACGGTCACTGATATCCCAACCTCCCTCCTTCAGCAAGATGAAGAACTGCTGTTCCATTGCCTGGAACATGTTGAAACCAATATTATATGATCTTTGCCTTTTGCAATAAGCCAGATATGAATATAAAAAGCAAGAACAAGTGTGTGTTTTCAGCCTGCCCATTATCAGGTATCAACAGACTGATAAGAACTGCACACACAAGAACTGCAGTGATAAAACTGTATGGACAAGTTGGTTATGATGGTGTTTCTTGGGACAGCAATATATTCACTCACAGCCTGCTTTGATAGCATTTTAGTCAAGATTCCTCCTGTGAATCTCTGTTGGGGAGCGTCTCAGCAGTGAAAAGAACTGGCTGTTCTCATACCTGGGTGATGGCACTTTCCATGAGTCAAATGCTACAGAAGAGGAGGAACTGCTGGGCTTGGGGGCTTTGCTCTTACCCTTCAGACTATGCAGTCCCAACTGGCCACAGACTGTGACGTGGGACACAGACGCCTGTTAAAAACACAAATAAATCTACTTGTTAAAATTTTAGCTGGCCACAAGGGAGGTCAGAAAGGCTGTCAGAGCCCTCCTGACACCTTATTTCATGCGGTTCTCTTTGCTGAGGTGTGCATGTAATCTCAGAAGTAAATTTACCCAGAGCACCATCACGCTTCTCAACTTCTGTACACAGCAGCTTATCTGAAATAAACTAATTTTTTATTTCTTTTTACTAAATTAGGCTTCAAGCGTATCAGATTTAATCACCATGTTACAATCTTTTGCCTTCTCTTATTTTAGTACATAAACTACTGTCTTCCCTTTCACACACAATCCTACTGAAAAGCGTTCTCTGCTCACCTCCTCCACATCTCATGTGCCTCTTCTTACCCCTGGGCACGCTTTTAATGGCATTACCGATCGGTTGGTAATTAACTTTTACTCCGGTTTAGTTACTGACCATTTCCCAGGATAGACTATGCAGAAACAACTATTTCACCCATAGCAAGGTTTTAGCCAGAGGTAAAACACGGTACCTGGTAACGGTATTTTTTTTACCCTTCTGGGAGAGTAAGTAACCATGGATGCACGAGAAACAATGCCTGCAGATAAAAAGAATGCCTCCAGACAACAGTGTTTGTCAGAAGAGATTTGCACATTTCCTGAAACTGATGTATTTATATCCTTACTAATTATTTGAGAAAAATCTCAGAGACCTTATCACAAAGAAAGTCAATGCTACAGTTATATCTTCCCCCTTCAGCTCTAGGTTTCTTTTTGAAGTATCCTCAAACTCCAAAGTTTGCTTTGAACACTCTTCAGTTGTTTTGGAAACTGACACCTATGCAAACATCTATTATGCAGACCTCTACCCTAGAACACACCTGTACAACTTGTCAGGAAAAACATCTTTAGAATTTAAGTCCATTATATATTTTTACAAACAGCTTAGGTCAGGTTTTGAAAGACCTGACTTTACTGTTAAATACTCACTCCCTTGTTCTTACTCTGCTTTTCCATGAAAAGCACAGGGCATTGCTGTTACCACTACACAAACACCACACAATACAAGTGACAGCTTCAATAACTTGTACAAGTAGGAAGCAAACAACAGTAGGTCACCTTCAGGTCTTTTTTTTCCTTTCTAGCCACTGGAATGGCAATTTAGACAATGTTCTGCTCAGCAGGTTTTCAGCTTCTGATTTTCCCTCTACTCTTAAAGGTGTAAGGGAGGGAAAATATCAGAGGAAGGACTGTGTCACAGGCTTTGAAGCAACACTACACATGGACCGGAGGAAGAGCAGAGATTGAGGTCATCTCCATTCCCAGTGTAAAAGAAAAGTAAAATATTTGGCCCTCACCTGCAGACCCCATGATTTTGCTCCTTTTAAGTTGCCTTCACCAGCCTGAGCAAATTGAACTTATGCACAACTCTAGAAAAATGAGCTTTTTCTTAGAATGCCCAGGAAGTCTATGGTATTCAGTAGTGATACATACACATCTCACCCAACAACCACTGACACCACACAAAAACGATTCCACATACAAAAGCATCCCTTACTATAAGGATTTAAAAAAAATGCTGAACGACAACTGCTTCTTCACCATTAGGGCAACATTTACTAAAGGAATGTCACTGCAAACTGTGTCATGGAAAATGTCATTATGTTGTACCCTACCAACGGGAGTTGACACATTTCAAAAATAATATGCTTAAAATCATTTTACTCTACCAAACATGCAGAGTAAGCAGAAATCCAGGACATCTTCATGGAGGAGTAGATACCTCACACACAGAGCAATTCCTTTTCTAAAGCCCAGTGTCTCAGTAATTCAACTTCTATTTTTGTTTAAATGCTTAAAAGTACTCATTATACTACTGAGTGCTAGTCTACAAAATCTCAAGTGAGTAACTAAGGACCTATACAATACGTAGAGATGGGGAAAAGGATGGCCCAGCTTATCAAACTTCCTCAAGCTGACAAAATCAAATCAGTGTGTACCAGAAGTGTATATCGAAACGCTAATTTGTGACCCTCAGAGACTGTGTCAGACTCCTGAATTCAGTCACTTTTCAGAAAAGAAATGTGGAAATGGCAGTGGCAAAGCTCATGATGGCAAAGCTAACATTAGAACAAAACCCAACACCAACCAACCAAAGAGATTCTAACACAACCCCAACACTTCAAATCATTCCTTCAGTCCACTAAATACCATAATACTTTCTATGTTACCATAATACCCTCTATAGTACTTTATTACTTCACTCAAAATTAAGTGAACCAAAACCAATTAGACATGGTAAGTCTTACCTTAAGTTTATATGAAAATATTTTCATTTCTGTAACCAAACAAACACCAACCTGATGTCCCTTAGTGCCAGATCCTCAGCGGGTGCCAACTGTCACAATTCTCTTGACCCCAACGAAGGCAGGAGCATTTGTATCGCCCAGGATCTATTTCTTACTGCTTTTATAGGGGCAAATCACAAACAATCATTTAAACTGGTCCAACAACTGTTTTGTCATTTCTAAAGTGTCTGACTGCTTGGGACAAAAACAGGAATATATATATATACACTATGAAATATGGCTCTTTTCACCCTTGTATACAAAACATATGCAGACACTGTAAATACAGCAAAAGCTGGTACAGCAGCTTGATTGCAAAGGGACAGGCTCTACCATTTCCCCCAAGGAGTCTCAAACTGCAGCCCCAGGATTAAAGGCAAACACAATCTCTTCTGAAAATTTTGCTACTAAATGTTAGGTCAAAACTGCTGGGTTTTGCTATATATGATGTTAGAAATGCAAAAAGTAAGTCCTCATTGCAGCTACTGCAAGAAAGCCAGTTTTTATTTCCCCTTTTTGTTATCTCTTTCTCATGCATTAAACAATTTGTCTGCTTTGTTTATATTGTCAGTGGTACTGTGTGCAAAGTGTGTGATATAAAAATTTATTTAGAATTTAATTAAGTTTCCAAAGCCACCGGGAAAACAATGGAAAGTGGGCACGTGAGAAAAGGGAGGGAAACATTCTCATCATATGAAGTTTGAACCTCTTTTCCAGTTCTTCCTTTAAAAAGAAAAAAAAAAATCTGAATCTTGGACATGAACTACTTAGTCGAATTCCTTTAACACGGTGTACATCCTTCTCAGGTGACTGGAACTAAAATTCAAGCCACCAGAAAGAAGCTGGAGTTCATTTCATGATCACAGGCTTGTGTATTTGTTTATATCCTGGAGTCAATCTGCAAATACCTGCTCAAAACAGGCCAAAAGCCTGGAACACCGGCATCTTCACTCAAAAACCCAAATTACAAAGCACTGCAATAACAGAACTGAAGGGCAGCTGCCTCTAATCAATACTAGCAGTTTGCTATTTGTAAAGCTTGGGATGCAGTCAGTAAGAGAAAGCCAGCAGTCAGATTCCCATCTCTGTTATAGCGAGTTATCCAGCGTAACCCAAGGAAGTACAGCATTTATACCAGCAGGAAATTCAACCACATCGACTCCCATAATAAAGAAGAGGGGAAGAAACCCAGTGAGGAAGGGGGGGAATACTTCACACAGCTCAAAGGACTGCTCAACTAATTATTCTCAGTGATGAAAGAATAGCTATTTCAACCATACCAGAAAATAACCTAAACCACACTAAGATTATGTGACAGAACTACAGGAAACACAAAGTTTGGAAATGACACAGTGAAGGCAGAATAGAAGAGCAAACTCAGATAAAAGACCACATAAAGAAGTAGGTCCTATGAAAAAAAAAAAAAAGATTCTGGTTTTGCTGCTTTCTATAAAAATCTTGTCAGAGTCTTTTCACTGGAAGGGAAGTGTCTGTATGTCAGAGACGGAGGAACAGAGAGAAGCAGATCTGAGTCAGGGGAACAAAAGCAGATCAGTACAGTAGGAACAAGTCAGCAGCCAGTCCCAAAACAGCCTGGCACACAATCAAACCTACCAGTAATTACCAGCTTCTGAGCAGATTTCGGTGAGAGACAGTGGAAGAGCTGCAGATGAGATGAACAGATGGAAAGACAAAGCCAATCAGGAATCAAAATACAAAGTCCCAGCAAGGAGGATCTCTGACAGTGTACATTTTGCAGTCTTTATTTCCATAACTAGGTCAAGTGATTTTTTTTTTTTACCCCTTAACTGCCATCTGCAGTAAAAAGTTCTAAAGTGAGGATGGATCCCCAAGAACCCCAGAAAATATTCAGAGCATATATGGAAAATAAAGATATGGATGAAGAATGTTGGAAGCCCTTTAAACAAGGAAGTGCAGCACAGACACAGTTATTTCCAGCAACGTAAACCAATTGGTTTGCAGCATAAAATTTAACCAGTTTACAGAACAGTGCAATGCATAAGAATATTTGGAAGGGGATAAAATACACAGTACTTCTAAGAATGACAGGGGAGGTTGTGGAGGGCAGGAATTATGCTGACAGGCAAGAACCCTTGGTAATTGTGTTCCATTTTCTTATCAACAGGAATTAGCTTTCCCCCCTTAATCGTAAAAGTCTCTCAATACTCTGCTATCAAAACAAATTTGTGATATTAATAACAACACACTTTGTTCATTAGCATTCCGCAACCACAGGCTTGTGAATGTATCAAGTAAAAACTCAGGAGCAAACAAAGGGGTTGTTCAGATTAAGTACACAAAATCTAAACTACTAAACGATGCAAAACTTTTCAGCCTATACTGTACAGAAATTACCAACAAAAGGCTTTCTCTCTCTGTCCTACCCTGCAGACTCAGACGCTGCAATACTGGCACGTGCCTACATCACCCTGAGCAGGGCTGATTCCGAATGCGAAGCAACGGTTTCTTCTGAGTGGGAACACAGATTGGCCACTGTACACAAGTCTCCAAGTGATAACGCACAACAGCCTCAGCGTGCTTTTGGCACAGGACACAGCCCATCGGTTCCAAGAAGCAAGAATTTAGTCAATATTTGATCTAAAAGGCCCTGAACACCACAAGAATTACGAAGATGCTTAATGCTGAAGATTATGTTCCCTCCTCTGCAAAACCAGGCCTCACCAAATGCCTGCTGATGTCAATGGAAGAACTCCTGTTGCCCTCACTGGACTTTGGCAAGAACATAGAGGGGACAAAGAGCATTTCTGGAGCTCTGGAGAACCATGGCAGCAGGCACTGATTGCTCTGCTCTAGCTGTGGCAGCTTGGCCAGAAGAATGGAATGGACTCTGAATACCTGAGTCCCATGCACCATCCTGCCAGGCAATCTGTAATGAGTCATTTGTCCTCTGGACCTCACTTCTCCAGTCCTTCACTCACCTCTGCTGGAAAGTTCTCCAAGATCTCCTGATATGGTTAAAAAAAGCCAAAAATCCCAGCACACTGAAGTCTCTCTGGCCTCTGTTGACACAAATCAAAGTCCAGTCCTCTCTGGACTTCTGTTCTGAATTTAGCTTCAAACTTTTCTACCTTGTTGGCTAAGACCCAACTTGTTTTCCATGCCAGGCATCTGCAATACAGCCCAACAGAGACGCACAACCACGGAGATCATGGCTGCGATCATGACTTTGTAACAGTAACATCAATGCCAGCACCATGAAGGACAGCTGAGTTTAGGTTGATTTTTCAAAGGGTTGTAAATTTTATTCACTCATTTACAAAGGTTAGTCCTTCATTTTCTTCAACTGAATAATGTCTTCAGAATTACCAGGGTATTTATTAAAGCTTTTAGACAGCTAAAATTCAAGAGTAAATGAAAAACAGACAAGACGTGCATTCAGTAAGAAACCACATGCACTCAGAAGTACAAATTATAAGAAGCTGTGAAATTGGAGTAAGCATATAAAATATTTACTATAGTAAGAGAGCCATTAGCTAGCAGTATTGGATTGCATTAAGAAAAAGAAAATTTAGACCGAATATTAGGAAAGTGTCCTGACAAAGTGCTATTGATTAGAGATGTAACATCCTATGTGCATGGAGGGAGCCTCTTGAGCTGACAATTAAAATAATTTCAGACCAAAAAAAAGCCCAGTATATGTACAAGGGGGAATAATTCAGTAAGAAGCTGATTGTTTCTGCCCACAGAAAGCAGCAGTGCCTGCTTCACATGGTACTTGGGTTCTCGTCCCCTCCCTTCCAAAAAACTATGCATTTTGGAAACATTAGGAAGTTAATCTGAGGTAGGACCCTAGCCGTAGAAGCAGGCTGATGAAACCAGGAACATGACATTTAACATCTCCCACATGCAGCCAAATGTGGCAAATTCTCCATATAAACCTATTCCAAATACAGTCTTTCTCCAAGTTCAGATGAAAAGAAACCTATCTCACACTTCACCATGTTTTATTAATGTTTTGTTACAGCCTTGGGTTCATTATCATCAGCCTTAGAAGCTTGGAAAAGAGCCACTGCATTACAAATAAAAGGCACAAGCGGGTCAGGTGAAGATGAGTTTCTCACCCAAGGTGAGCCAGTGCCACAGGTCCAGATACACTGATATCTGGAGAGGAAAGAAATTAAACTCATTACCAGGTTTTTCTGCCCTGTGCCTATTACTGGTGACTTTCAGGTCATTCATGTGGAACAGTGGAAAGCTCTTGAGAAAGACTTCAAAACCTCCATTCTGTCTCGGGTGATTGAACTCCATCGCTCTCCTGACCCCACTGTGCGCCGGAGCACCTGGAGACCGCTCTGGTTTACATCAGAGGCATCTGCACCCCTGAGGACCACGAGTCTTCAGATGAGTCAATGTGAACTGCACACTCACACCCCTCCTGTGTCACCTCAGCCAAGGCAGGATCCCTCTGACACGTGCAGCAGCAGCAGCTTCCAGCAAGTACTCTGCATTTTCAGTGGCACGTGAAATGCATGAGAATGTCTGGGGTTAGAACGGCATCCTTAAGCAGAACAGCTAAGGAACGCTGCGGCCAACTGCAGCGTTAGTACAGTAACGGGTTGGGGTTTTTTAAAATAAAGCTATTGCTGTACCTTTCTTCAGAGGTACCCAAATATATTTTTACAGAGACAAGAAGAAACACGGTGCTTAGTTTTGGCTACTTCACAGTCTAGTGCTCCTGTCAGGGAAGCAGTCTCAGATTTTTAGCAATGAACAGCACCCAACTGACGAGTCTTCGGTACAAATATTTCTTTTAAAGGGGACATTCTCAAAGAATAGGCTTCCAGCTTGAATTTAAGCCTTTCACATGCAATGACAAGGGAGCAAATGCAACAGGATTACGGTGCAGCACAAACACCAGCATCCCTGATAGAGAACCCAGTGCAAAACCAGACATCGTGATCCCTGCAGTACAATGTCTGATGGCAGGTTAGTGCAGGTCAGGCCATGGTGTTTATGCTGAAGATGAACACCAGGGCTTCACTCGCTCCTCACGGGCTTCTCTTCTAAATCAGAACTCTATCAACACCAGCACCGACAGACTGCCTCTGACTGACATCAGCAACTAAATTACACTTAGAGGTAGAGGAGGCACAAGCACTGACACACTATTACAGCCTTTGCGTGCATCTGTCAAACGCAGGCACAACCCACCAAAACGGAACAGAGAAGCCTCTTTCAGACATCATCTCAAGCCCACTTGATACTAACGCTGAAATGGAACACTCTACAGCTATCCCTCTGATCTCCTACCCACCCTTTCCAAGCAAGGCTTTGGTATTCAGAAACAAAAAAAGAAGTTTTTCAGTATTAACAGCTCTGTGCTCTAGTCTGCCTAGAATGTCTGAATGCCCGATGAAGGTTTGAAGAAGTTCTTTTGTACAAGAAAGCTTCTCTGTTCTTGTAACTCAGACAAATAGGAGAAATAACCTCTTTCTATAAGCCTTGTCTCGCCTGAATATATACAGCACCTAGTAGAAATACAAGGCGATTCATATTTGAGGGTTTAGGATTTATCTTTTTTTAATACTCCACAGCGAACAGAAATCAGTGTCGCACCACAACTGTCAGTGGATCTGCATCGGCTGTACACGCTCTGGAAAGGATGCTGGCCTTGGAGTTGCCTTTGGATTTCTCTTGGGAGAGAGCCTGAGAAGCCAAGGCGCACTTTAGAAATGTACTCTGCATGCAGGATGGAAGGGTAACACTTCCCAGAGATGAAGAGAGTACTGCAAAGCAGGAAGTTATTTTAAAACTATACTATAGCGTATAGGAAGTAAGCTGATAAATGTGTCCGTCTGTTCTAGGAGACGCCACCAAAAACCTCAGGGAAGAAGGCTCTGTGTTGTCCTAGTCACTGGATTTTCCTGTCATCTCATCCAGTTTATTGAACAGCACTGCGCTGCCATCTCTTGGCAGATATTTAGATAACAATTTAAGTTCTATACAAGTACAGGAATAAACTGACATTAAAAAGACATTAAAATATAAATATATAGAGAGACATGTTTCTCTTACTAGCCAAATAAAAACAAATTAAAGCTCCAGAGGAAGACTCTAGTCTATATCCACTCTATTTCCCTGACTCACAAGATCTGTATTTTATGTCAGACACACACCTAAAAAAAAAACCTCTCAAGAGTTTAAATATGGTCTAAAATCCTTTTTAAAATTTTTCCACAAATGAGATCAACTGATTTTTATGGTCACATTATACAAGTAGCACATAACCACTCTGGTTTTGAGCCCTGAACTTATTAAAACTTCCTGTTTTAATCACTTGATTAAAACAGCATCAAAAACCTAGCAGAGCTGTGGGCAAAAACATGGCTTAAAGTTCTTGGTCCTTTCAAGTATATAAAATCATAAATAACATTATTTAAAGCATACAGCAAAGACAGAAGTACAGCCTAATGCCGCCTGCGTATACTGGAAATTCAGAGGCAGGAGAAAGTAGTTACTAACAGTTTCTGATGTGCAATGTTTACAGTCCCTATAATATGAGGTCTTGGAGATCTACGAGTCACTGAAATATTGCAAGTAACAGCTCCAGAAACATCATCAGGATATGAATTTTAAAAGCTACCAGTTCAAGAAACAATTCAGCACAAAGAGACATCACCACCCACTGGCAGAAACACTCCAAACTAGCATCCACACGTTCCCAACTCCAGTTCCACATCCGTGGTAGGGAGGTCTGGTACCCAAAATACTGCACCCTCTGCTGCAGACACCTTCCTCCTCTACATGTACACATTCCAGGGCTGAAATTCTCTGGTATACACAAAAAAGAATTGAAACACAAGTCTGTCTCAGCATCAGTAAGTGTTTTAACAGGGATATCACCATTCTAAAGACCTTTATCAAGCCTTGGGAAAAGAGGCTCTTCACGTATGTAACCCAGAGCTGCAAAATCTAGTCTAAGAGCAAGTCCTGAAACAATCTGAGAATTTGGTCCCACTGAAATCCAGTGGCACTTAGGGTGCTCTTATAAACACTATCCGTAACTTCCATAACTATGCCTAAAGTCATCGACTACAAAGTACGATTCAGACGTGACTGCAGTGTACGGCACAGAAAGCCCTGACAGGCCCGACGGCAAACGCAGAGCAACACCCCTACAACACCCCCTTCAAGCGCTGCTTCCCAGGGAGCCAGCGCACAAAGAGCCCGTGAATAACAGCTCTTACAAAGCATCAGACTTCGCACCAGGGTAATTTACCATTATTCCATTTGAGTGAACAGAAACAATTCGCAGCAGTTAAAAGTCCACCCATCAAATGTGTCTATCTGCAACGTGTTATAAAAGAATGACAACAGCATGATCTTTACAAAAAAAGCCAAAACACAGAGTTATGAAGTTGCGAACGCTGTGCTGAGCTGAACAAGGTCACTGTCCACTGACTTGAGATGCAGTTATACGAATCTGACCTTTCTGTAATAAGTGGTAATTTCAGTGAGAACAACCTTTCAGTTCAGAAGGAAAGGGAAGCGAGTCATGTATCCTGCAGTTGCAGTTTATGATGAGACTCCCAGCCCTAATTTAAAGGTCACCAACAATCCTTTGAAAGCAAGATTGCTCTTCACTTTTTCCACATTTCATAGAATGTCAGGGCTGACTAGTCCACACCAGTGATACCACACAGTTGCCTGGCCAAGAACTTCAGCCTCCCCTTCAGTATTCATCAACTTATCAGGCATGCTGAAATTATCAGCAAGAATGAATCAGTACGATAAGAATGTTGGTACAAACAAGTAATTTTCTAATCTGGATTACAATATTTATATCCGTATTTGCACTCTGATAAAACAAGCAGAGGAACTGAAGACCTTACTGTGCCAGGTGGTCTACGTAAAGGTTGGGACAGGACAGTCAGTCTTTGCTTCCCCTAAAGAGGGTCATAAACTCCCCTGCAGATGGAAGCTTCTCTGGGTTTGTTTGGGTTGTTTTAAACCATACCTAAACTGATTCTGGAAATATCCTGATCTCTATCAAGATTGTTTATTCTCAGCAGTGATGGCATCAGGAATACCAGCTGCAGCCAATTAATTTTCTCCATTTCTAAGATTAAAAAAATAGGTGGACATGAAAACTAATTACAGCTTTTCAATCCACTGTGTTCAAATTAGTTCACGGTTTGCCCTGTGAGAAGGCAAGCAGCTCACCTGCAGCTTTGGGCGGTACAGGTCTGCCACCTCTTCCTTACCACTTGACTTCTGTGATGAATTAATGCAATGCACTCTCAGCCACGTGAATCAAGAAGTTGGGAGGAAAGGTGAAAAAACAAGCCATGGCTGAAAACATGATGTGATACCAGGAAATACAGCTGTTACATGCAATACCCCAAGCATACCTGTCAGCTACTAGTTTTATAGACGTTGCCAGTTAAATACTACTTCTGAGGAAGATGCTGCCTCCTGTGTCATTCCCGTTGTGTCTTAACTATGTAATTGCCTCTTTGCTCATCTAAACTCTTTAAAACAAAAGAATCAAATGGCATTGAACACAATTAAAGCTAATCTAAAATCAAAGAAGACTGTTTCCTCAGCAGTTCAACTGCTTTTCAAACAGGAACAGTGTTCACTCCCTCACCTTTGCCTACGCAGCAGTTTGTAATGTGGGCTGTACACAAAGGACACGCGTCACGGTGGTCAGCATCAAAGATGGGATTAACGATGTGATAAATTCCTAAAAAGTTCACTTCCTACATGGAGACTCCCCAGTGTAACACTGGGATCTTCACATTTGTAGTTTTAGATTTGTATGTCTGGAAACAGCAGCTGTGAGATCCTTAATAGAGCTGGAGAACACCCATGGGGAACTCTTAATCCATGGGATGCCAGAGCTTGGAAACATGCAAAGAGCTGTTTGTGCTTTTAGCCTAACCTGGAGAATTTCTTCTAACGCACACTTACGCCAGTAAAGCTCTCTCCAGGGCAGAGATTCAAGCTGCTACTGAAGACTGATAACAAAACCCCTGTGACCACACAGCACAACTAAGCCAAGGACCTTCTTGAGACAAGAAGGGTGCCAACTTTTTCTCATCACTGAGCTTGACGAGCTAATTAGTGGGGAAAGCTCCATCCCATCCCTGAGGAAGCAGGCCCTGGCAGAGAAGAGGCCCTGAGTAGCCTGGTGTGAGGGAAGGAATGGTTTACCAGGAACGGTTTACTGGTGCACCAGCTGGTCTAGCTCTTCAGCTCCTGAGGGCTATTTCCTTCTTGGAAGGAAACACAAAATAAGATCTGCTGGTTGCTACCTGAAGCAGGTAACCATGGATATTTTTTCCTCCCCCCATTCTGACTGTTCGATTGTGCAAACTGCTGCCCTCTGCTGAAAACAAACCCCGCAGAATGGAAGGGCTTCAACACCCCGAGCTGCCTTACGCAAAGCCTCGGGATCCTGCTTTCAGCACCCTTACCCACACTGTCACTGACAACAGAGCTGCGGGTACACGTGTACCTGACTTGTACAGCACACAACCCCACTGTCATCTGCTCATTTCATACGGATGAGCACTTCCAAGTCGTCAGCGTTACAACAAACAAGGATGACAGCAGGCTGGAGACGACTTAGAAAGATATTCAAAACATGTCCTTCTCCCAGAGCACTGCAGATGGTTAAGACCAACATTGCTGACCTTGCCAAATGAAGCCTCCTCTTCCCCTCCCACAGTGGTAGCTGCTGGCCCTACTCCCCAGGAGCAGGAAAGGGTAAGTAACTTGCCACAGAGCAGAGAACAGCTAATGATGTTCAACAGTTCGGTGATGATGGTGATTTCAGCTTCTTCCCAGAAAAAGAGCAACTAATTTGGCTGTGTGCATGCCCCCAAAATTTCATGGAAAATAGTTTCTCTAGCTACACCATCCCTAGACAAGTAATTTCTGATCTATCAATCCAGTTACCAGTTTCAGGAAGGACTGTTAAGGGGAAAGCAGCGTTACAAATGTAGCCACCAAGAGCAGGACAACATCTAGACAGATTCTTCATATCTTTAAAGTTCTGAACAGAAAATAGATTTTTACTTGCTCAGGTAAAGCTCAGTTCCAACTCTTTATTCCCTTTTTTTCTGCTTTAGGGCCTGCAGGCATCATTCGAGAGCAGCACCCCACAGTGCACGTTCATGGTCCCAGGTCTGAAGAACTCGGAGAGAAGCTACAAGGGCTTCTGAGGAGAAACCAGTGGCCAAGGAATGAACAGAGACCACGCTTGTGGACTCACTCCCTGGGAATCCACGTCTGGCCTCCTCTGCCTGGGTTTTGCACACACAGTGCTGTCACCTACGTGAGACCTGCCCATGGTTTAAGGGTACAGAATTAGACCACTTCTCATGGCTCCCGGTTACTTGGATTGCACTTGACCGTGAAGCGTTCAGAAAGACTGACAGGTACTTGAAAATTTCATAAAATGTGCAGAAATAGTGTTGCAGAGAATATTATGATAAAAAATTGATATATTACATCAAAATTAATAGCTTTAAAAGGTAATTAAACTCTAAGCAACTGGAATGCTACATAAACTTTTTTCTTTTTTTTTAGTAAGGCATTATTTCTCTTTTTTTCTTCCTAAATTTTCTTCTGGAAGGAACATTTAGAAAGTTTTAAGCCTTATGCCTTTTGAGATAAATTGTATTTAAAGGTTACAGTGCAAAACCAGATATCCTAGTCTTATACAAGATGGTTTATTAATTGCTCTAGATACACACATAGTCATAAATTTCTTCATATAATTTGACGAGGGGTATTGATTTACTGCCACATTGAAATACTATATTAAACACACATAATTCTTTCTTTACACGGTTCCTCCCTTCTTAAAAGCACTGTCTGACTGCATGCCATACTGAATTATTATTCTGTAATCATTAAGTGATTTATTTAACTGCTACAACACACAGAGTTAACATCCATCTATATTCTTACTCTAATTTCACCTTTATGTTTTCTGTTGTCAACCCAACACAGCAAAATTAATAATTTCATTTAAACCAAAGTACGGTTATGGAGCACACAGATAAGGGACTTTTTTATTCTCTTGTGAACGCACCTTTCTCAACAATGCAAATTTAAAAAATGCAAATATAAGCTTTTTGAAAGTATAAATAGCTCAGAATCATCAGGTTGAAAACTTTGTAATATATTAAGCAAATATTGCTTGGGAAAAAAAACCACAAACAACCCAAACAACCCTCAACCCACTTTTATTACTGTCATATCATTTCATAAAGGAAAGAAAGACAGAGACCACGATGCTACGTGTGACAAGAACTGGAAGGTGTTGTTCCACAATCCATCATGCCAGACCCAACATTTGCTGAAGATGAAATCATTATTCCTCACTCAAACTCCTATTTTATTCACAGAGCAGTGTAGTTTTCCATCAACCTTAGCGGATGTGCATTTTTAGATGAATTGCACTCCAGTAATTCTTGGGAGATATTAACCAGCAAGATGACACCTGGTTAACACTACAGCATCAGAACGTTCAGAATTCATTTCACATTCAGTGCCACAGCCTTTGTGTGTTCCTCTTTTACAGCTCAGATCACCCCAGTGTCTGCCAAGACAAAAACATACATTTCCCTCTACACCTACATCGATTCTGGACTCACATTGACTGGAAATATGGCTGATGTACACCATGTGTGCCTGAAGACACCCTGAATCAGTACAACACACAACAGACTTGACAGTAAGCCACTGAAAAAGTCCAACAAGAATATTTATACACACTAGGTCACACTAGCAATAAGAAAACAAGACCAAGAACCCGGATTATTTATTTAACAAAGGAAGCCAAAAAAACCCAGAGACTTGATGATAAGAAATTTTCATTACATTGTTATTTCATGGGGTATAGAGATGAGACAGGCAAAGTCATGAAGGTTTCCAGAGTGACAGCAATTCTGAGGGAAGGGAGCAGAAGGGAAAGCAAGTGTACAATCTCATCTGTCATCTGGGATCTTTACTCAACAGAACAGCCTGAAGTAGACCTGGAAAAAAAAAACAGAGCCATCTAGATTCTCAACTCTGAGAAGATTACTTCAATCAGTAGTCCTTTGGAACAAATTAAGTTAGAAATTTAAGCAAAGATGAAAAGACTGTATTAAATGCATATATACACACACACAGAACGTGTTTGTATACAAAGGTACCAACCAGAAATACTGAGATACACACTCAGCACCAGCCACACATCTCTATACCCATGAAGACATCAATCCCCATCGTCATGGTGACTGCTCAGTGCCACCAAACCAGGGAGCCTCTGACAAGCTGCAGCCCACAGGGACAAGATGCCGTTGTCACTGTCAGCTGTAACACAAAACAGAAGCCTGCCCTCAGTCTGGCAGTTCTGGCTCTGGCAAACTGCTGAAAAGAAACAGCACGGTAAGTGAAACTACACACCAATTTCTGAAGCAGAACTTTGCTGAGCATTCTATAGTATTAATACATCAATGTGAAACACTGGCTCTGTCCCTTGAAACCGTCCATTCCATATGTAGTCCATAAAAGCCCTGAATGGTGTGCAAATACATTTTTCTTTATCTATCCAGGGCTTGCCAGAGGTCACTGATGTCAAATGAAATTTTTTTGATACAAGGCAGACAGGGAGCACAGAAGAAATTTGATGTGCACTTCAAAGGGAAGAGATTCCTTCAGTCTGAGAGGGCATCTCTGTGTCTCACTTAGTAATGAGTTTCTTTTGAAGAAATATTGTTACACAGAAATCTATTTAACTGGAATGCTGCTATACAGTATTCTCTATTAACAAAAGTAGAACAATACACTCAGGACAGATTCCCTGCAAAATATTATTATAATTTTAGCTAGTAGATGGGTGGTCCATGTAGCCTTTGCAAGTGGCTCAGCTACTGCTGTCAGGCCAAAATACTTTATAGATGCTAATTTATTTAACTGAAATACATCCTGAAACCAATTTTCACTGTAATACATTGCTATTAGTCATTTGCATGGTGAGATCTGCATTGTTCCCATTGTTCTAGACTTCTTTTTTTTTAACAACTGAGGATGTGACAAAACATTAAGTTATATAACTTTTTTACTCATATGAAAGTCAAGACTTTGTGTATTGGCAGTGATTTATGTCTCATATCACCTAATCGATGCTGCAAGAGCAGCCTCTGATGATCAATGAAATGCAGAGCCCTGTGATAACCAAGAACAATAGCTCAACCACTGGGTAACTCATTTCATGTGCTTCTGCGTCAGTTTTCTTATCTCTACAAGAAAGGAAACAAAGTTCATCTATCTCTGCAAAGCACTTGGAGATATTTTGATAAACTATGTTATTCAAACACAGCATTTTCCAAGGTCAGGCTCCTCTGCACAGCTACAGCATACTTAAATAAACCCATCTTCCACCTCTCCTTCTTTGGATTTACAAGCACAATCACCAGGCATTTCATTCCAGTGTCCATCCACTTCTGGCGGATTTAGCCAGCTCATTAGCACACAGCAGGGGACACTTTCACCAGGCAGGAGCCCCAGGCTCGGGACTGACCCTCAGAAGTCCAGCTTCCAAACTTCGTTAGGGCCAGGTGTGACTTGGAAATAACAAGCTGAGCCCTGCAGAGAGCAGGCAACGTGCCAGCCACACGCCACAGCACACACGCTGCTGAGGCTGCAATCTCATCATCTCAAATTTGCAGCCCATAAAGCACTTCAATGTACTTCATGAGCTATAAAGCATAAATAGATGGAGCTGTAAATGGACAAAACCTAGTTTCCTAGCTAAGCAATTAGTTAAGAGTATTAACATATTTGTTATTTTTTGAAAAGACAGTAAGAGCAATCCAGTGCGTGGAGGGGAATCATGCCTGTGCTCAGTCAGATGTTTACAAGTAGCACTGAAGTACGAGCACCACATCTTAAAATAACTGCGGACTGGTCTAAGAATGGTTCAAAAGCAGGAAATAGAAAAATATGTGTGTTTTCAATCCCCATCTTCAAATGGCAGATTACTGTGCAGAGAGCAAGGGGCAAGGCAAGGGAGCTGCATTCATCACCTGCATGTGGTAGGCATCTCATACTGACCAAAAAAAAAAAAAAAAGAAAAAATAAAATCTTTACACCTGGTCTCTCCACAACTCTCTAAGCACTTAAGAGCAGACCCTGGCATGCACTATCAGATTGCTCAGGTCTATATATCCTGCCTAAATACACTGGAGAACATTTATATTCTATTGTTTTACTACTAAAAAACAATAAACTGCCAAGTGTCACAATAAATTGAAGTACCTTTTTGCATTTCCAACACTTTCAAGGAAATGTGGTTGTTTGTAACGGGTTTTCCAGCCATGAACACACGTGAACAAAACCCTAACACGATGTGCACGTTCTATCCTCCCTGCCCAGACAAGACCACTTCAGGGAAAAAACCACCACCTCGGTGTCTAGACAGTAGTCTTTGAACTTGCCTAGCCTTAGAACATTGTCACTCTACTCCACTTAATGGGATATTGATTTTTTATACTTCACTCTCTGTAAATCAATATTCTAATAGATGCACAATAGACTGGCAGAAGGATAGAGAGTACATGCCCACTAACCTGCTGGAGATGATTATCCAGAAATGAAGGTGAAATCAAAGGAAAATTTAAACCTGACATGAGAAGAGTAGCACAAAGAGAAGAGTCTGTAAGCAAGGGAATTAAAACAAAACAAAACAAAACAACCCAAACAAAACTATCTCAGATTAACTAGAGAAGGAAGAAGACACAACCTAAAGAGAGCACAGATAAGGCAGCTAAGAAACACTCAACCTGGGAACGACAGACTGAAGTCCCTTTGGACTGGCTGCATTCAATGCCACAATTTAAGAAGCACTCAAGGTCTCCTGCAGGAAGTATGTCCAGTACATCACACAGGAGATGTTCTTCCTTTAAAGTAAAATAGCAAAGATACGTAGAAAAATTGGAGATGATCCAGCAAAAGGCTAGCAAGATAGTCAGGAGACTAAGCATATGACCAGTAAGAACACTTTGAGGGGCATATGCTTGTTTATTCCAGCAAG
The DNA here is from genome assembly GCA_026413425.1 of Tringa solitaria. Classification (NCBI taxonomy): domain Eukaryota; kingdom Metazoa; phylum Chordata; class Aves; order Charadriiformes; family Scolopacidae; genus Tringa; species Tringa solitaria. The sequence continues at coordinate 14,303,067 of JAOXJM010000003.1, forward strand.
GAGGACACTATGGGGTCATCTAAATGAAGGCTATGAAGAGCAATTAAGAAGATAACAGAGTCACACTCCTCTCAGTAGTAATAAATAAGGCACAAAGGCAAAAAAATGCAGCTAAGGAAGTTCAGGTTCGACATTTTGAAAACACTCACTGTGAAGCTGGCACAGCCCTGAAACTGGTATACCTGGAGAGGCTGTGAAACCTCAGGCCTTGAGAGTTTTCCAGAAGTCAGCTGAAAAAAACACAGCTGAACTGAGTATTGGCAACACTCCCAGCTGCAGAAAGGGTTGCATCAGATCACCAGAGCTCCCTTACAGCCAACAGTACTGATGATGACACTATGAATACACAAAATCACTGTATTATGTATTAATCACTTGAGATTTCTTAGCTTTCACCACACTGACATGAGAAAGAAATCTCTTAGAAAAAGCTTCCTTGACGCCAGGGCCTTCTGCCTACCAGAAAAGACAAGAAACTTTACATCTGATTTCTTCTAGACTAGGATTATGCCTAGATTCCTGAGCAATGCTCCCTCAACTTGCAGCCTGATGAGTCCAGTTCACACCCCCCTGAGCTCCATCACCTTATTACAATACACAGTATCAGCCACGAAAACTCAGTGATGATGGCAGATGAAGACAGCTCTCAAACGAACTCCCTGTTCCAGGCACTGTTAACCTTCCCAACTCCAATTATGAGATGCATATTAAGAAATCTGAGAAACTGAAGAAAACAGACATAAAAATGATTAATGAGCAGAAAGCATTATTTGTACAGGGAGAAAAACCACCAGCTAAATGCACGCAACATATCAAACAAAAGTAATTCGTATGGTCTCATCCTAGATACAGCATAGTGTGTTGCAAAAGAAATTCACAGCTGCACCAGATGCCCAAATTCAGCATCACAAAGTTCACATACAGCTCATTCTGAGCTCCATTTTAAGCTTTGTTTCAACAATCTTACATACAAAGTTAAAATGAGCTTTCATCAATCTTTCACCCAACCTGGACGCCTCAACAGTTCAACCCATTCATAGTTTAAACCCTGGGTGGGAGAAGGAGGAGGAGAAAAACCACTGGATTTTCCATGACCTTTTGCTGATTTCCAAAACCCTGTCTCCTGTACATGTAAGCAATCTGTTTCTTTTACTACAGAGTAATGACTCATTACTTCTGTCATTTGAAAATGGAAAAGAATTCCATCTGGCACTAAGGATTAGCAGCCAAATTATGTGTGTCTTGAGATAAAGGTCAATTTGGTAATAACAGAAAGACTTCAACTACAAAACCAGTCTATTTTAATTTCTGCAATCGCTCAACATTTCGGCATCAATCTCAGAGCGGATCTATCGCCACCCCCACAATGAGAAGCGCTCTCAGGAGGAAAGAATCAGGCCCAAGAAGGCAGGGCTCAGAGGCACCCACGGGAAGAAACTGTACGGCTGCTGGGGTGGACAAACCACAAGGGACAAGCTGTGAGGGTTTAAAGCCTTCCACCATTTTCATTCTGTTCAGTTATAAAGCACTGCTGCTATAGGTACATTTCCTTTACGTTCACAGCAGCACACACCAATCCACAGTTTAAACTGATCAAATTCTTCCTCAAAATGATATTGGCCAGATACTGGGAGGCACTGATCTCCCAAAGTTGCTCTCCTGTACCTTCCTATCAGTTACCTTCCCATCAATGCTGCTATCCCCATTAGCTGTCCAACCCACAAACTTCACCATCCGATCTCACCTGCACCTCTTCTGGTGCTGCTCAGCTCTTCCCAGGCAGGAGGAAGGGGACACAATAGGTGAAGGCTCTTCCCATTTCCTGGATGCTACAGAAAAGAGGGATCAGAAAAATCATGTCAGAAACCACCACAGGGAAAGAGACACACAAATAAATAGCCTGTTGGAAGGGCACAGAGCATGCTCCAGGGACTTCTGTCCCCTAAGTCTGAAGGGATCATTTCTGGATGTGATAATTCATTTCAAAAGGTAAACACATGGTTCATGCAAAGGGGAAAAGGAGGTGAGGAGACAGTAAGAGCTTCCTCAACCTCAGGTCTCAAAACAACTGACCCAAGGGGTAAATACAAAAGCTGATGGAAGCACCAGCATCCAAAGAACCCAATTCTGACTCCTTTTTCCCAACTACAGCTGTTTGCTGTTCACAGAGAAAAGAAACAAGACGAATTGTGACCACTGTACTCTTACCACACTGCACAGAAGCAATGTTGTCAGGATTGCTTCAGAGGAGCATCATATATAGCACTAGAAAGGCCTCCCAGATCAAGCCAGAGCTTGATTCCACGGGTCCCTATCTGCCTTCATCCAGAAAATGAATTAGTTAACTCCTGACAAAGTAGCCACAGGGCGGATTACAGCCTCGCTCTGCATTTCTGTAGGTACAAGACCTGCCAAATATTTTTCCATCCCCAGAGAGATGGAGGTGGCCACTGTCTCCACTGCCCAGCTACAGCTGGCTGTTTCCAGGCCTCATAAGATCCGAGCACAAGGCTTCCCACCCACATTACAGACCATGTTAACTTATACTAAACACGCCAAAACTATAAAAGGCTATTGAAAACATAAACCAGCCAGGAAGAATAAAATTAAAAACAAACAAACAAACAAACAAACCACCAAAACCTCACAAACCCCCACCAAAACCCCAAACTCTAATACTTTCAAAATAGGCAAGGATTTACAGTCACGTGGAGAATTAAAATAACTCAGTAGTTTGTAATTAACACTTAAAATTATTCGGTTTTGAGTACTTTCACACATATCACACAAAGCCGCACCGGTTTCCAGAGGCGCAGCCCCGTCGCAGGCAGTGACCCGAGATGGCAGGCACACCGCCTTCCCCCAGGCCCTGGCCGAGGGCAGGCTCATCCCAGGGGCGCAGGGGGCCGCGGAGCTGCCCCGTCCGCCCATCCCCTCCGCGGCGAAGCGGCCCCTCACGGTACCGGCCTCGCTGAGGGCGGGAGGGCCGCAAGATGGCGGCTCCCTGTCGCGCCGCGCGAGGGCACTCTCCCGCGCCGCCACAACGCCTGCGCGCCCGCACGCCGTGCGTCCCTCCCTCTGACCAATCAAAGAGAGGCTTTGCCCCCTGAGAACCAATCCCCGCGCGGCTGGGGGGTGGGGCCATGGCGGTGGCGGCCGGTGTCATGGCGGACCTGAGCGGCGGGCAGGAGCCGGTGGCTGTGGGGCTATGGCCGCCTGGGGAGGCCCCGCCGGCCTTTCAGGTACGGGTGAAGGCCACGGTCGCCCCGGGAAACGGACCGGGGAAGGAAGAGGGACCAGGGGGAGGAGAAGGGAGGGAGAAGCGGCCAGCGGCACCTCAGGGAACCTGTCTGCCGGCGGCGGCCCCTCAGCCAGCCCGTCCCAGAGACCCCGAATGCGGGGGCGCCAGGGAGGGCTGTGGGGCTCCCGAGGCCTCCCCGACCGGCCCCTCGGTGGTCTCGTTATGGTCTCTTTCTTCGCAGTCCACTCTAGTTACGTATATATGCGATTTTTTTCCTCAAATGTATGGCATTCTGTAGGTTTTAATCCCGCAGTTGAGATGTCACCTTTCAGGAGGGATAAAGTGCTTGCGCCGTAGGCTCAGCCACGGGCTGAAAGTAGACTGGGAGTAAAAACTTGACAAGCTTGGCAGACGCTTCCCGGTGCACAACCATCTGAAACAATTTACAAGAAAAGGTACAATCTAGAAATATAGGACAACACTTTAAACTCTTAACTTTTGTCATACTTTCTCAGGCACAGCCCAGTCTCTGCTGTCTTCCGTAGTACTTGTAGTAAATTCCAGACATGTTTCCTAGAAGTACACCTTATTGCCCAGGAACTCGCTTCAGCGATGTTAAGAGCTTTCACAAATCAGAATGATGCAGCTTCTAATAAGCCTGGGGGAATAAAAGAAAGACCTCATCCAAGCAGACCCCAATCTTCCTAAGTTGCGCGGTGTGCTCGTGTGTAACAGAAATAGGAAAGCTTGTTGTCATAGGAACAGATAAGGGACTATTAAACTTGGTTTTGAGTGGGCAGATATAGGAACAGATAAGGGACTATTAAACTTGGTTTTGAGTAAAGCCATATGACTGAGAAAGCTGATGTTTATGAAAAAAGAACTTCCTGAATGAACTGGCATGTTTCCCAACACCCAGAAGCTACCAGACATAAGCTACTATGAAGTGTAATATTTAGTAATAGCACATGCTCCAGGTTTCTAAATAAAGCTTTGCAAGCTGAACACTGAGAAGAAAGTAAAAATATACATGCAGCTGTCTTTATATTTTGATTCTCACATGCAGCAAAGTTTCTGTCAGCTTTTATTTTGCAGCAGTCCGTGGTTTTATAATCATTCACCTGCTGGGGGCATTAGTGTAATTTTGAGAACCTGATTTTCAGCTTGGATTGTTTAAACTGAACCACATCTATTCCTGCAGACAGAATTTTGGGTGAAGCAAATGCCATCTCACATTCTACCTTGATGATAGTCACTTAATCTTTTATTAACTATGTAGAGGTGTGCTAGTGCAACACAGAATTAGCAGGAGCAAGTTTGAGTGCAACATTGTGAAGAGATAAATTGAAAGTATCTTCATTTTTAACAAAAATGGACATTTGATATTCTGTGACTTAAAATAGCCATGGACTAATCTTATAACTAGCTTATTGAGCATTTTTAAGGGGGAGAAAATTACTTTAAAGATGCTTCGCTATTTCTATAAATAAAAATACTGTCTAGTAAACTAGCTGACATTTTTCAGCTAAGAATTTATTTTTCTGGCAGACTATTTTGAGGAATTCAGTCACTAAGAAGCTATTGATTCTTTTTTGGTGTATATGGAATATTTGATTTGTATTCTTTACAATGTTTTAGAAATGTTAGGCTGGTAGTTAGAAGTTTACAGGAAAGTGAAGTGTTTGTGATTTCAGTTCAGTTCAGAGATCAGTTGTTGCCAGACGTGAGCTTCTTAAAAATCGGATAGTCTCTGTGGAAAGCAGCACTGAAGGTGATGAGGATTTGACTCTTGTTCTCTCCGCAGTACAGCCCAGACAACGTGGCTGGAGCAGATGGACACGTTGACCCCACTGAAATCACCTTTCCAGGATGTTCGTGTCTTACCAGCTCCTGCGTGGTGCACGCCTGCTCGTGTCTGTGCCGTGGTGAAAATTACACCAGTTTGTGCCTCAGGCCTGCGGACGAAGAGGAGGAATACGCCAGGCCTGTGTTTGAATGCAATTCCATGTGCCGGTGTGGTGAATCCTGTCCAAACAGGGTCGTGCAGAGGGGTTTGCAATTCAGGCTCGAGGTGTTCAAGACTGAGAAGAAAGGGTGGGGCGTTCGCACGCTGGAATTCATAGCTAAAGGAAGATTTGTTTGTGAATACGCCGGTGAAGTTTTAGGCTTTCATGAGGCACGTAGAAGAATTCAGGCCCAGACGTCAAAGGATTCCAACTATCTTATAGTGGTGAGGGAGCACCTCCACAGCGGCCGGATAATGGAGACCTTTGTTGACCCCACGTATATCGGTAACGTCGGCAGATTCCTGAATCATTCCTGTGAACCAAATTTATTTATGGTGCCAGTTCGAGTTGACTCGATGGTGCCTAAACTGGCACTTTTTGCAGCCACTGATATTTCTGCTGGAGAGGAACTTTCCTATGATTATTCTGGGAGATTCCATAATTTACCAATAACTAACAGAGAACAAAAATCTTCAGAGGAAGAGAACAGATTGAGAAAACCTTGTTACTGTGGTTCCCGCACGTGTGCTTCCTTCTTACCTTGGGACAGCTCCCTCTTTTCCACACCAGATGCTTTTTCAGGGACTTCTCCGTTGCATTTCAGTCCCTGAGCGTACCTAAAAAATGTCATTTTCCCTAGGAGTTAAATGAAGTTAAATAGAACTCTGATTGTGTATTCCACCAAGGAAGCACATGTGGTTTTGAGGAACAGCTAGAAGACAAGATTTTGAGAATAACTTCATGCAACATCCACTTTCAAGGTAGATGGTATGATATGAGGGAGCACTGGAGCTACGAGATGTTCCAAAATCAGTTTCTAACCCAGGCCTGGGCTTTCTTTTCTTGTTTCCTGCTGCCAATTTGCTGTAGGATAAAGCACCTCTCTCAGTCTGTACCTTTCTGCAAGAATGGACTTGAGCATTGGTGCACAGAAAGGACATGGTAACAACGAAAAATGTTGAAAATTACACCAGAGAATGAGACCAAGGATGTTGACATTTGCACAGAGGGCATTTGGTTTCTTAAATCCTGTTAAAATAAATTATTTTTTTAAAATTACTTGCAATACGTTTTTTTTGTTCCGTAAAGCGTAAGTAATTATTATTGATGTAAAAAACTTGCCCAGAAGGATCAGCCCGAATGCTTTGTGTCCCTGCCCTGTGTTGTCTCTCCGGTCCCATCTGGCTGCGTGCTAAAACCTGGCTTTAAGTCCCGAGTTCAGTTTGGTTACCGTTTAGCTCTGTGTAAGCCGTGCTGTGGTGCGGGCTCCGAGATGCACAATCATCCCGTCTTCTTGAATGGCACCCACCTCGGGGCTCGTCTGGGAGAACTTCTGCGGTAACAGCGACCAGTGCATCCCTGTTACTGTCCAGCGTGTCCGTGTTACTGTCCAGCACATCCCTGTTACTGTCCAGTGTGTCCGTGTTACTGTCCAGCACATCCCTGTTACTGTCCAGCGCTGTGGTCGCACACTCGGGCAGCAAGTTCCGACTGCGCAGCCTAAAGCAGCACGGTGCTGCTGTTCTGACTTCGGAAATGGATTAGAGTAGGAAACAGAAAAGCACATCTGAACAACAAAAAATCGGTCCTTTCACGTTGTTGAACAGGTAAATGAGCATTCCTTTCAGCTACCAACTGATGGGTTTTCACTCTTCCTGCAGAACCAGACAGCACTAAGCAAGGCCTGTCCTTGCCCAGCAGCAGGAGGAGGTCACTGCCTCGTTTCATCGCCCTGGAACAGGCGGACGCTGCTTGACAGAGCCTCTCCTCACACCGGGGGTACAGGAGAGCGCTTGCCAGATGGGGTACGTTCTGCAGCTGCCCAATTCTTCACTTCCTTTCTAGGATGATCAAACTAAGGAAGCTTCAAAGAGGCTTGTTTTGAATTTCCCACAACTTTGATATACAAGAGAGATAAACTGCAATGCTGCTTTTTACAGTCCCCACCGTGTGACAGCCGTGGCACAAACCAGTGCATTATTTGCTCTGGACAGTTTGGTCTGTATTGAAAACCTTTGACATAACACACACGTGATAGCACATCTCAGGGGGGTCAGCTGTTGTGCAGGCCATTGGTCACTTTTATTTAAATAAAAGACAACTTTGACTTGGACCTGAAAGATTAAACTGATACCAACAAGGAATAAGGGACATTTTGCTGCTATTATTTTTGCAATTTGCTAAATGATCTTACTGTGTGGTTACCTCTACTTGATAAGCTTCATCGTTAGCTTTTCCCCATTTCATATAGATCTTCATGCTTCCGTTATGAAGAACTGCTGTTGAGATTTACCTCCGGCTGGGGTTTTAGTCTAAGGTAAAAATTACCACGTGGTTTTTCTTAGGGTTAATCACCAAGTGTTAATTCTGTCAGTACAGAGAGCTTCCAGGGGATTTCAGCTGCTTGTTAAAAGCAGTGGCTGTTAACTGTATTCCTTGCCTGATTAAGGGCACCTCCTTCTACAGAAGAGAAGTTCTCCAGGTCCCGTAACTCAGAACACACTAGATACCAGAGGACAGCTTAGGTTGTGAGGTCTCTTGTCCTATTCTGAGGCTTTGGGGGGTTTTCTTTCCCTAAAGGGCATCACACCAGCCACCGTCTGCCAGCCTGGAGGGCCGGGATCTGCTTCCTCCTTCCCTGCTGGAAAAAGTGTTAGGACTAGTTTTATACCATCTGTATTCCTAGTCCTCAAGATTAGATGGGTTTTCAAGATGATGGCACTGTTTGCTGGCTTCCTGTTATGAATATGTACTTGGCGTGACTTTGAGTAGTTAAGGAAGTGTAGATTTTTTAAAAAATAAGCCCAAAACACAACTCCCCCAAACAGCATGAGGAATATCTGGTCCTTGCATCGCCAGCCGTAAACCAGAGAACACAGCGGAGCCTCTGTCTCTCCGCAATCCCACCCTCTCGGGCCCGGCCAGCCCACGCAGCTCTGGGGAGTGAACTGAATATCAATTACCTGCTTAGAACAAACTTCCCCGGCACGGAACAAGAGAGCCTTGTGGTGCTGGAAGCAGCCAGCCACCTTCCAGGCCTTGCAAGAACAGGATATAATGCGCTCTCATCGGGTTCTGACCCACCACAGCGATTGCTAATGGTCTTTTCCCATATAGCATGTGCATTAGACTTCGCTCTGCCTGGGGGCGTGGAGCAAAATCCTACTAAAACATAAAAAAATCCCTTTAGAAGGGACTAAAAAAGAAAACAGACCCTTGTTTCTGCCTGCTGAATTTCCCTTTGCTTTTCCCTTCAGGTTCCTCTGCGCTTCGCTGGTTCCCAGCCTGCCCCTTCCCAGGCCGCCGTGCTCTTCCTGAGGGCATCCCATCAACAGCTCAGACCCTGAGCTCTGTGCGATCCCTCCTTCTTTCTGCTCCCAAAGGGCACTAACGATTAGCAGTATTTCAGTATTCAGTGCTTGCTTAAGCTTGGAGGTTTACTCTCCCATTGGAATCTGATCAGAGTAATTCAAAGTTGTTTAACGAAAGACCTCGTGGTAAAATACAGTAGCCACGATGCAGCCAAAAGCAGCAGGAATGAGACACGCTCCCCCAGGAAGAGTTTCCCCACATGCCATCCACGGCATGACGAGGAATGACTGACACGTACCTGATGGTGTGACATCAGGAAGCTGTTTATTTAAATAAGTAAGAAATTTCCAGTATGTAGAATAAAAAATAAGACCAACACTAGGCAGAATCTTTTATAAAGTATATTCCTTCTTGCGGCAGAGACGTTCCCTTAGAAAGACAAAAACAGACTCTTTCCCTATTGCTTCCAGTGAAAAAGATGTTTCTAATGCATAGATTTTAATTAAACGTTTAATGCTGGTAAGGCAGTCTTTATTATGCAAAGTATTTCACACAGCTTTTGTCACGCTCATGTGGGTGCCGAGTCATAGCAGAGTCTTCTGGAAGCGTTTCGTTAAACCAGAACCCGTCTGGCTACAGAAAAGACAACTCTGGGAAACACTGACCTTGATACAGAAGGTTTTGTTAATCCGCCAGAGTTTTCCCTGGTGGGAAAGTGTTGGTTTAGTGTGTCGAGGTTTGGGGGTTTGGGTTTTTTGTTTGTTTTGTTTTAAACAGAACAGTTTCAAAGTTTACCTTATTAGGCCCTAATGCTCACAGTTACACCTGCCCTCTTTTCATTGTAGTGATCTTTTATTGGGGTGAAATCACATGTTTGTTAGCTCCGGTTTTTACTGACACCGTGCCTGCAGTTTGCAAGTGCCCAGAATAAGCCTGCACCACCTCCAAGAGAAATTCAAAGGAAAGGGCCAGTGTTTTTCCATCAATGCATTTCTTCACCAGCATAAACAAATGCTTCAAATTTTATTCAAATATGTACATCCTTTCTGACCATCACAACCCTGAGGATTATCGCCCCTCAGCTGCAGAAGGCACTTTCTAAAGAGGAGCAAGTCTTTTACCGGAAAAAGCAGGTTTCTGGACCCAATTTGTAGGGCAGCAGGAATGTAAGAGGAGGGCTGCACTCCTGCCCCTGCCCAGAGCTCTCTGGGGTCCCGTCCTCCCCTCTTCTCAGCCCCTCCACTTTCCTCTTAAAGCTGTCTAGAATTTCTTAACTGCTTCAGTTTTCTTTTAAAGCTGTCTAGAAGTTTATAAAGTCCTTGGTTTTTTTGGAGTTCAGTGTCAAAATTCAAACTCTACGTCCATAAAACTACTTAATAAAAGATCTTTTCTAAAGGAGCTATTAATTAACCTTTTAAAAGGCGATGGGCAGAGTTCACCGATGAGAAGCTTGGTCAGGAGGAAAGTCCGGGTTCCCCAAGGATAAATACAGGAAGGTTCTTCAAGCAACGTTGAGCAGCGTCGGATTTTCTTCCCTGAACTTCGAGGCTGAGATTTTTTCCTCCTCCGTGTCGACCCTCCCCACGTCTGTGGCTCCTGGGGTGATGCTCAGTGCCCCGGCAGCGTGTCCGCGGCGCAGCGGAAGCCCAGGTTGGAGGCCGAGCTGTCGGGGGTGTTCTGGCTGCGGGCTGCGCAGCGGTACCTGTAGCAGTGAGACTGCCGGGGAGAGGAGGAGGTGTCCTTAGGAAGGGCTGGGTAGGGGAACGCAGAGGAACAGTTCTAATGCGGCTGGGGAGAGCAACGAGCTGATACTGGTCAAAACCGGGCTCAGAAATCAGGGAGATCCCACCGTATACGGAGATCAAAAAGGTAGTTTGAATGGCAAAGGGTCTGGTAACAGGAATATTCATAGAATCATAGAATGGTTAGAGTTGGAAGGGACATCCATCCAGTTCCAACCCCCCTGCCCTGGGCAGGGACACCTCCCACCAGCCCAGGTTGCTCC
>JAOXJM010000003.1:14322408-14333546 GCA_026413425.1 Tringa solitaria
CACCTGGACACATTCCTGTGGGACCTGCTCTGGGTGACCCTGCTCTGGCAGGGGGTTGGAGATGATCTCCAGAGGTCCCTTCCAATCCCATGTCATCCTGTGACTCCTCCACAGTCTGGAAGGGAAAGCCCAGCTTTGCTCACCCTCCTCCTCCCCTGACTGAGTGGCCTGCGATCACATCAATGCTCTACTCAAAGTTTGCTAGTTGTATTCTTCACTTTCATCTAAATTTACATTCTGCCAGTTGCTCAAGGCTTCATCTTTAGAAATGTTGCATTTAATCTGGCCTTGTTTCCATTCCTGAGGTACAGGAAAAAAAATAATTTATCCTTAATTGCATATAAAAACCCCACCAGAATGGAAACAGAACTGCAAGACAGCAGATGTTTCTTCCCTAATCAATCAGTATGCAAACAGGAAAAAAAATAAATCTAAAGAATCAGTTTGAATGCTAAGTGTAAGCTCTATATAAATTTCAGCTGTGTGTGTATGTAAGCCATGAGTCAAGGATGGAAAAAGGCAGGTGTTTATCCATCGGAGAGACAATTCATGCGATACAGCTTCCCGTTACTGCTGAGTTACAGAAACTGGCAGAAAATTTTGACTACTATGAAATATTCAAATCCCATCATATGAATTTATGCAATATGTGAGACAAGTAGGAGAAGGAGATACAACACAGCCAAGGTCCAAAGGAAAAGGAGGGTTTTTTTGGCCACGACTAAGCCACTAACACTGCTCACCAACAGAAATTAGAATCACAGCATCATCCAGGTGGGAAGGGACCTTTCAGATAATCAAGTCCAACCATCAACCCAACACTGACAAACCCACCACTGACCCACGTCCCTCAGCACCACGTCTGTCCAGCTCTTAAATCCCTCCAGAGATGGTGACTCCACCACTGCCCTGGGCAGCTTCTTCCAAGGCTTGATAACTCTTTCAGTTTAAAACTTTTTTCCTAATATCCATCCTAGACCTCCCCTGGAGCAACTTGAGGCCATTTCCCCTTGTCCCATCATCTGTTCCTTGAGAGAACAGGAGGCACATCTCATAAGAGGATACCAAATCGTGCCAACAGAGAGCTCCTGCCCCGTGAGGTTTAACTGGTTTTCTCCTTACAGATAACTGTGTCTGAACAAAACAAGCTCTGTGAGAGCAGAGCAGGGCATTTCACAGGTTTAGCCATCCTGGACAAATGAGAGAGGAAGGAGGTGGAATATTAGAACTTGAATCTGCAGAGAGATATGGCACGAGAAACCCTGCACACAGAGCTCACAGACCTTGGTCTCTGCCTGCCACAGAGAAAACCAAAGACTGACCTCTCAAAGCCCAGTAAGCTCCTTCTCCCCACAAACTTCAGCTTTATTGTATGTTGCGTTTTAAATGAGCTAGTGAAAGCCATAAAGATAATTCAGGATGGTTTGTTCTCTACTTGGAAAAAAAAAAGATAGGACAGCTTGTAATAGAATAAACAAAACCCCCCTTTTTTTTAAGTGTAAGTAATTCCACTGCTTTGGCAAATTCTTGATTTATACAGTACGATGCCAGTTTGGACACATTCAACTATTAACCGGGTATGAAGGCCTGTCCAGCAAAAAATAAATAAATGAAACTGCACTACAGCACCACAGTTCCAGTGTGGGTGATCTGTGGTGCCGTAGTTCCCAATTCACCAGAGCACAGCCCACCCCAGGCACAGCAGAGGGGAGCAAAGAGTGGGTTTTCAAACAGGAACCAGATTAGAGTAGCGAGAGGGAATTCTGTACTTCCTGGGACGCCAGTAAAATACTTACTGGGTTGTGAACTTCATCTGGCAAGTGATGGACCCCCCACCAGTCAGACGTCCATTCCCAGGCGTTGCCTACGATGTTGTACAAGCCGTAGCCATTGGGAGGAAACGCAGTGACCTACGAAAGACATATGACACAAGGGCCAGGTCTTTAAGCCACTCAACATGAAATACAGCTTTTAGTCCTGAAAACCTGTCTGTCGAAGGGGCATCTATCTCTACTAGGAGCTTCTGCCTTCATATCCCAGAAGCAGACACCAGAATTGTAACACCTTTACATACTCCACTTAAGTAAAACAGAACAAAAGAATGAACTATTATCATCCTTGACGGTCTCAGCACCACACTCCCACTATGGCACACAGTGTCTTCTCGTTGGTGTTGGAGACCGATGCTCTAATGAGTCACTGTTTGAGCAGACACAGACCTGCACGTAGCATTACTGATCTGACCCCCATGGGCTTAAAACTTCCAGCTTCCCCTTCCCACCCCAGGAAAGCACGGCTGGCTCTCGCTCACACACAGGCAGACTTCTCTTTCTCTGCTGATGAGACTCTTTGGACTTCCTTTAACTATCATTTCATACTTCATTCATACTCTCGATTGCCCTTAAAATTCCACTCTGTGGACTCAAGCTTTCCAAAAAGGGAAGTTTCATTTCTTTTAAACTATTGCACGATTTTTGTGCCTTGAGAACAACTATCCAAAAAATGAGAGTGCAAAAAACCGCAATGCCAAAAGCGCCGGCAGAGAGTATTTCAGCATCTGACTATAACCTGACTGGAAAGGGGAAAAGAGGTCAGTTTAAGAGGAACTAAAAGTTTAAATGAAAGTAATCTTTACTTTTCAATTAGCTTTTAGGAAGCGTCCCTCGGTAATACTCAAGCCTGCAAGTGAAATACACTGCGACTTGAAAAATCTAAAGGTGAAAGAGTACCGGAGTGGGAACCAGGCACAGTTCCCTGTGTTGAAGGCAGAGCTCAGTTTTAGGAAGAGGAAGCTCGTTTCCATAGGATTGATTCACTCGGAGACACACTTACAGGCGCCGTTCCCTTGTATCCATCTTCACCGGTGTTGTTCGTTGGGAACACCCCCTGCCAGATGTTGGCATAATGCTGACCTTTGGGCTGAAGCTTGTTGCCCCACGGGAAAAGTCTATCAAAAGACACACAGAAGAACAGCTGGCAAACACTTTTTTCTCTTTTTATTTTTTTAAATCTTAATTAAAAATAAATGAGACACACCACATAAATCCCCCTTCCTCCCCACCTTACCCCAAAGCACTGTCTGTGTTCCAGTTCCATTTGCACCAGCATCTAGGCAGCTTTTGAGGAGAGCAAGGGTTCTAGGAGGACAGTAGGTACATGAGGAGGGAAAGGCAGCACTGCCCCGTGCAGGACATAGTGCAGGATGGAGAAGACACAAGCCTGTGATTCCCCTTGGCTTCCCTCCTCCCCAAGCCCACAGTCAGGAGCCAGGTGGATCCAGTGGCCCTACAGTGACGGAGTTATTTACTTCTTAAGCTCTTTTGCAACTCGTTCAGCCTTGGCACCGAGGTCCTTCTCTACGCCTTTCATCTCCTGCAATAGCAGCAGCCCTGGGACTTGGCATTTTGTCACATCTCCCCCTCTCCTGGGTTCTCTCCCCCCTCTCTCCTCCTGTTGCAGAGTTCAGATGAGAACACACCATTCAGGGACATTCACTTACCAAAGGGAATCTGCTCGGAGTAATTCAGTGTTGTCTTTACCACAGACGTACATACCACACAAGAAAAGGACACCGAGGGGAATAAAACCCCACACGACTCTTCCTTATCTCCTAAACACCAGTTTTAAAGGCTTATCAGCGACAGGTTTGTGGCAGGTACCTATTCTCGAGGCCCCCCCGGCAGCTGTATTCCCACTCGGCCTCGGTGGGCAGGCGTTTCCCTGCCCAGCTGCAAAATGCCACCGCGTCGTTCCAGGAAACGTGAAGAACGGGATGATCCATTCTGGGGAACAAAATAGACAGGACAAGATCAGCAGGGGAACCAGGCAATCTCACAGCTACTCAGCACGGGCACTCTTCTAGGAGATGGCCACAAAGGGCTGTGAGGGCGTTCACGGGTACAACCGGACAAGCTGTCAGATTAAATAGCTTCTTTTCTGTGAAAGTAAAGACAGACAAGGCGGCGACTAGTAGATGCTAGATGGGAAATGCAGCCAGCAGAGAAAGAGAAATTAAGTTCTGTTCATCTCTTCACACTTTTCTGTGCAGCTCCACAGAATTAAAGACATTTGTAGCCTGGGCTTTCTCACGGCCTGCCCTCAGAACACTGCTGCTGCCAGGAGCCAGGGAAGAACCACCGACACAGGGGTTTAATGTGGAATTGCTGGTGCTCGGGGACCCGAAGTTTAACACCATCTTAGCAAGAAGCCAAGATTCTCAGTAGGAAAATTTTCATTGCAATCTAATGGCATGAACTCTTCACCTCCCTGCGCGCTCTTCTCTTCGCTGCACGTTCTTCGCTGGCAGCCGTGGGGTTTTTGAGGGAGAGGCGAGATGAGGAAGAGCCCTTACTCCTAAGCTACATCACCTTTGGCAGCAGCCAAGCCAGGAGACAGGGAACCGCAGAAATTTAACAAAAAAATATTTTTCTTCGGGTGATTCAAGCAGTCCAGTTCACAGAGGTTTGGTTGCAGAATTGCCCTTATAATTGTGGTCTCATTTTTCAGAAAAAAAGACAGAAACAATGGCCTGTCATTCTTGTCCCAAGAATCCTCCCCATCCAAGCCTCTAACAGACCAAGATGCTCCAAGAGCTGAGGGTACTGATCCAGAAGACAGACCCAGGGGACTTTCCTGCCTCATTTACCAAGCCAGTGGGTGCCTCTTGGCCCATTTGACTACTTCCACGTGGCAAGCTGTACTTGGTTACGTTCGTGCCATACTTCTACACGACTAGATTTACATGGCAGGTTTCCAGCTCTTCTCTGCTGGTTGTGTCCTAAATTCCTCTGTCTCCCCCTAAAAATGCCTCCTGATATTATCTCTATTTTTGCCTCAGATAATTCTTTCATTGCCCTTGGAGAAGGGACAACGGACTTGTTACTAAGCGGTTCAGCCATCAGACGATGTTACACTAACGTAGCCCCGTCCCTAGAGGACTCAAAGACATGCCAGCCTCTACTAGATCTAGGCTGGAGAGTCTGACTTCATTTCAAACAGCAGTTCTGAAACTTTAACTAGTTGATTAAGCAGCTACTGCCAACCCCATTGCCCCCTGCCTGTGAGAGAGAGAAATGAAGTCAGTCACATCCAAGCACACAGCGATACACCCAACATACCCAACTGCAACACGTGCAACCCAGGGCTGGGTCTGCCGTACCCATGAAAAGCACCTGAGAAAAATGAAGCCTTTTGATTCCCTGGGCATAAAATTCATTCCACTTCTGGACTGAAAGAGGTCGTAGAAAGACACGGATCAGCAAGTTTCAAGGTTTCATGCTAGCGTGACATGGCACTAACTACGGGCTAGGAAAAAATACAGATTTCTAAAGCATTTAGAGCTTCTAGATAACGAAGTCACAACTGATTTTCCACCATTATCAGCCTACAAAGTCAAAATACATTAAACAGCACAAAAGTCTTCAGTCATCTGCTGCCAGAGACAGGGCTCCGAATCCCAAAGGGAGGACACACTACCTGGACTCCTAGAGTGCACATGCAGTTTGCATTTAGTCTCCTTCTCCAAAGCCAGATCCGCACTGAATGCTCTGAACCTGCTGATCTTCTAAAGACCTCCTCTGTTTCACTGCTGATGTATAAATGCCAATAGAAAACACACTGAGGCACATTTCAGTAGGGTTTCTTTTCCCTTGGGTGGAAAACATTTCTAGATCCGTTTGAAATACTGTTATGCCATTGACCATATGACCACTGAATATTGTGTGCAGAACACTAGAAAATGTGAAAACAGTCACAGAAGCAGCAAGCACCCCTTTCTTGCACCTCCATTCCTGGTCGAATTTTACAGGTGCATTTACAAGCATCGCGTGTTATAACTGAATGGCCACTTAATACTCACCTGTTGGAGATATTTGAGTCAGGACCCTCAGGGTGCTTCCAGTTGGCTCCTTTCACAGGCAACCACCAGGGAGCAGCTGCGACCTGGAAAGGGACAAGAAGGGCCAGGGAAAAAGACCTGAATTCCCAGATAAAGGCAATTCTGAAAAACCACCAGGTGACACCAGGCTACAAAGCCTTCACTCACAGCTCATGGCTCTGCCTGCACCCAACTGACCAATTCCATTCCAAATCATCTCCAAGGAACCAAGATGATCGTTTGAGCCTTGATACAATACTGCTGGCCAGGGAGCAGGTCAGGGGAGGGAACAGAACAAAAAGAATACCACCCAAAAATCAAGCGAAACGGAGAGTGAACCCTGAGCATACATTTTTCTGAAGCATCACCTTCTGCCTCTCTCTCCTTCCCTTCCACATCTCACCTGCAGGTCTGATATAAAGCACAGTTACTCTCTTTGAAGGCACATCCCCCACCACTCTACCTGTGGTGGGCCAGACTGTCCTCTCAGAAGTTCTCAATTATAGTCCTTAACCTCTGAAAACACATGCCAAGAACATTCAGAGGGCAATGGTTGGAAGAGGTCACCTGGAACACCACAGGTTTAGTCGATTCTTTTACAACAGCATGCCCAGAGCAGTTAAACCAGCTGAGCTCCTGGCTGGCTGCAGTCTGACATACACTGCAGAGGTGAAAAACAAAATTTTTAAAAAAATGACAGTTTTGCCTTAAAGAGAATTTTCATCCCAATTATTTGCTCCCCAGACTCAGTGTTTTGGAAAAACTAAACCAAAACCCTGATGACATCCTTTAACTAGGGTGAAATGATCTTGAAACACATTCGCTTTCCAGTTAATTAACTCAGGAAGCTGATATTAAATTATTTCCTATCAACTTCCAGAAGGTGGAGACAGAAGAGCCACAGAAGTGAAGCAAAGACTTTTTTTTTTTCCCCTCCCTGGTTGGTTTGCTGAGCAACATCAGGCAGACAAAATCCTCTGTAACACAAATGCAGACATGGAGTACTTCACTTGAACCAAAAGTCTCAAACTTGGTTCTGCAATGCCAAGGAATTATTCCTGAAATACGTTCATTAAGGGTTTCTTCTATTAAGCTCACTTCTAAAGCTGAGAAGGTCAGTGCACAGCATGTTTAACTATTCTATTCTGGTTCACAATCACTTTGAAATACTTGTCTTAATAATGAGTCCTTTCAGAAAATTGAGGCAAAGAAGAACACTTACGCTAACCACCAATAGTGCTTTTTCCATCAGTTTGAGCGCCTGCTTCCAAAATACTCCTATTACAGAGATAATTTCCATAATGAACAAAAAATCAAAGGAAATAAGCCTCCAATGCTTTGAGAGTTAAAGGATCTACCAGGTGGTTGGCCCTGGAGCTATGAGACCCAGGTGCTGCTCTAATGGTGGCTGTAGGACACCCTTCAGCAGCTTCTGCCCCCTCCACCACCCCTCGCCTTTCCCCACCCAGGAGATGGCAGCAGGAAGAAGTAAAATATTTATTTCTCTGCATTATGCTGCCAAACCAGCTCTGTGTTAGACACACAGGTAGGAATCGTGCCGAGAGCGTTATCCTTTAACTCACCAAATCCTTCACAGCAAAGTCCAAAAGCAACAGTCACTGAAAGGCGGTACTCGGGAGACAGGCGGGTCAAACGATTTTAACAGCAACTGCCAGGAGAAAGCTGCATCCTTCATCAGTGACAAGCATTTAATAAGTAATTATGTGTGTGAGAGAGCAAAATTTATCTGTGACAAATACGAAGTTGTTAAGAAAAGCTCTGGTCACATCAGATCCCTCATCTGAGTGTTTCAGTAGGAAAATAAACTGCAGTGCCTCAGAAACAGAAACGCTAATATATAAAGACATTATCTGATTATAAAGCATCTGATCAATCTATGGTGTAACAGCTCCCACGGCAGCTTGTCACTCCTCTCTTATCACCAGGTAGAGATTTAGCCTGGAGCATACATCTGGGTACCGGACCTAGAGGTTCCCTTGTAAGTCAACAACAACCCTGGACTCAAGCTGCAGAGCTGGTGGCGTAAGCCCAGCTGAAGAGCCCACAGCTCTTTGTGAGCTCTAGGGAAAAACACTGGAATCCCTAAACCCTGCAGGACTCCATCCTGGGAATCCATCCCCACCTGGGGTTCTGATGCTCCCTCTTCCTGAGCGAGTGAGGAGGGGACGTCGGTGTTAAGCACAGAAGAAATAAAGATGCTCTCAGCTGCTTGGTGACTGCGACGTTCTGTCCCCGTGCTCTCCGTGGAAAAGGGACCCTTCAGGGACACTGCTAAAATAATGACATTTTTTAAAGATCCCGCTTTATGATTTCCTAGCATGGCAAGCACGTCCATCAACACCACCAGCCATGTAATTTTGCCTCAGTATCTAACAAAGACACCACCATTCTCCCCACAACCGGAGCCCTTACCCTTTTCAAAAAAAAGCATGAGAAGTATTTGATCTCTTTCTAGAAGCTACAGCTGTTACTGAGCATTCCAACCCAAAAATGGGATCTTCAGCGACCCTCCACTCAACCCTCGTAGCACTAAAGCCTCAGAATGACCGAGCTGCTGAATAGACACTGCGGTCAACAGGC
Source organism: Tringa solitaria (assembly GCA_026413425.1). Classification (NCBI taxonomy): domain Eukaryota; kingdom Metazoa; phylum Chordata; class Aves; order Charadriiformes; family Scolopacidae; genus Tringa; species Tringa solitaria. Next base: position 14,330,885 of record JAOXJM010000003.1, read on the forward strand.
TTAGTAGTCCCATTTAACCAGTTCCTTGTATATTTTGAGCTTTAACCTTCAATTTATAGTCAAGATAGGACAGAGATCCAAAGTTAGAATCTCTCAGCTCTTTAAGGAAATAAGAGAGCCTCAGTGCTACTTGCTGAAGGTTCTCCATGAGTCTGACAGATCACGAGTAAGATTTCATCGTGACAGCTTTAAGCACAACACATTTCTGGAGATTAAACTGCTGTTTTTCGGATAAAAATCTCCGCAGGAGACTGCAGAGACTTGCGCTTCAGAAGACTTTAATTTTGAAAAACATTTTGTTATGCGAAAGAAAAAGCAGATGCTTTCAATCAGAATGGTTTATTTTAAACCAAGAAAAAATATAATCTCTCCGGGTGAGAGCACTACGTGTGCACGTCTCCTGTTTCTGGCTCTGCTGAGCTGAGCTGCCAGTCCTTGCAGAACACCCAGATCCTTAGAGAAGTTACACATCTAGTACCAGGACAGGGGTAACGGTGATAGACTGCGTGCAGCCTTCAATAATTAATTGGCAATTAATCTAAGTCAGGCACTGACACCACTGAGCACACACCACGATGCTCCCTTCCCATGCACCTGAATCTTACAGCCCTTTCCAAAAAAACTTCTCCAAAGTCTTTACAGCTTTTAATTGCTCTAAATCTAATTAGCAGAAGAGCTAATTAGACAGAGATATTACAACATCACAGTTAATACAGCAAAGCCCTCCCTTGCCACTAATGAGCTTAGTTACTTTCATAATGCCTGGCGTTCTCATGCTCCGCTCCAAAACATGTGCTCGGTAGACTGGCAACAGATTCCTCCCATAAAAATAGCAGCATAGGCTGCCGAGGAGATCTTGGAGAGACACCCAATTAGAGGACAATATCTCCTACGTTCTGATTAACTCTTTCCAGCACGGCCTGTCACTCATAGGGGACCGGGTGAAACCAAAGTTCCACAACATCCTCCCTGCACCAGGAAAAGCAGCCCCAGGAGCAAAGCCCCTTCCAGCCGCGGAGAAGCTTCAATGCCCATTTCTGTCTGATCCCACTGGAAAACTTGGGATTATCTGGCTCTCTGCTCCGGGATTAAACTTTTAAGAACTGGCTGTTCTGCTTCTCCCAGAGCCGTAGCGCTGTGAAGAAAAGGGGATGAGAATACACGAACAGTTAACTTCCACCGGCAAGTTCTCCGCTCAAATGAAGCGATTTGGTTCTGAAGCCAGCACTCCCACCATCAGCCTGCATAAAATGCTAAGCTTTAAGTATTCCATTTTCTTTTCAAAGCAGGCTGGGATATCCTAACTTCAGTTGCTCCATTAACTGGTGATTTCAAGACCTTTAGACAACTTTAAAACTACCTTGAAGAAAACTCCTTCCTAAATACACATAGGAAAAATGAAGAGGAAAGTCAGATTTACACTTTTATGGGCACTGCAAGGGGAATACCCTTAAAAACACACACCAAAAAAACCACACCAAAACCCCAGCCAATAATACGAAAACACTTGTATTGGTCTCCCATTTAACAGGGCACTGGCCATGTTGGATAAAAACAACCCCCCACACAAGCTCCAGATTTTTTAAATTCAAATCACATTTCTATATAAGAAGAATTACCAAAAATAAACTCAACTGAGTAGCTAATCTTGGCTCCAATTCCATTTCTAACATGCAGCAAGTCACTTGACATAACAAAGCTGCAGATTTTAACCTTAAGTCAGGCCCATAAAATGAGAAATTCATGCTGTTGTCCAGACATGTAGCACCAAAAAAAAAATCTTAAGCCGTGACTTACATAATATAACTTAAAATAACTTAACAAAAGTTACTGCAGAGCAAGAACTTCAGCAATTTAGGAATCAACTGCCTGAAAAGAGATTTTTCTGAGTGAAAAGTAGTCTAAGTCTGGAAAAATCTCCAAAGATCCTTTAATAAGCGGTGGGTTCTTCAAGATATGCCCTCTTCAGTTTCAGAAGGTGACTTCACAGGTTACCACTCCTTTGAATCAGGCTGCGGGAAGCTCTGTCTACATCTTTAATTCGTAAAAGCATCCTCTTGGCTGCAAAAGGGATGTGTGTGCAGGCTGGAAGCAGGGGAGTTATGAAGCATATACCAATCGCTACCACTGGGAAAATGTGACTTAAAAAAAAAAATAGATATTCAGTAAGGAATATAATTTTTGGATGAGGTTTTATTTTATCCATGTAAGGCAGATACTCATAAATCTCTGTCAATTTTTCCTCCTCTAAGTCATATCCTAAACCCCAAACTGCTGATTAATGGACAACTGAAGAAAGGGGCAGACAGAAAATAGAACATTTTTAGCAGGGCAGGGAGTTTAAGAAATAAAAATAATGGTGTGCAACAGATGAGCCACTCTCATTTAAGTGGGGTCCTGGTCACAAGTAAGTTCACAGCTATTTTTCTAAGTAGCACTAACATAGGTTCCCACCAAACCTCAGAAATGTCTTCCCTCCCACTGATTGGGGTCAGAGATCTCCTCCCACCACCCATACACAGCTCCTAGGTGTGCATCACAGCAGCACCCCCTTCCCTCCGCCCCACCTGCCAGGCACTGAAAGTCATAGAATCATGGAATGCTTCAGGTTGGAAGGGACCTTAAAGACCATCCAGTGCCACCCCCTGCCCTGGGCAGGGAC
>JAOXJM010000003.1:14336324-14349006 GCA_026413425.1 Tringa solitaria
GACTGGATGATCTCCAGAGGTCCCTTCCAACCCCATAGCATTCTGTGATTCTGTGTAATAGCATTTGCCCCAATCTGCCAGGGAACTCGGCCCATTCTCAGACCCAAAATTCAATACCTCCTGAAGACAAACGAAGTACACAGATTTGCTTGCTTTCAGTCTCTTCATGGCAGAATTCATCTGGCCTAGAAGCGAAAATTAATTTTGCTGTCTCCCACAAGCCAAGAATAAAAACGTTCCTCCTGCTCCCTCCCCGGTGAGCAAACGTGACTGAGAGGGCACCGCGGCCTGGGGAAGCGCCATCCTCTTCACCTCCTCCCTGGTCGCTGCACAGAGAGGGAAACTCTGGTGGCTCTCAAATCCCCTCCCTGGCAAGCACCCCTCAGCACCTTCTCCTTTCACAGACACAGTCCCCCTGCTCTAGGATACATTAAAATGCCGTATAAATGGCATTTTACAGCGCCATGGAATAATAGCACTGGATGTGCATTTCCCCCTCTCTGCTTCCTCCTTAATTCAGTCAGGGAGATAAGAGCAGGAAAACAGTTTCATCACAAAATAACAGCAGCAAAATCTCTAACTTCTGAGCTTCTTCTATTTCCCCAAATTCTCTCAACAGAAAAAGAAAGGAAAAAATAATCTCCAAGTGCCGAGCTACTGGCAATTCCAGGCTGGGTTTTATCTATGACATCTAATCCAAAGGCCAAGTACCCAAAGGCCATAACTTAATGGCTGTAATAGAGGCAGCAATTAGTAGCTGGTTTTAATCTGCAAGTCTGAGAGCTGATTTTAATATGTGAAGCTATCAAAACCTGCTAAGCCCACACAAAATGTTTTGGTTTCAAAGAACCTTCCACTCTCACGCCAGAAAATCCCTTTTTATTTGAAAAAGCCCTGGCCAATTCCATCAGTAACACCCTCATCTGCTACAGTGCTAAATTTGCGCTCGCTGCCACGTTACCACCGCAAACTTGGAGGCCAAAACTAGAACTCCAGTTCCCAGAAACCTAGAACAATTCAATTATTGGCTGCTACACCCCTTTTTACTGCTTCCCTTCCAGAGGAGGGCTCGGTCCAACCCACATTCCTGTCGCTGTGGCTATCGGGGAGACCACCTCACCTCCAGGAAACGCACACCCAAAGCTCCAACAATTATTCTACGTGCTGAGCTGGATTGCTCCTGCATTAGCTTTCACCAGCCCCACCTCTGTCCTCATTTAGCCGTCTGCTTCCTCTGAGAGCCTATGATAAATCTGTCTGGCTTAAAAAATGGAGAAGAAGTGGCCAAAGAGAGCAAAACCCCCAGATACTCCCCAACAGAGGCGTGCACCTCATTGCTTATAAGAGCTGTTACATACCTTTAAGTTCAGTATCTTCCCTTCCACCTTTCCCCCAATTCCTTCACCGCGTATGAAATGCAACTTCCAAAATACACATTCCTGTTGCTCTTCCCCTGTATCCACATTTGCATTTAGAACCCTTGGAGAAAAGCCTGATCACAACGTGCCTGAGCCGCTAAGGCCAAGTGAAAACACAGCCCTTTCTCCCACCCATTTGGCGGAGGGATTTTCAGTAGCAGTAACACACCCATGTTTGTATTTTATTCCTGCTTTTTGTGGTGATAGTTACAATTCTAGAAGGTACATACCACAAGTTAAAACATTAGTTGACTAAGATATATATTGAGGAAAAAAAAGCCTGAACCTTCCCTGTTGCTGATCATCGCAATCTGCTGATTCAAACCAATTTCACACGATTTACACTTTTTGGGATTACATTTGAACAGTTACACTGCAGCAGCCAAGTTTTAAAATAGCCTTTTTTTTTTTTTAAATAATTGAATAGTATTTGATTCCTTTCACCAGTTTTCCCCCAGCAGACACTAGTAGAACTTAAGCATTTTGGACAATGTAACAAGAAGCGAGGCTTTATTTTCTATTGTTTAATTTAAGCTTGCAGATCCCTAAGAAGAATTTGCTTTTGCAGAACCATTGAAGTCTAGAACAAAAAGACACATTTTTGAGAAACAGAAGCATATACAGACAAAATTTTAAGCTGTATTTTCAGACAGTAGAGTTCTTTTTCCATCTGTACCACTGAGCTGCCTTCTCACACCTCCTTGCAGAAGCTCCTCACCAAAAGTTGGATTTCATGGTATGTGGCTGGTGAGGGGGCAGACAGGAGGGAGAAAAGCAGCTTGAAGTTCCTTTTTCACCTCCTCACAATATTACCATGTTTTAGAATTTAAGTTTGTCCACAGCATCAGCATGAAGTTAAGAAGTGCCAAACTAAAAGGCAGTCACTATTCTCCAAAGGCAGTCACTATTCTCCACATCACTTTACCAAAATAATTAGTACAATCTTCCTCTCTATCTATACAAAAATACTTTGCACGTGAGCGGCTTGCAAAACAGCCTAATAATAAATACAGAGAACATGTCAAAAGGACAGTCTCCTAAAGTTTACTTGTAACAAAATACAGAAAACCTTCATAAAGAAGCAGCCAAAAAAGACCAGTTTGGGCTCGGCTCCAGCTCTCTGGCATAGTCCCTGTTCTGTCGGCGTCACAGCCAGCACTTGGAAATTTGGCTGACACACCCAGGAAAGTGGCTCCTAACTCTCTCTGTGTGTTTACACAAATAGCCAAGACTCAGCTCACACCAGCATTCTTAGGGTTTGTTTGTTTGTTTTAAACCTGAGAGCCTGATTTAGGGATTTCTGCATCACAGAACTAGGGCAGGATAGAGCATTTCTCTAATTCCAACTGCTGAGAAGATGGGATGAGCCCATCTGCATTTATTCTACCTCCAACATCAGTTGTGTTGCTATTTGGGAAGTCCAGTTTAGTCTTCTTGTCTCACTGTACACAAATGCTTGTCCTGAACTAAAAGATAACGAACTATTCTTGTAATTGTCCGTAGGAAACAAAACCCCACATTTTTTGGCAGTCATTCACAGCACACATCCACATAGGGCTTCTTGAATCTATCAATCTGCCCCTTGAAGATAAAAATCAAACTCTCCAGGCTTCCCCCTTCGACCCAGAGTATCATTTATTTAGAACAATGAATATTCCCTGCTCTAAGTAATTGCACCGTGCACATAGAAGAAAAAGTCTCTTTGTGTGATTAACTATTTTGGAGAAAATTAAATGACTAAATACTAAGACCCCACATATTCTCCATTGTTTGTCATAATAAATAATAATTCTCTACACTCCAGAAGTTGTACCTCGGATCAAATGGTGTGTGGAAGTAAAGCCTTGCTACTTACTAAAAGAAATAACTTCATCTCAGAGCATCCCACCTCTTTGTTTGCTTATCTGGCAACAAGAAGTGGCAAGAAAAAAAAGTTGTGCTCCTCTATAGGTGCAGTTTCACTTCACACTTACTGACATTTAACTGAACTATCGCCAAAAGATGCGATTTCAGTCCTGCTGCTGCCTCATCCCTGCCCTGTGAACGTCCTGCTTCCCTGTGACCATTCCAGCAGCTGCAAAACGAGCCAAGCTGGCTTCACTGATCCAAAAGAAAATTAACCAAAAAAGCAAAGAAATTCCCATCCAGACTATATGCCACTTGCAACCACAAGCCCCCCAAAATTGCCGCACTAAGCGCATCCAAATTCTTCACTTCTAAGGCCCTTTTTAAAGGCATGGGACAAGAGATCTAGAAATTCAGCGTGTTCATCACACCTGAGGATAATTCTGATGGGCAGGGACCTCAGGAGGTCATCCTATCCAAACTTCTGCTCAAAGCAGATAAATTCATCCAGGAGATGACAAGACATAATCTGCTTACTATCAGGAACAGTAAAGATTAACCTGTTATGGTTAAGCAGGAGGTAAATGAAGCCTAGGAGAGGCTCAGCAACACATTCCCAACAGAAAAAGAGGAAGGGAAAGGGCAGGAAAACTTCGCTACCGAACTTTTGGTTATTTTTAAACCAATATTCACTTCTACTCAACAGGAAAACTGGATCAGCTTCAGTTTAACCAGCCCTGCTCCTACCAGGATCACTATGCTGCCCCAGCAAGATGAAGGGAACGGCAAAACCAGCAAGGCAAAAAGCCCAGTAAACTTAAGCCATTCACAACATAATAAAGAGTCTTACAGACTCTGGTCTGCCATAGAGATGACACTTCTTTGGAATATTTGCCTCTGGTTAACCTAGAAAAACCACCCTTGCAAGCATCACTATCGTATCAGATACAGAGATTATCCTCATTTTCTTAAATGGGTAAGATCCAGGATTTACCCACTTTGTTTGGATGCAGGACTGGATGGGCAGCAGCTCTCCTGTGCTTTGTCACAGCACCTCGCTCAGTAGAGCCACCACCTCAACTTCCAAAGCACCACTGTGTTACACATGGGGCAAATAAACAGCTTTAGGTCTGCACTACTTACTGCAGTCCTAAATATCTCTCTCATTTCAGAGGCAAATAAAAGACAAGAAGGGCGTGATGCTAACTTTTGCTAATCAGGAGCAGATTTTTGTAATTGTTTGTTTAAAAACAAGAGAGACCAGAGAATAGACTGTGAATTCTCCACACTATTATCCCAGGGAGTCTATTATCCCAGACCAAACACTCCATAAACCCCATTTTTGTCCATAGCTTTGGGCACATCACACAATTTAGATATCGCTGCCATAACTGCTTCCCTAAGGAAGTTTTACCCTACTGCATTACTCACTGCCTGATGGATGTCAGCCTTCACTTCTTCACTCAGCATTCCCTCAAACACAAAGGAATCCCCGAATTTCTCTGCCTGTAGAAAGAACAAAAAAATCAGCAATATTATTAAAGGAATGTTATTCTTAAAACGCCCCTCACATTTACAGCTTTGTCTTATCAAGGATAAAGAAATTCTAATAGTAATTAGTAGTTCTCTAATAGTTCTCTCTCAAGGAAGCTATTTTGAAACAGAGAAGAAGGCATTTTATCTCTGGATATCATTGTTCTTCAACAGCCACTGGGCAGATGGCAGCTCACAGAGCCTCCTGCAAATGTTTTTACTTCTATTAATTAAAAATGCAGTTCCAATTGTCCCACCTGCTTTAAAATGGTACAGTCAATAATAACATTCAAGGGCATATTTCATTTCTCTTATTTTTCCTTTAGCAATCAGTTAGAGAATTCAGCCTTGTCACTTTCTGCTCCTTCACCACCACATTTTAAAGTTCTGTTACAATAAATATAGAAAAGTTTAAAGTAACAGAAATATTATTTCTAAGATTATAGATAGAAACAAAAGAAACAAATGAAACAAGAAATACAAGTAATTCCAATGAATCACACTACACGATACCAACACAGGGTTTTTCCCCTGGTAAACTGAGTGAATGGATATACTGGGGAAGTCAAAACATGTTATCAGAATTCAACACATTTGCCCTTCTCAATTTCTTCATTTTATTATAGGCATTCAAAGACTGAGAACGACCACCATGAGCTGCTTCTGCACACAACTCCTCAAGAAGCACAGTTTGAAAAAGTTACCCCATTCACCACCCAGACTGCAAGACATTTTAGCTTATGACCATTATACATTCAGTTTCAGAAAGGAAAGTGAAGGAAAAAAAACAATCTTTTTTTCTGCTGCCCAGATAGAGGCAAGCAGGTTTATCACCTGAAGGACCCAGATTTTGGTCTGACGCCCTCCATTGAGGACTATCATTTGGGTTTTTTTTGAAGTTTGTTTAAAAAGAAATACTTTTGGTTTAACAGGATAGCTGTACATCTGGAGGGTTTTTTTCTTCAGCTTTCTATTTACTTTCAGGTTTTCAGATGCCACTGGAATTCAGTCTAGTCCTTAGTAAAAGAAAACCAAGCAGTGAGTTGGCTCTGTTTACCCGCAGTAAGCAACGCAGACTTTATTAAAATACACAAAAAACAGCTCAGCTGCATCCTAAAAAAAAACTCTGCAGAATCAGTGCTGTTTACTCTAACTCTGAGTTTATTTTTCCAAATCCAGTGTAAAAGGGGGCCCCACATGAGGGGGGAAGGGAGAAAGGGTAAGTGGAGCACCCAAGTGAGCCATGAAGCCTGGCTGAAACAGACTCCATCGGCTGCTACAGTCAAATACCACAGCACACGCGCTGCTTCCAGGAGCCCTCTGCTACAAGAAAGCCCTGTTCAAGCTCAAAATTGTTAAGCAACCTTTTTTTCATAATTATTGAGCCAAGAACTTAAAAACAGAAATAGTGCCGTAGATAAAAGAAGCCCTTCATCCACTCAGAAGGATCCTGTCTTCCAAATGAGAACCAGTTTCTCAAGTGAATTCAGCAAAGTGCCTCCTTTGAGACCTGATGTTACCAAGGCTTTGATTTGCCTAAAAGGCCTGTCAGGGCTTTATACAAGTTGCGTAGGAACAGTCAACTGTCAGGATAGATCAGAGCCTCAGGCACAGGTAGCTTCTTTCTTGGAAGAACCTTAACATATTCTTTCTTAGTCCATTGTTCCCAGTAACATGCACAAAACTATTATTATACTTGCTATTATATCTTCGTTAGAAGATATAATATAATATATATATATAATATATATTATATATATATAATATATAAGATATAATATAATTAGCTCAGCTCATTAGCAAGTAGCTGCGCTGAACTAGAGTGCAGAGTCCTCAGCTATCGCAGTTTTAAATCCTTTCTCCCCTGTTCTCCCAAAATAAGGAAAATCTAAGGAAAATCTAACAACATAGTTTTGCTGGTACAAGGATGGCGTAGGGCCCAAGAGTCAAATAAAACCAAACTAAACAAATAAAAACCAAAAAACCCTGCATAGATATCTTCAGCCATCTGTTAGCCTCACCCAGGCTGTCTGTCATTCTGCAGGGAAGATAATTAGTTCAGATACTGAGACACTTACTAAATGCAACAGCATATATATAAATGCCCTGTCAGACCCCTGGCCAGCAAGGCAAGACCATTTCATCTCTCCATTGCTTACATCAGAAATCCCAAGCAAATATTATGATGTCCTTCAAAAAAAAAAAAATTTAAAAATAGCCCAGGTTTTTAAGAGGTATTTTGTCACCACAAAGCAAGCCGACAGGAGTCTGTCCCCCTCTCTGCCTTACCTCAGTGATGTACCCAGTAGAATTCACAAATCTCTCGAAGTCCTCATTGCTGACCTCGTACTGATCCATGTAGAAACCGTCGACGTGGACTCTTCTAGCTGGCCATTCTCCATCCTGCTGTATTTCAGGCTCATCAGTGCCCATTGTGAACACTCCTCCTGGAATAGCCACCATCTGCAGAGAAAACCACCCGAAATATTATGAAAATGGAAGACTGAAATGTCTCTGATCCGTCTTACTCCTCCCACCACCTCATTTTTGGAGGTGCTCTTGCTGCGAGCAGCATTTCACTGACAAAAACAGCACAATAAAATGGTAACAGTGGCATCCTGATCGCCACCCGTTTGGCAGAAATAGGAAGCAGAATTTAAATCTGGAACAAAAGTCTCATTTGCAGCTCTTTCGACATGAGGCCTGGGTAATGCAGAACTTTTACTGAGGGTAATAATTGTGCTCTAACAAGGAGAAACACATTCCCCTACTGTATCTAAGAGTCAAGAAACAGCCAAGAAACAACCCAGGGTCCTTTCTGCTCATTTTTAAGTGAGGAATTTTTGGAGTTTCACTCTATTCCTAGGAAGGCTTGATGCATCAGTGAAGAATCTCGAGATTACAAAACTGTGAAGTGCTCTTTTGTGGACAAGCCCATGCTTGTTTGCATAGTAACTACACATGGGTTTTTATTTAATAACAGGCACGTGCAATGTTTTATTACCAAGCATGCAGCTCACTGGCAGGGAGGCACAGCACCTGCAGCTCTGTCTGCCAGGGATCAGCCAAACTTCCCAGTCAGATATAATCCACACCTCTGGAAGACTGGCCTCAGGCAAGAGCCTCAAGCTTCATAAGCAAAGGATGAGCGAGAGAATAACATTTTAAATATTTCAATAAAATGCTTTCCCTTTAAGGCCTTGGTCAGTTTCCAGAGAAACAAAACACATTTTCCTTCAGCTTTAGTGAACTCTTTTCGGGAAGATGGAAGTCCCAGAGGTCTTGTGCCTCACCAGATGTTTCCTGGGAGCCCTCTAAAGAGCACAGACTGAGCAATGCACGCCTCACCCAAACAACACGAGCACCCAGGTTCCCTGCTCAGAAGCTTCTGCTGAAATGGAGAATGACAATGCAGGGTGCATAAAAACTTCCCAATGGGCAGGGGATGTCTCAAGGGCTGGCTACCCAAGAGCTGGCTCGCCAAGATGTTACCCAACCCATCATCAACAGGTGAAAGAACTGGGGAAGAAAACTCCCTCTCCTTTCTTTTCAGTATTCCTGAGCCACCTTCACCCCTGACTCACACTGAATCCAGCCACCTCGTTACTCCTCTGGCAGAGGCTTGTGAGTGGGTGAGCCCCCAAAATGCCAGCCAGCACTGACATCCCCTGTGCAAGTGATCTGGTGTGTCATACTGCACCTGAACATACCCTGGCAGTGAGCTGTGACCACACATCACTCTTACAAGGAATTCCAGCTGGCGGACCAGTGGCAGAACTTAAAAGGAGCAAAGCCAGTTCCAAGTGCACCATTATTTTTTTTTTTTTTTTTTCCCAGAGATCCTGATGTTTGGTTCGCATGAAATTCATGTCTCAGAAACATTCACTGAGACAGAAGTTTCCAGAGTATTACACTTCTAACAAAGTGTAATAAACTTCTACACTTCTGCTACTCCAGAAGCATTGTTTAAGTTCTGACAGAACAAGAAGCCTTGGGTTCTTGGGAACAAGGGGTTTAGATGTACAATAGTTCAAACAAAATCCCATATACATCTAGTGGAATAACACAGTATGCCACATGTATATTAAATGTAGCCAAAATGCAGATATAGCACAAAAAAATGTGAATAGATGTAACATTATATAGAGGTAGAGGTGGGTTCACAGAACCAAACGTGAACTTTGGGCTTTGTACATATAGCCAGTTTGCAGCACGGCCTAGATTATAGGACCTTGATTCTTCTATAGTTGGCATTTTGGGTTGTTTTTCTGTTTTTGGTTTTTTTTTCTTAATTTACAAGACTCTTCATAAAGTTGGATGCTTTCACCAAAGCAATCTATCTGGATGCCCACAGTGACTCACAAGCCAGAAAAACAAAAAGAATCATTAGTTACATTCCAGCTTCTGGAGTTTATTTTTATTTATCTGGTTATACTGTATCACACGATCAGTAAATAAGTTCACATCAGCTATCCAGCACCTCTCCCTACTTTTCAGAGAACTTGGGGTATTTGACATAACTGTACATATCCAATTTCATTGTTTCTTCTCCACTACAAATCTCTCTTTTGCTTGGATTGCTCCCAGTAACACTTAAAATCCACACAACTTGCAAAAGGCCTGTAAGAAGCGTCACAAATACTTTTTCCTTTGAACTAACCACATTTGAAGTGAACTGCACCCTCATAACTTTTTCCTCCACTAAAAAAGAATCTGAGAACTTACAGATTGCCTTTAAATGAATCCATAAAAGGGCTTCAGGATAAATTTGCTTACATTTTTTAGGACTTAGGGAATGACAACGTAGTACAAAATTGCACCACTTCCTTCCTTCCAATCTCTTTCCAACCCACTGTAGCTAAAACAACTCCTTGAAGCACTCCTCAAAGCAAGATTCAAGTTCATTAGCGAGCTGCTGTCTGAAAGCATGTGAAAAATTAACTCTTGCTTTACAGCCCAGCATTCCTCTCCAAACCCTGAAAAACCTCAATACTTGCCAGGGTATGTCCAAAGGCTTCCTCATGAACCTGCTGCTCTCGTAACCCTCTACAATGAGAGCTGAGACTGGTGTCCAATGCTGACACCAAATATTGATTCCTCACTAAATCTCATTTCCCAGTTCCACCTCCTGTTTGGAAACAGGACCTTCCTTGGACAGCCAGCTCTGTGGTAACACCACGAAAGAGGCTGCAAAGCTCAGAGGTCTGATGGCGCTCTGCAGCTGAGAAAGGTGGAACACAGCACTAAGTGAAGAACAGACTTTCTGCATGGACACCATATCCAGAAACCACAGTTGTGTACTTAATTAAGCAGCTTTAACATCCAGTTTTAAAATACAGGTAGCTAACACAGAGGAACTAACCTCTAATAAATATCAAAGTTGAACTGTGGAGGCAGAAATCACAGAATGATATGGGGTTGGAAGGGTCCTCTCCTTGTAAGAGAGATGCTCCAGGCCCCAAATTCAGCAGCAGAGGCTGACAGATACATCATTTACCATTTTAGGTGGAGTGTGCAACAATAATTGCCTGTATCTTCACAGTGTTATTTCACTGGCACATGCAGTTCATTGTCTCGAAGCTCAACTTCGACAACAGGGCCCAAATTTGTCTGCGATTAGAGTTACACTACACGTGTTACGCTAACGTAGAGCAGACCCCCTGAAGTATTAGCTCCCCATTTCTAAAGATGTAGGGGAAATAATTCATCTCAGTTGTGGTTTAGGTAGAAGCCAATTTTTCCCCTCACTTCCCTTTTGATAAAAAATGTTCTCCGGTTGAGCATAAACAAGTTCTGTTGTGAACACGGCTTAAAACCCAGCAGCAATTAGTTTTCATTATCTGCTGTGGAAGTTGCCAGCTGCCTTGCATGAGGTAAAACTTTTTTTTCCACCCTACAGTGAAAATGCTGAAATTACATGAAATGACATAGCCCCCAAGCGCCCTATAGATTATTTAATTCAAACTCTATAAATACACTCGATTTTCCTAAGTGCAGCCTGCAATAGTAAAGCCATAATTACCACTGTGCATCCTTCCCTTTACCTGCTAAGTGTCTGCGCTGCCCGCAGGACACAGGCTGTCCCCAAGCTGACACGGCTTCCCCAGGAGGCAATTACAGAGGCAGCCCCTCACATTTTAACTACTTGCAAGCCATCTTGCAAAAGTACAAGATATAACTCTGATGTGGCATGATTCTGCCTGCCAAGAGTTACTATGAAATGAAACAGCAATCTCGTTTCTAATAACTGAAGATATCTCAGCCAGTGGGGCATTTGGTCTGTGACCTTACAAAGAGTCTCAGTACCACATTAGGCACTGCCATTGCACATCAACCCACATTAAGCGCTGCCTTCATCAAGAAAGCACACTCAGCTCTGGATGGTCTTTCAGAAGAGCAGCAGAAATAGAAAATAATAAGCAATTAAAGAGACACGAAGAGAACCTGAAAGGCTACATAGATATGGATACCTAAATGATGGCTTTCCTAAAACAGACACAAGAGACCAAACACATCACTTGTGTTTCATTTCCACTGATACCAACACACACCTAAAAGAGATGCCGGGGGGTAACCAGAACCACAGTAGTACTGACATTCACCAAGTCAGGGACTACACTATCCGAGCTACCACCTCCCTGGTCCAGACAGCACCAGGCAGCCTCACTCCAGCACATATTCTGGCACATGTATTCCCAGCGTTGGCCAGACAAAGCTGTGGGGAGACTTGCCAAAACAGACAGTCAAGAAAAACACTTCAGATCGGTTCATCTCATCTCAGCTTTGCGCAGGGAGGAGCAGTCGGGATGGACATGGGTGAGGACGCAGGGAAGGCCACCAGGACACGGGCCCAGGCCTCTCTCCACCTTCAGGAGCACCCGAACATCCCCCGACGTTTTCCCCGAACGGGAAAAGCGAGGGGGAACTCGCCGGAGCAGCTGCGGCAGTGCCGAGGCTCTCACAAGTTCGACCCCAAAACGGCTACGAAACGGCTTGAATTCGAGTCCCTACGCGCTCCGGTCACCCCCAAACACCGCAGGAGGCTCCGCTACCAGACTCTCGGCCCCCTACCCCGGGGGGGTCGGAAACAACCGCCCCGCCGCTCACCGGCCTGTGCCCAGCGCTCTGCCCGCCGCCCGCTACTGCTGCTGCTGCCGCCGCCGCCGAGTACCGCCGCGCCGCCGCCTCCCGCCCGTCCCCGCCGCTCCGGCTGCTGCTGCAGCCGCAGTCCCCGCCGGGAGCCGCCTCCCCCGCGGCCGCGGCCGCCAGCCCCATCAGCAGGAGGAGGAGGAGGAGGAAGCAGCAGGGCAGGCGGGCGCGGGGTGCTGCGGGCGCAGCCATATTGGCGGAAGCACCACGTGCCGCCGGCGGTCAGGTGACGCGACGGGCCTTAAAGGGGCCGCGCCTCTGGTAGCCTTGCCTGAGGCGGACGCGGAGCGCGCCTTCTCCGCTGCCTAAAAATAACGGGGCGCGGAAGGAACAAAGCGAGCGGAGCGGAGACGCGGCCCCCGGCGGCCGGGAACCTCCCGGGCTGCGGTTCGTGCGCAGGGAAGCCGGGTTGGCCCGAGGTGCGTGTCCCGTGCGGGCCGCCGCCAGCATCCCTGAGGGAAAGGTGTCCGGGGAGTGACCGCGGGGAGGTCTGCGCCCCCCAAAATAACTCCTTCAGTACCCATGGGTATAACCTCTCGGCGCGGCAGGGCCGCTCGCTGCCCCTCTCCCCTCCGCCGGCAGAAAATGGGGAAAGGCGGAGGTGTCTGTCACTTCCAGACGCCAAAACATGCGAGTAGGGATCACCGGAGGCGACCATTTAGTGGTGGCCATTCGGTGATCTGCATCAGGAAGAGTGTGGCCAGCAGGTGGAGGGAGGTCATCCTGCCCCTCTGCTC
>JAOXJM010000003.1:14355815-14369765 GCA_026413425.1 Tringa solitaria
GGGGGGGCACATGTGCATTCCCCACGTATCTGGGGATGTGCCGTAATTCCCATGCGGAATAGCGGAGCTGTTGCTGGTGGTTTGGGGGCTGGAGGTTGCCCCGTGGCTTCTCCGACGGCTGCGTGTGCCTGTTGCTCGTGGACCCTCCTGGCGTTACCCTGGGTGCCCCACGCAGCGGGGATGGCCTGGGGTCGGCCAGGCTTTATCCCCTCTGCTGTAAAACCTCCCAGCCCCGTGGGGGTCCAGCCTGGATGGCAGCATTTTGGCTCAGAAGTATTCCCTGTAGGTGACAGGTTTGAATTATGGCATTAAACGTGTGGCCGTGCAGCCCTCGGCACCTGCGGGTGGATTGGGCTGCGGTGTCGCCGCTGGGAAATCGGGAAGGGAAAACGTGGCAAATACAACCCAGATCCTTCCCTCGCCCGGATTTGGCGTCTCCGAGCCACGCGTGGAGCAGTGTGTGCCTGTGGTGGCCCTTCCTTTTATTTATTCTAACGAGGGCCGGTAGCCGTGCCTGTGTTTTATTTCTGAAATGTGCACTTCGTTATTTGCCTCCCGAGTTTCTTTGCCTGCGCTGGGGAATTTGCCTGGTATCCCAGGGCTTCCAAACCTGTTGAGCCAAAGGACTCACTGCTCTGAGGGGCCACATCTGAGTCGCTTTCCTCGCAGCGTTGGGCTACTTGAGCCTGGGATGTGATGCGAAGCCTGGATCCATTTCTTCCCCTCCCTGGTTTCTCCATGGCTGAGTTAATGGGCACTGGATTTTTAGTTTGTTTGCTTATTTTCAGAACCTCTACCTTAAGCCAATTTCCTCACACAGCAAATATTCCAAGTTCTTAATGCTCAGCATAAGGTGGGTGCCTGGAAGGATGACAGTATCACGTGGCAGCGTGACCATCAAGCTTTGGTTGTCCAACCCCTGTTGTTCAGTTAGAAAACCAGTGGGGTTGACTAGGCCAAGAATTCTGGGGCAACAGGACAATTCACAAAACAAATGTGGAAGTTGCGCTAGGGAAACCAGCGAATGTGTAGTGGTCAGTGTGTGTGTAAACAAACAAACAAAAGGAAGTCATTGTGGAAATGAAATACACAATCCTGGTGTTTTTCAAAACAAGCTGTTGTGGCAGTGCTGTCAAGTAAGCTGTTTGCTGAGCTGATTATTTCTAATGTGTTCTTTAAGCCATCTTTTGTCAATAAGATATTTTTTTTCTTTTTCAAATACCTTATTCCACCCTGAGATTAAAGTGCTTGCTTAGATGAGGTTTTTTTTTTTTCCCCCCATCTGCTTGTTCTGCAGTGTTGATTGAAACAGGGAGCAATCCGCTTTGCCCTTACAGGGGTTCATAAATTAGGAAGTAAACTTTGCAATCGTGGGGTGGAGCTTAACTGTGGGAAATAGTGTATTTTTCTAAGATTTGCTAGTCCTGAAGGCCGTGGTTGGAGGGTGGAAGAGGCCCTGGTGAAGAACAACGAAGGGGCGAGTGCTTGGTGGCCGCGTTTCTTCAGTGGCTGTTGCTGGAGCTGCAGGTCTGGGTAAGGAGAGTTGGATGGAGGAGGAACATGGGCACTGCTAAATGGGGTGGTGTAAATGTCAACTGTGGCCTCTGGCTCTAAATGAGGGGTTGAATGTGATCTTACTCCTGGTGCCATCAGTCCTTTCGCATCACCTCCAATCCATAGTGGTGTGGGGTAGATTAGAAAGTGTCAAAAAAAAAAGTAATAATCAAGTTCAGGTGAAGAAATGGAATCTCAAATCCTGGCTGGTCACAGGTGCCACTGCATCTTGGTGTGAGCCTTGCAACCTGTGAAGCCATGGGTGTTGTGAGGTCTGGGGCTAATTTTGTAGTCATTCCCTTTATAAAGGAATGCTGAATGAGTGTTAGAACGTGGCGGTGTGAGAAGAAGGCCAGTCGCCAGCAAGAGTGGCAGATTTTGGATGAGATCTGCAAGCCAAGGCTCCAGCTCAAGCAAAGGCTCTGGGTTCTCCAGGACTCTGTGTGTGTGTCCCAGAGGAGAGGTGACAGTCCTGGTGGGTGATCACATACTGCCCAGTCTGGTCCAGAAGTCCCTTCTGGATGCAGGAGCTCCATTGAGCTGGTTTCTCCTGAGAAATTGGCTGAAATGGACAGCATTGAGGTGAAACTTCTCTTATAGCCCTATAAAGCAGGTTTAAAACAGGCCCCAGCTATCTCGGGCCCTTGTCTTGAGCCTGCCCTTGGATGGAGCAGTCAGAAGAGCAGGTGTAGCTTGTTCTGGTGGTTTTGTTGACTGTGCTGTTCCCCGCGTGGGGATCCTTCAGTGCTCAGCGTACTCCTTAGGAGTATCCCGTGTGCCGAGCTGCAAAGTGTACCGGGAGTCTCCGAGACACCCTTACCCCGTAAATATAAGATAGTTGTTGTAGGATTGTGTCTGAAAGACGGGGGGAATCCCGAGATCCCGTGGGAGGTGGGATGAGGGCAGTGGCTCTGTAGTAGCTGGTAGACGAGCTGCTCGCTCGCCTGTGGGTGAGTGTGAGGGAAGGCAGCTTCTCCAAAGCAGCTTATGTGGAGACCAGAGGGGTTTAGCGCTAGAAAATGATGTGCTGCTCCAAAGTTACGTAAATGTAACGTTTCTGTCACAATGCGACCGTGGTATTAATCTGGTTTTGTAAAAATCTGCTTTATGGTACATTCCAAATCAGTTTCTTCTGCTGAGATAGGACCTTTGCTAGTTTCTGTTGTTTCAGTAGCTTGGAGCCTTTTTTTCTGCTTTTTTGTGTGTGTGTGTGTGACAGTACAGAAGATGAGCTAAAAGCCATTGAGCAGTTTCATGGTTGATGAAGCCCAGCCCAGGCCTGTGCTGGGAGGAGGCAGGTGCTGCTGGGTGCTGTGAAGGAGAAGACTTGAAAAGCTGCTGGGCAGCATCTCGGTATCTGCTGAGCTAAATCCTGTCCATGTCCATAGCTATTGAGAACCATTCCTCTGCTCTCCCGCGGTGCGTCTCCCAGAGGCTGCTGCGGGAGGCAGGATGCCAAAGAAGCAGGAGCTTTGATCTGGCTCCATATCCCTTTCTGATTTCTGTTCCCAATGGATGCTCCAGGAGCACCACAGCAGTCATTGCCTGGGTCTCTTGTCTCGGCGTGGGTGGACGATGGGTGCGGAGGCAAAGCCCTCTTCCCAGGGTGCTGCGACCGCTCCTTAGATTGGGAGAGGCAGCCCCAGGAAGCATCTGTTATTCCTGCTCGGTCAGTACCTGGTTGAGAAAATACCTTTCCAAGTCTTCTGAGCAGTTGCGTTTTATGGGACCAAGTTCCTTTGGGGGGGGAAAAAAAAAAAGAATGAAATGAAAACTGTAGGAACTGTAATTCAAAGGAGCAAAACATTGCTGTGGATTCTGAACTCAGAAAAAGTTTTATTTTCATAGTTGTGGTTTTGGTTAAGCCTATCAAAACTTCGATCAGAACTTATTTTTCCTTCCTAACCGTACTATATTGAGAATAAAATGTTATTTCGGATCCGGGCAAGTTAACCCTCTAGAGGGAAGAGCAGGTTAGAAAAGCGCATGGAAGCGTGCGTTCTTGTTCTGATGGATGACTTGTGGTGATGCAGCTGCATCCCCAGGGGCCAGAAGGCCAACGGGAGGAGCGTTGCAGAAGCCTGAGTGCTCGTCCCTCGGCCGGGCAGGCTGTCAAAGGCTGGTGAGCAGCTCAGAGGGAACTGAATGCCAGGTGAAGCACGTTTCTGGGTTAGGATGTTAGATAATGTTTGGAGTAATCTGATATTAAGCTATAAGGGAAGGGGCTGGGGTGCTGGATCCAGATGTGATGATGTACACAAACAGTTCTTTCTCTCCATCATCTGCAAGATGTCTGCAGTCACAAGGCTGTAATCTCTGTGTGTATACATGTAAGAAATTTCTGATCGCAGTAAGCCAAAAAATGGCTACTGCCAAAAGAGGCTGAAGCCTTTTCTTTGTCTTTTTTTTTCTTAATTTCTGGGAATTACTTAGTAGCAGTTTAGTGTGATACTTCTGCGAATATTTCTTTTGTGCCTTGGCCCATCCCGTCTGCTTCTTCAGAAACTCAGAAATCTGCCAAAGAAGTTCTGAAGAAAAACAGTGTTGATTGCAGTCCAGATTGTCCTGCCTGCATCACGCTTCTCACCCCAAAGAGAGATGCAGGGACCCAAAGGCAGATACCCAAGTTGGTTGATGATGCTTCATCTAAAGGGTTAATTGAAAACTTATGATTTCAGTAAATCCACAATCCTTGGCCACTCCTCTGTAAGGGTTAAGTAGATTCAGTTGTTAAAGCTCTTTATGAGATAAGATGGGACAGTATTTTGAACCTTTGTTTCAGAAGAATGACTTGCGCTCCCATTCTAGAAAATTACTGTTGAGGGGGCAACATGTACAAGTCAACTTGGGAACTGGAGCCTTCATCTGTAAAAGAGCCCAGCCCATTGGGTTTTTTTAGATCAGCAGGGCTCAAAAGTAGGTCCCCTGGCCACCAGTGGTTCTCCACATGTGCTAATCATATGGTGGCTCCTCCTCTTCGGCTGCTTGTCAGGGGCACTTGGGTTTTAGTCTGCAGACCTGAGTGCCTGCTGAGGTGTCTAGGAGGGAAGAGCAGTGAGCTCGCCCTTGTAGGGGTTGCTGCATCTGGAAGACAGGAGAAGACTTAACAAGCCTTCAATAGAAGAGACTTGCCAGTGGAAGAAAAGTGTTGACTCTCTTGCTCGGTGGGGACCCAAGGCTACTAGGAGGGATCCAGCAAAGCCCAGTCCTGGAAGACGACGGCAGTACCACCATGGAGGCCAGAGAACCTCCACCAAGGTGCAGTATCAGCAAAGGGAGAACTGGCAGGTGTGGGACATGGGAAGGGTAGAAGTGTTGGGCAAGTAGGGTCACAGGGAGATGAGCGGAGGCAGGTGGATGAAGGCTAGTGAGATGGACTGACCGAAGGAAACTAATTGGGTAAATTTAGGGAGTATTGCATTTGCTAAAGAATGTGTATCTTGTGAAGAAGGAAGTTTAGAGGCTTGGAGGAGACAGCCCGTTCTGTGGTAAAGCCTTGGTAGATACATGGCCATGCAAGATGAAATTGAGACTGTTCTGTACTCTCTTCTTCCTTGGCCAAACTCCAGTTGGTGTTATAAACCAAGCTTGCTCTCTTTCCCCGTGACATTGGTTGCCCTGGTTCTTTTGGCGTGTTCCAACTCTCCTTCTAATAGAAATACGCTGGAAAACATTGTGTGCTCGTAGGGGCCTCATCCAGAGGCTGACGTCTAAGCTGCCTTCTCCCATCAGGGTTAGAGCCAGTAAGTACGAGCTTCAGTAAGTATCAACTTCAGTAAGTGCTTCTTACTTATAATGGGATTAAAAAGATACTGTCAGGTCATACTCGGTTGGAAACAAACAAACAAAAAAAGTGTTTTTCCCCTGACAGTGTATCTCTAATAGATTTTCTTTTTCCAGCTTTCTGCAGATGTCTGTCGATGGGATCCGTCAGTCGCGGTTCTCGCATCAGTCTGATGAGGGCTGTATGAGAGACCGCTGTCAAAGTGTAACTTCTGCTTAGGGTGCTGCTACCAGTGTGGTACTTCTGACCTGAATTTTCTCTAACAGGCTTGTATGGTCGCACTGGGCAAATAATAATAAAAATAATAACGTGCAGGTCCTTTTCTCCTCCTTTCTGAGGAGAAAAGGACGTTGTGCATGTTTGCTTTCCTGTATGGAGGAATTATTGAGGTTTAAGTTAGTAAAATAAGTTACTTTATCTTTTTCTCCCTTTTTATTAAACTCGTTTTTACTGAACCTATGAAATTGTAACTTCTAAATAACTTTAATATGGTAAAAAAAATATATATGTGGAGTGGCAAAAAGTATGAATAGAACTTAATTAACGTGGCCATCATCTTGCTGTATGCATTTACATGCCTCTTCCAACTCTGTTCCAGAAGAGGGGGAGAGGTGCTTGATTAGCTGTGCAATGGGGCTGACTTTCCTCCTGGGAGAAGAGGGGGCGGCGTGGACGGGTGGATGGGGATTTGGGAGACCTGGATTCAAATCTGGGCTCCCAGCCTGACCCGCTGCGTGTCCTTGAGAAAGTCATAGGGCTGTGCTGCTCCCTCCTTCCCCTCTTCCACGGCCTCCGTCTTGCCTGGTCAGACACCAACGGTAGAAAAAAAAAATAATAATCTGCCTCGTTGTAAGCGTTGGGAGGAAAAATACTTCCTCTGAGAAAGCGCGTTTCTCCTCTTTAATCTAACGGTTCATCAAATGACAATTTGTCGGCAGATAGCAGGCTCCTGGACATGAAAGGTTGCAGTTAAATGGAAAACAAGATCATGTGGCTGATAAACGTACCACGCTGATATTTATTTATTTTTTTTCAAACGTGTAATCTCTAAAATGTAACTTCGTGTGTATGACATGAACCCTCCCTAAACCTGATGCGATTCCTGAGCTGCAGCGTGCCAGGGTGAGTTTCCCAGTGCTCCAGACACGGCCACGGGTCCCCCGGGCTGTTGTCATTTGCCACGTGCATTTTCCATTTTCCAGCATCAGTGGTCGAGAAACGGCAGGATTTCATCCTGCTGGTGACTTGGTGCTCAGCTGGGGAGCGAGCAAACTTCCCCGCACTCGACATGTGGGCACTTATCCGAGCTGCTTATCCCTGTGCTCTGCCACCCCAAATCCAATGTATTTGTCTTCCCCCGCTGTCTGCAGAGAGCTCCTTTTCCATTTGCGAAGTCGGAAGCTCTGCAAATGACAGTGCTCCGTCCTGCAGCCCCAGAAGAGTGATTATTCACGAGATGATCTTTTAAATAGAGCACTTCCTCCTTGCTTTGGCTGTTTTAATGGGATTCTTACGAATCTTTCTATCTTTCTCACAGCCCTCTGGGAGGAAACCTTCCTTTTCTTTTTTTTTTGCTTATTGAAAGAAGAATGGGAAACATCAGATTTCTGTTTCAGTTTTTAAAAAAATAGCTGCACCTGTAAAAAATAGATATAGAATGTTGGGTGGGTGTTATCCAAACCACCATGGAAATTGTTAAAGAAACATTAATGAGGAGAAATATTGAATCAATCCTGTAGGGCCGAATTTTTTGGGCAAGTAACCTTGTGAAGTTTGGATTTACCAAATTGTTGAAGCACTAGACTCCCACTTACATCCTCGGGAGTCAGGGTTTGAGTGTGTTTGGAAAAATGTTAGCTTGGCCTGAGAAATATCTAGGAACCAATTCCATGGGATTCAAACACACTGACCTGGTCTTAGGGGTTCTCAGTTGACCAAATCTTGCAGAAATGCTAGTGGCATCTGTTAACTTCTGGATGCTTCTTCAAACCCATGGCAATAGTTTCTTCCATGAAACACTCCTTTACTTGCTTCTTGGTTGTCCTCTACTCTTAAACTCTGATCTTGTGGTTGTTTTTTTTTTTTTTTCTGTTAAAAATGGAACCAAAATTAGACCTTCACTGTGGAGTTTCCTGTCTACAGGAATGAAGTTGAAGCAGTTAAGTAGGGTTTGAGATTCTATTCTTACCTAAATAACCTAAAAAGACTTTGATAAAGTGCTGCCCCAATTTCTGTAACGGTACACATAAAACTGCCAGTCTCCATTTAATTGAGCACTAAACCACAGTGAAAAATATGATAATAGAGAACTGAGTACATCATGGGACTGCGAGGCACAGCAAGGAGCTTTTTTGCTCGAAACAAACATCATTAGAACCATCTTAAAAAGATTAAGTCATTTGTGTCCCAGTTGCTGGAAATCAAACCGTCAGCAATGAGGCATATTCGGTCTCGTTTATTTTACAAATAGGATTTGCAGTCAGAGGTTAAAGTCTTAAAATCCCACACAAAGCAGAGATGCGGAACACGGTATCGGCAAAATCGCTTCAGATCCTTTGCAAAACCTTCCAGCATTCGATTGCTGGGGATGAGGAATAGCATCCTGCCCAAATCTGGTCACAAACAGTCCCCAAAAGGAGGGACTTCAAAGGGGGGGCCTTGACTCTGCTCCTCAAGGAAAGCAAACTTTCAGCATTGCTCTGAAGCCTGGTTATTTTTTTTTTTTTTCAAACTTAGCATCGAGATCTAGATGAGTGATGGGAGAAATTAGAGTGTGAAATGTTTACAAAGCAGTAGCATTTCCTAGTCTGAGATCTTCAGAAAGCAGCTGTCTCATTAAGGTATTTGATATTTAACAGTCAGTTTGATTTCTTAAGTGTTTGCACTGTTAATTCTGCTTTAACTACCATTATGAAATATGTTTTCATGAGACACTGGATTGAAGTGTCTCAGAGCTGAATTTCAGTGACTATATCAAACTTATACTGGTTTAGTCAAGGCCATACAGATACAATCTGTTTGACCCTAAAATGTGACCGAGTCCTATCAATCTGCCTGAAAGGCAGTGGGAACAGTGATAAGGGAGGGTCTCTGGTGGTAAAGGGCTTGGACAAACCCCGCCAAAGGGCTTAGTGTGCATTTCAAAATTGGTTCTTTTCCTTGGCTCCTTTTGAGGATACACACAAGATAATCTAGAAGTAAGAAAAAAAGGAAAAAAGAAAATTTTTACCCCTTAATTCCAGCACTTGGTGTTCAGTCAGAAGACCAAACCGGCCGTCTCGTGATAGAGATTTGTGTTCGCCAGCGCTGTGCGGAGCAGTAGGGGAAAGGCAAGTCCTGAAGCTCTGGAGGTGAACAGAGAGGTTTTCCTGGGTTTAATTCGCTGCCTGGATTTAGCTAATGCCTTTCCAGATCCAAAGCTACAGACTGGCAAAATGACTTGTAAAGGAATACCTTGCAATTCGCATCAAACGCAGCGGGTTTCTATATTTGGGGGTTTTTTTTGGGAGGTAACTTTTAAACAGAGACTTAATTTTATTTTCCTGTGCAGATAAAAGGTATATAAAACATATTTAAAGACACACTGACTTTTATATAATATACATGAGGAAGCCATCACCAGCATAATTAAAAAAATTCAAGCTGTGAAGGCTTAAAAAAATGCTGTAGAATGTATTCAACTTCCAGGTGTTTTTTGATGGCTATGGGGACATTTAGTCTGCTTCTCCATGTACAGTCCACATTCAGGTCACATTTCATTTCTCATCTTAAAAAAAAAAAAAAAGTTTGTCTTTCTTACTGCCTGTCAAAATCAGAGTCTTCAGCTCAGTGGGAGAAGAACATTATTTTAATAACTTGTGTTGCTGCTGTCGATGTTGCTGCCACCTGAGTTAAGCTTCATGATACTTGTTTGGAGAAACCTGACTCACTTTTGCTCAACTTGCACGCTATTATTGCCACGCTGCTATCCTTCCCTTAGCAGAGTACTTTATTTTTGATTTTTTTTTTTCCTAGCAAGTTTATCTAGAAGGAATCTTGTTTTGCCCCCAGTGGTGAAGGGGAGGAGGATGGCATTGCTCCATGGCTGGGATGCTGCCAGGTTAGGGCTGGAACGTGATGGGTTTCTTGCAGGACCCTCCTCTGGTGAGGATGTGCCAACGCCATTAAAATTGGGGTTGTGTGTAGCGAAAGCTCTCTTCGTGCCCTCCCTCCTCCGGTCCTCATCGATTGCTCTTGGCACGGGCCTATCTAAAATAAATAAATTGCGGAGCGATGGTTGTATTTGTCTACTGAGCACAATTGCTTTTGGAGCCACGCGGTTGGGCTTTTAGCCATAAGAGCTGGGTTCTGAGAGCGTGTGTGAGAGTCCTCCTGCCCTTCTAGGAGGCTTCTGGTGGCCACCTCGTGGCTTTGGCCAACGTGACGTGGGAGGGAAACATCCTCTCCCCTGCCAAGGGGACGCGCACAGATGCTTTGTCTGATACATCCAGGAGGGAACCTGTTCTCTTAAGTCCCTGTGGTCCATCTGTGCTGTCAACGTGGGATAAATGTGCCAAGGTTGGCAGATTTTTAGGGCCTCGGCTTCTGGGTTCTCCAGCTGAAGATTGCCCTAGAGGTCTGATTCTGGGGATTTTGGCATGGTCGGCTGATGTCGACAGTCAGAGCTGTTTATAAAAGGCTTTCAAACTGGGTACCCGAAAACTTTGCTCTTGAAAACCTTCCAGTTCTACTTTGTCTCAGGTATCTCAGTTGTCCTTCATGTCAGAACTGGAAAACATTCAGTTAGTGGTAGCTGATCATGTAGTTATTTCATGCAAATAATTGATCAATTAGTGATTATTTAGGTGTCACGAGTCCCTTGTGAGGAGCTACAAAAGCAGCTTTGAAGTAATTTAAATCACTATAGAAATTATTCTCTTTTCTTGTAAATGTTGCTGGTACGGAGGCCTGTTGGGTCATTCAGTCCCTCGCTCCATCTGCCAGTTCAGCATGTTCCTGAGCACTGGCCAACCTCAGAAACAGCAGGTTGAGGGAGAAATGTTAAGGGGACTGAATCTTGATACTCAGTTATTGAAGAATATAATAGACGTAGACAGTGTTCATTGTACCAGGTTCGGCTGTGGGTAAGCTTCAGGATAAATAATAAATACAAAAAGTCTCACCCTACTTGGACTTGGCAGCATCTCCATCAGAGCAGTGGAGTCACGCTCCATCCCAGTTATCTCCTGTTGTGCTGGAGAGAACATCAAGCTGATAGGCCTTAAAACAGTATTCAAAAAGAATGGGATGAGTGAGGATTTCTGAGCTAAATACTGCATGCTTAAGAAAAGCCTTAAAAAATCAGGTCATTTTAGCCAGGTCAACCCTTTGAAGCCTTAACTGCAGCAAAGCCGATGACCAGCAGGAAGCCTGAGGAGCACGGCTCTCCTGGTGGCGAGCAGGGGAGGCTGGGGTTCAGCAGTGAGGTCCACATAAGCAGAACCCAACTCTGCAGTGATGGCTTTGTATCTTGCCCAGAAAAAATTTAAAATGAATCTGATGAACAGAGCTGGCAATGAAATTCAGTCATACCATGTACCTGAACTACTTCCAGACTTGATTTTCCATAAGCATATAACGGTTATAGGCAAAGATGCTAAACATTTTGTTAATGGAAATATCAATAAATTGCAAAAAGGCTTATTTTAAGGGTTATGCTACCGCATTATACAACATGGTATGTCAGGGTTACCATTTCCTGGTATATGACATAGGATGTTGGGATCTTCCTCAGTAAAAAAAATACAAGAAAATTGAGGCTATATTCTGGAAATCAATGCAGGAATTTGATTGTCCATCCTTGGGCCTGGTTTTGGTCACTGGTCTGAGATAATATTTTTTTTTTGCCAAGAAAAAATTCTTCTCTTCTCTAATGAAGTGAATAATTTTGACCTTCACATTCTCTTGGGAGCAGCTGTGGTGAACATCTGCCTCTTCTAAAGGAAAAATGATGTTGCTCAGTAAAATAATCCCCCTCACATCCCAAATGGGATACCTTAAATGCCGTTGTAAAAAGGGATAGTTTGGAATTATCTCTGTTTCTTGTTGACTTCGATACTTTTTGCTTTGGGTTGTATTAATTTAGGGCAGAGCTTAATTTTGAGGGCTTAAAAGTTTTTCGTATGACTTTCAGAGTTAACATCCGAGTCAGGAAATGAGGAAAGCTGTATTTCTAGTGATGCTAATTCAGTCACTCAGCATATTTCTGTACGTTTCGTAGCATATATCCTAAAATAGGTAGTGATGTTTTTCCGTCCACTTATCGAGAGAGAATGGGAACGGGCTGTTTAACATACGCAGTGGCTGAAGGACTTGGCATCAAACAAGCAACCTGAAGCCAAACTGTTTGCTTCTGTGTGTGCACAGATTTGGTTTCAGAGGAGCTGAGACCTCTTTACCCTCCGTAAGAGCTTGGCCTGTTATCTTTTGGTTTTCTATATTTTTTTTTTCAATTGTACAGATGACACAGGGATTTACAGCCATGAGGAGGTCTATAATGTGCTTTGACTTAATAATAATGACAACTGTTGTTAGAATTATTACCACCACCAATCCCTTGGGGGTGAGGCAGTGAGGAGGGATCATTTTTTTTACAGCTTTTCAGAAGAAATGTGTCCCTTCAGGTTTTTGCTCACACTTTCATAGTCGCAGTGCATTATCAACATCAGCTTTTAAATCTCCATGAATCTGTCCTTGTTGAGCTCCAGCCTTGCTTAATAAACTTGATCCTTACACTTTTGGTAAACAAGATAATGTCCAGTGAAAGGGAATATTTATCCCCTGTACAATGTCAGGGCTGTGCTCTATAATAAGCACAATTTCCTGCTGCTTAGTTCTCCTGGTGGCAGACCATTTAAAACTGGTTTGGGTGTGATGTCGGAGAGGATGAAAGTGTTTTCAGTTTGGGGTTTTTTTTTTCCCCCCTTAAATCTGGGAGCGTGGTCCTGGGCAGTGTTTGCGGAGAGCAGAGGAAGGAGCCTGGGAGAAGGAGCAGGTTGGAAGGGCTGCGTTGTTCCTGCTGTTGGAAACCTCCAGCACAGAGAGCTATTTCAGGGTTTTGAACTCAGTGATCAAAAAGCATGGCTGAGGAGGGTCTCCAAGAAAGCAGTAAATGGTCTTGGAAAAAGCACCTTTGAAAAATCTATTCAGTTAGGCTTCTTTTCACCTGGGCTCACGTTGTTTGTCTCTTTGTTGCCGTGACAGATAAAAACTTGCTTTTCTGTATTTATTTAAATGACAGGTAGGTCCTGTATCGTTCTGCCCATGATTTGGGGCTTTAGAGAAAATAAAGATAGTTCTTAATACTGTGGAAGTTGACAGTGCTAAGTGGCTGTCTCCTCAGTGTTACATTTAGGCGATCTATTTTAAAACTAGGGTTGAAGCATTCTTGATCTCACAGGGATTTGGATTCCTGATGCATACGTAGTTTAAAGTATTTGACTCTCAAAAGCCTTAATCTTTGTGTTTCTACGTGCAAAAACCTGTTGTTGGGCATATTCAGTGGGTCTTCACCTAATGCTCTTTGGGACCGCAGCTGTAAGCGGGTGCCTGCTTCAGTCCTGGGCACATCAATATTTTGACGTGACCAAAACATGTTGACATGAATCATGTCAATATTTTACATTTTTGATGTGAATCATGTCAATATTTTACATTACAGTTCTCACCAGAGAAACCTGTAATATCTGCTCAAACCTACCTTCGATTCTGACAGAGAATCTGGCGAAGGAATGTATTGTGATTTAGATGGTGCAAATAATACATCTTAAACCACTGCAGCCCACTCTTTTTTTTTTTTTTTCTGCCCCCCCTCTCTCCTGAGGGGGGGGGATGGAGGGGGTCAGGATGCCAGGGCTGTGAGCATCTTTTGGGACAAACAGGGGTACCCCTAAAGCAGTCCCACACCGGATGGGATGCCAGTAGCTGCTTGGTTTTTTTCCCCGGTTTTATTTTTCTAAGCAGGCATTTTGACCTGCTGTGTTTTCTTTGATACCTGAAATTCCACTGCAAGAACGTGTTCAGTTTTTAAAACAGTTGAGGAAACAAAAGCGAAGGGTCCTGTAGTTGTAACCTCTCGAGACTTGTACCGAGAAATTCTGCCTGAGAAATAGTAACCTTGTGCTTTATTCTTCCAGGGGCAGTAAGCCGGAGATGACCGACAAGATGTCGAGCTTCCTTCATATTGGAGATATTTGTTCTCTCTATGCAGAGGGCTCAACGAATGGATTTATTAGCACTTTGGGGTAAGAGCAGCTCTTCTCTTATACTGAAACCATCCGTAAGAAGGAGTAGCAGAGCTCAGCTAGCTGTCCTGAGCCTGACTCCCAGGAAATGCAGGGTCCAGCGAGGTAGCTTTCTATACAGATTTGACCCTAAATTGAAGAATGACCTAATATGCCAAGTTAGATTTCGAGAGGACGGAGAGTGTATTCAATATTCTTGGTGGGGAGGAAGAAGCCTGTCAAGTCAAGGTGTGGGTAGAGGGAATGAATGCAAAAAAAAAAAAAAGATTTTTCATGTTGTTGTCTGTCCCGTGTCCATCCGTGTGTCCCGTCCTGTCCCCCCCCCGCCCT
>JAOXJM010000003.1:14369865-14389251 GCA_026413425.1 Tringa solitaria
CCCTCCCCAGTCAGGAGTGAATAAGCCCCAGTACAATCTGCTGACTGGAAAAAAGCACATAGCATAGGCAATGTAAGTAGTTTTAAAAAAAAAAAAAAACAAACAAAAATAATTAAAAAAAAAAAACAAGCAACCAAAAAGCCCTGAGCCAAACCGTTTCTGTACCACTAACATACCACTATGACTAGTTTGGTCTTTTTTTACAGTATTTGAGGTTTCTCACACAGACAGAATTGTTGTTCTCCACTCAAAGGAGGAGAACGTGTTTGGGATCTCCAGCTTTGCCCGTGGCCAGCACTGGGAGCTGTGGTGGGAGCCGTGCCTCGCCGGCTCCTGCCCCCGGCTCCTTCCCCACCGAGCTCCTGTGCACTTTCTTCTGCAAAGGCATCCGAGTAGGTGCTCTGTAGGAGGTGCCTCCCAAGCAGTGACAATTATATGCCGCTTCATTAAAAAAAAAAAACCAAAAAAAAATTAGCCGTTTATGCAGGAAGAGTTTCCAGAGAAGAGCTGTGGAACTGAAGCAGCTCTGAGGAGGGACAGGGTATGTTCCATTCCGCTCAGCTGCTGCTGAGGAGACATCTCTCCCAACATGAGAAGCTGGCAGCGGAGCTGAGCGTGCATTTGGAAGACCTTGCAGGGGGCTGGGTGAGAAGCTCAAAGAGCACATCTGCCACCTTGTCACACAGCAGTGAGAGATGAGAGGGAGGGAAATGGCGTGCGTGACACG
This sequence comes from Tringa solitaria, assembly GCA_026413425.1. Classification (NCBI taxonomy): domain Eukaryota; kingdom Metazoa; phylum Chordata; class Aves; order Charadriiformes; family Scolopacidae; genus Tringa; species Tringa solitaria. The sequence goes on from JAOXJM010000003.1 coordinate 14,370,593, forward strand.
TTCCCGTGGTTCTTCGGTGCTGAGCGAGCAGCAAAGCAGCAGCCGGGAAGGTTGCTGATCTGGTGAGTGGGCGCCCACACAACAGGCTCTTTCCCATTTCCAGTAGCCATAAGGGCCTCAGGGTGGGTACAGTGACAGCAGATTATTTTTTTTTTTTTTGATGCCTACTGTCCAGATGCATCTGATAAATGGAGCTCCCAAGCAGGGTACAAAGACAGCATCCTGGTAAGTCTCTCGGCAGGAAACGATGGGCTGGAATCTCATCTGAGTGACTCCAAACTAACTTGTAGGTTTAGTCCTCTAGCTATTAGGATTCTGGAAAATAAGGGGGCAGAGAAGGAAGCAGACACTGAAGATGCACCATGATCTATTATAGGAAAGAGAAGAAAATATGGGATGCTGCCAGAAAGGAAAGAAGGTATGATAAAAGCAAGGGATGTAGTAAGTAGGGTTCGGTCGAATAGTATTTGGCGAATGTATTTGACAAATTTCCCAGGTACTCGTCAAATATGACATGTGCACTCTGCAGTATTCGATCAGCTGTGTAACTGGCCAAATACTATCTGCTGAAAACTGGCAAAACGAATTGAGCGATACTATACATTCGGCTATTTTTTTTCTTCCTAGTATTGAAGCAAGTTTGGCAGTAAATAATTCCAGAACAAGTAGAAAGTTGTTATGTTATGTTTAATCCCGTACAGTGCATGATGAACATTATGCAGTGGCTGTGGCTTTTGATGGCATTGCTGAGCAGATATTTTTCACCATGGGTAGTCCATTTAAGACATTACAGGCCCTAAGCACGTGTATTTTTTTAGGCTTGATGAGATGTTCTCATGGCAGGTCTAAAGATCCCTTAGTGTTACAAGCATCCTCCTTGATTTGATTAGTGCTGTTTTAAGGTAACTGCATTATATAATGGCCACACATCTTCTGAGCCTAATTTAAGCCAGAAATCCCAATTGCTATGTGAAACATGAAATGCATTACCATCTTAATAAGCCTTTGTAATCAAATTAGTTTTGTCCCATATTTAATTTAGTCTTTGTCCTGGAGAAAATTAAAGAAGCAAAGGGAAGATTCGGTGTAATTGTACTCTATACCATGTGGAGTTTTGACAGTCTTATGTCATAACAATGTGTAATGACTTGTTCATGTGGTTAATGAAGGTTGAGAAACAGATACCACTATACATTCTAATGTCATTCTAAATCTTTGAAGAGTGTTCCTATTTAATATTCCCGTGACATGACTGTTGCTTAATCGGGACGTTACTCTTGCTGTTTCCCAAACTCAGTGCTGTCATCATTACGATTACTGGTGTACAATATGTCCTCTTTTGTGTTTTGTGCCCTTTAAAATTATTTTCTGAGTAGTTTGGGAAGTTCCTCTTTACTTTCAATTTCATCTCAGGACGAGAGGGATATATTGCACTGAGATTATCTCCGTGTGGGATGATCAGAGTAACCTGTTCGACTTTTGATACTTCTTTTTTTTGGCCCTTTTGTTCACTAGAAGCAGGTGTTTCAGTCAGACCAAATGTTAGTACTGCCATTCTTGTTGGAGCACATATATGTATATATAATCCTGAATAGGGAGAAAATCCATGGGGAAAAAGCGATTTACTCTGAATGTTTGCATATGCAAATTTTAGATGCATAGAACTGTTGAGTCCACTTAATCTCTCTGATCTCTTAATTTTTATGCACTTCATTATTTTCCATAATTGTTGTCTCAAGATGCTCCCTGCATGTAACCAGCCTCTGCAAGGAACAACTCTCATATTCTAGGTCTCAGTCTTTCTCAAGTTACTCTGCATGAGAATGGACCTCTCAAACCTTTAAGACCTTGGAGTTTTACTTTCTACTTTTGCTTAGAAAGCCTCTTTGACAGATTGGTTCCAAGGGGTCGGGTCAAATTGAGCCACTTAGGATCAAATCAGAAACTACAGAGCATTTGGTTACAGTTGCATTTTCACAATTTGGAGATCCTGTTTGGTACAAATGCAATTCCACATTGATCCAAAGAATGCGAAGGGCAGAGAAGCAGTGACGGGCACATTTTAACTATTTTCTTTAATTCTTTGGGTTTTGAACGGACCCTTTGTGTTTTTTTGCTGATGTGCATTCCCGGGAGAAACTCTGCCCTGGCATTCCCTGTTGGAATCTCTTGGGTTCACTTGTCCAATTCGCCTCCTTGCCGGTAGAACAGGAGGAGGTTAGCTCAATCCCTCCACTTATCTCGTGTTTATGACTGGTGAGCAGGGGGGTGTATTTATGCCTTCCTTTCTCTTGGGAGTCAATTTTTATTGTGGCAGTTATTGTTTCTGCCTTTTCTTAATCCTTGAAGGGTCACAGGGGCAGTGTCCAGTTTGCACAGTTGTCACATTTTCCTGTTCTTTACCCTTCATATAAGCACATTTGCAACGTTATTTGAATCTGTCCAAGAGGCACGAACTGTTCTAAGGCTGTCTCTCACCTAACTAGAATATGGGCTGTTCTGTCTGCACCTCAAGGAGGGGACATAAAGACGATGCAGTGTCCAGGAGCAATGACTTATTTATTGTCCCACCTATCCAGGAGCATAGCTCTGGGCAACACTAAAAATTAGCTGCATGCTTCTGAGAAAGATCTGGCATAAGTTGGCATTTGGGGAATGTCTTCTGCTGAAGTGGCCACTCGGATAAAATATTGCATATAAACAACTTTTGGTTTTTGCTGGCAAGGAGGGAAGCAATCGCGAGGGAATAGAACCTGACTTGACTTCTCATTTCTTTGCAGCCTTGTGGATGATCGGTGCGTTGTGCAGCCAGAAGCAGGGGATCTTAACAACCCACCCAAAAAATTCAGAGGTAAGTTTGTTAGACACCTAATCACCCTTCCGGCTGGAAGAAATCCTTCATTTTGTGCAATCATGTGTAACTATTTTTGATCTCTGTGCTTTGTATAGAATATTTTAGTGTCGTCTTCTTCCACAAAGGGCAACCCATGAAGAAAAATAAAAGTATATGGGTGTGAATGTGTGAAGTGAGTTGTGGGACTTTTCTGAGGAATGCTTTGTGAGGGGGTGGAGATGGAATTGCCGTTTGAGGTTGGCTTTCAGACCTGTTCAAAGTTACAGGGTCTCTGTAAGTTTAATTTCTTCCTATCTTGGTGAAGAGGAAAACGAAAAGGAGCAAACGTTTGTAACAATTATTGTTGCCTGACCTCATTTGATATCAACTACGTTTGACTTTCATTCTGCCAGGAAACTTATGCTTAGTGATAAGAAATTAATGCCTGTTTCTTTGCACAGTTTGGCTGGGGCTGATTTGTTTAAGAAAAATCTCAAGCAGGAAGATAAGCACTACTGGGATTTTTATGGAAAAGCCGTCTTGAATTTTTCTTTTTTCACCCTTTGGTTGCAACTTTTGCCCAAAGGGGAGCTCAGCCAAATATTCTAAAAATTTCATCTACCTTTTATTGCTATTCTCAGATGTAGCGGCAGCTGTTTGTCTTAATTTTTTTGTTGGATGAATCGTGTTTCCTTGATTATGCTTTGCTTTTATCAGGGACTCAGAATTACCATAATTCTATTTGGGTTTGACCAGAACTGCAGGTGATTGCCCTTGAAAATCATACACCTTCTGTACTGCTCGGCTTGGTTGTTGGTTGGTGTGTGGTTTTTTGGTTTTTGCCATGACATGAAGATGTCTCATGAAATGAAACTTGCTTTTTAAAATATTGCTGTGAGCTCTGGTTGGGTTTTCTCCCTTTTTTACTGGAAAACTAAATAGCTGATGATTCAAATACTGAAGAGGCAACCTGGGGAAGTTTTAGCATTCAATGTTAAGCTCTCCAGAAAAAGAACAAAGGTGTCATGTGAACTGGAGCCCTGACTCTAGGCATTTCTTGACGTGAAAATCATATGAAGGCACAAAGCCAGGTTTGACTGAGACTGCTGGGTGTAGAAGGAGGGGAGAGAGAGAAAAGAATGAGAAAAAGGCAATTCTTGCTAGCACAGTTTAGGAACTGCAAGTACAGAGAGACATTTGTCTGACATAAAACATTGTGGTTAGACATTGTAAATGTTCTCATATTACTTATAATTTATACACGGAGAGAGAATGGTGTGAACCTTTTCCAACCTTTGTAGTCACTTCACTAAAGCTTTCATGGGGAAGTTTATGCTTAATGGTAAATGGCAACAAAAGTCGTAAAACTTTAGCAGGCATTTCTGTTCTTTATACACATGCTTTGTCAGTGTAGTCTAAGATAAAATGCTTTCTATGATAAATACGTTCAGAAGAAGTAATGATGAAGTTTATCGCACCATCTTCAACACAAAGGGAAAATACCTCCTTTTTTTTTTTTAATGATGAAGCAGAGGCTCCCAGAGGCTGGTGTTGCACAGGAGGTCTCGGGCACGGTCAGGAGCTCCAGCCGTGTCTCCGTGGTCTCTCTTGGTGCTTTAGTGGCACACTGCAAAAATACCTTCCCTGCAAATGGAACACGGGGTCTTCCCCAAGGTGCATTTGTCCAAACAGCATTTCCATCTGGGATATAAAGCAACCGTGGGCATCTGGTGAGTGTAATTGAGTAGTGGCAGTGTTTAGCTTTGTCATACTTGAAATTTAGCCTTGCTTGCCTTGGGCAGTGTCACAGGTACAGGTCAGTAGCACAGGATCCCTTTCCACCTGCACGAGAGGACCAAAATTAATCAAATATAAGTGACTTACATTACAACTTTACATGGTGCTGGAAAAACACCTCTGTGCTAGAACCTGTTTTATAGCCATGTGCAAATCCTCTTTCAAATGAGCTGTGCTTTAAGGTGTCCAGAGGCAGGTCTGTCAAATCTGAAGTCACCTTCTGGGAGGAACACGGGATGTGTGAGGTTGTGGTTGGTCTCGAGGATCCCACTTCGGGTAGTATTTTTAAGAAACGTAATTCTAAGCTTCTGTGGACAGATGTAAACCAGTTGTAAATACAATTTTCATGCTTAAAGTGGTGAGAGGTAGCTGGAAGGAAGATTCACCGCTTAGGTATGCGTATACAACTCCAAGAAAATTCAGTGTGAAACCAAAGCATCTATATCCAGTGGCAGAATTAATCCATCCTGCTTCTTTTTTTTTTTTTCTTAGCCATGGGTGTTTCAGGTTTTAAAAAGTCTCGTTGCCTAGGCTACACTTAATCAGTTCCATCTCATGGCAGCAGCAAGGCCCTGGTCTAGAGGGTGGTGGGGTTTCTTTCCGCTTTAGACCCTTGAAATAGAGCAGAGCTGCTGTGCACAGAGTGGTGGGAGATGCTCGGAGATGGGAGTGATGGGACCTTTCACTCTGCTTGGAGGAAAACACACAGAGGTATCCCGAGGACACAAGGGCTTGCGGTGTTGACAAAAGTTGTGGAAAAAGGAGGCTGACAGATTAATGTGGTGGTAGTGGAGCCCCTGAAAGGCAAGAGGAGGCAGAGAGTAAGATGGGATGGAGTTCAGGTAAGATTTGGAGTGTGGTGCGAAAGTATAAATGAGACATAAAATAAAAAAAAATATTCAGAGGGTGTATTAATTAGATGGAGAAAAACTGAAGTGCCAGAGCTGGCAAGAACTCCAAAGAAAGGTATTAGTTCAGCACTCTCAAGTTACTGAGTGTTTACTAGTAGTTATTTCACATATTAAATGCTGTTGTGCCTCTAGGTCCTTAAAATATTAGTTTGATCACTTGAAGATGTGAAGGCTGGCTTTTTTTTTCCCTTTCCTTGTCCCAGTCAGAGGCAGGTAGCACCTGAAATGGGTGGTTTGGGGTTGGATGGTAATTATAGTCTGTGAGATTTGAGTGTAATTTTTTTTTTCATTCTGGCTTTCTGAATCCAGTTTAAATCTGGTGTGGTTTTTTTTTTTTTAAGGTACAATTTTTCTCTGACCCTTTGTTTTCAGCTCCAACTAATTGAAAAGTCCTCTAAAACTGCCTTGCAAAACGTTAAGACTTAGAGTGCATTCATTAGGGTGTTTCTTTTTAAAAATGTTCATACGAAAATGCTTGTGAAAGAGTATTTTACCTAACTGGTCTGAATATGCTGTGTACAGATGAGATTCCTGGAAAAAATCCTAGTTGTACGAGTCTCCAAAAAAAGAAAGCGTGACACTTCCTTGGTTATCTGTACTGCTTGGAACAACAACAACAGAAAAAAGACAATTTATGTATCTTAGAAGGCTAGAGTCGCTGCTCTAATTGCTGTCTTTGAGTGGGACTGTGCGTGTGAATAGTGACTATAAATGAGCATCCTTTTAATATGCACGGGTTTATGTGGAAAGTATGAACTACAGCTGACCCTCTGGTGAGGCTAAAAGCACCCGGGTTTCATTAGAAAGCCTTCTTTTCCAAATTAAAGTCAGACCTAGCAATAGCTGCGAAGCCGAAGCAGAGCCCAGGGCTGATTATTTTGTGTTTTAGCTGCTGGTTCCGTTCTGTGTTAGTTTGTGTGTTCTTTTCAGAGGTTTTATTTGTGTTGGTTTTATATTGGAACTTTAGCGCTGCGCTGAGGCAAATGTGTTTGCTTCGTGCAAGACACGGCTACCACGGCCATCCGGGCTGTCTGACAGCCTTCTCCCGAGATTCCCCACAGCGCTGGATTTGGGATGCAGATCTCTCTGCCAGGGATCCGGGAGCTTTGCAAGAACTGCACGGAACGCAGGGAAAAAAGGGCACTTACTGGGTTAATTTGTCCGGCAGCTCCCTCCTTCCAGAACATTGTTTTAGTAGTTGCTGGGCAACACTCTTTTTTTGGCAAGATGTTCAAGGAATGAACCCATATCTTAGACTTAAAATACCCTCATGGTGAAGCAGAAGATGAGTAGTTCAAATACTGTTTGTTCTTTTGATCCTGATTTCTGAATATTGCCTTTCCCGAAGCCTTGGGTCGGGGCTGGCACTGAGGGTCTCAGCCGTTCGACTGCGAGAGCATCTTCTGTAGAAGAAATAACTTGGACATTACAGGGAAAGATGTATAAAAAAGCATATATATATATATACACACCCCAATTCTTTTGATGGATTCCGCTGAAATTCACACTAAGATCAGCATTGAAAGCCAATGAGCTTCTCTGTAACAGAAATATTTTGAGTTATATTTTGTTCTTCATAGCTTTGCCATCAATGATGCAAAGCCCATACGCTCCCGCTCGGATTCATGTGAAGGAAACCATATCATTTATGCAGTACTGATAGAGGCTGTGGGGTTACCTTCCATACATAGGGGATTATTTAGGCTTATTTAGCCAATGCAAGCTCGCTTGGAGTTTGGCATTAGAACTGAGATTAAGGGAGTTTTCAGCTGAAGGGTCACATACAGAGTTTTCCCAAACACTTCAGAATATAAAAAAACAAACTAAACCAATTACACAGATCACTCTGCCTGGTAGTTTTGGAAAAATAGTAGTAGTGTCTAGAAGTGCACTTGCTAGGTACTAAGGTAGTTCAGTACCATCCTCTGGGCTCATCAAGGAGAATTATTTGCAGTGTAAGTCCTCGGGTATCATGTGTTCAGCTTGAGATGAGCGTGTAGCCTCCAGTCCTCTTGTTCTCTGTGTGTTCTCCACGCAGACTTTTCCAAATCCGCTCCAGTGGAAGCAATTCTATCAGTTCAGGTTGCTTTTAAACGGTGATGTGAAATAGTCTGTATTGTATGACTTCGGGCATACATTAGATGGGTTCGAGTGGGTGTTGTGCAGAGGGTTGAGGGCATATTCCTGGAATGATGGTGAGAAAAGAGGGGTGAGAAGACGACCTGGGCTGCATGGCCAGATTCAGGCTTCTTTTTCTCTTTGAACATGGGATTTCTAATGCTGGTGAAATGTTTGGGTATATTATTAAGGTGACTAAATTCCTTTAAGGAATATTTAAACTAATGTCTACATAATGTTTTTTTTTCACTCTGATCACTATATTTTAGCAGATAAAATAGCAGGATTTGTTTTTCGTGAAGGAGGCAGAACTTCGGAGAGTACTTGAGTGCTAAGTTCAAAGCTTAGTGTGGTGATTGATGTTGAAGAGAGAAATCGGCTGCAGTAGGAAAGTGGTGTCTCCTCAGTTGTGAGATGTCCAAGACAGACTAAAAGGCACTTGCTGAATACCAAAAGTAGGAAGTGGGGCAACACTAGTTAACTTAAGTAACTACTCCTCTGCTTTTCCTGGGACCCACATGCCAGAAAAATAATAAATTATATTTTTTAGCCTCTTTTTAAAAAGTGTACTAAGATCCTGGTTTAGTTTAAAACTAAAAGAAACTTTAGGGGTGACACAATGGAAGAGGAAAAAAAAAAGATAAAAATATAGTCTAATACTATGCCTATGATTTTTCTTTATTTAAAATTGAAGCATTGGTCACTTTGTGTAGGAAAAACCTTTCAATCTTGCTGAATTAGGATATGGTTATAATATCCAAAGTACATTTTTGCTGCCTTGAGGAGGAATCCTTTGGTATGATTCTAAGTATTTATAGAACTGTACTAGAAAACTGCCAACTGCTCGTACGCATTTGAATTTGGTGCCCTTTATGCGATGAAGAATTCCTGAGCACTGTCTCTAAAATGTGCATCTTTAGCCCACTGCATCCTACGTACAAACAGATGTTACAGGCAATTGTCACTCTGGCATTTAGGTATCTCAAAAAACTGAGAAGTCAGAAGTGTTGTGTTTTCATAGAGAAATGTGCTTTGTAGCTGCCGAAGCTTGGAAAACCCTGGGAGAGAGGGGATCCTAATCAAGAGGGGATGCACCAGTTAAAGGAAGGCATTAAATGAGGGGAGGTGGTGGGCGATGTGCACTGCTGGCTCTGCTTGCCTTTGGTGGCTTCAGAGGGACACCTCATCTCCAGACACTTTTGACCACAGGCTTTGTGGTGGTACCAGGCTCGTGAATGACCACCCACATGGCTCGCTCTATGAGCAAGAAGAGGAGGAATTGGAGCTTTCCCATTATGAGCACAGCTAGAGAATAGGTCTTGGACTCTGCGTAGCTGTGTTCTGTAATTTATTTAATTGTGCAAAAATAGCTTGCCTTGCCTTGAAATCCAGTAGTGATTGGATGCAGCAGCCAGAGAGAAGCCCTTTTTCTTTTTCTCCATAGGATGGTTAAATTTTGTCATGGAGAGTGACTCAGGAAGCTGGTTTTATTTAATTTGCCATGTCTATTGCGGTGTGGTTCCTTACTGGCCAATTAAGCAAGGCAAGTCCCTAGTCCAGTGGGTGGCTCCGTGTGCTGAAGCACCAGGACATCCTAAAGACATTCCAGCTCTGTGATGCTGATGTGCTTTGCTGATATAGTGAATAAATGATCAGCTAAATAATTACTTGTTTAATTGAGATGGTTTAGCATGGTTTTTTTCTTTGCCCTAGTGATGGGGTACCATCAGATACCAAGACCGTAATGGGAAGGGTCTGCGTGGCACAGATTATGAGAGGGTCTGGTAAATTTAGTGTTAAAAAGTTGTCGATAGTGAACAGAGGAAGAAGAGGAGGGTTTGCTTGGGGTACAAGGCAGAGGCTGTGGTCAAACAGCTGCCTGCCAGCTTCTGCTGCTGGAGTGCTTTCATCTTCCACGTTTCACATCTAGATGAAGGCAGAGCAAAGCACCTTTGAAATAGCAAGTGGCCATTAGTATGCAGAACTGGAACGCTGTATGACAACTGCAATCTGTTGGAGAAGGTACTGCAAAGGAATGAAGGGGGATTTAATTGAACTCCTAGTGTGAAGTTATATGATCTGTGCACTTCGTTTCCCCATCTGAAATGCCATTCCCATGCAGGATATCAGGGAATAGGTGCTGGTGTCTTGACCGCGTCCTAAAAATTAAGAAATGGGCAAAGCACTACTTTGAACATTGATTCTTTCTCAACAGCTCTTACAGGTTTGCTTTTTTTTTTCCCCCTGTGGAAAGTTCAGGGTATTTCAGGTAGGATCGAGGGAGAGATTGCCAAAAAGCAATGCTTAGCTATTAAGTAGAACAGTACTGTTAATAAACCTAGCCCCAACCTTGTAGACAAAAGAATACTGTGGCTTTGTTGCCATAGTTTCAGTGCAAAATCTGACCTTAGTTACAATAACATTCGGTTAGAAAGAACTAGCTAATCAGTTTTCTAAAATTAGTGTGTTCCCTAGTACATAAGCCAGTATGAACAGGATATTTAATGAAATATTATACTTAGTCACAAGAGCCCAAGGGAGTGAAATGCCTTGATGAATTGTGGGGGTGGGGTGACATTGGTGCATATCTTTTAATATAGCAAAGTTATTAAAATTTGTGGCTTGCTTAATATTTAGGGTAGTTCAACCGTTGCGTTCTTCTGTGCGCTCAATCTACTTTGCTCTTTTTAAAAGCTCTCGGGGTCTGTTCTGTAAACTGGGAGGATCGAGCTGCTGGTGAGTCTCATCGATACTAAGGACTTCCAGAGGACCTTCAAATAAACTTCGGAGCTCGCGTTGTGCTTTTTGTTAGTGCAGCCCCAGTGCTTTGCAGATGAAGGGCTCTTACGCATACAGAAGGATGCAAATGCTGAAGCAGACGGGTAAAGTCATGAAGTTTGTGGGGGGAAAAACTGAGGGAAGCAATCTCTCAGGTATTCAGTACAAGACAACTTCAGCTTTTCACTGTTGGTTTGTTTTGGTTTTTTTTTTTTTTTAAAGTGCTCAGAAACTTAAGGGAGAGATTCAGAGAGGCTGGTTGGTGAGGTCTGTCATGTCAAATATTGCCATTAGTCCAGGACGCGTGACTTGAGAGGGCGCTTATTACTCCTGAGCCTCATTGACCTAGCCTTGGGTGAGATTTTATCAAGCTGTGGTAACCTAGAGTCAAAGGTTGTTTCTCGGCAATATGGGAACTGTGATGAATTACCAGGTTTTTCTTGGTGTTGTCAGGGTTTAATCCCAGCTGGCAGCTAGGACCATGCAGCCGCTCGAGCAGTTCTCCTTCCCCCGGAAGGGCAGGGAAAAGAGGGAGAAAAGGAGGGGAAAGGGAAAGGAAAAAAAAAAAACCTCGTGGGTTGAGATAAAGACAGCTTAATAGAGCAATAACAGAAAAGGAAAATAATAATAATAGTAATAATAATGATGATGATAACTGCACAAGTCACTCTCACCACCCAGTGAGTGCCTTCTTGAGCAGTGATCACAGAATCCTGCCCCCTGGCCAACCCCCATTTATATACTGAGCCTGATATCCGTGGTATGGAATATTCCATTGGCCGTTCCATCTATGTTCCTTCTCAGCTTCTATGGGGAACTGAAGAGAGTCCTCGGAAAGTATGAACATCGACTAGCAACAAACTAAACCAATATGCATTATTGGCATTCCTTTCACAGCAATCACTAGAAAGAAAGTTAACCCTTTCCCAGCTGAAACCAGGACACGTGCAAGTTGGTTATTTGGGTATTATGTATAAGAAAAATATGTAATATGCAAATTTGGGATGGGGGGGGTTAGGCGAGCTGTCACTTCTGTTTGAAATGTAAGTTCTCGTTCAGCCTCCTCAGTGTTTCTGCCTTCCTGCCATATTGCCCACGTAGCTCTCTGGAGCCACCAGCACGCTGAATTTTTCTCGCTGTGGGTTTGGAATGGCAGTTCACAGCTAAGGGAGCTGAACTGCCTTCTCTGCCAGTCTTGACGAGCGGGATGGTGCCAGTGACACACGGCTTTGTTGGCAGAACCGGGACGAGAGCCTGTGTCATCCCGCTCTCCATCCCTTCTTGCCGGCTGCATGGCGCGGTGATGAGCGGTGTTCCCTGACTGCTGGTCCTTGGGAGATACCCGATACACGGGAGGAAGGTTTAGGCAAGGAGCATCTGAATGACACCGATGTGGTGGTAGCTGCTGTTATTTCTGTTAGCCAGAGGGAGCTATTAATGAATCGTCACCTGTGAATGAATCTGACAGTGCTTTGCAGTTGAGGTTAAATGTGCCTGTAATAAGTCAAAAGCAGCTGTAATTCACTTAATGAATTTCCTGAGGCTTAGCTTTGGACCGTCCTGGATGTGCAGAAGCACAAATGTTTGGTGACAAACGCAGTGGAGTTGGATTCAGAAGAATGTTCTTCTCCCTGGGTGCGCTGACTCTTGCCCAGCTGAGCTGCCAGGCACGTCCTCGCCGCGCTCTTGGTTCCGCTTCTGCGACATGTAGCTTATGATTGCGGGTACATCACACAGCCACGGGAAGGTGTGATCCACGTTCTTGGCTCTTCCAATTCGGATGAGCAAGCTTACGCTTCAGGGATTCCATGTTTCTGCCTTGTAGAGCCAGCTGCCTTCCCCGGTAAGCTTTAGGAAGCCATACCTAGCTCTTACTTTGGCAGAGGTGTGAATGATACTCTCAAAGTTTTATTTCCCTTTACGTTTCTACGTGACCAAATTCGATTTCCTCTTACCCCTTGACTTGCTGTGATCACGAGGGGTTTCATTTTTCAGCGGGAGCAGATAAGTGGGCTGTGACAGCCCTGAGGATCTCATCTGTGTCGAACTCTTCAGAAGGACTCTGTTCTGTAGAATCTCACTGCTCTCTTGCTTTTAGGACAGAGTGAAGTTCTGCGCTGCTTGTAAGAGCAGTAAGTTATATTAAAAGCTTTGATTATTTTACTTTACCTAAAAAAATAAGGCTTTATATTTTGAAAGGGTTTACAGTTTCAAAATACTTTCCATTTAGGTTATTTACTTAAGAAAACAGGAGATAAATATGCCAAGTACCCGTACGGAGGAGGTCTTACAGGTACGGTGTCCGAGTGCCACGTGGAAGTCATGAGTCAGAGGAACCCAGCCTCAACCCAGAACTTCAATAATTTCACTTCTCATTTTCTGAACATCCTTTTCTTTGCTGAGCAAGACTCCTGAGCCAACGTGGTGGTACCTCCTCGGCTGTGAGCTCAGGGAAGCGATGCTTGTAAGTTCTTCTGTTTGAGAGCAGTCAGGAGGAAAGCGGTGAGGCTGCCGGCGTGGCTGGCCATGAAAATGTGCTGTTAGAAAGCCAGACCTTGCCAGTTGTCTTCAGCGAGCAGCGTGTGACACTCACATCTTCCTGCGGCCCCACATTGCTGTAGGAGATGGAATACCCTGTCCTGCTCTTTGCAGAATCTGGATTCATCTTTCAGGATGAAGTATTGTACTTAACGTGTCAACACCTGGGTGCGATTCCTCTTCTTCAATCATTGCTGCATTAATAGCACCTCCCGCAGAGTTCCTCACTTCGCTGGGTGGAGATCAAGGTGCTGGTGCCCATCTGTCAAGCTCCTTGCCATTTGGGACTTGTCTGTATAAAAAAAAAAAATCTCCAGTCTTTCATTTCTTTAAAGTTTGTCATCCAAATGCTGGGAAACAAGTGAGATCAAGAGAGTGGAGGTTCTTGATCTGAAAACTGCATTTTGTTTTTTGCAATCCAGAAAGGAGTTTGCTGCTCTGTGCTCAGTTTTGAATAGCACCTACTGGTTCTTTAGGAATAAACTGGAAAATAACGTTTCCTTGCTCGAAAAATGACCGGCTGGGGAGTTGCAGAAATTAGCATTTAGTGGCCCCTAACAGATGCAACCAGTATAAAGAATCCTTGTGTTTCTCACCTAGAAAAAGTATTATTTGTAAACATACCTGTGCTGGTTTTTCTCATTTGCTTTTTCTTAAAAAAAGAGGGCATATCAGGGAGGCTGTTTCTTATGCACTGGCCTTCAAACTTCTGGGTTTGTGGTCATTGCAAAGGACAAAACACATGCGGCGTTTGGTGCAGTTTTGTGGAAGTTCAGGTGGAGGCTTTTTTGCCAACTGGGAACCAGTAAGGGAGCCCTTCGTGCTGGTCCGGGTGCAGCTGAGCAGAGATGCTGAGAAGCCTGAGCCCCGTGGCTCTGATTAAATGTGGTTGTTTCGCTGGGACAGTCAGAGGGGTCGGGTTGGCATCTCTTGTGTGAATGTTTCAGGCACTAAAATAGCCCTTACGGGTTGAATGACACGACACGCAGCCTTCCTTGGAAATTTTATTCTGATGAACAGCTGATTATTCAGTCAAGTAAGAGAGTTTCTTATGTGTTAGGGCTAACACTTCCTTCATACCTCATCTGTAAAAATAACCAGTGCCGAGTTCTCGGTGTTGGCAATTATCATCTGTTTTGATTCTGTAACATACAGGAGTTCAATGAAAACACAAGCCCGTGCGTTTTGGTTGAAGAGTCTTTCTGTAGTGCGTAAGTCAGGTTTTTTGGAATAAGAAATCACCTCCAGGCTCTACTGACAGCAGAGAAACCGTGACGTTGCTGGAAAACGCTGCTGCAGGAGCTTCTCCTGCCTTGAATCGAAGGAAGTGTCTCCGAGTCAGATTTTTATGAAGGACAGAGAAAGCTTTGCTATGAAAAAGCAAATCTGCTGGCACTTAGACCTTGTATGTAGTGGATGTCAGCCTTTTTACTCGCTGAGGTTAAAAATTATACAGGGGGAAAAATAAACAGAGAACTTGTAGGCATGAGGAAGTGAGAGAGCTGGATGAGGGAGCAGCCGTCCTGAAAAGGAAAAAAATCAGAGCTATATCTACAGAAATGCTTTCCCTCCCCTTCAGAGCAGCGCGTGGTCTCCAGCCGGCACCAGTGGACTTGAAACAAGCTCAGGCTGGTGGTGGCTCCGGGGTCTCTGGCACCGGTTTGTGTTAGGGATTTGGGTCCACAGCTGCTCCTTATGCCATAAAACTGCATTTTACTTGCAAAGAAACAAGAATAAGCCTCAGTATTATTAGAATGTAAGTGGTACGGATGTGGAAAAAGGAAAAGTTCTTCTCTGTAAACCTCTGAAGTGATGATGCTGGGGCCAGGGAGAGAGGACTGAGCGGGATATTTATCTCGGTGCTTTTCGGAACACCTCCCAAAAGCAGAAGTTGTACTGATCAGTCTGGAGGTTTGGATTAATCGGCACCAGAGGCTTCAAGGAAAGGCTGAAGAACCGGGTGGTTTTGCTGGGTCGCAGATGGTCTCAGTGCAGACGACTTAGTCAACTACAGCAGTTTTATGTTCATTTAAATAGATGTTCTTCTCAAAAGCAGCCGGGTGCCTTTGACTTCTCGCTCGTGTTGTAGCATCGATATCAAGCAAAAGTGCTTTTTTGGCGCATACACATGCACAAAAGTTTTCTGGGGGTTGTGTTGACTTATTTAGTTCTATCCTTCAAAAGTGCATTTTCCATATTGATCAAAAAGCAAGTAATGTATCCCGTATTCATGCCATCACAGTGAAAGCTGATAAGAACTTGAGGTAGCGGACTAAAGAGGAGCTCGGTTACCCCATTTCCCTGGGGAACAAAACCTGTACCTTTGCTGGTTGCTGCAGGAGCCTTTGGCCATGGAAAGGGGATGGTGCCGGCGTGTGCCCAGTGCTGGGCAATGCACAGGGCAATAATCTTTCCCTGCTGCAAAGTACATGCCCTTGGAATAGGAATGCCAGTAGCCTGAGAGCCAGCAGCTCAGGGATTGGAAGGTAAACTCTGAAGGCAATATAGATTTCACAGATAATTCTTGGTTATCATTGACAGGTTTTAAAATAAGCTTAGAATTTATATCCTCCCACTCCTTGTCAGGCAGATGGCCTTGGTCATGGGGAATGACAATGAAGAGAAGATCTTTCAAATATGATCTGCAAATTTAATTCCAAATATATATATTTTTTTCCATATGCTGTCAGTCATGTGCTTAAAGTTTTTGGGTTTTGTGAAGATTTGGGAAACTCAACAGATAATTCTGTATTGGGGTGAGAATTTGTCTGCAGAGAACTCTTTGGAGTTTAAATGACTTGTTTTACAGTCTCTTTATGGATTTGCTTGTGTATATATATATACGTGTTTATGTACACACAAATTGTAAAAGAAGGGAGTACACTATATGCAGGTGATTTTATATTTAATTGTAGTAGCTTATGTTATGAATATCTACTAATATTTCACATCACCTTCTAATCTTAATATTATGGTTGATTTTTAATTTCTAATTTTTGTGATGCAAAAAAAAAATGGAGAGGGTGTTTTTATGTTTGTTTTTAGTATTTAGTATTCAAGTTACCTTGAGAGGTCAGCAGCCATCACCATAGTTTTTCAGTCTTCTCAGTCCTCAGTGCTAAACAGTAGTTTTCAGGACCTCGAAGGCATGTGGGGGAGCAGAGACAGCCATAAAGGGAACGAGTGTAATTAGTGCTTTGCCTTCATAAAATGTTTGATTGAGGGGAAGCCCTGCAGCTGTGCTGAGGCTAAGCTCATCTGGGGCTGTGTTTCCGGAGGGGTACCACAATTCACCGTGCTGCCTCTGCACCCCCGGCCAGCAGCCCCCGGATGGGGAGAGAGGAGGGGTAGGGGGGGGTGCCTGGGGTTATTATTCTTAACGTTGGTGAGAGGAACTGAGTGTTCAGAACAAAATCTTATTCTTGTGATTTCTCCAGGAATCCTTTATTGAAAAGAAGATAAAAACATCGACGTTTTTCCTTTTCTGAAATTCAAAAGAAAAAAGAAACACAAACCAAAACCGCGGAGAAAACTGTAAAAATTCTTGGGGAAAAAAATTTTCAGAAAAAGGGGTTCTTTTTTTTTTTTTTTTTCAGACACTTTCCAGGGGGAGGGGATTTCCGTTTGCAGAAATTTCTTTGTTTCAGCTTTCTGTGTTAAAGCTTTCATAGCTGATAGTTAACATTGAGGACCTTTGTGATCCTTTGCTGAGGTTTGTTCCCACCTGAACTGGGGCTGTCTGATGATAACTGGGAAGAGAATGAGCGGAGCTGTCTGCTTCTCCTGCAAAATTAATTGCATTTTGCTGTACTATGCTGTCCCTTCAGGTACTCCCAATGTTTACATTTTCTTTATTGCACCTTTTCTGTCCAGAAACTACAGGATTTGTTTATCTGCTCTGTATTTTCATAAGTATAGTGAGCCTGGTCAGTGCTTTGATGGCCCTGCTGCCACCATCGCTGTAAAACCACAACTGGAGGTGGTGAGGAGGGGATGCTGCTTGTAGGGTTTGGAGCAAGGGGGGGGAAAAAGAGTTTGTGGTTTTACTGAAACTTCAGCTTAGTTACACGAGTCCGTTGCCACAGACTGTTCTGCATCGAGAGTCCTGCCTTAGGGACAGTGCCGTCTGAGATCCCAAACAGATCCCTACGCTGAAGAGCAGTGTGATGCTCACACAGAGTTTAAATTATGGCTAATACAGGATTAAAGTTAAACATTCTGTTGGGAACCAGCCATCAAAGTACTCAAAGAAAATAAAAAAAAAAAAAAAAAGGGGGAGGGAGAAGCGTGAGGAAAATGAGATGCAGCACTAGACTTAAAAACTCAGTAACTTTAAAAGAAACTTTTATCCTTCAGAGATTTTGAAGTGCCTGTCATTTAATGTTCCTGCCTTCAAGTCGTGGTTAAAGGCTCATTTCAGAAAACCACAATGACTCAGCTGCTTTGAATATCTGCTCAGTTCAGTTCAATGTGGCTCGTGTTGGAAGCCCTTAAATTTTTCTCCCACCTCCGGAGATGGTTCTCATTGGTGGATACTTGATTGGAAGCATCTTTTGCACTACGCTAATTTTAAACGTATTTTAAATATTTAGATTTTTAAAGAAGTATAAAGGCATAGTACCATGACATTTGAAGTAGAAAGGAGTGAGTTTATTGATAAATATTTATTATTTTGCAAGCACAAAGGTAAGTTTATCTAGATTATTTTTTTTTCCAGGTTTGAAAGTGACTGCACCAGAAACAGCGCTGTCTGATGGTTATTGCAGTGTATTGCTGGGCTGTGCCTGTCTCTTCTGAAGGACTGAAAAAGTTCCTTGGATGTTTTTTGGGTTGAATCAGTGAACTTGAAGAAATGAACAGTTCTTTCTATGGTGCTTTGGCCCCCTCAGATCTGTGTGCTGGTCAGAGGCGCCTTCCGAATAGTCCATGGACGTCCTCGTGTGCATCCATATGAATATCTTGTCTTTCTGGCTGTGACCTCAGATTAGTTCTGTGTTCCACCACAAGTCCTTCAGGACAAGATCTGCCTTGTTCTGTGGTTTATGTGCTCAAGCCCTTTGGTTGGGTACGGTACAGGTGTCTTGGAGAGAATTGGTTCTGAACAGAGCTTTTGCATAAAAATCAGTTGGGTGGCCTGGTGAGAGTTGTTTCTGAACACATAAAAGGGAATTTTTGAGCTAAATCTATATAAATAGACATAGAACTAGTGGACTGTACAGGGAGGAACTACATGAATCTATCCCTCAATGTGGCAGGGCTGTGATACATACTTTTAGCCTTAGGAGGTTCAGCAAGGCCAAGTGTAGGGTCCTGCACCTGGGTTGGGGCAACACTTGGTATCGATAGGGGCTGGGGATGGAGGGCAGCCCTGAGGAGAAAGGCTTGGGGGTGTTGGTGGATGAGAAGCTCAACATGTGCTGGCAATGGATACTCAGCCCAGAGAGCCCCCTGCACCCTGGGCTATATCCCCAGCAGGGCTCGGGGGGATTCTGCCCCTCTGCTCCACTCTGGGGAGACCTTCCTCCAGTGCTGCCTCCAGCTCTGGGGCCACCACCAGCAGAAGGGCATGGAGCTGTTGGAGCAGGGCTGGAGGAGGCCATGGAGATGCTGGGGGGGCTGAGACAGTTGTGGGGGTTCAGCCTGGAGAAGAGAAGGCTGTGGGGAGACCTTGGAGCCCCTTCCAG
>JAOXJM010000003.1:14414181-14431333 GCA_026413425.1 Tringa solitaria
GCTTCTCTGGCCAACCTGGGCCAGGCTCTCACCACCCTCACACCAAACAAGTTCTGTCTGAGATCTCATCTCCATCTCCCCTCTTTCAGTTTGAAACCATTACCGCACGTTCTGTGGCTCCACTCCCCATCTCTCCTGTAAAGAAGTTAGAGAAGTTAGCCTTTAAAGTCCTTTTTACAAAACCGTTGTGTTTGAAACCTTTCCAAGTGTCTTCCCTCACCCGCTTCCAAAAGATCAAAAAATTAGTTACACCAAGAAGTTAAAGGATTTGTTGCACTTCTTTAGGAAGTTTATTTTAAGACCTAGCACAAACACGTGCTTTAATTACATCTCTGCCAATTTGCACCATAATCTTCCTGCCGTGACTCACCAGAGTCGGATGGAGTCCCAGCCACGGTCAGTGACTTTGCAAGCAGGTATTATCACTTGCTCATAAATTGTTGAGGCGAAGTAATGGTTATCTGCTCAAAGTATCTACTGGACTGTGCGTTAGTAACATTTGAAAGGTTGTTTCATCTTTTCTGGAGCTCCTAGTTGTGTTTCCTCTTGCTTGTACGTGAAATATGGTAAAAGCTGTGTTTGAAAGGGAGGTCGCTGCCGTACGGTGTCAATGTGGTTTCCCTTTATTGCAGGTGGTGCAGCACGATCCGTGCCGTGGTGGTGCCGGCTACTGGAACAGCCTTTTCAGGTTCAAACACCTCGCTACTGGACACTACCTGGCAGCAGAGGTAGGCGGTGGGGCTTGCTGAGGTTCTCTGACTTTCTACTTTCTACTTCCACGGTATTTTCTTCCTTTTACACCTTCGGAAATTCTGTCATTTCCTGCCCTAAAAATAGACACAGGGGAGGGGAGGAGAGTGGTGTTTGGGTCCTCACTATTAACACAAAATTAGATGGTTAAACACAGAAAACAAGATGGAAGAGACTTGAAAGGATATTTTGCACGAATTCTGGAGGCAATAACTCTTCTCCTGCAAAGAATAGACACCAAATAGTATCCTGTCATGTGGGCAGTAGAATCAAGATGAATGTATTAATAGATGAATAAATTGTAAATGCCTGAGAAACTTTGGGGGAAAATGAATTCAACTATTGTTAGTTTCTCTTGAATCACTGATTTCCAAGTGGGATTGTAGAGCTGAGTGTAAAAGGAAAATGCATTTAGACCTCAGACCAGTCTCATGAGAACTGCAGATAATTCTTAGCTGGCCAAGCATGAAATAAGTCTTTTTTTTCTCTCCATAGTGGACATATTTCCCTCCTTGAAATAAGATTTCAAGATACCTTATTTAAAAAATTAAAAAAATAATGTCTAAGGGTTATAATTTTGTGAGTTTTGCTGCTTAACATTTGTAAATATTTATTAAAACTACTTCTATTTACTTTCAAGTGTGGATATATCAACATGGGGACACCCAAACCTTTCGAAGTGACAGCTGTCCTGGATGTAAGAGCGTAGCAGGGCAGAAGAGCTGTCTCGGCCCAGGCTGTTGACCTGAGAGCATCAGTGGGAAAAGTCCAGATTAAATATCCCATTTTATACTCTCCTAATAAGCAGATTGGGAAAACAGCAGCATTTTGTCACATGCACACTTGCAAATCCTTCTCAGTAGAGATCCAGTATAGAGCTTTTCCAGTAAATCTTGGGTTTGCTAATCAGCCAAAACCAAAAACATGGTCTTACATCATGCAGAAATGTACCGGAGGAGATTGCTCACCTGATCCGTGGTTAGAATAGTGTTTGTTCTAAAAGATTTCTGCCGAGCCAGTAATTCCTAGTTAGAAATTCCACTTGGGATTTTAAAAGAAAAAAACAAACAAAAAAAAACCCCAAAAAACCTGAAGCTTGGTCACTCTCTATTCCTCTTGCTCCTTTAGTGATTATCCCAAAGAAGATAAATCTCTCTGCTTAATGGATGGGTGGAGAGATGCCTGATGAGAAGCGGGGTTTGCACGGTGTGTTTTCTGCATGCCTGGGAGCTGTGGCACTAGAGGGCATCTTCTAGAAAATAAGTTTAGAGGTTGTTTCCCGCTTCCAGCTCTGTTAGAGTTTTGACGTGCCTGTGATTCTGTTCCATCAGGTAAACCCTGACTATGAGGAAGATGACCTGGAGTGTCAATCCTCAGTAAGTATAGGCAAGAGTATGGTCTTGCCCCTAATTGAGGAGGGCTGGACACAGGCCCAGCAATGCCCTGGCCCATGCGTAGATGGTCCAGGCTTTGTTGCTAGTGAAGAAACTAAAGAACTGAGAAACATCTGGAGGCTTTGAAGGCCTGTCCAGAGGGATGAAGACTGGAATCTGGATTAGGCTTTAGTGAAGAGCAGTGCACTTGAGACCAAATTTATGTTACCTGGACCCCCTCGCCCTCCCCCCTTTGTAGCATCTCTTTTTCTGTCCTCCTGTTTCTTAAACCTTTGCCTCCCTGAAGCTCTCCCATGAATAGGTCTGAAAAACACGTTGCTCAAGGTGACACTGGGTGGCACGTGTCCCTGCCGGGACGTTCAGAGTGCTGTGCCAGTCAGTCTCCCACCTCCTCGTTTAGAAAACGAATTCCCTCTCTCGCTGTAGCTTGTCAGAAGAAAGCCAGGATAAAGGGTCTAGAGAGCAAGAATGGCAGGGTGAGGATGATTTCTGTGCCATTCTGCTGATTTTCCTGTGAAAGCCAGCCTGTGGTGTTTTCGGTAAATGTTGTTGTGTCAAAGATTGAGTGTGCTGGTGCTTTGTATTAATAGAAGCTTCTCTTTGGTGTCAAAGGGAAACAGCATTGCTTCAGCAGCTGGAAACAGATAAAACTGGAACAGCACTTTCCATTGTGGATTTTTTGGGTTTTTTTTTTAAGCTGGATTTGATTGTAGGCTTATGCAGCTTGGTCATTTATCCTGTATTATGGAAGATTTGCTCCATCTGGATATGAAAATGAACTACTCTGATTTTTCAAAGGAGATGAATGCACCGTGATGCTTTGAAATCCTGCAAGGTGCAGCTTTCCTTCTTAAAAGGATTTGTCACTGTAGCCTGGCCATTAAAAGGCTAACCCTTGCCCCCAAGTATGGAGCTGTTATCCTGATTAGTTCTTGGTGCTATTTGGCAGCAAACACGCATCTTCTGACAGCTTGATTTCAGTAAACATACTGGAATAATGAAAAAATCAATAACTTTAGCCCAAAAAGCTATGGGGGGAGGGGCATCCAACATTGAACTATTTTGGTGGCTTAACTTTTTGAAAGTTAATCAGTGCAGAGGTCTTTTACGTAGACATCCATCCCACTGGTGTTTTGCTAATGCCTCCTGATAAAAGCAGTAATAATGATAACACACTGCCTTCAGAGCTGGGGATTTTTTTTTTCCTGCTGTCTCTTTACCACTAGGTGGCAAAAATAGACCATAAAGAATGGGATCGGGAGCACATAATTCATTTCTGACACAGAATTACTGCCTCATTTAACATTCACTAGTGACAGGATGGTGTAGGCTGCTTTATCCAACTTTACCTAAACTCCAGCTCTATCCGAGTGTGAGAGCTTGTCTGAGAGACAGCAGGTTTCTTTGCACAGCTCTGTGTTTTAATGTTGTGAGCTGCCCCAAAATGGGGTTTAAGTGGGCACAGCCGAGATGCCAGCTAGTACCCCTGCGACATCCGAGGGGACAGCTTTTGTCAACGATGGGATTGAAGTTTTAGTTCTCCCCAGATTGCCCCATATCCTGCTGCCTGGTTTACTGCTCCTTTTCAGCTTTGTCACAGTTTCAATAACTGGCCAGTTATCTCCTGAAGCACAAACTGGAAATACAGAGCAGCTGCCGTACTGTGGAGATGGAGACAGCTGAAATTTGGAGAATTCATTCCAAGTGAGCGAATTTCTCCTGCTGTAAAGCCTCCAGATGGTCTCTATTCAGTCTATAGTTGCTGCTTCTCTTTCTTGAAGGCACACTCCTGGTGTGTGTTTCTGTTCCATACAGCTAACTGTCTGCTCCCATGTGCAAAATCAGGCTTCAGATGTCACTGCTTCGCAGCCAAGTTCATTGACTGCAAACGTGCTAACTCCAGAGTATCCCGAGGCACGAGCAACACGAGAGAACTTTTCCCTGTGTTTAAGGACTGCAAGGCCTTACCCCAGGACTGTGAAAGGACAGGTACTAGAGTGCTGGGTACGTTGGGTGCCCACCTTCCCCTGGTGCCAAGGTCACAGAGGAGCTGGTGGATCAGCTGCTCGGTCACTTTGAAAATTCCATCTAGGATGTAGGTGTTTATACGTGGACATCTGGCTCCTGTGCTGTCTCAGACAGTTCCCAACTTTTTTATTGACTCGTGAAAACTGGTAGTTCCCAACTTTTTTATTGACTCGTGAAAACCGGTAGTTCCCTAGGAAAGGTTTTAAGGAAAGTTGTTGTTAATTTTCCCCAGTTTATCTTTATTTTTTCCTGCCTTTTTGTACTTCCGTCTGAAAATCCAGTGTGTTTTATTCAGTTGATGTTGGTATCTTTACTCTGTTAAAGGGGGCTGGTAATTTGCTGGCACCTTGGGAATAAAGATACTTCTGATACCGTGTCTTCTGTAGCGTATCGTTGTGTTGGAGTGCACCAGAAGCTGTAACGTGAACAGCAAGACAGCTAATTTCTTGATTAGCTTTTGCTTTGTTTGTCTGCGACTGGTAGGAGAGAGTCCCCTTTTTGCTGCTGAAGTTGATTATTTCTCAGCAAGATTGTTGGTACGTAGTGTTGCTGATTTTTGTATTTGCAGCTCACGTAAGTGCTTTCTCAGAGCGATAACTGCAATATGTCAGACACGTTTCGAAAGCCACTAGTGCCAGGGGTGGAGATTTTAGCAGATGTGAGTCGTCTGAAACCAGTCCGAGCCCCCAGTGCGCTGTGGGGTGAATGGCCGGGGGATTCTGAGCCTCTTCTGGCGCTGTCTGCAGGACGTAACCTCTGTGGTTTAGGATTTATGGTGTTTGTGATCCAGAAACGCTCAAAGTGATTAACACCAGGGGAAGCGAAGAAGTGGTTTGCAAGAGCAGCTCCCTGTCAGTTTTACTGGTGTCCTAAAGCCCAGCTGTCTTTAACCGGTCCTTGGAGCGGTTGAGTTATGTCTGCAAGCCGCAGGAGATGTCTCTTGGACGCTGGGCAGGTGGGTCTGGAAGGCTTGCTCTGACCTTGTGTGATGGGACCTTCTTCCGCAGCTGGACCCTGAGCAGGATGCTTCCAGAAGAGGCCTGCGCAGCGCTCAGGAGAAGATGGCCTACTCTCTGGTCTCCGTGCCCGAAGGGAACGACATCTCCTCCATATTTGAGTTGGACCCCACCACCTTGCGAGGAGGAGACAGCCTTGTCCCCAGGTACGGTTTAGTGTTAGAACTGTTTGCTTTGGAGTTTTGACATCTGCTGATTTTCTGGTTTGTTTTTTATAAGGTAAAATTGTCTCCCACTTTTCCCCCCGTTTGGAATTAAGGTTCTTCCTCAAATTAATACAGAAAGACTTGGCAAGTGCCTGGAGCTGCACTTCACAATGGAGTCATAAGTACTAGAATCCCATTCTACAGGTGGGAAAATTGAGGTTAAGTGACTTCCTTGCCAGTTACCAAACTGGAACTAAAAGCCTTGGATGTCCTGTCATGCCATTCCCATGACCTCACTGTATTATATTAACTAGGGCATAATGTCAAGTATTTAGCACTTCATTTTCTGTTGTTTACAGGATCTTAACTATTCCTGTGGCACCTCTTGCTGCTTAAAGGATGCTGTACCCTTCTGAGATGCACAGTCTGAATGCAGGCTCTTTGCTGTCAGTTCCCACTGAGAAAACATGGCATGTTTGTTCCACCTACCTTATCCTAGCAACTCTAAATCATCAGATGCTCTAAGTTACTAGAAGTTAATGTGGTCACCAAAAGCAGCAGTCCTGGCTGCCTCTTCTATCCTGTGGGCTGCCATGGTTGTGTGGAGAGGGGAGGCTGTGCTGCAGCTGAGAGATCTTTCTGGCCTAAGATGCTGGTCTGACAGCAGCTTGATATCTTTTATCGGAGAGCTGGTACATGCAAAGCAGCATCATTGCCAGAAATACCTGAGAAAAGTAAGTTTAGGAACCGCTGTCCCCATAGGGAAGACTTGTTGACTTTTGCTAGGGAAAATTGTGTGCTGGCCATGTCTTCTGGTGTCTTAATGGACCTTTGATGCTTCTACAACACAGGCCCTTTGTATAGCAAGTCTAAAAACTTTCAGTTCAGAAATATAAAATGGATAGCAGGGGGTTACAGGCTGAAAAATGCAAAGGTAAGGGAGGAAGCTGCCAGCTCAGACACATTGCAGCATGTGGAAATGGGGGGATTTGAAGAGGCTTCATTTGCTCCTGCGTGTGCCGTGGTTTGGGCTGGCTGAGTTACAGCGACAAAATACAGACCTCGTTCTGTTCTACAGCAGGATCCATTTTGTTGCATAAGATGACTTTTTAAGGTGAATTCATAGAATGAAATAAGGAATGAAAGCCGTATTCCCGTTATGGTATGCAGCATGGATAAAGATGACACTTTTTTTTTTCCACTTATTCCTGCCAACGTCTTGCGATTGGAACAATGTGAAGATTTCCCGTCTGGGAAGTGACTCATGCTTTGAAACTTTTGACTTTCTTTCAGGAACTCTTATGTCAGACTCAGACACCTTTGCACTAACACCTGGGTCCATAGCACCAATATCCCTATTGATAAAGAAGAGGAGAAACCTGTTATGCTTAAAGTAAGTTCTGTTACTTTATATAAGCACATCCTTTGATTTCCTGGCTCTCACAAAAGGGGTGTTGGTGGTAGAAGTTCCTGGTCCCTTGAGACTGCTGGGTTTGGCAAACAGCCAGCAGCTTAACAGCAGTGAATAGTGCCTGAGCAAAATGTTTTACCTAAAAAGATAAGGTTTTCATAGGAGTTTACCCTCTTCAATTTCTCGGGTACGACAGTCACCATTGAGGAGAATTTTTTCCACTGTTTACGGCAACATTTTGCAATCTCTCCTGATGTTTCTCTGGGTTTAGGAGCACCTCTGAGCTTGCACAGAGGGGTACTCACTCTTCTCAGAGTTTGACTTTATCAGAGCGTGGCTTTTCTTCGGTGTTATTATCACTGAGTCTGTGAATCACCACTTTGTTTTCTGCCTCTTGGTTTGATGCTAAAACTTCTCTGGGTTTCAGATTGGTACTTCTCCAGTGAAAGAGGACAAAGAAGCTTTTGCTATAGTGCCCGTTTCCCCGGCAGAGGTTCGGGACTTGGATTTTGCAAATGATGCAAGTAAGGTTTTAGGTTCCATCGCTGGCAAGTTGGAAAAGGGAACAATAACCCAGAATGAAAGAAGGTAAGGAAGGAAGAATTTGGTTCAGATAATGTTATTTCCTTTACTCGGTGACTGTTTCTTTAAAAACTTTATCTATGTGCACTATGTTCGGAGGAGGAATTTTTTTCCTACTTAATTTTTTTTTTTTTAAACCCAACTTGATGGTTTTGTTGTTGACGTGTCCATAGTGGAGGTTCTCAAGCCCTTCCTGCTCCTCTGTGAAACGGGAGCATGAGAACTGTTGCTGTGGGCTTGGAGGAATAATCCACAGCATACCTTTCTGCTGGGCTTTGCAAATTGAGTGTGGGAATTCATAATCCATCTTGTGAAGACTGAACATATGACTTCTTGCAAATCCTGTGACAATATCCGTGAAAAGTACGTGGCCACACAGAAGGAGCGGAGAGTCAGCTGTGTGAAACCCAGGCCCGTGTGCTTCAACGGCCAATGCCTTTTATTTGGCCTTGGGAGAGATTATCGCTCCATTTATTTTTTTTTCTGGCAATTAAAAGAACTGCCAAATAGAACTTGGCGAGTGTAGAGTTGCCCTGAAGTGATACTGTTGTCTTGCTGCTGCTGTGGTTTAGTTATTAGACAGTAAAGCTACAGCAATAGGGAGCGTTAATTCCTAATTTTAGGTTCTGTACAAACCCATGTGCTTTATCCAGCGTCTGAGTCACTCTCTAATTGATGCTCTTTTTTCACTTAGTGTTTTGAAATCTGTGTAAACTCACACTGACACTGCTCTTTTAACAGAATATGTAGTTTTGTATTAACAACTTCTGACTTCCCTGTAGGTCTGTTACCAAATTGTTGGAGGATTTGGTGTACTTTGTTACTGGTGGGACCAATTCTGGACAAGACGTCCTCGAAGTGGTATTTTCTAAACCTAATCGAGAACGGCAAAAACTGATGAGAGAACAGAATATTCTAAAGCAGGTAGGCTGCATTTTTCTCAAAACTCTGCCTAGAAGAAGGGTTTTCAGAAAAGAAAACGTAATAATAGAGAGCCTGGCCAGATTATTGGGACCAAAAAAGATCCTTTGAGTTTCTAGCTTTCAGCAGGCACTTGGTGGTGGACTGTAGGGAAACCATTGCTAGAAGAAAAGAATTACAGAATATGGTGTTGAATAAAGGTGACGAACAACGTCTTTTGCTCAGCCTACTCTATGGCCAAGAAACTCTGTAACTAGAGTGTATTTCTGATGTACGTTTCGGAAATTTAAAGATGCTGACAGAGTGCTTTTACACCAATTTGGATTAGTTGAAGGCAGTGTCTCATGGGATTTTGTTTTTTAATAAATCCATAGATTTTCAAGTTATTGCAAGCACCATTCACGGACAGTGGTGATGGCCCGATGTTGCGGTTGGAGGAGCTGGGAGACCAGCGTCACGCTCCTTTCAGACACATATGTCGGCTTTGCTACCGGGTGCTGAGGCACTCTCAGCAGGATTACAGAAAGAACCAGGTTTGAAATATTTCTGCAGTTTCCAATGGCACTAACACCGTTCCTGGGCTCCAGAAGCTGTGTCCCGTTAATTAAAGCCTGCTCTGCTGTGCCGTGATGGTACAGTCAGCAAGAGATTCTTGGATTGCTCAGTTTTACTCTTAATCTGGCTTTTTTTCGTCTATATGCAGCATAATTAGTACTGGTTCTAAGGGGAATTTAGGAAAACAGCGGCAATGCTAACTGTCAAATCCAGGTGAAATATGAGAGTTTCTTCACTTTTGTGAAAGTTGGCCTGGGAATTAAGTCTTTTCATTTTTTGTTTGTATTAAAAAGAAACTCACATCAGATAAGGGTAAATGCCTTGGTGGTGTCTCGCCTGGGAGGGAGGGGAGGCGTTAAGGTTATCTCTCATCACTTGCTTTCCCTCAAAAGAAGAACAATTTGAATCTACTCCAGTTTGCTTGTTGGGATGTTGATATTGACAAAATCTTGCTGTTTTCTGCTGTTGATTATTGTCTTGAATTCTGAGAATTGATTACACCTCCTTCCCTCCTTCCCCCTGTGTTTTGAAGGAATACATTGCGAAGCAGTTTGGCTTCATGCAGAAGCAAATTGGCTACGATGTCTTGGCCGAGGACACGATTACAGCCCTGCTCCACAACAATCGGAAGCTCTTGGAGAAGCACATCACAGCTGCTGAGATCGACACTTTTGTTAGTCTCGTAAGGAAGAATAGGGAGCCCAGGTGAGATCCACGTGATGGAGCATACGATTACCCTTTTCCTCTTAGTCTTCTGTACCTGCCAACTCGCTAGCGAGGAAGCAGAGCTACTTCACTTCTGGTTTGGCACTCGCCATAACTTCCCCCTCGGGCAACAGTCTCGCTCTGCAATGTTAAAAAGGGAGTTCTGAATGTTTTCTTTCTGAAATGTAGATTGCTTCAGTCTAGATCTCAACAAGGATTGATACCCTTTTGGCTCGCGTTTCCCCACCAGGTTTTTGGATTACCTCTCGGATCTGTGCGTTTCCATGAACAAGTCTATTCCAGTGACACAGGAGCTGATTTGCAAAGCCGTGCTCAATCCAGCAAATGCAGACATTCTCATCGAAACTAAGTGAGTTAATGCCTCGGGAGACGGTTTTCCTAGTGTGAAGCAGAAGGAAGGTGATTTAAAGCTGCGAGCACTGCTGGCACGTCTAGAGAAAGCAGTGAAATACGTGTGGGGTCCTCTTCAAATACACAGTAGATGGGGATTGATGGCAGCAGGCGCCCACCATATGTGTTCCCAGTCCTGCAGTTGGAGAAATCTTTCACATATCTCACGTTTGATCAAAGTAGACAGACTTTGGGTCCCGTGGGCCTGATCCTCCTCTGGGCTTCAGGCTTTGCTCCGTGGGTGCCTGCCCACCCAGCTCAGCTCATGGCCAAGCAGAAGGTGATGCATCTCTGCTCGCCCATGTCTCCCTTTGTGGTTTGGATTTTGGGCTCCAGCTCTAAGCGGTGCCCTGCATCACAGCAGGCACCAAATCCCAGTTCTTTTTCATAAAGATGGGTTTATTCGATCTGTGGAGTAGGGCATAGATAATCGTAGAAGAGTTTGGGTTGGAAGGAACCTTAAAGATCCTCCAGTTCCAGCCTCCGTGCCGTGGGCAGGGACACCTCCCACTAGACCAGATAATCATTATCAAAATACTGTGAAAGGGAAGCAGGTCTTTGTCAGGTAGTATTTAAAACACAAATGGATGAGAGTATTCTTGCACATTTAGTTCTCTTCATGAAGTCATAAAGACTATATTTATTTCTACCAGCACGTAAAGCTGCTATGTCACTAAATTGTTCTTACCCTTGTGTATTTAATTTGTCTTTTTTTTTTTTTTTGCTGAAGAGCTAAGAGCCCCCAAAGCCTTTTTAGTTTTAGTAGCTGATTTGTTTCCAGTTATCTCACCACATAAGCAGAAGGAAGTTCTGATCTAGTTGGAATTTATGGGATACAGAACTAATAAAGTTTTAGGTATTTTTGCTTACCAAATCTTTTCCTACCCTGTTGTTGTCCTTAACCAATTCTCCTGTAAAGATGTTTGTGAAAGTCAGTGAGACATGTCTTTGACTTCCTTGTGTCTTTATCTTCATCAATTGAATGGAGCTGAAATGTTCATCTCGTTAAGGCTGAACGGAAAGCTTATAGGCTAAATTCATTCTAATCTAATGCTTTTAATAATGAGACACAAAGATTTTATGTAGTGAATGGCTGCTGCTGAAGGGTAAGATGCTCTGCTTTTACTTTGCAGAGTTGAGGAATAAAATTTGTGTTTTCTGAATGCAGGTGAGATCATAAAATTAGTTATTTCTGTATCACCAGTACATTTTAGCAAGTGTCTTTTTTTAGCAAGTGTGGAAATGTTCTAAGGGATCTGCATGGGTCTTGGCAGTTTGCAGTCTAACCCGTCTTCCTTCTGGCAGGCTGGTCCTCTCCCGATTTGAGTTTGAAGAAGTGGCAAGTGGAGAAAATGCCTTGGAAGTCGGAGAAGATGAGGAAGAAGTGTGGCTGTTCTGGAGAGACAGCAACAAGGAGATCCGCAGTAAGAGTATCAGGGAGCTGGCCCAGGACGCGAAGGAAGGGCAGAAGGAGGATCGGGATGTCCTCAGCTACTACAGGTTAATTCATGGCCCCCGCGGGGCTGGGCGAGCAGAGCTCCTCAGGGCTGTGTGGGGATGGTCTGTAGCCTACGGTTGGGTTGGGAGAAAGGATACCGGTTTTCTGGACAAAATAGCCATTAGAGAGTGAAGATGAAGTCTCTTTGAAGTGAGAGCTAAAAGCACAAAGTTATTCATGGCTAGAAGTCCAATTATCAGCATGAGCAAGTTGAAACTGATTTAAAAAAAAAATAAATAGTTGAGGCCTAGAGTGCATTGAATTTTCACAGCATTTGATGGCCCTATTTTTGTTTGGTTTCCTGGTAAGTGGGTTTTGTGAGACAGCCTGTATTTACTGTTTGTGTTACCTGTATTCAGGTGGTAGTTGGGGTGAACAACCGCTTGTGGGAAGAGCAGGATTTCAGTGTGCAGATGGCTTTGCTTTTGATTTTAGAAAGTCACTGCTGCTCTCCCTGCTTCCTGAATTTCTCTCTAAGCTCAAAGCCTCCAGTGGTCCTGTAGTTCTCAGCAGGACAATGTACGGAGTTACAAAAATGCCACAAGTTTGGTTTGATTAATGTGCAGTGCTCTTTTGTACGGCTTAAGCGATGCTTTTAGCCGTTTCTAACACGAAGCGATGTTTCCAGATGACTTGACAAGACACCAAGTTCTTGGCATAGTGTAAGATCAGGTTTCAGCCCAGACCAAATTCCTGTGTCTGGGTTATAAACTTCTGAGAGGAGTTTGACTGACTCGATTCTGGTGGTGCAGAAAGTACAACTAGATTTTTTTTTTTAAATATCTGTCTTACTTTGCGTTACCTCTTCCATTGGAGTGGTTCTTGCAGTAGTCTTCCTAATATGTGTTTTTATTTGAGCCTGCTGGAGGGCTGAGCCCAAAAGGAGACCTCCTCTATATATTATTTTTTTTAATTGTATCTACTTTCAAAATAGATTTTCTTGTACTTGCTCTTAAATAGAATTGATAATGTTAATTATTTTAGTCTACATTAGAGACTTGTGAACAGGCTTAGAACAAGGGTTTAGGGTACGGTTTGGTCAAGCTCCCACGAGGAGTGCTGAGAGCAAAGAGGTGTCTGCTTTCAATTAAATGTTCATTTCTTTAGGAAACCTCACAGTTGACACTGTTCAACACAAGCCTGTATGAATACTCCCGGATGTTAGACGTGTGCTTTTTGGCTGAAAGTTAATTATCTGTCAGTTGAATCTACATACCATAAACTAAAAGCAAGCAACTGGTATTTATGGACTGAAAAGCTTAGGAATTAAGTTAAATTTTTCTCTAGCAATTCTTTCACTAAGGGAGCAGATCTCAGTACTTGTTTAATCAGGTCCCTAATTTTTCCTGATTCTGTTGTCCATCTACGTTGTTCATTGTTGCCCCAGGGAACAACTGTGGCTTCAGCAGCAGTAAGAAGTGCTTGGTCTTCTACAGTATTTGGGCTGAGTTGCCTTAAGTCGTCTTTGGATCCTTCTGTAGCTTTCATAAACAGCATTACTGAACTCCATGTAACTCTATGGAAAATATGACAACTCCATTTATTCTATTTTTGTGCTATGTTACCTTTTATTAATTTGATCAGTACTTTATTCTTTCTATAATAAGCATATTTATACTACTGGAAAATACAAGACTCATTCTATTAATACATATAATAGCGTACCAGTACTATACCCCTTCCTGGAAATTAAAGTGTAAACTGTTTGTTTATGTATTTTTTTTTCCCCTTGAAGATACCAGCTAAACCTCTTTGCTAGAATGTGCCTTGATCGACAGTACTTAGCCATAAATGAAATATCTGGCCAGCTGGACGTGGACCTCATTCTCCGCTGCATGTCTGATGAGAACTTGCCCTATGATCTGCGCGCGTCTTTCTGCCGGCTGATGCTTCACATGCACGTTGACCGTGACCCCCAGGAGCAAGTAACACCCGTGAAGTACGCTCGGCTGTGGTCTGAAATACCTTCCGAAATTGCCATTGATGAGTAAGTAACTTGCTGGAACAGTATGGGAAAGGAAATTGCATCACTCTTTGTTTTTTTTTGTTTTTTTGTTTTTTCTTTTTTAAACAAAACCAGATCAGTCTTAAACTCATGTGTTATTCTGTTTCTGGTTAAAAATAAAAAAATAATTATTAAAAAAATCCGTAACATTTTGTCACTAGTTCCATTATTCAGACCCACTGAAAGAAGTCACGTGCTGGAGACAGAATCATGTGCCTTAACCCCCAGTGGAAAATACTCTGATGAAAAACCTCTACAAACCCACCTCTAGAGTGGAGAATTCTTGACCATAGACCTGTATTAACTCTTTATGGTACAAATAATTTAAAATTTATAGTACTTCAACTATTCAGAACTCAATTTTTTTCAATTGGCGAAAATGAACGTTTAAAATGAGTGTTAAATGCTAGGAATTTGAGTCTTGTCTGTATTAGCACTGGTGTTTAGAGGTTTCTTGGTTTTCCCTCCCTCCCCTCCTTGCTTAGCCCAGCTCTCTTTGCGGAGAGAGATGCAGTAGATCAGACTCAACTTCAAATGCCAAAATAGAAAAACAAATGGCTTCAGCTCTGGCAGAGGCTGAACAGTGGTACGTGATCAAACAGTGAAACAAAAGCAGGGAGTGGAAGGTGCTGGGGATTGTCTTTTTCAAACAGTCTCTGCACACTCTGAGAAACAAACCTGGAATTTGTATTAAGAAAAACTAATGTCTGTTTCGAGTATATGTTGTTTTTATTTGGGGGAAAAATAGCATCCACAGTCAGCATCTGTTGGCCACATCCGTTCTCCTCAGTGCTGTACATAGCATTGTTTCCACTAAAATAATAAAGGCTTCTTTTTATATTTATTGGGACAAAATGCTCTTTTTTTTTGTTTTCCTCAGACACTTTTAAATAGTGCAAAATGAGCGTATGGGATAAACCAGCAAAAGCCAGGAAATTATGGTGTCAGCTTCCTGACTCCCTCATTTGGTTAAATTATTTAACAGCCTTTAACTTTTCTTAGATTTTGACGAACCAATGAAAAATTGTGTTGGAGGGGAAGAGAGCCCTGTGAATTTGCATGTTAAGTTTTGTGTTTTGTTTTTGTATCTCTTCAGCTATGATAGCAGCGGAACTTCCAAAGATGAAATTAAGGAGAGATTTGCACAAACGATGGAATTTGTAGAGGAATATTTAAGAGATGTGGTGTGTCAGAGGTTCCCTTTCTCTGACAAAGAGAAAAATAAGCTCACTTTTGAGGTAGTTACCCTGTTCTGATTTTATCTTCTTTTTTCCTGTGTGTGTGGAATGTTGGTACTTTTATAAGAGCAGGTAGATTGGCAAGTAATTAGTGAGTGCTGAGCTTCAGTGGGCTCCTCCTTCCCACCGTAGCCCGTTCTCCTCCAGCAACCCCGCTGAAGTTTGTGAGTTTGCAGTCATGGTCCCTGAAATGCAATTAATGAGCATGAGCTTATGCTGTAGATTGGGGCAGCCCTTGGTTACTTTTCATGCTCCCGGCGTTATTGCAAAGTCAAGCTTTACTGGAATAAATACTCTCCAAAGCGAAACGCGATGTCTGCATGCACGGATAGTCTCTAGAGCTTACGGAATGACTCACAAAGAGAATAATACAGCATCCTCTGACTTACTGACCTATTAAAATTGTCTATGCGAGTTAAATGTAGCAAATCTGTGCAATAGTATCCCCTAAATAACCATTGATTTAAGAAAAGATGTGTTATTTCTTAAGTAATTAAGGGAATATACTTCAGATAATGGGGCTACATTAAATATTTGCGCTATATGTGAAATTATGCTGTGTGGATCTTGAAGCAGTGCATGTGGAGGACTTGGGGGGGAACTTTATAACTTGGTAGCAGTAAGCTTTAGATGTGGGATACTTTTTTGGGTTTTGTAAGACAAAACCATAAAAAGCATCTGCACATTCCCTCTAGTCTTGAGCTATGTCAACCTTTCTGTAGTGAGTCAAATACGTTATGATTTTGTAGCTATAGAATATCAGCTGCAGGTATAGACACTTGTTCCAGGCATTGTGGTATTTGTAGGCAAGTAGTAGTAAACGGTCTGATAAAATGTAGAACCGTACGCTCTTATGGAATTAGGAATTGTGATAAGAATATTAATATGACTCAGCCAGATTCTTGATCTTTTCACTGTGTTAAGACAACTTGCTTATGGTAGCAAAATGTTTAGTATTAATCGGGCTTTTTATTGTTATTTTGGTAGGTTGTTAACTTAGCCAGAAATCTGATATATTTTGGTTTCTACAACTTCTGTGACCTCCTCAGACTAACCAAAATCCTCCTTGCTATATTAGACTGTGTGCACATCACTACCATCTTCCCTATCACCAAGATGGCAAAAGGCGAGGAAAGTAAAGGTAAGGCTTGAACAGCGATGGGCAGAACAGACCGTTCTCTGGTGGTTTCTAGCTCCTCTCAAAATGTAAATGTGGGTTCGAAACCTTCTGTTCCTTTATGTCTGTGGCTTGGCTGTACAGCTGAGTAATGCCGACAATGGAAAAGGGAGAGGGTAGGGGCGTTCTGAAGGTCCTGCAGCGCTTCTGGTGGCTTCCATCTCTTCAAGGGCTTTAGGTGTCCAACCAGCCTTGTTTAATGTTGAGGCAATTTCTCTTCGTAGGATGTGTGGAGGGTCCTTGCCCTGTTAATGCAGTCCCATTACACCATCATAACCTTACCTGTTTGCCTACCTCTCTGAAGGGAGCAACGTGATGAGGTCCATCCACGGTGTTGGAGAGCTGATGACCCAGGTGGTGCTCAGAGGTGGTGGGTTCTTGCCCATGACTCCGCTTGCTGCTGCTCCCGAGGGTAACGTCAAGCAGAGCGAACCAGAGAAAGAGGACATCCTGGTAATGGACACAAAGCTGAAGATCATTGAGATACTTCAGGTACTGGCAATGCAAATAACGTAGCATCTTGTGCTGCCTCTAAGCATTAGCGTAGTGCTGTGATGCCTTTTAATCCTTTTTTGCCTTGTCTTAAACAGGTAAAGCATTACATAGGTGACACTTTCAGGCATGCAGCCCTCACCTTGCATTTGACAATTCAATAGAAACGAGTTTGCAATAGACATCTGCATATTTAACAGGGATTTCTAAATAGCTGACTTGAAGTTGAGCGCACGTTTTCCAGCTCACTGTCTCAGCAGTTTCTCTGAGTCTATAGGGCTGCCTTGTTCAGTGCCCCGAGGAGGGGGGGAGATATCAAGACTCCTCTTCTCCCAGCCACTGGCCTGCAATGTGTTTTAAGCATGCACATTTGCCAGCCTTGTCATCTCTTCCATCTCTCTCTGGCTTTTCTCACTTACTCCGAAGTCTTTTTGGGACACAGAGAGAAAAGTCTGTTCCCTTCCCCATAGCGCTGCTTCCATCTCCATGTTGCTGCAGAATCACTGCACCGAAACCCGTCTTCCCTCCCGTGGTGCAGGAGCCCCTTTGATGTGCTGGAGCTTCACGGGCAGGTTCACGGGGGCCAGAATGCTGCAGCAAGCCTCGTGGGTGACAGTAGGGGAAGCAGCAGGAGAGCTGTGGTGCAGCTGTCCCCATGGGGGCAAAAAGAGCATACAGCTACCAGAAAGCATAGGCTGCTTTGTGACCCAAAGCTTTCTGAGCTCTTTGCCCATGGGTATAACGAGTGGTCGCTTATTAATCACAGAATGATAGGGGGTTGGAAGGGACCTCTGGAGATCATCCAGTCCAACCCCCTGCCAGA
>JAOXJM010000003.1:14462843-14481508 GCA_026413425.1 Tringa solitaria
ATATCCCCCAACACCACATCTAAATGGCTCTTAAACACATCCAAGGATGGTGACTTAACCACCTCCCTGGGCAGCCTATTCCAAGATCTTCACCGTAGTTCTTTGCATCTGGATATACAAGCTAGCTTATCGAAAGCTTTGTGTGCTCCTTGGCTGACTGACTCTGCAGTTGTGTTTTTTTTCCCCTTTTTATTTCCTCCTCTGTGCCAAATCTCTCCCCCCGCCACCCCGATAATTAGATGCCATATGCACGGAGTTGGGCTGGTTCCTGAATTCACAGA
The DNA here is from genome assembly GCA_026413425.1 of Tringa solitaria. Taxonomy (NCBI): domain Eukaryota; kingdom Metazoa; phylum Chordata; class Aves; order Charadriiformes; family Scolopacidae; genus Tringa; species Tringa solitaria. The sequence goes on from JAOXJM010000003.1 coordinate 14,463,125, forward strand.
TTTCAGGACCAGAAGGGGACTGCTTGGTAATTTAACCCGACTTCCTGCGCAGGGCAGCTCGTTTCTCGCCATTGCTTCTCTCCCGAGCCAAATCAATTGAGTTTGACTTTGACTAAGCTTCTTCAAAAGGCTCGGTGTTGATCTTGAAGACCTCCCAGGACAGGTATCAGTTTACTATTGCCTGGCACCAGACGGTCACCTTCACTCTGATGTAGATAGCGATGGGCAAACGACTTAACAGAGATGTGCGGTGGTTTGGAAAGTGGCATCAGCCTGTGGAAGCTGGACAGGCTGAGGTTTGTCACCTCTCAGTCCTTTGGACTCAGGCATGGCCTGAAGTGGAGGAGGTTTGTGGTTGTAAACATGCTGGTTTCTTCATTATTTTGTGGGCAATTCTGGTGTTTTTGGTGAGGCTGAGGAGAAAAGGATCAGGTTTTTGAAAGTGTTTGTGTGTGTGTGCTCACACAAACTTGCAGGATTTACTGAGAAGATTATTTCCCACCCATTTGGAACGTTACAATACGCGATGTTTTCCCTGCTGTTTTGCTGAAGCCACTGTCCAGACCAAACCCCAGTCTATGTGGACTGGGATCTCCACCTGCCTTTTAAATTAAATGCATTTCAGGCATTTTCAGTGCTCACCATTCTGGGTGTTCTACTTACATAGTTGAATTTAAAAAATAATATTGAGAAAATCAATCCTGAGGCTTTAAAACTCAATGATTTTTTTTCTGCATTTCCTCAAACCATTCCCACTTTTTTATCCCCAGTGGTAGTTGTTTGGATTTTCTGTGAAGGACAGGATTAGACAATTTACATCTTGACTGTTATTTTGAAACCAAATGAAAATCAAACTTTCATACCTTCCTCAAAACCATAAAGGAAAGAGACTGAAACCTCTCCCATGTCTCATGAGTTGAGCTGTAGTGAGTTCACACTTGAACTGTCACTTGCTTTGGTGGTTTTTGAGGTGGATACATCCACTGTTGAGTCAGATGAAGACCATTCTGGGAAACGCACGTCGTCTGCATTGGGGGAAATGGATGCTACACGGTCACCAACAGGTCAAAGAAATTGTAATTCTCCTGTTATGGCTAATGATGAGTGGTTTGTTTATTTGCCAGCCTTGTGGGAATGGAAACTTCAAAGGAAGAGGGGTTTTTGCACAGCAAGTTGAAAGGAACTTTTGCTATTGCTCGCAAACAGTCAAGACTTCACTCTTCTCTGACCCTGCCTCTCTCTAGGTTTCAGATTAGAACCTCCCCACTGTGGCTGTGGCACTCACCTGGCCACCGTTTGGTGTTCCACAAAACCATCCCTTTTCTTCCAGGTGGAGGGCTCAGGTGTTTGGAGCCACGAGAAATGGAGCAAAATTACTCCTTCAGCCTACTCTCCTGCCCTTCGATCCTTCTTGTAAAGCAGAAGCTGAGACTTCGCTGTTGCGTTGTGCGAAGTGTAGCACAGTAACTACGGCTCAATAATTCTTTGCTGGTTTAACCCATTTTGGCTCTAAGAATAACAATTTCAGTAATCTGCAGTTTATATTCTTACTGAAAGATGGCTGGAGGCCATGTTTGCTTGGAGTGATCCATCCGAGCATGGCCAAGCTTGCGTGCAAAGAGGTTTGTGGGGCTGGTTCTGAGATGCTGATCTGTTTTTATGGGCTGTCTGTGCTGCGGGGGGAAGGCACAGGAATTCGTGCCCCAGGATATGTCCTTTCTCTTTCTCCCGTTTAAGCTGGAAAGATCAGACTCATTTCACACCAATTCACAGAACGATATGGGGTTGGAAGGGACCTCTGGAGATCATCTAGTCCAACCCCCTGCCAAAGCAGGTCCCCCCCAGAGCAGGTTGCACAGAATTCTTCCTCTGTGCTGGTTTTCAGCCCCAGAATGGTGACGTATGGTTGCTTAATTTGGAGGCATGGGATAAGACCAGGAGTAAGGAAGCTTTCGTTGGGAACCCACAGTCCAGTGTGTTTATCTTGTGGCCGTGGTGTCCACTCGACCTGCCAGCTTCAGCCTCCCCTGTCCTGGACAGAAGGCACCTAATTTCCTTCCCAGGGGAACACGCACGATTTCCTCGCTGCTGTTGACTACTTAAGAAAGGAGGAATTTTTGTACTTTGCTCCAAAGGGAGTTGTACAGACGGTGTCTGCAATCAAACAATGTGCCCAGACTCCCCGATGACCTGATACGGCCTTTCCAGCGTCCAGCCCACGGCAAGGGTGGACAAAGCGGGTTGTGCAGGAACTGTGTGTTCCTCTGCATAAATGAGGTTCTTCCTGTTAACTTTTTTGGGCCTCTGGCTTAAATACTCCCTGCTTCCATCCCACCGAGGGAGAAATGGTTTGCATGCTTGTGAAGGTTCCAAGAGTGGTGACAATGCAAGGAAACGGTGGACCAAAGGCCGTGTGAGTTAGCCAGGGGGAAAGTCCATTGGGAGAAGAACGGAGAGTGGCTCTTCCTGGCCGAGGAGCTCCTCTTGGCTCCTTTCTGGGAAGCGGAGTCTCTCCGAATTTAGATTTCTGGATCCTGTGGCCTTCCTCTCTCCCTCTGCTCTGTGTTCCCCAGGCAGTGGCAGATACTGGGTTAAAAATCCGAGTGCCCTCCCAGCCTATGCTTGATTTGTCTGTCTAGTCCCTGTGCCCTCTGGGCAGATGGGGAGGACCGTGGCTGACTTAATTTGGTATTACTGTATCGTCCTTGTCTTATTTCTTAGTGTCTGCTCCTGAGAAGTTAAATCAATTTACCCACGATTTAGTAGGCAGCTTCATTTGAATGTTTAGGTCTCTGTCGTGTGTCTGAGCTCTACCAGATAAAAGTTCCTCGTCTTCATCTGCTTCAATGTGATGATCAGCATTTTAAATTTGAAAAGCTGTCACCGTTAAGCCTCTTATCCCATTGCTGGTGTTTGGTGCTGTATCGTGTATCTTTTATCTTGGGAAAAGAATGTTTATAGATGAGAATCCACTGAAAGTGCTGTTGTTTTTTTATTAAACCAGCATTGTAAGGCTGCTGCCTTTCTGTGACATGCAGCCCTGGCTTCCTCCTCTTCCTCCCCTCTGGGGATGGATGTGCTGCCTTCATCCCCTGCCTTGGCAGGTCCAGGGTGCGTGGTCCAGGCTGCCCAAAAAGCTCATCTCTGCCCGGCAGACCTGTGTGCACCTGCAGCTAAAGGCTTTCTGCCTCTGCCTTCATGCAAAGTAGTTGGGGATGTTCAAAGGGTACCCGCTAAATTCTCCAAATGCAGCCCTTTTAGGAGATGGGTGGGCGGGAGGGTGTAAACAGTAATTATGGCTATAACTCGTTTGTGATGATTCAGCTGAAGTCAAGTGCTTTGCTGCCTCCCTTCCCCTAAGTGTTGACCACTAGATTTCTGTTGGGATGAAAGATTCTTGAAGAATGACTAATTTCTCTGCATTTTACTTTCAACTAGCTGCCGCAGCCTCCCGAAACGGAAAGCCCTGTAGAGGTGTGTCACCCACCTATATTTGTACAAACAGGCAAATATTGGTGTTTTTGAAGTAGTCCTGGTGGAGTGTCTTGTTGGTAAAAAAAAAAAAACCCTGTGAAATGTGTGTTCCTGCGTGGTGTTAGACAGTGAAAAATAGGTAGATTTGTTGAAGTGGTTTAATCCGATATAGCCTCATAGTCTAGTCTGAAAATATTAAAAAAAACCCATGTAAACCAGTCCCAAATTTGAGTTCCAGCCATTCCCCTTATGCTTTTAAGAAGGCACTGGTTGAAAAGTCTCCTCTCAAATGCCCCTGCATTAGCAAAATGAGTCTTTGTTTCTCTGGCTCCTAATGACAGAATTCAGTTTTCCCTTAAGACCCTCAATAAGGAAATGGGGGTGTCAGAAGAAGTTAGTGGAAAATTTAGAACCCCAGAGCAGCTGGGTGTCCCGTTTAAAATGCCAGAGCCAAAAAGCTGATGGTCACTTCACATCTTCAAGGTTCCTAGCTCTATGGTGAACTGGAATGTAGGCACCTTTCCTTTATGAGATACCCCAGCCTCAATTTGCCTAAGACAGATTATTTGCCATAAATAAGATGTAAAAATGTATGACATCTCAAATTCTTTTGAAATTACGGGGACATCCAGAGATGGCATTGGCAGACTGTACAACTGACCAGTGCAAATCTGAGTGAAACAACATGGAAGTCTAATTCTAGGACAGTGTTCATCCTCTGAGCTATATAAATATAAAGATTATAAATTATTTTGAAGTCATGAAGAAAAAAAAAGTGCAGTTTGTGGTGGTTTAGACCTTTGTATTTGTAATTTTTGTGGAATAGTGTTTAAATGTAAACTGAAACTCTGAGTGGTCATAGAATGCCTTTGAGATGTTTGGGAGATGGCTCCTGGTTGAAGATCCTGCACGTTTTCAGAATGCCTCAAAGCAGCAAAAACTCAACGTACTTCACATTGACAAAGTGGAAGTTCCATTCCTGAAAATGAATATCTGACGTAAAACAGAGATTTGATTTGGAAACACGCACGTGCCAAGGGACTTTGTTTAGTGAACCCCCTCAAAGTCCATGGCATGGGGTTGGAAATCCCACAGGTTTTGCGGGAGGCCCCCTGCGAGTCTCAAAAGAGCTTCCTTGACCACGATCAGACGTGTCCAAGTACCTACACTTCCTCCCGAAGTGTGTGTTTGGTGGGACGGGGTGTTTGTGTGCGTACCTGTGTATCCGTGTGCATGGGCATGCATGGTTTGAGCTCTTCAAAACTTCCCCCTGTTACTGGTAACCATAAAATTAGAGGGACTTTGTGTTTTCCTTGGATCCATGAGAATGTGGTGGGCCACGTGCATGCCGTGGTGGTCTGCTGGAGGGTGGCGGAGCAGACTGGTTGAGTGCTGCCAGAACTAAGGGAGGGCAGATGTCCTGTTCCGATGGCTTGTTGGTCAATCTTCCTCATCCTCCTCCCCTGCTTTCCGCTGTGACTTCCCTTGATATTTTCCCTGAGCGCCAAGATGTTAGTGTCTCCGTAGTGATGCTCTGCTTTACAATGAAATTTCTGCACGCACAGCAGGAGCTTGATCAAAGTCTACCACAGAGGCAACTGGAGGATCATAGAAGGGTACGTACAGCAGTCGAGCGCCTTCACAACTAATCCTCTGCCTTTTCCTTTTAAACAGTGAAGAGTAAGTCATGTAAGAAACTTGGGTGGTTTAACGGCTTGCTGTAGGTCTCCTGGACAATTTAAAGCCACCCTCACAAAAGGGGGTGCTGGAGCACCTTCTCTGGTGGGAAATGGAAGGAGCAAGCACTTGGCTGCTCTGAACTCAACCCCAGACCGTGGTCTGGTCTGCTTTTTTTCAAAGCACTCTCCTTTGGAGATGATGACACAGTTATGAAGTGAGATTAATCAGTGCATCGGATTCACCTGCCCCTTCCTCACCAGCCAAGCTGCAAAATCAGCCTCGTCCATACGTTTCTGAATTTCTTCTGCTTTTGTAGCTGGGATCAGAATAGTGGCAGCTTATAACTGCTTCACTCCTAAATATTGTTAAAAACTCTCTGTTTTAAAGGTAGCATTGGGGTTTTGATATCTCTTAAACTGAGTTGTGTATTGCATCTGCTTTAGGAACACAGGTACAATAATGTCTGGGTACTGCTTACTGTTTACCTGGATGGTGAGTGCAGATGAAACCGAATGCTGTTGGGTGTTTTTTTCCTAGGTAGCATATTTGATTTTTTTTTTTTCTTTTTCTTCCTGCCGCCAAACATCTGATATTTGTTTGCATACTGCACGCATCAAAGTGGTGTACAACAGTAACATGATGGTTAAAGAGCTGTTCTGGAGCCAAGCGTTGCAGCTGAATTAATTACAACATTTCTTAAATACCACTTATTTTTCCTCCCCTCTCCTTTGATCACAGACTGGTTAGCTAACACTGTGGGTTTGAATAATTTTGTAGGAAACCAAGTTTTTTCTTCCCAGTTAGAATTGGAAAGGCCAATGAATGTGTGTTGCCAAACCCCCGGCACCGTGGATGAGCACGCTTTCGGGCTAGAAACAGTAAATGCTCCATACGTGTTCCCACTTGTATTTTTCTGGCTAATTGTCCTGTTTTGGACACGCTACTCCTAGGCAGTGGAGATGCTGCAGGTCTGTCCTGGGAGCTCGAGCTCCCCGAGAGGCTTCTCCGCTGCCCCCAGCTATTTTGAGCAAGGAATAGAAGTTCCTTTCTGCTCCAGGATGGACGAGAAGGAAAGTCCTGGAGATGACCCCAGGAGGTTTAGGTTACCCCTCTGAGGGTAACCTTACCTACAGGGTAACCTTCAGGAGGAGTTTATTGAACAGCAGCTCTTGGGGTTCAATGCATATTGTTATCTTTGTAGTAAGTAGCAAAAATTACTGGATTTAAATGCCCTTTGATAGTTTAACAGAGGAGGGAAAAGGTAATGCGAGAACTCCATTATAACTTGATTTTTGGCACGGGGCTTATTAGGGTATCGAGTTGCCTTTCTAATCAGTACACATGTAGAAGGAAGATGTAGTTGAGGGGGTTTTTTTTGTCTCTCTTGGCCTTGTTCTGTCATGTAGCCATCCTTACCTGCCAGACCCAGAGCAGGAGGATGGTTAAAGCACTACATCGTGTACTAAACACTCTCATGTTGCTGTCAGTCAGAGAGGCTCCTCTGGGGTAAGATTTTGCTTAAGCTTTTGAATTTAGTCTCTTGCCTCTCCTACACGGGAACTCTTTGGCCCAAGCAGTGATAGGAAGTGTGTGCCCCTTGGAAAAGCACTCATTTTCTACTGTGGCTTCTAAAGGAACTTGCCTTTTTTTTCTTTTTTTTTGGGGGGGACACTTTTGGAAGCAGCTGGTTGGAAATCTCACTTGGTGTTTATTTTACACCTTGTCTCCCCTCCTGCCTCCCCCCATCCTCATCCGATTCCATAAGATGCAGCTCCTGTGCTGCGGTTTTCACCTTAATGATCCAGGGGAGCAGTTTTTAATCTGCTGAATTGCAGAGGCAGAGGTGGGAGCCCTGGTTTGGCACCAGCCTCTGGGGAGGGCAGCGATCCCTGACCGGCTGCAGGCAGGTTTTGGGCTTCTCCCTTTGGAAGGGGTGGCTGAGATTTGCTTAAGGACTGCTCATTTCCAGACCACTTTTTTGTCTTCATGGTACGGTGGGGGGTGAGGATTTCTCTAAGCTACCTTTTTGTGAGTGCCAGCTTTGCATCAAAAGCAGCGTGGCTGTGGCAGGGCTGGGGCTCTGTATCAGCCAAATAATGCCATAATGCAAATGTGCATCTGTTTATTTGTGTTGCAGCCTCGTGTGAAAGTTTAAAAAGCAAGGGTTCATTTCCATGGCAGCTAATATTAAACCTCGTAGTTAATGACATTTTGAATCTGTAGTCAGACAACTGATTTCCTATGAAATACAAACTGAAAATCAGTGCCAAGCACTTGTTTTGTGAATGGATATCAAGATACTTTAGTTCATCCTGACAGATTTATTTATTTTTTTTTAATATGAAATTTTTCTAGGCTAGATCCATTTTTTGAAATGTATTTTTTATTTTTGGAAACCCCCTTCCTCCCCTCTCGGGGTGATATTGCTGCAACCACAGCACGCTGCCATTAGCAGAGCAGGAGCTCCCAGTTAAAATAATCACCGCTTTTCCTTTTCGCACAAAGACCGCATTAAAAAAAAATTTAAAAAAAAAAATATATGTATATAAAAAAAAAATCTGTTAATCCAACTGCGGTGTCTGTGTATCTGCAGGCGGTACTGCCAGATTTTGCACGGGGCTCTGAATTACTGGGAATTCCTGTAAAGCCTGAAGCGAGGGCAGCTCGGGATCCGCAGGTTGAGGTTCAGGTGTTTTCATCTCCCCCCTCCGTGCTCCTCGGGACGTGCCGGGTTCTCCCGGGGCCGTCGGGGTTATCCAAGGACCGGTGCCCCGCGGTGTCCCCAGGCTCATGTGCTGGGATGCTGACTGTCGGCGTGACCGGGGCGGCTGCCAGCGGGGGACAAAGCTCCGGGCTGCAGCAGGGACCGCTGGGGTTTCCGCTGTGGCTGACGGCGTTAATCGCATCAGCTGCTGACGAGGGGGAGGATGGAGCACGTTCCTGTAACGTTGGTGGGATGGCAACATGGGATAGGTTTGGGAAGCAGATCGCTCGCTCACAAACCCATTTCTAATGTCGCTCTTTCTCCAGTTCTCCTCTTTTTGTCTTGGTCTTATGAAGATGCTGCTTTTTGTACGTTTCAAACCGACACATTAGATCTTGATTTATTTTTTTTTTTTTTAAAAAAAAGCTCATGGAGAATAAAATCTGTCTAGAAAGCTTTAGCAAAAAAATCTGAACTGTAGCTGTTTCTGGTGCTGGGAACATAAGATTTTATTTGAGCCCTGCGAGCCCCCCCCGATGTCCCAGCCTGCCCGAGCACATCGGGAGATGCTCAGTGGGTTTTGCCAAATCCTCCAGGGTTTCGCTTTGCCCCCCCCCCACCCCCCCTCCCTCCCCATAATTAGGCTAATGATGACAGCAGCCCCCTTGCCACTGAATGTTAGTAGTTCGTCCCTTCCGTTAAGCTCACATCATGATTTCGTTATCCTCTTTGACTCAAGGGGGAGGCACTCAGGCAAGTTTTGGTCAACCGTTACTATGGCAACGTGAGACCGGCGGGCCGGCGGGAGAGTCTCACCACCTTCGGCAACGGCCCCTTGTCTGCCAGCGGCGCCAGCAAAGCCGGGGCGGGAGGTAGGACATGCTCCTGCTCATCATGGTTCGGGTCATCTGCCCTGCCAGATGCCGTGTGTCTGTGTCTGCCTGGAGAATCAGGTGAAATTGGGGGTTTTTCCCCTTTTCTATTCTGTGAAATCCCCCCCCCAAAAAGGAGGAGCTATGCGCAAGGATGGGGAAGAAGTCCTGCTTGTGTGTTGCTCCTGGATTTGGAAACCCCAACGTGTTTTAACTCTCCTTGAGGGATTCCACTCGAGGCGGAGCGAAGCATCGCTCTCCTGTCTCTGATCGTAGAATCATAGGATTGTCTAGGTTGGAAGGACCTTGAAGATCATGTAGTCCAGCCATCATGTCACCTGCCTTTTCCTCATGCAGATGAGAGCGATGTTCTCTTTATCCTGACTGCATTTGAGAAAGTAGAACCATAGAATCATAGAACGATTTGGGTTGGAAAAGACCTTAAAGATCATCCAGTTCCAACCCCCTGCCCTGGGCAGGCACACCTCCCACCAGAGAGAGGTGTTGCTCAAAGCCCCCTCCAACCTGGCCTTGAACTACCTTAAAATTAAACAGGCAGAGCTTTTTACACTTTCCAGAGACCGTCCTGGGTTGGCTGGAATTTTGCGACCTTGCTTTGATTAAATGTGCTTTGAAAACCTGATCCATTTAATGTTTGCAATAATATTTGGGAAGCGTGCTCGTAGGGATGTTACATTATTAACTGTATCTGAAACAAAGCCATTTCCTTGTATTACAGAGAGATTGCAGGTGGGATGAGCAAAAATTTGATTTGAAGTCAGTTATAAAGAGCAGTTTATTTAATTTGAGACCATTGCTAAAAAAGCCAGTTATGTCATGCACGTTTGGTCAAAACACAGTCCATTGGGTTTTGTCTTTTCAAAATACAGTGGGAAATTCTAATTTCTGATCAGAAACAACAACCACCAAAACTCCCCAAAAGCCCAGCTATTTCCCTTCTGTTTTAAGAAGTCGATATGTATTTCACTAGTCCTTGTGCTGTGCTGCCTGCCACCATGCTCTTCTACTTTCTAGAGCACTTTCCCTCAGTTCTTGCTCTTCCTGCCTCTTCCACAGACTCTCACTTGCTGTTCGTTTGCTCTGTTTATCCATGAAGTTCACAGCTCTGTAGTCACACAGAAGCGTAGTGTTGGCTTTGCCATCCTCTGGAATTTGTTTCATCTTCTTTCCATCCCCTCCCTGGCCCTGCAGAGCCTCTGCCTCTCTTTGCATCTCTGAATCCACGCTGTTTCCAGAATCCTCTTCCACTACACCAGCCATTGTCTTTCCATTGCCTGCTGCTAATGAAGGCAGCCATGGCATTAGCCATTTCCCATGGCCAGCCCGGGCTGTCACAGAATCACAGAATGATATGGGGTTGGAAGGGATCTCTGGAGAGCATCTCGACCAACCTCCTGCCAAAGCAGGTTGCACAGGAACATGTCCAGGTGGGTTTTTAATGTCTCCAGAGAAAGAGACTCCACCACCTCCCTGGGCAGCCTCTTCCAGGGCTCTGCCACCCTCAAAGTGAAGAAGTTCCTCCTCATGTTGAGGTGGAACTTCTGATGTTCAAGTTTGTGCCCATTTCCTCTTGTCCTCCTGCAGGACACCACCTCCCACAGACCCACATTTAAGCCGTATTAGATGCTCATCTTAAACATGCCCGATCTGTGCTTTGAGTTACAAACTCTGCCTCACAGAAGTGCTAGGAGCTGAGTTCATCATTGTTAATAAACGTGTGCACGTCATTGAGGATAGGAAAATAATTTAAACCAGAAGAGAGGTGCCATCATAGTAGGGTTTGAATCTCAGCCTGTTTCTCATCGTCACCTTTACAGGAGGAAGCTCCGGATCGAGTTCAATGAGCCGAGGCGAGATGAGTTTGGCCGATGTCCAGTGTCATCTGGATAAAGAAGGTGCGTCCAACCTGGTCATTGATCTCATCATGAATGCCACCAGTGACAGAGTCTTCCACGAGAGCATCCTGCTGGCCATTGCCCTTCTGGAAGGTGGGAACACGACAATACAGGTAGGGAAATGGAAAACTTCACGCTTATAACTAAAACATGTTGGGAAGGGAAATGTTTTTACGAAATCCAGGAAACCTGAGGAGGTTAAGGAGACCGGAGGGGAAATGACTAAATGATCTTTGACGTGCGATTAAGAAAAATATCAGTGTCTGCCATGCAAAAGTTAACTTATTAAATGTTTGCAAGGGCACTGAGTAATTGAGGTATTTCCCAGGGCAGTATAGAGGAATGTATATCAGAACAGCTCCGTAGCATAAGTTAGTGTGGCTACTTCTATCAGTAAGTTCAGGTGACTGCGACGTGCTCAGAGACTTTGACAACCAGCTGTTAGATTTCAGACTGGAATTTAAAATGACAGCGAACTCCAGCCCACCGCCGTTCTCCTGTAATCTCACTCTCCTTCATTCTGTGTTTTAGATAAGGATTTGGTTTCTCTAGATGAGCGTTGTGCCTGGTGCGGATTTTGACGAACATAGACCAACTGATGTTCTTCCAAACAGGAACTAAAAGCTTGTTACGGCAAAACCTGCCCATAAAGATTATCAAACGTGTCATATCTTATTCTTTTGAGTTTGGGTGTGTGCTGTGTGCAGTCAGGCTGTTTCTGTCTTGGACAACAGGCCTTACAGGTGGCTGTTCCAGAGAGGTCACCCCTTTCCTGCCTCGCTGTGGCATCTCGCGGGTCCGAACCAAACAATCAGTGATGTATTTAAGGTCCATTTTGTGGATTGCTCCTTGCACTCGGAGAAGCGAAACCTCCAAATGTTTGCTACACGTACAGAGCAAGGCTTAGAATTTGATGCCATTTGTGCTGCATCCCCATGAGGAACATTTATTTAGGTACTTGAAGATAAAACTTGCTATCGTTTTCCGAAGAGTTTGTGCAAAGAGAACTAAAAAAACCTTATATATGTGGCCCGCTGTTCCCAGTATGGTATAACCACTCCCCAGTTCTTTCTTTTTCTGCCCTGAAAACCCAACTCCCTGAAGGTCTGTCTCTGGTGTGGCTGCAGCAGCACAGAAACACAGCAGTGACAGAGTTACTCGTAATTAGACCTCGATGGCAACCTCTAAGAGAAATATTTGACCAGATGAGGGGTAGTCCTCCTTATTCTGCTCTCACTGTGGCAGCTCTGCTTGTCCCCTCCTCGCCCAGCTCATGCAGTGTGGGGTGAGGTCCATTTGGAGTGCTTCATCCCATGGAAAACCAGCCTGCCAGTGAAAACAGATTAAATCCCGTCAAAATGCCTGGCCCAGACCTGAGCAGGGATGTGCTGAGGAGCAGCTGTGTCCTCTGGGCAGCAGTTACGGGGTGAGGGCTGATGAGGCGGAACGCGGGGCTGAATCCTGTTGGAGTTGATCATTAGGGTTAAAACTGCACTGGATCCCTACAGCAGCACCTTGGGTCTTCGTGGAAACTTCCCTTGAGAGGAGAGAGAATGTTTTTGGGTTCCTTCACTCTGTCTCAGAGAGAGGGTACTGTCTCAGTACCCCCTTTCCCCCTGTATATCTGCTCTAGGGTGAAGCTTCTTTGCAAAAGACAAAAGTTGGAATCAGGCGTTTAAAATCTCACATCACCTTAAACTGCAGCGACAGGATTAACGTTCCTTGGGGAGAGTCACTCCTTGAAATTTCCTGCTCTTCCCCAGTGTAAAGGAAGCCGAGCTTTCATCTCCCTGGCTCTCGGGGAGCCTCAGGTAACCTCAGGCTGTCATGCTGGAAGGAGAAACAAATTCTGCACCAGCCTGACGTGGAGAGATCCTTCGCTTGTGCTGGAGCCAGAACTAACGGGCTGAGTCGAGTCCCTTCCCGCTGTGTGCGAACCAGGGTTGGGAGCACATTCCTTAGCTCCTCTGGTCAAAGCAAACAGGGAAATCTGCAATCCATCCCCAAAGACACAATTTTCACCAAAAAGGGAGATTTTTTAGCTTGCATTTGCTGTCCATAAGCGGAGCTGGGAGTCTGCAGAAGGGCTCTGTGGTTAGGAACGAGCTGTTGGCACGGGGCACTTCCAGCAAGTGCTGTAACACTTTCACATCCACGCCGTACGGCCCTGCCAGTTGCTGTTGCGCTCCTGCCTCTATAGATGGTACTTCCCCAAACCAGAGTGACTATTTTCCGTCCTTTTCCACTCAGGGGTGAGTCCTTGGCAGTTGTCTTTGCCTTCGGAAAGGGCTCCGGGCAGCAGCGGTTACTGGGTGCACGTGTGGGTACGTGCCGTAACGCAGCGGCGAGGGGCTGGGAGGGGGCTCTGGTGGAGCCTGCTTTTCCGTACGGAATGTTTTAGGAACCAAATGACTTGTGATGCCTACAGCTACTGAACGCCGTAAGCTCCGGGGGCTGGGGCACACCCAGCAGCTCTTACTCATGCATGCAAAGCACGGACGAGATTTTATTGGAAATATCCCGCAGAGGGGCTGGGATGTAGATATCCTGTCTTCCAGGAATCCGGCGGCCTGACAGCAAAATGCAAAAAAATTAAGAAGGTTCATCAGTGCACAAAGTATTCCACGGCTCAGCTCTGCGTTGGTTTAGTTGGTCCTGGTGCTCGGTGGTGAGTTCACGGGTGCCTGGTTTTACTTGCGCTGGCTCCAGCGGAGCCGGGGCCCGTGGGGGCTGCTGCAATGTCAGTCAGGAGCAGCACGTGTTCAGCACCCTGCTTTTGCAGAAGTATTTGAGTCATGAAAGCCAAGTAAGTAAAATTTCATGGGGAAAACAAACAAACAAAACCAACCCAAAACAAACAAAACAAAAAAAATCAAAAGAACCAAACCCCCCAAAAAACGCCAACCACAAAGTTTAACTTCTGGGAGAAGAGCTGGCTCCACGCTGGTGGATCAGCGTGAAGGGGGAGGTTTTGCTCTTTAGTAAAATCACAATTTCGGGTCTGTGCCTTCCAGAGTAATTGCTGAATGATGTCCGGGTTACATGGGCGTCCCGAGACGATAAATCCATGTAACCAAGCTTTTCCCTCTCCACATAGGAGGCACGATGTATGTGCTCCCCCAGAAAATGCAGGGGGCTGGGGGTGCTGCTCGTTACTCTGCACAGCTTCAGAGCCAGCGGGTGTTATAAAGCAGTATTTCACTACAGCACAGTAAGGATTTAATAAGACTGCAGCAGTCTGACGGTCTCCTACTTAGTACAAAACACCCTACAAAATTTGTCTGCTTACGGAAACTAGACGCGCTTACGGAAACGAACCCAATGCTTTCCGTAGTCTTTTATCCCAATCCTTCTCTAATCTGTATTCGTTGGGTAAATTTTGCAGATTGGGTAGGTAGGGCTTCAGAGCCTCTGCAGCGTGGATTTTCTGAAGTTCTAGGGCAGTTTCCAGTAACTGCCAGTGGAAGAGTCATCTTCAGTCTCTGGACCAATAACTGCGTTCATTTTGCATCAGATCCCTTTGTCATTGTGAAAGTCACCAAATCGACCGGCTTGGGCTTTGAGGTCTAACACAGTTTGTCTTCATTTCACCGTATTATTTTTTTTGTTGGTTGTTATTATTAGCAGCTCTTGATTTATCATATTCCAAGCAAGTTCATTCTGTGCTCGGTCTGAATAATTTTTACTGAACCTGAATTGCTTATATCTACAGGCCTTTGAGGATAGGAAGCCGGTGGGATGGGGACAGGTTATGTAAAGAGGCTTTTTGGCAGCGAAGCCAGAAATGTGTCACCCCTGCATGGCATGTTCTGAACTCCAGGTTTTCACACGGGAAATGAATTCGGCCTGAAGTTAAGCATGAGGTTTGCACTGACACACGGGAACTTGCAGAGGATGGTTGTAATATGGTTAATAATGGGAGTTCCCGGGTTACTCCCCGAAGCGCTGGTGGGAGAGCAGATCCCCATGATGCTGGGAAGGGATAACTGGAATAGGTGTGTTACCGGTTCATTACAGACGTGCAGGGCCCCTATTAAGGCTAGGCAAAATAGGTGGTTGCCAACTCCAGCAGAAAAGCAAATCTCGAAATGTTCCTTATTATAATTGGCAGGAGGGATTTTTATTGTATTGTTAGGAAAATTAATGTGGGGGAGAAGCGGGACGAGAACAAATACTCCAGGTTTTCCTTAGGAAAGGGGCTGAGGTGGTAGAGTATGGCACCTTGAATCCCACGCTGCTGCAGGGGTGAACGTGGATGTGATAAATTAACTCTTCTGGGAGAAAGACGGAGGGCTTTGCCCGCTTCAGGCTCTCTGGGTGGAAAGTTTTCTGGGTTATTTTTAGTTTTAGGAGTTCACTTAGAAACGCTCTCGGGTTCTTTGGGAGCAGAGATGCTGATGAAGGTGTCGTAGCCGTGTCTGGTGAGTTCCTCGCCCACCGGGTTTTTTTCCGGTGGGAAGCCTGCCCTCGTTTGTAAGGAGATGGAGGTGGAGCCTCAGGCTCGAAGCTGGGCAACAAATTAACTTGACAAACGCTGCTGCTCCCTGAACTGAACGTTACGTAAAGCCCTTTATTAATTTATATAACCCTCAGCATCCACCTCCTCAGCGGTTCTGCACGGAGTGGCCCTGGAGGGGGATGCTCTACCCCAAAATGCAAGGAGCAGGTGGCCAGCGTCTGTCACCATCTCCCTGGGGCCACTGGCCCGGGCACAGGTTGCCAGAGCTTCCCTGGCAGGTGTATTGCCCGTGGGCACACGCCGCACGTGGAGCCACATCTCCTTCGGAAGGGGTGGAAGCTCGGTCCCTTCCCCGCGACGCGGCAAGTTTTCCTCCCTTAGAGCAACCCTGGGGAGTGAGTGACAGCGGAGGAGATGGCTGAGGACGTCCGTAAGGCTTGTCCCTCATCTGCCAAATAAAAATTCCATGTGCCGTTACTCCGCCTCACCTCCGTAGAGTTTTGGGTTTCCTTGGTCGGTGGAAGTTCACGGGGAGTCAAGTCCTTTACGTAACCGCCTCTCCACGGAGACTGCGGTCCGCTCGGATAATTAGGGATCTTCTGGAAAGTTAGAGTGCGTGACAAATTACCCACACGTACATGCTGGTATTTTCAGCAAGGGAAGGTAAAATGAGGTTGATGGCATTAGTTTAGTTTAAGGCAATTTTTTTTTTTTTCTAAGCGCTCCTTCCAAGTGCCGTGGTGCAGAGCTGCTGCTCTGAAGTGCTGCGGTGCCGTCTTCCCTCCTCTTCCACGGTTCTCCCCAAGATGGGCTGTGGACACGGAGGGTGAGGTGGTAGGAGTCAGCACCCAAGCAAAAGATTATTATTTTTCAGGAAAGAAGTGGGACTTGCCCATAGCTTCAAGGCATCTGAGCAGGCTCAGTGCTCCTGCACAGAGGATGATGGTGGGATCTGCTCTTCTTGGCTGCTGGGGGAAGGAGGGATGTCCAGGATCAGGACCAGGGGCCACCATGACTAGGGATAGCACCGAGGAGCCTGCGGTGGTGCACCAGAGGGTCGTGCATCTATCACAGCGTGGCAAGAGCAAATTGGTGTCGTGCTGAGCCAGGGTTTGGAGCTCACCATGTGTGGGGCTCTTTTGAGATGGGACTGTAAAAATCCTGGGCTAACAAGATGGTCCAGCTCTGTCTTGCACTGTGCATGGACTTGGACTTGGCTGAGTCACCATCCCTGGCAGTATTTAAAGGACAGGTAGACATAGTGCTTAGGGATATGGTTTGGTGATGGTTTGTCAATGTTGGGTTGACGGTCTGGATGATCTGAAAGGTCCCTTCCAACCCAGGCAATTCTATGACTCTGTTTCTCCTCATGCATTCCCACCAGTAAGAAAACTTCAGCACGGTGAATTGGGATCTCCTTTCCCAAACTCGGTGCCTCAAGCTGTCCGATGGTGATTAACTAATTGCAGAATTGATGCTCAGAAGGAGTGGCATCCCGAGCTGCCGGTTCCTGGTGGTGGGGAGGAGAGGGCCCTGGGGACCTGTGAGTGGCCACCGCAGCCCTCGGGCTGGAGGGAGCGGTGGCTTCGAGGCAGATCTGTGTCCTGCAGCTTGTTGTGGCGTTGGCTGTGAAATACTGTGACAAAAAGGGAAGGATAAGCGACACTAAAAAGATCAACAGTGAAATAGTTGGAACCAGCCAGGCAACCCGCTTTATTTTTAGGGTTGGGGTTTTTTTTTTTTCACTTTCCCTGTTGGCCTAAATGTGTCCTGTCCTATTTGGTTGCCAAAACACCCAGAGTTTCTTTTTCTCCGTGACTGCAATTGCCCTGCAAAATCGGGAGGAAAGTTTTACAAAACATTGCAGAAGTATTGGTGGCATAAAACATAGATTTAGGGACACAATGGCGCTTTAGGACTTTTTAAACCAGATTTACTACTTAAAAGATTTCCCACAGTCAGAGATATCTTTGAGCACACAAAATGGCACGTGATGGTAAATGCTTCAGAGGGAAGAATATATTTGGATTGCTGAGCAGTTATACATTGCAGTTGAGAACTTTTGGAGTGATGAATAAAAAAAAAAGGCTCTTAAAATTTCTACTGTTTATTTACAACAGGCAGAATTCTTTGATGCAGGACATATCTTTATTACGTAGTTTTAATAATAGCTCTTTAGGAAACTAATGCGCAAGCTATTGACATGTATTAAGTCTTTCACCTGTGTCTTTCACTGTTTTAATGAGTTTTTCTCACCATATTTTTTTTTAAATGTTCTGAGCATATGGCTTTAGAATATGACATTTAAAAAAGAAAAAGTAAGTGTTGACAAGGACCTGCCTCAAGGATCACAGTCGGCTGTGGGCAGTGGCCCCCTGAGAAGGAGAGCCCTCTCCAGCATGAGGAACTCTGCAGATCCAAACCCTCCTTCGCGGCGCAGTTATCTTCAAAGCCAGGCACGGAACCTGCCCTAGGAATTAAGTCAGGGCTGAGGAAATCCCCCTCCTGATGCTGTGTGGATCCGCAGCACGTGAGGACACTGGAGGCGGCAACCCCTGGGAGCAGACGTTCCCTTTCACGTGGATTTTGATGCGTTGAGGGCAGAGGAGTCTCAGCCTGTAGATACCATCGCGTTAAAAACAAACCAGCCCTGCTAGTGATGCGCTGAGAGAGAGCCAAAAGCTGGGAGGGATGGTTCCTGCAGAGATGATTTCATTGCTGTTGGGGGCAGTAGGATGCAGAGGTGAGACTGAGAACCAGGGGGACGAGGTGAGACTAACAATAGCACCTTCTGCCCCAGCTGCAGCTGATACTACTCATGGAAGTACATTCGGGCCATGGGTATTCCTGTGCCCTAGCATCTTTTGGTCTTTTTGCCCAAAGGAGGTTTTATGTTGATGTTTTGAGGTGCCCATCTATGCGATTGAGTGATACAGGTGAAAGAAGAAGGTGCTACATCAGGGTTCAGCTGCGTTGCTTGTCCTCCAGCCTTGGTAACCTTCCATCGTTCCTGGTTCTTGGGTACCATGGTCCTCTCCTGGGTCAGTCCTCTCGGTGTTCCAGTGGCATCCTGGTCCTGTGAGGAGCAGGGAGGTAAATCACTAATTCTCCTTATTCCTCTTGGTGGGATCCAAGGTTCAACATAAACTTTTAAGACGATCCCTAGCAGGATTAAAGTCCTCCACAAGCAGGCAGAGGCAAGCTATTCAGAAAAACAAGGTCATGCTGCTTGCTTTTTTTTTTTTTCCTTTTTTTTTTTTTTTTTGGTGAGCACGGGCA
>JAOXJM010000003.1:14559789-14575126 GCA_026413425.1 Tringa solitaria
GGGGAGGGGAGGGGAGGGGAGGGAGAGGGGAGAGGGAGGAGAAGAAGAGGAGGGAAAGGAAGAACCTTGCATTTAAATACCGTGAAGGGTCTGTCTTGAGATGACAATGCCAGGAAGCGGGGAGGGAAGGCTCCCTCCATCCTCCTGGCACCCCCGGAGCTGCGGCACAGGGCCCCGTCTTATGCAACGTCCCACGCCGGGGTCTGACTCACGCACACTTACCTCACCGGGGACGGGGCTAAAAATAGGGTTTCATTCTCAACTCTGCGCAGCCGGGCTCCTCTGCCGCGCTTCCAAGAAGACCCTTGACGGGATTAAAATAGAGCGAGTTCTCTGCGCTTTTGTCTCCTGCCGGGGATGTCTGCGCTGCGCCCGGGCACTGGTGGTTTATTCTGGCGTCGTGGTGCGGCAGGGAAGGGGCTGGGTGCTTTTGGAGGCAGAGGAAATGCCGTCCTTCGCTCGCCTTATTTGCCAGCTGATGCCAGGCAGGGTGCCCTGAGGAGGAATTGAGCGGTGGGGAGGCTGGACGTGGGGAAGCCCCGCGGGAGTAGCTGGGTACAGCAGTTCCCGCAGCTTTGGGCAGGGATGCCGGGCTGGAAAGATGGGAAATCAGCCCCGGTCCGGGCGGGAGGAGGTTGCTGGTCCCTGGAGTAGGGATGCACCAGTGACTGTGGGAACAGACTTCCCTTAAAACCCTCTCTGCAGCCACAGCTCAGACCCGAGCGCTGCCCCGTGCCCCCTGCACCCCCCTTTCCATGCTCGGGGGTGCAGACCAGCCCTTCTTCCCCCATCAGCCACTCTTGAATCTCCTCTTGGGAAATGTCAGTGTCTGTGGCACGTGGGGCTGGAGCGAAGGCATCACCAGGGCTTTGTTCAGAGAAGGGCACCGGAGCTGGTGAGGGGTCTGGAGCACAAGTCTTGTGAGGAGCGGCTGAGGGAGCTGGGGGTGTTCAGCCTGGAGAAAAGGAGGCTGAGGGGAGACCTTCTCCCTGGTGTAGCCAGGGGGGGTCGGTCTCTTCTCCCAAGGAACAAGTGATAGAACAGGAGGAAATGGCCCCAAGTTGCACCAGGGGAGGTCTAGGATGGATATCAGGAAAAAATTCTTCATCAAAAGGGTTATCAAGGCTTGGGAGAGGCTGCTCAGGCCAGTGGTGGAGTCACCATCCCTGGAGGTATTTAAAAGCTGGACAGACATGGTGCTGAGGGTCAGTGGTGGTTTTGATCGAAAGGATCCAAAGTGCAGACTAGCGTCTCAAAAGTCAGAGAGAAAGTAAACTTCCAGATGAATTAGAAAACTTAAAAAATGTCTAGCAGCTGGTAGATCACTCTAATAAATTTTCTGGCTGGCCTGAAGAGCAAGTTCTGAAGCTTTGGTTGGTGTAATTGGGATGTAATTGGTACAGGGCTGCTTCCCCGCTGCTTCCTCAGCGTGTGAACCTTTGGCTGAGAGTCATTTATGTGGTTTGGAGATGTTTTTTCCTTACAAATTCTAACTTAAACAATTTGAGAGCGAAAAAGTGATATGTAAAACCGTACCCGCTTGCCTTCCATCTGCCTTGTTGAAAACACCTGTTTCTAGGCTGATTTATTTCACCTGGGGTTTCGGTTCAGGCCCATCTTTCAAATGGCATTTGGGATGAGCAGAGGGAACTGGAGGCTCCCTCGTGGAAGCACTAACCCAGGGCGTTTGCTGTCCCTATTGAGCCCGTTGGACACGCTCTCTGTAGGTTTACCATAATGATAGAGTTTCTTAAATATAAATCCTGAGCTTAAGGAGATCCGTGACCATTCATTGATTGCAGGGCTAACTTTACAGGGTATTTGTAGGGAATTGTAATTGGATTGTAACGAACACGTCTCCTCTCTAAAGCCACATAAAGACTTGTCTTCTTAAACTGCCTGCTCCTCCCCGAGGGCACAGGCAGGGCACGGTGCTTGTGCCCCGGTTATTTTGCCTCGGGCTTTCTGTCCTCGCAGCCTCTGTAAGCTCAGCCCTCATCCTGCAGCCACACGGGGACCAGGAACATCACCATCAATCACTTAACTTCATTTTTTGCATCACAAGAGCAGGAGGGCTGCTCTCCCTGGTCTGAGTTGATGGAGAGCATGGTGTTGGCATGGTCAGAACGGACCAGACACGTGCCACCAAGAGCAGAGGAGAAGGGTAACTTTGGGAATGGCTTGGTGGCAGGGGACGGTGGCAGCACCTCATACACCCCATACGTTGTGAGATGAATCTGAGCTTCTGCTTTGCAGAACAAGAGTTGGGAGAGGTTTTTGGGAACAGAGGTGGCAGGAGGCTTTGATGCCATGTGGATGTCTGAGGTGTTTCCCTGGTTGCTGCTAAATTGCAATCACCTGTTTGGTGTGATTAAGAAAGGATGCAAATGGCCTTGCAGGAAACCCCAGGGAAGAGGAAGGAGACACTGGTTAACTGTGAGACAGAGGAGATGATAACAGAAGGGAGGAAGGAATAAGAGAGAGAGAAGAACTAATTAAGGAAAGGTGCACCTTAGAATTTTTTGTTTAAAAAGTGGGACCAGGATAAGGGGCAGCAACAGGAAAAAAAGAGAAAAGTTTAAACATGGAGGGAACAAAGCTCCTAGACATGAGGACAGAGCAAAGGAGGAAAATGAAAAGAGAGGAGCTGATTTATGAAGCAGATGGAGAAGGACAGCCTCCTGTAGCCTGCGTTGTAACTGCATGTCCATGGTACCTGTCCTACATCCTCGTAACAGCACAGGGAAGGGTGTAGCCCAGGGATGCTGCTTTAGAGGCGCTGGAGCCTAATTACTACCTCCTGTTATTTGGGACAAGTGTTTTAAATTTGCATTCTGCCCTGAGAGGCATTGCTCCCTCTAATAATTCCTCTTGGTTTGGAGCTGGGAGAAGGAGATTTCTGAATGGCATAAAAGTAAGTCATGGGGCTTGGAGACGGGAGCAGAAATTGTACCTGTATGGTGGGAGCCAGGTGCTCGGTTTTCATGTTTCTTTAATGCTTTTTGGGGGGCAGAGGAGAAGCCTCTGCTGGGCTGTGCCTGCCTGGCCACCACCTGAACATGGAGTAGGGAGGGTTGGTGGAGGCTCCCTCCTTCACATCTGATTTTCATAATCACTGTGGGCCATATTCTGTGTTCTTTTGTGTTGGTTGTGCTGCTCCATGAAGCTAAACCAGCCAGAGAGTCCTGCAGGAGATTTTCTGTTTGTATAAAACTAAGAGAAACGGCCTTGATGCTTCCTACAGCATCTGGTCGTGGTTTGCTCTGGTGGAAGGAATGGACAGTGGAGGAGCAGGAGGGTCAGCACTCGCAAAGCCTGTGAGTTAGATGTGATTGACTATGGACTGGTTTACAAAGGTTCCCCCTTTCTCTTTGTGAATGATGAGGGAGCAACGTGGCCTGACGCTGCACTGGTTTCAGGTTTGAGAGTTCCCAGGGGCTTCTGTCCGGTCTTGCTGTGATCCATGCGCATCCCATGCCCGGATCCCACTCTCCCAGTTTCCTAACTGGGCCATTAACTAAACACAGAATAAATCCGGTGTGGGCAGTAAACTTCTTAAGCTGGAGAGCCCAGAGAAATCTTTGCATTGCTGGGGGGTGGTTTCTGTGCTGTAATTGCACCAAGGGAGGGAGTTTGAAGTTAATGCAAGGCGGGGGGTGGGAAATGCAAGACTGAAAAGGAGGAGGGAGGCAAAAGCAGGGAAATTCTTGCATTTCTTTATTATGCATTGGGTGCCTTAATGCAATCCATCCGAATCCTGTAGGGTGCAAGCCAAAGGGACAAGGTTAGGTGGGAACGTGCCTGTGGCACCCTGAGTGTTTGGTTTCTGCAAAAATAGGCTTTTTTTTGCAGTTAGCTGGCATCGAGTGGGGGGATGCAGGTAATTGTGGGGAGCGGGACCTCACCACTCACTGGAGGAAGACTGAGGCAGCTCTGCTGTGGTGTCACTTGAAACTATGGACACAAGCAGAGCTTTGTGGCCCCTCTGGACTTGGCGACCTCTTGCACCGGTGCTGGAGCTCCCTGCTGGGGTCCTCACGCAGAGTGAGGTGTTTCTACACATGGAGGTCTGTGTGAGCTGTGTGGGCAAACCCCATCAGATAGGGAGGGCAGAGCAGTTGCCAAGTGGTTAATCTGCTGCTGGGGTTGGTGTTTGGCCCTCTCCCATCCTGCTCTGAGGGTTTGGGGGATTGTCAGCTGAGGGCTTTGTTGCCTGTGGTCTGGTTGAGCAACATGCTCAGACGTTAGCTCCTGGCTGGGTGAGTGAGTTTGCAGCTTTACTGTGAGTAGAGGTCCTGTTATAGGCAATCTGGGGGGGGGGGGGGAATAGGCTACCTTCCCCCCAAAAAAAATCAGCCAATTCCCCCAAACTCCATTTGTGACCTGAAGGGAACGAGGACATCTTGGGAGTACAGCAGAGGTATAAAATCCATCTCTGGCCCCAGCGTGGTCTTTGCTCACTCTGCTGCTGTTACGTGCTGCTCCTGCCTGGAGCCTCCCGGGTCGGTTCTGTACCGTCGGAGCAAAGCAAATCACCCTGCGGCAGGTTTTGCTCAAAGCAAATATTCTCAACAAATCTTCATTCATTTCTGTGAAACTAGGGCTTGTATTTGCTCTCCTAGCACTCTCGGAGGGTTGCTGCTGTTTTTCTACAGAGCAGCCCATTTGTTTTTCCCTTTGACGGTAACCAGTTCACTGCTCACCTCTGTGAAGGTGCTTATCTGCCCAGGAGATGAGGTCTCTCCGTGGTGACCATGATCTGCAGTGGTGTCCCCTGGCACAAAATCCCAAAACCTGATTGATTGGCTTTTTTTACTTGAGGATCCGTGTCTTGCCTGGGCTCGCAGGCACAAGTCAGGTCATTTGGATGTGGAGGAATAGTACGGCTGATTGATACTGATATATCTAGGGCTGGTGCTCGATTCTGAGATATAATTAGGAGAAGCACCCAAAAATGTTGCTGCCAGCAATGAAACACAGGAATATATGGCTAGTAGGGGGAAAAAAAAAAAAACAAACTCTTTCAGTGAGATTTGAGATCACAATTGCGAATCTTGGGAGATTTGAGCCACCCCAACAGCTGATGATAATTTTCATAGTTACAGAGTTTTTAGGGGAAATGATTTTACCTTTCTTCTTTTGGATAACCGTGTTTACGTGACAGTGGAAAGCTTCTTCAGGCAGCGTATTGCATTCATTTAATGTCACACGTGAAACACAGAAATCTGAATTGGAAGCTCAAAAAAAACCCCAAGACAACCTCATAGAAGCGTTTCTCCATCTTTTTCTAAT
Organism: Tringa solitaria; assembly: GCA_026413425.1. Classification (NCBI taxonomy): domain Eukaryota; kingdom Metazoa; phylum Chordata; class Aves; order Charadriiformes; family Scolopacidae; genus Tringa; species Tringa solitaria. The sequence continues at coordinate 14,565,082 of JAOXJM010000003.1, forward strand.
CCTCTGAAAGGTGAATTGGTAGCTCTTGCTGAGGGAGCAGCGTGCTTGAAGATTGTAAAATAACTTGTGGAGTCTCCTTCAAGCCCACATTTCAAAGTCTTCAGGTCTTGACGAGCAACTTCTCCCACTTCCCTGATTTTTGTCCCTGGAACGAGGAGCTTTGCTCTGCATCAAGTGACAGAGATGAGGCTAGGATGGTTTTACAGCCACTTGCAAATACAATTATGGAGTTCTGTGGGCATTTCTCTCCTGGCCCCGCCACGGGACTGTTGCAGGGTGGATTTGGATGTGCAATTGTTGGAGCCTTGAGCGTTCCTGCCTGGTTTCACCCGGCTCCCTGGGGCTCCCCAGGCACCGTGGGGAACAAGGACTGTCTGGCCCTGGTTGCTTGCTCAGCTGTTGATGATGCTCCAGCTAAACCATAAGTTTAATATCTTGCTTAACTGCTGTACTTTGATTAAAGAGCGCTCAATCTAAAGGAAATTTCTCTTCAAAGCAGCAGAGCAGTACGTGGTTAATTTGCACAGGAGGAACTTGGGCGGCCCCAGCGCCGTGCTCTGGGAAGTGCCCAGCATGGATGGCTTGCGTGCTGGCCAGGAGGGAGCCGACACGTCCTCTGGGTTCAGGCTTCTGTAGAAAAGTTGGCGGTGCTCTATCGGAAGTTATCTGGTGAGGGTGCAGAGCATGAATCAGTCTGGATTTCTCTAATGGCTTTCTAGCCAGAGTCCTCGAGCAAATATGTACTTTTTGCATCATAACAGCTGTTGCCCTTTCTGCCAGTTTCTAACACTTGCGGTTCCCGGCTTGGCTTTAGTACTTACTTCCACCCAGAGTAAACAAATCCCACCCATGTTATGTTTTTTTTAGAGGAAAGCAAGGATCTGTGCGTGAAACGTTGGAACAGGGGATGGGAAACGTAGGATGCCTGTTAGTAATGTGGTCAAGCGTAGCTATTGGGAAGCATGAGCTCCCCACCGCACCTTCCCTGCTCACGAACCCAAGCCTAATCCTTATGGTGCAGGACAAAAGGACAACATTACTGTTAATATAAAGTCATCCTTGTTTAAAACAAGGACGTGAGATAGCTTCGTGGCATAAACATTAAGAAGCGTAGCTGTGTTTTCTCCCTTAAGTTTTCCTGGGAAAAAGCATTCTTTGTCTTCATGCTCTGGGGTCTCGGAGAAGCTGGACTCGTAGATGTCTTCTGATGTCTTGCGTTTGTGACTGATTGAGGGAGCACTAAGTAATTAGGTCTCTGAGTAATAAATGCTCCAGGGAGAGTGTCTGGAGTGACAAGTTCGATGGCAGTGACAGGGCAAGATACTGAGCAGGGATTCGGGGATGGTCGGGGTGGTGACGGAGCAGATGAGAGAGCACTTCTGCTCCTCTGATCCAGAAACTGAGAGGAGGAGGAACTCTGTAGTGATCACTAATAGCTTCTCCCCTCACTAAGAGGAGTAGGAATGCAGGAGCTCTCTTTCCTAACCGCATTTGTATGAGCTACTTGTATTTTAATGATACTCAGTATTTGCACGTCTCTTTTTTTTTTTTTTTTTTTTTCCCTCCAGTAATGCATTTTTCCACTGTGTAAGGCCCTTAAGTGGGTTAAGAGCAAAAAAGTGAAGATCTCCTATATTTTGATTTAGGCACATAGTGATTTCTGCATCTGCTGTAGTAAATCTGGCGTGACCGGAGGCTCGATTGACCTTTGTATCCTGGGCTGATCTGGAGCCCGTTGGAGCCCGTAGGGAGGTGCCGGTTGACTTCAGTGGTGTTTGCAGCTGCCTGGAAGGGCACAAAGCAATACATTTGAGGAATGGCAGTCAAAAGCTTTCCTGTGACTGTCCCTCTCCCTTTATCCGAAGGGAATTCCCTGCATTTGGAAAGATTGTTCAGTCTGGGGAACTGCAGCCAAGACAGTGAGCCCCACAGCAAAGGTCCCAAGAGCTGTCGTGGTAATGAAGGAGCAATAGGGACGCTCTTTCCCTGGCAGCAGTCCCGAAAGCATTGCTCTATCTAGTCCCTTGGGGGGGGGGGGGGGGGAGGAGAAAAAAGGAAAAGGCTTTATACCTAAGAACAAATGGCCTTGAAAGGCAGCTAATGCTGGAAAATTGGCCAAGGGGAGGCTTGCTGTTGAGAGGTTGGTGGTGCCACTGTCTGGTCCCAGCCTCAGATGAGCAATATGAGTCAGGAACAAACCGAAACCAGGGAGCAAGGGGAAGGTAGGAAGGAAAATACAAGATGTGAGAAAAGTACAGACAGTGATGTGTAGTGTTTTGCATAATCAGAGGGGTTATTTTGAGCCCTTTTGCATTTTACCTTGGGTTTTCATGCCTCTTGACTCTCCCGTGAGATTCGCACCCGACATATCCCCGCAGCCCTCTGCCACGAGGAAACTTTATTAAAACTCTGATTCAGTCAAAAGCATGACCCCTTTCCCATGGGTCTGACCCGTCCTGGCGACCTGACCAAAGGGATGTATACCCCAGCTGATGTAAGAGACACATCTCAAGTTCATCTGAGATTTCCCAATGATTTGAACAATTCTTCTCAGAAAACCCTATCTGATAGACAAGCGCTGCCTGGTGACCATTAATAGCACCTCAGAGTCATCTGTGGCTATTTCCTCACATCACATGCACGCGTGAAACACTTGAAGAAAGGACTTGCAAAAGAAAGTAAGAAGCTTTTTAACAATTATTTGGACAAAAATTTTTGTTGTGATCCCTCTCCTGGTTCAACCATAGTTAGCAGTAGCCGGCCAGTCTGCGCCGTTAAATGTCAGGATGACTCAACTGGTGTTGGGATCTGCTGGGTCAGGAGGGGACGGGTTCACGCCTGGGGCAGGAGGCTGCTGGAGGTGATGTCCTGGGGAGAAGATGATCTGCCGAGCTCCTGTCCCTGCTCTCTACCCAGTTGGCAACCACGGGACCTGGGAAGCTCTTGGAAGGACATTGGAATAACCTGGGCATCCTGCTGGTTTGCTCGCCCTCCCCAAAACCAGCTTGTGTTCTTGAGCACACTAGTGAGCTTCAGCAAGTGGTGTAGCTGTTGTTTCCCCTTGATCTGTCGCTGGCCACGTGTCTTTAATTTAAAGCCTTTTAAATTAAATTTAACTTAACCTCAGCTCCTGTAGCAGCTCCCCCTGAAATGCTTTGCAGTCCCCTGGATGTCACAGATACCGTGAGGGACACCAGGCTTTTCTTGAGCCAGGGTGAGGAGATTTGAAAGCACTGCTATCAATTAAATAATTAAATGGATACAAATGAGCTTTTCTTGGGATTTTGTTTAGCTGGTCCTTGGGTGGAAAAAAAGTAGGTGGCCTGAGAAGACCAGCGTTCTGCCTGGTCTCATTCCTCTTTGAAAAGGGTCTTCTGAATTTCTCACTGCCGGTGTTCTGCATCACCATCAATAATTTATTTGGGGGTTTTCTCTTCAACAAAGGGACCTTTTCTTTCACTAGGCCCGTGTTGGAGGCCCATCCTTCTGGAAAACCCAGCTTCTACCCCCCAGCCCCATTGGAGACTTGCCACCGATTCCAGTTTGGGGTTTCTCTGACTTGCCACTGAAAAACAGTGTCAGAGTCCCTGAGAGTTGGGGACAAACCTGGGAGTTTTGTGGCTCTGCTCCCACCGCAGGTGAATTCCCGTGCTCAGAGATGCAATGCTTTTCTGCCTCAGCCTTATGTCCCCTGCCTCTTGTGTCTCCCAGGAGGGCAAGGAGCCTTCAGCTCCCTTGGCTGCAGTGAATATACTAATTTTCCTTACAATAACCCATCTATGTTAGGTTATATAATGATAGATTTATGCCATGCATAATTTTGAAAGCTTTTTTAGCAGCTTTTGGAGAATATTTGTGTTTCCTGATGAGGTCCCTGGGTGCCAGGTCTGTGCTGGAGGCACCACCTCATATTCTTGGAGGTACTTCAGGAGTGGCTGGGCACCGGAGGGTCCATGGAGCAGGAGGACGGCAGCCCTGGCACACTGCAGTGGGAGCTGAAGCTGTGCTTGCTCCTTCCCGGAGCTCGTTTTTGGCTGGTCTTTCCGGGACTGGTTTTCGTTTTGGGCTGTCAGTTCACCTGCTTAAAAAGTTAGACTCAGACACCTCATTAAATATTATTATTATTTTTGTCTAAACATGCGCTCTTCCTTGTAAAGCTGCTTTTCAGTTCTTTTTTTCTAAGCATTACAAATAGATAGCACGGGCGAAAGTTTTGCAGAGATATTTCATTATTAAAACAGGGCAATTCCTGCTGTCTTTCCCCCTTTTTTTAATTTTATTTTGAGCTGATGGGAACTGCTTGGAAAAGATAGCTGGGGAAGTTAATCTTGGAATAGCAAATGCCGCTGAAGGGAGGGAGGAAGAATGGTCCTTTCAAAGAATCATTGACCTAAATTGCACTTTAATGCACATACCGTGCTGTCCACACCACCTACGTGTCTCCAGGAATACTGCTAAATAACAAGCACTAAATGTTTAGTCATTTCCTGCATCACGTTTGCAGGAGCCGGTGGCTGGGCGCCATTGCCATATGTAAGTGCACTGCAGTTCAAACACTTGGTTTCCATATCAGCAGCTGCCGGGTTTAATCTCCTTTTGGGAAAGGTGCCACCGGGAGGGAGCCTCGCAGCGAGCCCCAGGTTAATGTTTCAGCCGGCTTTTCCGCAGAACTTCCAGCGAAGGGCCGGGGGTGACGCCTCCCGAAGCCTCAAACCCTTGGTTTTTTCCAAGCCCGCCGTGGGAAAAGCTGGCTGGGGGATGGAGCGGGCAGTACATGGGGCTGGGCTGCAGGAGACAGCTTTTTTTCTTTTTTTTCTTTTTTTTTTCCCCTTTCTTTCCATAGCGAGGCTTTTAAGGAGGTTTTATATTAGTATTTTATGAACCTTGCGTGTTTACGGGCCGGGTGGCGACGAGCCCCGCAGGAAATAGCGGTGGCCGCTCTGACCTGTGCGGTCCAGGCTCCCTCGGTCCCAGGGATGCCGGTGTCTCCTGCCTGATGGGGGTCCCACGGTCCCCCCTCGGGGACATCGGTGCTCCCCGCATCCCCCCCCAGCTCATTCCCCCCTCCTGCACCCCTGGGAGCGTCGGGAGTTCCGTAGCCTTTAACTTTTACCCAGCCTGGCAGGGAAGATGTGATCTTGCCCAGAGAGGTTTGCCGTTGGCCTTTCAGGCTGGCATCGGAGCAGGTTTCTGTCCAAGGAATTGAGGGCTAAATTCTCTCTCTCTCTCTTTTTTTTTTTTTTTTTTTTTTTTTTTTTTTAAGCGTCTGCCTTCAAAATGGTGACTGCTTCTCACTTGAAGTTCAAGGTAACAGATGGCTGGAGCTCAAAGACATTAGTTAAAAGCTATAGGGTGTTTTTCACCACATGTCTTGCTAGTTTCCCTACTAAAAAAAAAATAAAATAAAAAAATAAAAAAAAATCTGTGTGAGAGCCCTCCAACATGGCAGGCCAAATCTGACCGTCTGTTGAGATCACTTTATATAATCTCTACATACCATAAAGTGGCCTTTTTAAAAAGGCAGGGCTCCTCGCTGGGTGATTCCCTGAGCTGCGGGAGCCTGCAGCATCCCGCTCCTCTGCAGCATCCCCGCCGTCCGCAGCCAAGCAGCAGCTCTGTGCAAATATTTGACTTTTTGGGGTCTGGAGAAGGTTGCGGGGGGAAAGGGGGGGAATGGGGAATCTGCCCAAAGCACCTTTCAGATGGGCTGTGCGGGGGCCCGGGGATTCGTGTGCTTATTCAGGGCGTAGTAAGGGCTCATGAAATAGCGTGCACCTTCTGTGCGGCCCCACCAGCGCTTTCAGTCTCATTTAGCAGAGGGAACAAGCAGAAATCTCACAACTCGAGTAAGAGCATATGCTCTGGGAGACCTCGCTACGTTGCATAAGCCTTCCCATTAAAGGAGCTGGCTTTGCGAGCGCAGCACATGAGTCAACAGCACAGCTAGACTTGTAACGTGGGAGTCACACCTACTCTTGGCTGCAGAATTATCCAGAGAAACAGAAGGTTAATAGGAACAAAATAAAGACTGAGGAACCCTTAAAGGTTAGTTACAGGATTTGATTCAATTGGCAAGAGGGGACAAAAAAAAAAAAAAGGTAAAAAAAAGGAAAGGAAACGGGTCAAGCCAAGGGAGAGAGAGGAGAGTAATGAGAAGCCACGTTGTCTGTCTCCTAAGGAAAGACAGTTCAGTTTAGATCAGTTAAAATGTGATCAATAAAACATTTTTTTTTTTTTTTTTCAAATTAGCTAGTTCTGCAGAGGGTCATTATTGATTACGGCAAGAAAAAGTCACTTGACTAATGAGAGAGAGAGAGAGTGGAGTGAGCTCCAGGGTGCTGGAGAAATACTAACGCTGCATGAAAGCAGCTCTGCAGGCCAGGGAATGGCTCCCCAGAGCACGGAAACACGGGCAAAGGGAGCACCCGACCCGGAGCATCAGCAGCAGGGATCCAAGCAAGGCTTTGCTTCGGCCTCTAGAGAGCCTTATTTTGTGTTGGGGCATTTTAGAAATTAAAACCAAACGAGGAGCACGTCTGTCTCTATGGTACCTGGAGAGTCCGAGCATCTCTGCTCCAGGCAGACCACTGCCCAGCACCGGGGGGAGAGGGGGCTCAGCCCCCAGGCTGCACAGGCACCCAATTCTCATTAGTTTGACCCGTGTTAAGTGCCTAATTACCCCTAAGGACCCGGGGCTGCCTGGACTGCTGGAGTTAGCAGGAGCAGCCGGCTGCAGCTCTGTGTAAGGGCTCTGATCCGAATCTCGCTGCAGCCGGTGGAAAGGCTCCGAGTGGGCTCGGGGTCAGGATCAGGAAAAGGGATATCCTGGGCAGAGCGCTCAGCCGTGGGGTTTTCAGTTTATGAAGATGTTCCATTGAGCAAAACCCGTCCTGATACCGAATCCTTACTGCGGGATGGAGCCAGTTTCCATATAAATTAATTGAGGGCATTGCATTTTTATTTTGTCAAGAATTTGGTGACCTCACTGGCCTCGTAAGGAAAAAAAAAGAAAGAATACAGAAAGTCGTGTTTAGTTTCCAGGGTGTTATCTTTGGTTTTTTTCCCCCGTAAGAAACCAGACTTCCCGTGGCCAAATGGGGTGTTGCTCACAGGGAAGACCTGAGTGCTTGAGGTTCACCTCAGCCCTAAATCTGTGCTGTAAAAATCGGGGATTACCAAGATGGGAGTGGAAAAAAAAAAGAAAAAAAAGAAAAGCTGTGAGGGCTCAGAGCTTCTGATCAGAATCTATAGAAGAGGCTGCCCTGGAACTGCTTTCGTTATTACATTGGTTTCTTGGCTCTCCTCCACGTATACCAAGGTCTAAGTGCAACATGTCCGTGGGGGAGGTGTTGGGCAAGAGAAGTGATGTTTCATCCCGCGCTCTCTGTGCTCTTGCAGAGGGAGAGATCGTCTTGTGATCAAGGCACAAGACCAGGAGTCAGGCGATCTGGGTGATTGCAAAGTTTGATTTGCCAATATTAGTTGACAGTTCCGACACCTCCGAACGCCGAGGAGCTCCGGGAATGTGCAGGTTGCCTGCTGCCACGAACGCAGCGTGGTTTGGGGTCTTTGTGCTCTTCTTGTTGCGTGAATAACTGCTTGATGGATTCAGCAGAATAATTTACTAGTGATGCACTCTGCTGTGATGGAGCCAGGGAACGTTTAATGTTAGCCTGAAGCTTTTGAAAATGGCTGTTAGGACTGATTTGCCCAGGATAGGTGTAATGGAGGAAGATGGAGCAGATCAGAATGGCTGGTCTCCACCTGCATCCCAAGCAAGAGGGCACTTGCATGGTGCTTGAGGTAATGAGGTAATGAAAATCCAATCTCTCTTCTGAAGGTCGCCTGAGCATCTTTCTTAATGCAGAAATCCCACCGCTTGCCATCTGTCCTGCTGTAGGTGCACATGGGGAGCCACCTCACTGTGCCCCTGCGTCAGCGTGTGACACCCTGACGGGGGTCAGGCTGTGGAGGATGAGGCCATGGAGCATCTTCCTCCTGGTGAGGCGTGTTTGGGCACGAGGTCTCACCCCGTCCCTTCCCCTTCTGGGGCTTTCCCTCACTCCAGCCACAGTGGGAAGTGGACAATACTTCTGACCAAGCATCTGACCAAGCTTCTCTTCTGACGTACGAGGCCACAGAGTGGGAGGAAGGCTGCCCTACACAGTCACCGGGGTGAGGTAGGACTTCTGTAGGCAAGGTCAATGCTTCTCTCTTCCCCCTGCAGACCAGGGATTATGGATTTGGTGGCAGATCCTGTGTGGCTGGGGGTCCCCGGGGAGAGGAACCCCATGTCTGTGCCTGCTGCCCATCGCCGCCTCTCCTGCTGCGTGGTTTGGCACTCAGCCCTCTTTGAGCACTCCAGCGCAATCCCTGCCTTTCCCCAGCATCTGCCACGGGGTCTGGCACGGGAAACTGCTCAGTTTTTTTCCCTAAATCTGGCTGAGCCATCTCCCGGGAAATGGGAGTCGAGTCAGCTTGCTCGCTACCCTGCTTGCATCAGGCAGGTGGGGAGTCACAGCCCCTCTTCAGCTCAAGACATACAGAGGAGCTTCCATCCCCAAAATGCATAGGTTTTTAACATTTCACAGGGAGGAAAAAAAAAAAAGGGTGTTTCCTTATAGGGGAAAACAAAAAGGTAAAATTCAGTAAATCAAATTGGCTCCTCTGTGCCCTCTTTTTGGGGGGGAAAAAAGAAAAAGGTAAAATTCAGTAAATCAAATTAGCTCCTCCATGTTTTCTTTTCGGGGGAAGACTGGAGAAGCTGGTAGAGGATAGACAGGAAGGAGAGATCCCAGCAGGAGAGGTCCCACGTGGCGTTCCAAGGAGGCGAGAGCCAGAGCGATGCCTTGGCCGCAGGCACCCTCCCTGCCCTGCCCGGCTCCAAACCACCCGTCTTGTGATCTCTTTTTTTTTTTTTTTTTAATTCTTATTATTTCAGTCCCATGATTTTGTTTTCGCTGTTCCTAATTCTTTGCCTTGGGGAAGGGAGGCAGGGAACAGCACGGGATTTGTGCAGCCATGGGTTTTCTGGGTGTCGCGGGCCATAATCTGACATTTAGCCGGGGAGACGTTGCCATCCAGGCTGCAGAAATCTCATTTTGTGATACGTGGTGGGTAGCACAGGTTCTCCTAACGAAGCTGCCCTTTCGGCGTAACTAGTGGATTCACTTCCATTCATTTCACTGTTTCACTTCTTTCCTTCTCTTTATCCAAGCAGTGAAAAATCAATCAATCATCAGCCTCACAGCAGAGATTGCGGCGTTGTGTTCGGGCTAGGGCAGTTGCTAAGACATCTTGGAGGAGTACGAGAATGTACTTGGCCAATGACAGGTAAAGATTAAATCCTGCATCATGCTGAGTCTCCAGAATGGACGGGATTACATTATTTCCAGTTAATTTTAATGGCACTGAGAGAGAGAGTTTTAAACTTACACGGTGCTTTTCATACTAAAAAGTCCCAGCGCAATTTACCGGCAGAATTTGATACAGAAACTGTCTGTAGAGATAAAATATGACAATTGAGTGGTAGCACTGGCAATAAAAGTAAAGAAAGAAACCCTCTATTCTGGACGCTGGGGGAAGGGGGCATCCAGACAGATGTAGGTATGTACCGACCCACGCCACAGAACGAGCATTCGCTTCTGAATTTCATCTGAAAGCGAGCTCCGAAGTGCCCACCTGACCCCTTGCTGACCTCCTCCTGTGCCAGCTTCCTCCGCTTCCCCATCTCGCTTCCCCCACGGGACGCAGTTCCCCTCCATGACCAGGCTGACCTGGAAGTGTCCCCAGCCCTGAGTCACCCTCCTCCTCCTCAGCTGCCCTCCCTACGTGGCCGGGAGCAGGCTCTGGGGGCTTTCCGTGCCTTGGGTTGGAAAGAATTAGAGAATCACAGAATGCTATGGGGTTGGAAGGGACGCCTAGAGTTCATCTAGTCCAACCCCCTGCCAAAGCAGGGTCACCCAGAGCAGGTCCCACAGGAATGTGTCCGGGGGGGTTTTGAATGTCTCCAGAGAAGGAGACTCCACCACCTCCCTGGGCAGCC
>JAOXJM010000003.1:14616737-14636469 GCA_026413425.1 Tringa solitaria
TGTGCCGCCGGGGTGGGCAGCAGGCGTGTCTGCCCCTGCTGGGTGGGCTCCTAGGGAGGCGGCCGGGCCAGCCTGGCCAGCGGGCTGTGCCCCCATCAGCCTTTGTGTGCTAATGGGGCCTCGCTGGTACGGGCCCACGCTGGTAGTGCAGCTCGGGAGTGTGCTCCGAAGGCTTGTTTGGGACATCAGCATGGCTGGGCCCACGTTAGCATAATGCAAATAGGGTCTTCAGCGACTTTCTCCCATTTGACTCTTTTTCAGTGAACTTCAGTAAGTGCTTTAAATGGTTGCTGCTCATGGGTCTTCTCTCAGATTTTTCTTATTCCGATTGCTGGAACCTATGTCAAATAATCTACTTTCTCTTAAGGTATGCGCTAAGAAGTACAACTTCCAAGCCTAACAGCAGCAGACTGCTGAACTTGGGCCTACTTATCTGCTGATCTGCCTGGAGCAGATGAAGGAAGGGTGTGGGAATCCTCCTACATGAAGTTTTTCCACTGTTGAACAACATAAAATGTGGCTTGCTTAAATGGCTTGTTTGGCTTCGGCAGTGTCCTGTTCTACGGATGCATGTGACGGAAAACATTCAAAGAGACAAGCTGGAATTTGGAAGCCCTTGCAGGGAGGCTGGAATGGGAAACAGGTGTACCTTTGGTTTTGCAGGGAGCATAATTGCCTTGAGAAAGCTGATGTCCTTAACCTTAGTTGAGCAGACCTTCAGTGTGGGCTTTTTTGCTTTGTTTTTTAAGCTGTTCCTTTAATATTACTGAGTATTTTTATGAATGGATTTATTTGTCAGTTGAATGAGTTACTGGGTAGGAGAAGGGCTCTCATTCTCTTGCAGTTTTACACGATCCCTGTTACAGTGACTAGCTGACAAAACGTAACCAAGCTCTTGTGTAGCTGAGGATGTTAGCACTCTCTGGGCTTTGTGATAATCACGTGAAATGGGTCTGCCCTCAAAAAAGGTAACTCTTCCTCTGCCTGGTTGTGTTAGGTGGAAGCTCCAGGACTAACCCAAGAATGCCAGAAGCCTTTTCTTTTACACACAGTAGTGGATGCCACCACCTCTGGGCTTGGATTTCTAAAAATGGAACTCTGAAATTGTTGAACAACCTCAATCTGTGGCTGCTGAGCTGATGCTGATTGGTGTGTTCATGCGACTTTGGGCACTGAGGTTATTCTGCAGATTTTTTTGTCTTATGGAGCCCTGGATGGGGATGGCGCTTGACAAAGTACTACTTTGCTGTGCTATCTGTTTAGTACCAGCAGCATGTCTCCTTCAGGGAGCTGCCTGTGGAACCATTCTGCAGATATGTGGAGTAGTACAGAATTTTTCTAGTAGTTGCACTTCAGCTTAGTCCATCTCAGTTGTCTCAAATGGTAAAAGTACTCCTGAGTAAAGCTGACATCTGCATCCAGCTGGCTTTGCTGGGGGTTGCATCTTGCAAGGTTTCGACCACACATTAGGATCACACCCAGACATTTATCTGAGTAAGTGTCATTCAAACAGCCTTGCAAAACTGAGTGAAATAAGGAAGTTGTTATGCATAATGACACAGCCTAGTTAGCTGTTTTAGGTTTGGAAGTAGCAAGCCATGTGTCTGAAGTTTTTAATTAGGGAATCTGGTGACTCCTCGCAAAAAAACAGTGTGAGGGGATTGGTTCAGTTTTCTATTGTTGGTTTAAAAAAATAATAGCATGAGCTTCAATTATCAGCACAGCATTGCTGCTTACAGGAATAGTGTCATCCATGGCACAAAGAGCTAACTTCTGGTTAGTTGCTTCATTGACTGACTTTAGTTCAGAATAGGTGTTTGGAAATGAGTGCCGGAAAAGAGTAACTGCTCTCTGCAGGCCAGTTAATGGTTTGGATGGATGTAGCTGTCAAGTGGTGGGATTCCATAAAACTAAAATGTAAGGAATGACACAGCAAGATGCTAATCCTATAGAGTAACTCTAAAAGCTGGATTACATACCAGGAACTTGGTATGGCTTAAAGATTGCCTTCTGTCTAACAGAGGGCCGTTACCAGTCTTCTGACAACAGTGAGTTTAATCTAATATAAATCTCTAATGTAATCTATGCCAATCAAATCAGGCATATGTAACTGAAGGAAAAACTCAAACCAATTACACAGGAGGTTTGATACTGCCACTGAAGTGGAAAGGCCACGCAAGGCAGACAGTCTAGTTCTAGAATAATCTTTTTTTAGGCTGCTAGCTGGTTTGGGCCATATTTATTCCTCCAGTGTAAACAAGCACTTAGTTTGTAAATCAGAAGAAAGTCAGTTTGACTAGAAGGTTTAAAAACAAACCTTAGTGAAATGTAGTTATAGCTGGATGCAACTAATGCAGCTTCTGCTTTGCTAAGGCTCCGTATTAGTCACTGTCTCTAATTAGATATTAAGCATAAGTTTTCCGTATGCGTGAGTAAACTTGCTCACAAGGGAGGATATCATTTCTTCCTGCTCCTAATTTCCATAATGTAGATGGCCTATGGCTCTTATTCAGAGAAACTGCATGTCATCCCGGTATCGCATCTTGAATTGTTAGCTTCTTATCTGAAGGCTTGAAATGGCCATTATTTACTGGAGACTCTGGTATCTTCTCTCGTTTGCGTCTCGTGTCTGTTAACAGGCTTTCCTCAGCCTTGCTGTGGAAGCTGGGAGTCCCAGCCACACTTGGTGTGGGGAGGTTGGAGAGGCAGCTCCACCGCCATCTGACGCAACTGAAACATGACTCAAGTAAACTGACTCTGCTTCCAGGCTGCAGGCAGGGCCTGCTGGTGAATGATGGGACACTTGTGCAGTTTCAGAAAAGTGCTGCATGGAAGAGTGGCGTTTTCTATTGTGAAGTCTTGCTGGAGGACTAGTAGATTGATCCTTGATGCAGGTGGTTTGGTACTGGAATGTTGAAGCTTGATAGCCTGATCCTCAGCAAGCAGGAGAGGAGCACTGGAGGGGTGGGAGGGAGTCAGACTTTCCTGATACAGTTGTCAGGTTTAAGAGCTACACTCAACCTGTTCTGTTTGTGGTGACAGGATAAATAAGATCCCTTTCTAGGATTTGTGTCAAAGCCTGAATTAGCATGGTTTGGTTTTTAACTTTGGAATATCTGAAAAGTCTTTGAATGAGGCCTTGGTTTCTTGAGAGAGGCAATTCTTGAAGCGCCTCTCAACAAAAGATTCGTTTAGCCATTCAGGAGCTGTAACTTCCTTCCGTCCTCTGGACTGTTATAAGTAACTTTGACTTCAAGAAGCCACACTGGAGAAGTGTGGGAAAAGATTGCTCCAAAGAGCTTTGCCGCTGCTTTAGTGCCTTCTGAAACACCCAGGTGGGTCATAAATAGTGTATGTTGTCACTTCATACACAGAGTAGTTACGCGAGAAGGTTGATACGTAAGTGGAGTGTTTCTTAGTTGCAAAAGTCTCATAAATGGATTGCTTCACTTCATTAGGTAATAATAAAGCTAATATAAGGTGACTCATTCTCCAGTTTATACTCTTTCTTTGAGGTGCTGCTTGCTGTACCCCAGATGGTCTGCAAAAGGGGACTCAGAATTTATTTCTTCCATCATGGTCTTGAGTTCCCATATAGCACACCTGGAGAAAGATGCTTTCCTGACTATCAGAGGTCTGAAATGTCCTAAGATCTTATATGACTGACTTCTACATAGAAACATGCCTTTTTCAGGTCTTGTTTCACTGCTGTGTGGTAGGTACATGATAAGCAGTCCGTGTCTTCTTAAATATTCCATTGAAGTCAGAGTTGGGGAAATAATAATAATGCATTTTCTTGTCAGATACCACGATTTTGCTTTCTGCAGCAATCATTCATGGGAGGGCTGTTGTAAAGCCTTTCAAGGGACTGTTGGATCACAAGGGCTGAAGCTTCTAGAGTTCAAGCTTCTAAATGTGATTACAACAAGCAGCTGCAACACTGAAGTATTTCAAGAAAGAAGCAAGAGTTGATACGTCCATATGTGATGCACTTCTTGGTTGAGCCTATGAATGTTGCAGAGGAGGCTTAGTGTAGGGGTAGATTTATATAATGCTAAAATGGCTCTGCTTTTTTTTTTTTTTTAAGAAGAGATTTGAGAGATGCAGTGTTTTTTTAGTGTGAAAAGAAAGAAATTTAGGGGTGAACAGCAGGGCTTAAGGTAGGATGCTGGTTCAGGTAGATTGGGAGTGTCCAGGCTGGGATCTGTACTCCAATGCTGTTGTCTCCTAGTCAGCTAATCTTGTTGGTGATCTTTTCTAGATGGCTGAAAAGTATTAGGAGTAAAGATTAATAAAATATTGTTGTGTAGTAACAAAGCCTATATGAAGAAATATGTCCTCTAACAGTAATGAATGGTCTTAGCTTTATGAGATGCAAGCTAAAGGCTGCTATCGTTTTCTGTTCATCTTGTGCAGGCTGTGGAGTCAAAATCTGGTAGCTGTGAATGGTGGTTGAGGACCATGTGGATGCATCATTGCAGGCTGCGTGCTGTCCGGTGCCGGCAGGAGAGAGCTACTGCTCTAGCTGAAAAGAAAGAAGAGGGAACACTGGTTCTACTGCTGCAGTTTGTGTTTTGCCTTTAATGGTTCCTTTAATGTGTTGAAATGAATTTTTAAGGAAGATACAGGAAGCAGGAGTACCAGTCTTGCCCTCCATTACTTAATCAAGCTGTTTAGAGCTTGGTGCTGACGGTCTGGTAAGCCTAACTCCCTGGAAGCTGGCAGTCTTCTGGCTCTAGCTTATGGCTATGGAGAGGCAGAAGCAGCCATGGCATGGTTTATTTTGATTTGGGCTTTATATTTTTTTTTTTTGACTCAAGACAACTGGAAATGGTAGGTTTAGTAAGCAGCTTGTTTTAATATTAACTAAGTATTAAAATAGACTGCACTTGCATCCTTTTTGTGGTTCTGGAATGTTAGGTGACAGTAAGTTAAACACATGCCTGACCCTCTGGGAGGTGAGCTGTACCTGTAAGTGACATGCTGTTGTCTCCTTCCACAGGCAAGGCTTCACCGGTTGCTGGCTGGCAAAGCTGCCCATGGAGTAGTGGTGGGCTGAGGGAGAGGGCTCAGACCCAGAGTTATGGGTAAAAAGCAGAGTTTGTGCTTGTTCTTTGGCATGTATGGTGGTGTCTCAGAGCACACACCAAAGCTGGTGTGTTACAGGTGGGCCAGGCTCGGACCTGGTGGTGAGATGGAGAGTGCAATTCATAAATGCTGCAGTTTGTGCAAGAGTTAGTGCTAATGCTGGATAGAAGGTGAGCTGAACCCACGCTGATTCATGCAGGTGTTGGCCCTGTACTGGAATACAGAGCAGGGGCTTAGTTCAGTCTGGAAGCAGTCTCGCTCCTCTGAATAATTCTTATCCAACATCAGTACTCAGGCAGGTAAATGGGTTCATATTGCACTCAAAATCACGTGCTTGGGTTCTCCGGGAGCTTGGAGTATTGAGAAGAAAGCATTTCTTAAACTAGGAGGTTTAAAGACTAGTCCTGCAGGTTCTTTCTGCATGTGGCCTCTGAAATTTGGTCTGTTTAGTCTCTCCCTCTTATCTTTCACAGTGGGGCTAGAGTTAACTTTGTTCTGTGACCTTCAGCAAACAGTTTGTATTAATGCTGTATGGTTGTGTGACCTCAGAGCTAATGGCTTAATTCATAATCACGTCTAGCACACAAGGCTGATCTTCCAGGAAGGCCTGGATGAAGTACGGTGTCTGTCTACTGGAATATTCACGCGTGCTGAAAACAGATGCTATTGCTAGATTTGAAAGCAACTGCTCTTGCTGTCCTTGATGAGTGTTTGAGCAACGCTTACTGTGTGTGACAACAGCCAAGCACTTTCAGATTGGCAATTGAAAAATATTTCTGTGCTTATCAAACTTGTTATAAAGCCGATGCCTATTTTAGAAGGAGAAAGCATCATATTGTGAACGCACAGTGATAGGGCTGAGTAATCTGTTCAAGGGGGGTTGGGGGGAGTCTGATTCAAATAGAATCGCCTACTAATAAAAGCATATTCTTGTTCTGCTGTGTGAGTAGCTTTTGCATATGAATACTCTTAGATGCAGCTGAATTCCTGGCTTTTTTCTTCTGTAGAGGTAGTAAACAGAAGCCCTCTGAGTTCTGGGTTTAGGGAGCTGTTTCTGGGCCAAGACAGTTGGCTACAATAGCAGAACTTACCAAAGGAGATAGCTGCCTGCTAGCAAAATCCATTACAATAACTTTAAGCCTTTATTGACCTGTCTTAAAGGTACTGGCAGTTACCTTTCAGGTATGCTGTGAGGAGGGGAACACCCACGCTTACATCAGAGTAGGGTCTTTCAAACGATGCTCACAACTTGTGGTCAGGTGTGCCTGTGGCTCTCAAAGCTATAGAGTGCCCACTGCATCTCGGGATCCACAGCCTCCAAACTTGTGTTTTGGAGGCATCTCAGGGATGGCACCTTCAGTGTGTGACAGTTGGGAAGGTATGTCAGATAGTGTGGCCTCGTATCACCTACAAAGCGCGGTGCAGAAAGCTGTAACACAGGTTGTAAGCGAGTGATGCTGTAGTGTAGTTTTTAAGCAAGTCAGAACAAGTTTTTTGTGCCACCTGGATGTGTAGCGTGGGTAGAGAGTACTTGGAAAGGAGTATAAGGTGCAGCAGCCCTTCTGAAGTTTCTTTAAAAGCTTCTTTGTGGTGGATCACAGTAATTTCTTTAGCATTACATTAAGCACGTGGCAAGTGAGGTGCTACTCTGATCTGAAGGAATCTGTATCCTAAAAGAGCGGTGAGAGAGCATGAACTGTAGATAGGAACAGCTCTCGAGTGAAGAATCTGGAAGTACCTGAGTGGCAGTAGCTGAGAGCATATGGGGTAATATGAAGCAGTGCAAAGAGGTGGAGTGGAGGTTCAGGGAGTGCTGGGGAGGTGTTTAGTTAGAAGATGTGGGTGTAGGGTGTGACTGGAGAGGCAGGAATGTGGTGGTTCTTGAGCAACTGTGGCAAGCTGACCCTTCAAAGGCAAGATTGGCAGTGCACGCTTTATGAACCAAACTAAACTTCATCAGACATGGAAAGCAGGGTTAACCATCTGCTGCCAAGCTACGTGTAATCAAACTGGGTGAAATGGGACAGCTCACGCACTGGCATTTTGGGGCAGGAATGGGAAACTAAGGAGCAGGTGTCCAGGTTGGGCACCTATTAACCAGAGTTAGAGAGGTTAGTTTCTGAAACTGCTGCATGAGATTAAGCTACAAAGAAGAGCATGTGTCAAACAACTGAAGGTTCTTTCAAATGAGAATACAGAACACCTGCTTAATGAGGTTTAGGCTGTCCATTTTTCAGGTCATCACTGGTTTTAGTATTGCATTCCTTGAATTCAAGGACTTAGTTACTTGTTTACTCTTTTGAAAAGACTGTTGGTCTGTATAGCCATGCACCTGGAAATCAGATTTTAAATGTGTAAGATGGCTACCTGTTCAGGGGACTGCTGGCTTCAAATCCAAGCTCTGGAGAGATTTCTGCTTTGGAGGTTAACAGAAAGACCAACGTGCCGTTTAACTGAAAAGCTTTGCCAAATAAGGCCAAATGAGATTGATATCATCTGTATGTTTTCAGTTGACTACTTGTGTTTATCAGCGTTGTACTGGAGTCCCTTGTGTGAAGCTTGTGGCTTTGGGTTTGCAGTGAAAGATCACAGGGTTTTTTTTGGGTGGTGGGGGGGTGAGGTAGGGGAAACGAGCTAGACGGTGAGGAAGAAGGTGAGGTCTTCTAGGCATAGAAGGGAATGACAAAGCATTGGTTTTACAAGCTGATCATCTTCTGACTGCAAACTCTGAACAGCATGTACTCAGAGCGTGTCCAGTCAATCTTAGTTACTACTTGCAGCTTGTGAGCAGTCAGGCCCTAACCCTGTACGGTGATGTGATGTCTGCTTCCTAGATCCTAAAGGGCTTTAACTTGGGGTAGCTTCTCTGTGCAACATCAGGCTTTCTGCTGCTACGATATCAAGCCCTAATTAAACAACTGAATGCATTTGAGTTGAACTTTTTGTTTTCCAAGTCTGGTTGACTGTCTGGTTCTATTACACATAATGGATGTAAGTGGGATGCACAATGACCACTGTGGCTGAGGTTCCCCTTCAGCCAGATAGCCAAGGGAGCATGGGAGAAATCTCTGCTGCTGTTGATAACGCTTGTTATGGCTCCTGGGTTAGCTACAGGAGATAGCTGGGAACTTGGCTCTCAAGCTGTTACAGATAAAAGCGTGACAGATAGCAAAGCATCTGCCACTGGAGAACCTCTCTAATGCAACGCTGTTTTGCAGCAGTTATGGCAGAGCTTAAAGTAATGCTGAACTTCCAGTGGAAGTGGGCTGAAATATTCTTCACTTGCATTTCGATTGCATCTTCCAACGCTGAACAAGTTGGACACTGTGGCCGAGCAGGAAGCAGACCTTTCAGGTCCTTCCACTTTCTAGCCTTTTAAAAGCCCTCGGGGAGTTAGCCCATACCTGTGGGTTGGAGGCTTACTCCACAGGAGTGATTTATTACTGTCAGTGTTGTCCATAGAGTAGCTTGCATCAGGAAAATCTTCTGGGTATTTCTAGCTTCCAGGGAACTAGGAGATCCTGACGTATAGCACTTGGCTGCAGCAGAAGTAGGTGAATGGCTGTTTTCCTCTGCTTGCCCTGGCTGTCCATCTGTTAAGCCATACAAAGCACTTCTCCCCAAGCAACTTTGCTCCCCTGACTGCCTCAAGGCTTGAAAAATTATTTAAGTGCTTGTAAGAAATTACTTGACTGACTTCACACAAGCTTCAATGCACGTAAACACAATCTCTATGACTTCTTGGCTATAAAGCCTTCAGTAGGAGGGGAAATGGTTAGAAAAAGCTTATGATATTTTACTATGTAAACTAGCTGCGTCAGCAAAGCACTAAATTTAACTTTCTCTTTTTCCAGTCAGGTCAATTCAGTGAAGATATGATTCCTACTGTGGGCTTCAACATGAGAAAAGTTACAAAGGGTAACGTTACAATAAAGGTAAGTTATCATTGTTGACTGTCTCTTTTTATACCCATGCAAGGTTATCTCCAGCTTCTAGTTTAAAATATTTGTTTGATTTGTTTTGCTCCCACGTTTGAGACAAATATAGGAAACTGAAGAGGCTTAGCTAAATCTGTCAAATAGCTTAAGAATACACTTAACGTTTATTCATGGGGTTTCTTAAATAAGAACCTATGTGTGATTTCCAGGTTCAGGGACTACTTAAGGAAATGTTGTGATAGTGCTGTCTGGCTTTAATCTGAATTAATTTTCACATGTTTAGAGAGGTCCTCCTCTTCTGCTCATCAATATTGCTTAAGGGAAGGCTTACATCAAAAGCAGAGATTTAAGTCAATTTGTTTTGGTGTATTTTCTTGTATACCACAGCGTGTAAGCTCAGTACACAGATGTGCTTTTGTGTCTGGTGTGAGGTGCTCTAGTTGGCAGCTGTACAAGGAATTATTTCTCTTCTAATATGTGAGAGGTCTCGCAGCTGGCCTAAGGAGAAAGGAAAAACTGTGTTTTGATTTCTCATCTTACTTATGCGTGACATGTTTAAACATAGTGCATGGCTAAATTGTCTTTTCTCCTTGCCTTAAGATTTGGGATATAGGAGGGCAACCACGATTCCGAAGCATGTGGGAGCGATATTGCAGAGGAGTTAATGCTATTGTGTAAGTGTCGTCTTTCTTCAGCTTGTACTTAACTTCAGATTTGCTCGTCTTGTGTGTGTAGCCCTTCTAACAGTGCATGCTTGGCTCGGCAGTACTCGTTTTAATTTTGAAACTATACTCCAACCATGTTGACCTTTTTTTGCCCTTAAGTTCAGGGCTCAAGATGGGTTATTTTCTTATCGGTGTCTGATCTGGAGTGCTAACTACTTCCTGAGCTGGGTGGTGGTGCTGTCTGAGAGAATCTTTCATCTACTCTGTTCTTAGAGATTATTTTTTTTAAAAGAGCCAAATTCTTTGCTCAGAAGACCTAGCGTTGTTTAAAGCCTTGTTGAATGTGCTCAAAGCTGACACTGTAAAGGAAACACTGCTGTTTCTGAAGTAGTTCAGTCTCACTGACCTAACCTTAAATTCTCTTCAAAGCTACATGGTAGATGCTGCAGATCGTGAAAAAATAGAAGCCTCTCGAAATGAGCTGCACAATCTTCTAGATAAGCCACAGTTACAAGGAATCCCCGTAAGTAATATTGCCTTGCACAGTATTAAACTTGCTTGAGGATTGCACATAACTACCAGCTCTGGAGTCTGGCTTACACTTGATTTAAGAGCTCAAGGCCTAACCTTACTGATTGGTGTAACGTGAGCAATACCTGACCCTAGTGCCTTAAATCAAATTGCTGATGTCAGTCAGTCCTTCAGTGATCTTATTCTTCTTCAGTGCCCACCAAAAAAAAAAAAAGAAATTAGAACAGTAGTTTAGAGTATTCCACAGTATGAGTTTGTGCTCTCGTCTAGAGTCTGCTCTAGCACAGGTTAACCAGAGTGTAGTACAGAAATGTAGAGCAAGTCTGGGGAATTTCAGCTGAAAATCTGCTGGGATTGTTCTCAGTTTTATGAGCTGCTGTGTTCCCATGCTTGCTTTTTGCACATAACTGTTTACTCGTACCCCTCTTTACCTGTGACTAGATCAATCTTCTTTCTTGATCTGGTTTAATAGTGAGTGTCTTATTCCGTTAGATTTACCAGCCTTGAGCAGACTGCTTGTCAGACTCCCCTGAAATTTAGGGTTTTGTGGTGTGGTTGTGTTTTTCTGGGTGCTTTTTTTGTTCCTAAAAAGTCAAAGCTGCAACTGTTTCCTTCTGTTTTGGATTTCAGGTTCTAGTACTTGGAAATAAGAGAGACCTCCCTAATGCTTTGGATGAGAAACAGCTAATTGAAAAGATGTAAGTCCAACCCTTTCTAAGAAAAGCTATCTGAACTCAATAAATGAATTCATGTACATGGGGTTGTTGGATTGAGCAGCTTGCATTTATAAGGAGAAAATCCAGCAACAGGAGGTGGCTGAAACATTGTACAGAAACAAGTTATGCGGAGAAGATGAAGGGGAAGAGTTTAGATTCTCAGTCCTTATAATAAGTGAAGTGTGTGTTGAAATGTTCTCTCTTTCACAGGAACCTTGCTGCTATTCAGGACAGAGAAATCTGCTGCTACTCAATTTCTTGCAAAGAGAAAGATAATATAGGTAACTATTAACCTAAAATGCTAAGCGTTATGAAGAGCTGTCAAAGGATGGATTGGGGGATTGTAAGTTGTTAAGCACAAGCTTCCTGGCTTCAGGAAACTGCTAACAAATCAGAGAACAACGTGTAAGTGCACTGGTTAAATTTGGTATAACTCCTGATGGCAGTGAGGAAGCTTGACTGGTATTGAAGTTGTCGAGGTTGCAGTTATTGAAACATATGTCAGTCTCCTGTGAAACCTGCTGCCTTTAGTTAGTTTGCAGCAAAGAGCTGACTAGTCTCACTTTCAGCTTGGCCTGAATGATTTCATACTTCTATCGGGTGCTCTCAACTCAGCCTCACTCCATGAGGCTAGCAAGTACTTGAAGCAAGTTTTTCCTGAACAGGAAAAAATGTTATTCCCTTGAGATAACCGTCTTTCCCTGCTCGCTTATCAAAGTGGTTCATGTTGTGGCCTATGATTAGTCACTATTCCATGCAGCCAAACAGTAACATTTTTCTAGTGCTGACATCAGTTGCTTTAGGATTTCTGGAGTTCAGAGGCAGAAACCATGGTGCTGTGTAATACCAAGTACCTGACAGTAGTGGGTAAACTGAGTAATCCCAACTGAATGAAAACACAGCACTTAATGCCACTTGCCATCCTTCTCCTGATGCCTTCTTGGGGCTGTCATGAGGTTAATGCTGGTTCATTGGTGGGCTGCCGTGAGGTTACTCATGAGGGAGACTTTAGGCTGATGGTCACAGGAACAGACTATAGAGGGTGCCACAACTGTTTTCTGTGAAGGACTCGACTTCTTTCCAGGAAGAATGAACAGCCTGTGGAGCTCTTCTGGCTGCTTCTCCTGGCTGGAAGCATTGGGCTGGTGTGATCTCAGTGCATTTCACTTCCTTAAGAGACCCTCTTTCAAGTTTGATGCCTTGTACTGTAGGGCTGAACTGATTTTGCTCTCATCAGGTGAGGAGAGGCAGACAAAGCAGTGTTGATTGATTTAAAACTGACTACATGATCCATGCGAAAGTATCAGATTAAAGGAAGTCCTCTTCCTAGAGGTGTAGTTGACTCTGAGGAACCAGGATGTCTGGGGCAGTTAGTAAAAGGGTGCTGGGCAGTTACAGGACCAAAGCACAGACAGCAAACATGTCAAAAAATCATTCTGTTGATCTGTCTTGGACCACCCTCTAGAGGAGGGCTGGATATTCCTCTTGTGTATTTGAGGACACTGGCACACCAAAGCGATGCTGGTTACACAAATACAGATGGACACCTGAATACGGACCTTCTCTTCTCTCTCTCCAGATATCACGCTTCAGTGGCTTATTCAGCATTCAAAATCTAGAAGAAGCTGAAGTCTTCCTGGAATCTCCAGTACCAGTTGGCCATAATCTCAATTGTCCACTTCCCTCCATAAATGAGATATTACCCAAAAATCCTGTATCAAGAATCTGCCTTTTCACGGTTCATTTATCATGTGCACTGCTGAAGACTTGTATTCCTATTCTGTCACAAAACAACTAGAGTTGTCATGATAAAGTCAGCACAAATATTTATTTTACAACCATCTATGGTGGGAGGGTTGGGGGGGGGGCTTTTTAAAAAGAAAAAATATCTCTCTACCATGTTAACTCTGATGGTACACTCTGTTCTGGTTTTTCAGGGCCAGGTTTTTATATGATTTTCAGCAAGTGTTTTATTTCTAGTGTTTAGTGGCTTGAAGATGCTGATGCTTGACAGCATTAAGATTCTGTAAGATGCCACATACAGTAGTTAGAAAACATTTAAGCGTGAGTTGTGGGATATTGATTTATCTCACAAATGCATGTGATGTGTGTATGTAAGCAGAGGAATGGAAGCTGTTTGCAGAGGGGAGCACAAGGCATAGATCAGCATCACTAATCTACAGCTGAGATCTTATCCTGTCACTTGAAAAAGAAAACTCTCATGATGAATTAGGGGAGAGTCAACTGTTTAAAAATCATTTTGTTGCTTCTGTTTAACATTTTTGTGGGGGATGGGAATGGACTGTTCTGTCAAGCTTTCAAAAATTGGAGTATTCCAGCATGAAAACTCAGCTAGGAACATCAGACTTTGTTCAAATACATTTTTCTATCTCCGGATACCAGTGGTCTCTATCTGAAACCAGAACATGCATTCTGAGCAGCTGCATGACACTTAAATTACTGATGTTTTTGTATCGAGTCAGTCATTGACCTTCAGCACAATATCTGTGTAATTGTCTGGTGTCTCTCCTGCTCATGGAATGGCTGGGCACAGTGTCACCTGGTGCTATGGAATATCTAGGCTATTGTGACAACTCTAGACCTGCCTGCTTTCTTGATGTAACCATGTGCAAAGTCTGTAAGCTGCAAGATGAAATGTTCTACTGTGTCAAAGCACAAGAGAGCCAATGAACCGATCCTGTTTCTTGACTAGCTCCTACAGCTTGGGGAAGTATGTATAAACTAAAGATTGTAATGTTTGGATATTTTTTTTTGTAGCTTTACTTTCTCAATGACTTTGGTATATTTAAAGGGACAGACTTGTTAAGACTGGTTTGTTCATACAGTAATGTCAGTGTAGCTTATTAGTGTATGCAAATACATGGTACACCTGCTCGTGTTGCCTCACACCGTGTGTGATTCTTCACCCAAATGTAGTTTGCATTATGTTGGAGTCTCTGGTTGGAAACGCTGTTTAGTCCATATCGTTTATGACGAGCCAGTTTTAATTTGGACTGCCATGGCCTTACTGTTCCCTACCAACTCTCGCACTGTTGCACAGACACTACATGCTGCCTGCATTCGGTCTGAACTTGCATTTTAACTTTTTTTTTTTTGTCCCCTTTCAGTTCTCTGAAGCATGATTTCAATTAATTCATCCTTTGGTGCTGTAGAGGAGAGGGTATATTAACTTGCTGCTGTAGTCCCTAGTTCACCAGGAACTGCTACAGTTACTTTTATTTAGCAAACTTGCTTGTGCCTAAAATAAGGAAACTAAACTAGAATGTGTGAATCTTTGTGGGGGACCAGGTCACTGTTTAGTTAACTGGCCTATAGCTAAACTTGATGTGTTTGGTGTTTATATACTTCACTGCTTTCAGCGTTTATGGCATCCAAACACTACCAATTGTTAGCCTGTGCATTACTCTCTGCATGTGAACAACTTATACAATTACTGAACTTTGTAAATACGTGAATTTTTTATTTAGGTGGATGCATATGTTGGTTTACTGCTCTTCAGCTTTCTTCAATAAACTTATGTTTTGAGGGTTGTATTGACACTTAACTGACTGACTTGAGTTGATGTGGCTTTAACTCATGGCAATACATTATGGGATGTCTCTCCCCTGCAAGATTAGAGTGGGGGAAGAAGGCTTGGTAAATGCCTGAGCTTCTGTATGTTCTGTGGTTCAACCATTCAAGTGAAATGCATATAAAAATACCTTTCAGGCCTGGGGCTTTCTCAGCTTCCATGGGAGTGACTGGCTAAGCTTGCTCAGCAGACCTCAGTGCTTTATTATGTGTATGAAAAGCACTAATTAGTCAGCTGGAGGGTCTTAAGTAGGGGCAGCCTCCTGGAGGTCTGTTTTCAGGAGAAAAATGCATGTGTCTACAAACTCGTTTCTTGTCATCAAGCCTAGAGTAAAACCTTGGCTTTTCTAGCACAAGTGTCAGATGTAGCAGTGCCTAATCACTTACTGCCAATTAAAGCATAAAGATTCTTATCTCATTGGACAGTGAGGCTTTCGTTGACTGAGGTCTTGAACAAAATCTTTGTCATGATTTTAATCTGAAGTTACTCTGACTGTTCTTCCCAAATGCTTTGGTGCATTAATTTTTCTGATTAACTTGTAGGACCATATTTCAACATCTTCCAATTAATGGTAACAAATCAGCTGTCTTCTATTCACAGCCTGCCTCTGTCTAAGCTTTCAAGCTCTCTGAGCTGTAACAGGATGGTTTTTAGGCCCGAGTACTGGTCACTTAACATCTTTCATGTGTAACTGGGCTGGTGGGAAGGGCTGGTGAAGTGTGGAGTAAAAGCTCCAGTACGTATTTCTTTAGCTGATGTGGTTTCCTGAGTACAGAACAAGCTCCCTGGAGTTCACTTTCAAAGCAAAATCTGAAAACAGTACTAATGCAGTAAGATTTGTCACCTGGGTTGGTATGATTCCAGTCCTAATCGCCTACATCAGCTGTGGTGGGAACTTGGCCAACAGCTGTTTGCTTGATGTGGAGTTTCAGTAATAGTTTCTACTTCTAAATGTAAATAGCAAGGGGGGGGGGGGAGGTGTGTGTGTGTCACTGTGTGTGCTCTAAAAAGTGTATTTGCATTACTTCACAAAATGACCCTGCTGAGGGCTTCAGAGCTATTCTTGTACGGTTCTTTGAGATGCCTTTAGTTACGTGGCAGAAATGCAGACCTTGAAGAGGCTGTTTGAACCCAGGGCAGAGAATGACACTTTTTCTGGTTGAGGGCTTGATTAACTTCACTTTGAAATGGAAGGGAAACACAGTAAGTGTTTCCAGAGAGGTGAGGCTGTTCTCGCCATCTTTCAGCCTTGGACTGAAAAAACTACTCTCTCTTTTGGCACGGTTAAGTCCAAGGTTAAACCTTTTCTGTCCTGACAAAGGTGTGGAGCCTAAAAAGGGCATTAGTGGTGTTCTCTGCTGGGCTTGGATGCTAAAGATGTGTTCTGCTCCTAGAAATCTATTAGGCCAATCTAATCTCTTGTGGTGATTACTTGTCTATGTAGTGAGCTTGGACAGTAAAAAGAGACTGATTAAACTGCCCATTCTCTTTACCAGTTGCTTTTGGGGCTGCATTTTAGTAACATAAGTGATTGTACTTAAACATCAGTAGTTCTGAAACTCTCTTCTGATGTATCTGCAGTAGGTCTCGGCCTTTAGCATATTAAGAAAAGGCAGATACTGAGCTGTGGAGAACTCTGGGTCGTGAATACGGGTGCGAGTTAGAAACCTTGATGGCCTTATGATGTGTTGGTGTTTTGTATGGCATCCCAATGACTTTAAAGTAGCTGTCAACTCCTAATACTTGTCGGTTTTGTTCAGTACAAGCGATGGTTCCTACTGATTGCAGAGACATAGACTGGGAAGAAGTGTTTATGTGTGAGCCCACAGCTGTGTGGAGGTTTTCCTAAATGTTATCAATGTTAGTGTGGAGGGTAGTTTTTAAGTGCAATTACAGTGCAGTATAATTATCATCATCACCCCAAGTACAGCCGAGTGTCTCAGCAGTTGCACAGAGAGCTCTGTCCTACCACTTGGCAATGTGAAAAATGCACAAATGTGGAGCTATTCTATGATCTGTGGAACTAATAATCTCGTTTCCTATGAATTTGTGGTTTTTTATTTGCATCTTTATGAAAACAGGCTGGAAAGATGGTCCTTTTTGGATGCTGATGTATAAAACTGCATGATCTTCACTTTCTGGTGGAAGAAAAGAGGCCAAAGAAAATGCCTTAAACAGTCTCTCTGGTTAATACAAGAATGTTGTGCAGGGATCTATAATAACTTGAAGTATGACTTAGGTTAAAAAGCTTGTTAATCCAGCTTTCTACGGTTTAATTTTATAGTTTACTGTGCAACAGCGTGTCATGAGTTTGCTTTGTGTGCCTTTGCTGAATGTGAAAGAGAAGTGCTTCCCCCCCAGTCGCATGCCCCCGCGCTGCTCCCTGCTGGCTTGCTTCAGCTTTGGCCCCGACTGGGAATTCTAAAAAGGGGTGTAAATCAGGTTATTTAAGCTGTTTTACTAAAAGCGGTGCGTTCCCGATTTACACGAGCTGCAAAGCAATGAATTGTGGTAAAGGAGAAACAACGCGTGGATGTCTGAGCCTGGCATGCACTCCAGGACTTCTATTCCCAACGTGTGAGTGTAGAATGACTCGTCTCCCTGGATCATAAACCTTCAACGGGTGGGCTGTTGCTCGAGGACTATAGGTGCTGAACGTTACAGTATGCCTTGGTGAAACATCAGGGCTTTCTTTAGATATCACTTAAAAGACAGAACAGCACTCAAAGAGGAGCTATGCACATACTCTTTTACAGGAGAACTCAAATATGTGGTGTTTTTATTTCCGTCACGGTGGAAGGTGGGTAAGTAGACCTTTGTGCCAGGATTAGTGCCTTTTAATTACAACATGACAGGTTTTTATTCTGTTAAAGGCAGCATCTATCATTGTGATCGTTTTGAAGTGCTTCAATAAAAGTGTTGTTGAAAAACATTCTTTTGCATATTCATCTGTAGCTGTACAGCTGCTTCTGTTAGTGTTAGAAATATACGAGATGCCCTCATTGCCAAATTGTGGGAAGTATTGTTATGCTTGAGCTAAACTCAACACATCTAAGTTAAAATTTAAGGCTTTAGCTCACCTGTGAGAGGAGCAAACTCCTTGAAGCAGTCTTTTAGCAAGGAAGAGTACGTCGTTGAGTGGTGTTGCCTGGTTGACTCTTGGTGTGTGCTGTGTGTTGGGAGAGCGGTTTCTGTGGAAACTGCAGGAGTATTCACTGTGGAACTTCATCTTGAGAGAGCGGCCATGAGGCTTGTGCTCCGCGGGGGGCAACTTTCTGGGTAGTTGGTCTGTGAAACTCTAATAAAGTTCTGATTATGGCTTTGCTTTAGATGCTGAAAGCACTTACTGGTCTAATTTGTGTTTCTCTCTGAAAAGGCCAATCAGGGAGAACTTCATAAACCATATTATTCAACGAACAAAGCAAATATGTGTGTAGAGAAAGAAAAAGCTGTTGTGATGTGTGAAATTTAAAGCTAAATGGGATTCGCACGAGAGTCTCAGAGTGAATTAAACTGGTAAGTTGCCTCTGTGTAACTGTTAACTCGGGATGTGGGAAGATACTTCAGTCTTTTCAACAAGGAGGAATTTTGTTCATTTTTTACAGTCAATAAATTAATCCCCTTCTTGGTGTGAATAATATTTCTGGTGCATAAGGGAAAAAACATTGAAAAGACACATGAATTCCACAGATTGAGGAAAGAAACTGAAAGAGCAACCCCAGGCTGCTCTGTTTGAATTGTGACTTTATTTTTAGATTTATTTGTTGTACTGTTTCTGTTGCAATGAATGGAAAACAAAGGGCAAGATCAGACTTCTGAAACGGAAGTATAAAATAGAGGCTGAAGAGAAATCATTAATGCCTGGTTATCTGTCTATGTATGATAACAGTCTTTAAATACTTTTTTCCTCTTATGTTGAGATTTTTCTTATAATTTGTTGATTTTTTGGGGGGTAAAAAGTCATTCCCTTTCTTGCTAAAAGGATGCAGTGTCACAGTGAGCACCAGTCCTTAGTTCAGTGATAAAACAGTCGTGTTGCAACCACAGACACTGATGCTCAGAAGGTTTCTGGGGTAGCTCAGAGATGTGCGTCTCCTCTTCACCTCCCCCAGCTGTAGTTTCTTTACTGCCTTTTCTGTTCTTTTGACTGTCTTTGAGGGGTTTGGGTTTTACCAGTACTGCCTGACTCCCGTTTCTACTTTCATATCTGTCATATTTGTCAGTTTTTGCTATTTATGCTGCTTTCTGAAAACTCCACCTGCCTCGGAGCTGCTGCCTTGACCTTGGTGGGTCACCGTGTGCTGGGGGCTTCTGTCGTCGCACCCCTCGCTCCGTTTTCCATCTTGTTGTGTAAAGGGAAGCCCTCTGTCCATCTCCAACGCCCTCTCCTCACCCTGGAGGCTCTCCTCTGGAGGAAGGCTGCTCATGGCGGCACAGAGGCCTGCTCCTCAGGTCACAGCTAGGGCCTCCTGATGCCCTCTGTGAGGTAAGCAGGCCTTGGGAGGCGCTAATTTGCAGCAGGATCACAAACTTTACTTGAATCGTTGGCTTTTGGGTCTTTTTTTTCCTGAAAAACCACCTCTTTCTCAGCCTTCGCTTCACCCCCGCGGGCGGTGAGACGCCCCGCCGGGAGGAGGCGCTCCTGTTCTCCGCCTCCCCTGAGGGACCGGCCCCGGCCTCAGCCCTTCGCCCGGGCGGGGCCGGGCCCGCCTCCCGCCCCTCCCGTCCCCGGGCCGTGCCACGACAGCCCCGCGGCCCCGCCCTTCCAGGCTCGTAGGGCTCGGCTCTTGAGTGACGTCGCTCCGCGCCCTATCAGCGGCAGCCGGTCCCGCCCCCGCATCGTCTCGGCCAATAGGAGCGGGGCGAGGGCGGGCCCCGCTCGGTGTTTCGCTTCCGCTGTTAAAGGAGACTCGTCGCGGAGGCTGCGGAGCGGGCGGGGGGAGCGGGCGGCCCCTTTAAACTATGCGCGCGGCGCGCGGGCCACCATGCAATGGCGGTCGCTGGTGCTGGGGCTGCTGCTGCTGAGGCTGGGGCTGCAGGCGCTGCTGGCCCTGCTGCCCGCCCTGGCCCCCGGCCTCTGCCTGCGCCGCCGCTTCCCCTTCCCCTTCCCGCCGCCGCCCGTCGCGCTCGGCCCGCCCGCCGCCGCCGGCTCCTCGCACTGGGGCTCGCTGCTGCGGCGGAGCGGCGGCGGCGGCGGGGCGG
>JAOXJM010000003.1:14639841-14655867 GCA_026413425.1 Tringa solitaria
CGTTTAGATGTGGTGTTGGGGGATACGGTGTAGGGAAGAACTTTGTAGAGTAGGGGAGATGGTTGGACTTGATGATCCCAAGGGTCTTTTCCAACCTGAAGGATTCTATGATAATGGACAAAAATATGTCTTTGTGGATTTCCTTGTTTTAAGGAAATGCGCTTTTACACATCAGTAGGATTGATAACTTTTTGGAAAGTCTTTTTAGTAGGAGGTTGAAATACTCTGTTCTGTATCTAGTTAATGTGACTTGGTCTAAAATGTGAACTTGCCATTCTTTTCCCCAACCACCTTCTGGAGCAACAATTAGACAAAACACCTTTGTTTTTTATGTAAAAAGGTAATGGGAAACTCCTCAGAATTCCAGAAAGCAGTGAAGTTGGTGATTGACACGGTTTCGTTTGATAAAGACTCAACGGTCCAAGTTTTTGAGGCAACAATCAGGTACGTCCCTCTGAGTTTCTGCCTTTAAAATAGTAATAAGGTTAAAGACTTGGTATTCATATATGGGAGAGCCACAGTCAAATCGATAAGGATGCTTTTGGTAGGCTTTATTCCTTGACTGTTCCGTGAGTAAGTTGGTTTTTAACTGTTTATGAAAATATTCTATGCTTTCATAATTGAAACACTTTTAATGAAGCACATGTGGCTTGAAGCAGTGATACAGGGGAGTCTCAGCAGTGTGTGGTTTGCAGACTGCTGCTTTTTTGTTCTTCTTGCGGCAGAGACTCGGATCTGAGCACAGCAAACAGCCCTGCTGACAGGCTTTCCCTTTTCTGGTTTTCTTCCATGGACCTTCTGCTTGCTTTCACTTTCATTGTAGATGAGAAAACAGGCCTGTCTGTTGTGGAGATGAGTTTAAGATACAGTCTGATTTTAAATGGCTTCATTTTCTGAGTATCTTAAACACTGTTTATTCACTTGCTGCTCAACTTGACTCGGCTGTCTTTTTTCGGAATGCTGAGTTCATGTAACAACCTTACTGCCATTTGCAGGGGCGAGGAGGTCTGCCTTCATAAATAGATTTAGTAAGTTGTAAGGAGATACTAAGTTAGGTAAATTTTGCAGAGCTGGATGTTGGGATTACTGTGGGTGACAAGGAACGTGGCTTCTAGATGTTTTCAGTACTGGTGGGGAAAAAAGCAGATTTTTCTATAGTGCATATAAGGTGCACAAAGTAATATTTCTGTTAAACATGATACTCACAAGGGTTTAGCTGGAGAACTAGGTTCAGATCAGATTTTAAAACTGAAAATCTTTTCCTTTTTCCCTGCAGGGTTTTGGGAAGCCTCCTTTCTGCCCACATCATAATTACAGACACCAAACAGCCTTTTGGTGATATGACCATTAAGGATTATGACAATGAACTGCTGCACATGGCTCATGACCTGGCAGTGAGGCTGCTTCCAGCCTTTGAGAACACCAAAACTGGAATTCCGTATCCTCGGGTAAGCGAGCACACCAACACAGGGGGCAGATGATCTAAAAGTAGTAATTTGCCTGTCCTACAACTTGAATTCTGTGCCCTGTGTGTGCCTTTATATTTGCACTTGGGGTATTGAACCTGCTCTAAATTACGTTAAAAAGGTGTGGGGAGGAAGCTGTGCCAAGTTATGGTGACGTGATACATAAATTGCTCCTTATGTTTAATAAATATTTTCTTTAGCCTGTTTTTTCAGGAGGTATAGTTGTTCCCTTGGGGTCAGTAGTCATTTGTTTCTGTTTTGTTTGGCTGGAACGTGCCCTGCCCTGCACTTTCTTCCTCTATATCATGGAGCAACAAACAGTGCTGTCATTAAGAAGGTTAAAAAGAAATACTGTAAAGGCAAATAGCCTAGGAAAGTGACTTGGTACTGTGATAAAATGAAACTCATCTGAAATATTTGTCATACTGGGCTCAGAATTCGTAATTTTCTCAAATACTGCTCAGTGAGTACTCAGGAATACTGTGATATTCTTGAATACTGCATCCTCTCGTTTTAAGCAGATGCAATTTTCAAGGAGAAGGATGTCAGTTTTAGTGGAACAACTCTAAACTGTAAAAGTAATTAGCACTCACCTGACTACTTTTAATTTTTGGGGACAGCAGCTCTGCTTTTCCTTCAGACCTGTCTGGCTGCAGAGACATGAACTTTCGCTTCTGTTTGGAGTCTGGTAAAGTAGTTGAGGGTGGTGTAACTTCCCCACGGAACAGGACACTGACGGGAACTTGAGGAGTGTTCACTGAGGAGACTCTTGGTTTCAAGAGCACTAGGCGAGGGAGCAGTGCTTGCATCGCCCGTAGAAGAACTTGAAATTTCAGCAGAAATGATGAAAAAGTGGACTGAAATTTGGAAGGATTAACAAGTACAAGACCGGGTTGGACAGGGCTTTGAGCAACCTGGTCTGGTGGGAGGTGTCCCTGCCCAGGGCAGGGAGGTGGAAGTGGATGATCTTTAAGGTCCCTTCCAACCCAAACTATTCTATGACTCTATGAGTAGCTAAATTAGGATGATGTTATAAAATTGGAAGATGAATTTCAGCGATTCTTCAGGAAAGCTTTTTGACCAAGCAGTGATATGCTGCCTTTCTAACTATATGCACGTTGCACGCTGCATATTGCAAAAGTGAGTACAAAAGCTTTATAATAAACACGATAGTGCAGGTGAGAGCAGGGCTGTATGAGACGTACCTGCTGGCGTGCTGTGAGTGCTCTCTCTGCTTGCTTCCCAGGTCAATCTGAAGAAGGGGGTACCTCCAGACAGCAATAACGAAACTTGTACTGCAGGAGCCGGTTCCTTGCTGGTGGAGTTTGGCATCCTCAGCAGGCTGCTTGGCGATTCCACCTTCGAATGGGTGGCCAGGAGAGCCGTCAAAGCCCTCTGGAGTCTCCGGAGCAATAACACCGGACTGCTCGGTAATCTCCTCCGAGGTGATGCTGTGTTGAGTGGCTCCCTGGTTTAACCTGCCTCAGGCTGCTGTAGCCGAATGCCATCGTGCTACAGGTTTCTTTTGTGCATCATAAACTTTTGTCACTGATAAACTGAAGTCATGCTCTGCTTGTGTTGACCAAATGACACTTCGTAATTTTGTAAGAAAAATGGAGTATCTGAATGACTTCTTTAGGGCTTAAGTTTCCAAAGACAATTTTTTCATGAAACTGGGAAATGAAACTAAAGTTCTTGCATTTGTATCCTCATTAATATAATCTAGATTGAGAGATAACTAAAGTACTTAAAATAACTGTGCGTGTGTGCTCGTGCCTTGGATGAATGCACTGTAACACTTTATTTGGCTAGTAATCTTTAGTCATTCCTCCTTAAGACTTTTTGAAGATGTATTTTTTCTAACTTCGGGTTCTTCCTTTTTTTTTTTTTTTTTATGTACTTGGCAACTTTAAACTTTTTGTCTGTTCTGAAAGGAAATGTTGTGAATATTCAAACTGGCCATTGGGTTGGAAAGCAGAGTGGCTTGGGAGCAGGGTCAGATTCGTTCTACGAATACCTGCTGAAATCTTACATCCTCTTTGGAGAAAAAGAAGACTTGGAGATGTTCAATGATGCTTATCGGAACATTCAGAACCACTTAAGGAGAGGGTATGTTATTTGATACTTGAGTTATTTGAATATTCCAACAAGGTACAAGAGATTGTTTAGTGTTTTATGTCACGGTCGAGAAAATATGTGTTCTCTTTTTTTTCTTTAAAAACCAAAATCTTACTTCCATGGTAGTCACCATAGCAATAAATTTTAATGTTCCTTTCTCTCTTTAGTCAACTGAATAGCATTGTTGCTGCAAAGAAGCTAAACTGGCTGTAGAACTGAAAAGGAAATGTATTAAATTGGTTAGTTTAGTACTTTTTAAGGCCTGATCTTACCTGGCATGACTTTTTGGTAGAGATTCTGTGGCATAACTTAAGGATATGATGTGCATGCCTTGATGAATTAATTTTTCTGAGAAGCCTGACTGACATTTTGGTTCTTTTCAAAATGCCTTTGTTACACAAATCCATGGCTCGTTCTCTTTGCTGGTGGCAAAGGTGTGAAATGAAATATGCAGTGTGTTCTTCTAAAATAGTGAATACTTACATGTGCTTATTGTTACTTGGCAGTCGAGAAGCTTGCAATGAAGGGGAAGGTGACCCTCCTCTGTACGTGAATGTGAACATGTTCACAGGCCAGCTGATGAACACATGGATTGACTCTTTGCAAGCCTTTTTTCCTGGGCTACAGGTAAACTTTCATTCTGCCACAGACCGAATGACACAGTAGAGGGGTGTTGGAGAGGCTCATTCCAATCCTGGGCTGTGAATGAGTCTGAGCATCTCTTTTGAGATGAGCTTCAACCTGTGGGTTCACATCTGGCCGCTCTGATAAGAGAGTCTTAGGGCAGTTCAGTTTCTCCATCAGCATAATGATATTGGAAGGCCTGGCCTGCTCTCTGCTAGATTTGACATACTTTTAGCTTTTTCTGCTTTAACCTCAGCATTTGTATACCATGCTGTGAGGATGAGCTCTGCTGAAGCTTTTGGTGTGAAGGAATTAATACATTAGCTTTTCTGGGGGGGTGGGTGGGTTATATTTTTGTCTCCCCTTATGAGGGGAGTGGTTTATTATATGGCATGGTCTGATACAGAGCTGAAAGCAATTTTCTGGCTTGCAGTATTTCACGGGCGTGTTGACGGCTGTTGTTATGCCGTAGGTATTGATAGGAGATGTGGAAGATGCTATTTGTCTCCATGCTTTTTATTATGCCATATGGAAACGCTACGGAGCTCTCCCAGAAAGATACAACTGGCAATTGCAAGCACCGGATGTTCCCTTTTATCCGCTGAGGCCGGAGTTAGTGGAATCCACATATCTTCTTTATCAGGTACTTGACTTTTCTGAGCTTACAGCTCATATTTTGGCAAAAACGGTTCTGTTCAGAAAGTAATTTTTCCTACCCTCTGAGCTGCTAAAATGTGGTGTCTCTGGATCTGCCTGTTCTTATACAGAGGTCTCTGTTTGGGCACTACATTGTAATGCAATGTAGTTGCTGTGTTGTTTGCTTAAAAAAAATAGCCTTTTTTATAAGACAGACAAAAGTGAGACTAAACAACCTTTTCAAAAAATAGCTGGCACATTTTTACAAGGTAAAATTTTACCTTTACCTTACAAGAAGACTTGTGACTTCTTAATAGAAATTGCTGAAGTAAATGTAATAGCTTTCCTTGCTATATTGTCTGGGCACAGTCTCCATCTGGCAGAAGATACAGTAAATGAAAATAACTTTCTGGCTGCAAGAAAGCTATCAAAGAGTTTGAATTTACTACAAGTTTTATTAGGATTTGCACTAAAGCAAATGCGAGAGGCTTGCACAGAGTAATCTAAGTCGTGTTCCTATAAAGATCAGTTTACTGTAGTACACAAGAATCTGATACTGCTTAGGCCTTTGTTCTAAGTGTTATTTTTACAAGATTTCAGAATCGCTGACCTAACTCTTGTCTGTCTTCCTTATGTAGGCCACAAAGAACCCATTTTACCTTCATGTGGGAATGGATATTCTGCAGAGTTTGGAAAAATATACAAAAGCAAAGTCAGTTTTCAATCTTCTTTGTCTTCTCTCACTGCTGTGTACATGTATTTTATTCTATAAATATTATATAGAATCCAATCTACCAAACATAGGTAAACCAGAAAGCCACAGGTGATGATGTATTTATTGAGCAATTACTACTTTCTCATCTGAAAATGAAATTATAGTCCAGTGATAGCTTTATGCCTTCAGAATTTTATAGCTACTTTTCAAAACGCGTTGTTGATGATCAGTTGCTAAAAACTGGTAAAATTAGTAGTGTTTTTTTTTTCCTTGGAACCTGCAAGAATATTTCTGGTATCACGGTGTTTAAGTGAAGTGGAGGGATGGCCTCTGAGATTGATCAGCAACAGCATCTGCTTTTATCTCAAGGCAGTAAAAGTGAATCCTGACGGTAATGCTGAGTATCTGAACTGTTGCGTTACTCGGAGGGAAGACAGGGAATTTTTATTCAACTGTTGGCATTGACCACAGGGTCAATGATTACAGTCTCATCAGAATGCCAGTAATCAGTGCTTGAGACTTGTTTCATTGTAGCTTCATCCCTAATGACAATTGGAGTGGTCTGAAGTTAAAGAGTATCCAGGGAGCTCTTTGAGTTCAGAATGTGTGGGAACTAAACCCAAACTAATCTTACCTCTTGCAGGTGTGGCTATGCCACGTTACACCACGTCGTAGAGAAGACAAAGGAAGATCGAATGGAGAGCTTTTTCCTTAGTGAAACGTGTAAATATTTGTACCTGGTATGTACCTGTGCTTTATTTCAGATACGCTCTCTTGCATACACTGTGCGCAAACGCGGCACAACGAGGAGGCAGGACCCTGTTAGTTAGAAACTATGCTGTGCTTGGGGGAAGAGAGGGATTTAGGTATCAGAGAATGTGCTGCTTTTCTTTCTTTGACTGTTCCCTAATCTTGGGGGTTTGGGAAGCTGCTGGCTGGAGAGCTGGCAGCTCTTTTTGGGGGGAGCTGGAAAGGAGAGAAAGCAAGGCTGAGGCTACTGCTCAGCTCTGAGCTAAATTACTGCTTGTAGCCATTTTGCCTGCCTTGCAGCAGCCTTCAATTTCTCTCCATCAGGCTTGGGCACTCACAGGAGAAAGCATTTGAGCCAACGCTGCTTAAGCTACTGTTCTCAATCTCCTTTAGTGTAGAAAAACAAATAAATCTGTGGCTGAATGGAAACAGCGGATGCCAGGCTAGAAATGCAGGGCAGTTTATGTTGTGTGAGAAGTTTTGCTTTTGCTCTCCTCCTTTAACTGTTAAAATAAATCACTTGCATTAAAACTATTTATTTCCATTTGCTTTAGTAGCAGTTACCCATTTAGCACTAAAAAGTGTGCATTTTGCATGATCCTCTAAATGCACGAGTGCATGTGTTTTAACTTACTGCTGATGGCACGTGAAGATTGTCGCACACATCCTGTAGCTCTCTCTCCCATCTCTTCTTTAGTTGTTTGATGAAGAGAATCCACTGCATAAATCTGGAAATAAGTATATGTTTACTACTGAGGGACATATTGTGTCTGTGGACGAACGTTTCCGTAACTCGCTGTGGCGAGACATCCTCCCCGGAGAAGAGGACAGCACAGAAAAAATTAAACCAAACGAGTTAAAGGCTGTCAACTTCAGTTCTAACGTAAGGAATTTACCGAGTGTGCCTGGTTGCATTACTGGAGAAGGGGTGTGTGTGGAACTGGGTTAGGCAGTAGAAGAAGAGCCATTTGGAAGTGTTGCTTTAGGGCTCTGCAGTGTTGCCTTTATACATGTCAAATATCTGAGAACCTCCCTTGTGAAAAACACTTTCAGTAGTGGAGTGAATGGGTTAGGGTAAGGAGAGAGTGATTATGTTGAAGTTGTCTCCTTTTAAGTATTTTGCAGCAATTAGTATGTTCTTTGCTAATTATTTCAAATTATTTTTTTCCCCTTTTCTTTGCCCTTAAAATCTTGCGGTGTCGCTGTGATGGGGAAAGAGAAATGCAGAGCTTCATTTAAAAAGAGCTTTTTTCCCTCAGAATGGTTTTGAGGCCTGTAAAGGTGACCTTTCTTAGCCAGGCATCCAAAGAGTACAGAGCTATGGATCCAGTGCCTATCACCAACCGAAATAGATACGTGTTTAATAGAGAACAATTTTTAAAAATCTCTACTAGTAGGTTGTAGCGTGGTTCCTTTCCTCCTCCCCCAAGTCCTGCAGGAAAAAAAAAAAAAAAAAAAGAGCATTATTTTAAAAAAAACCCCATTCACAGTTGTCATAGTGAAGGCGGTCTCAGTTGAATAACAAGCTGCAGTAGTTTGGCGTGTGTTTGGGAGCTGCAGCCGGCGCCGAGGAAACACTTGCTGTTCATTTCTGGGCTTTGTGCTGCAGTTTGCAGAGAGCGAGGGAGGGCTGGGACCACAAGCCCCCTTGGGTACAGTTTTCTGTTCTGGGAGGAAACTTCTGGTTAGCGATGCTGCAACGCCTGCTGGATTGCAGAGGGAACGGGGCCACCTGGTTTCGTACTGGAGTTCTTAAAAATATTCTCCTCTTGCTAACAGTGTAACAGAGTTCCTGATGAGAGGAGGTACCTGCTGCCCTTGAAGAGTAACTACATGAGACAGATTGATCGGATGGTGGGCTTGATCTGAACGGTTCTTCCCAGTCGCTTTTACCGTCTGTCAGGAGGAGCCTGGGACGGGCTGTCGACATTCCTTTCCTCTTCAGCTACACCCCTGCGGCCGCTGGGTCGCTCGGGTGCCCCCCGTGCCTCTCAGTTGTCAATCCTGGACGTGAAGGGAGGCCAAGTTCTCTTACGAGTTCCGTCTTCTGAACTGTGGTAACTCCAGGTGCCGCCTGAATAGAGATTTGTTGTTTTAAGACTTCCTCTGAAAAATGTTGTTGCAAATGAAGGCTGAATATACTTTAGGGGAAAAAAAAAAAAACAAAAAAAGAAAAACGAAAGAAAAGAAAATTGGCACGTGCCACTTAGCTACCTCTTTGTAGCTGTATTACAGATGTCCCTTTAGAAAAGGGTCTAGTATTTAATTTGAAATGATCTTGGGTTTGGGGAAGGAATGGGAAAGTGCAATTTCTTACACCAAGTTTAATCATTGGACTATTCTGACTAGCAATACGCAACCTTAAGAACTACTCAGGTAGGAACCCACTGGTAGTGGGTTTTGCTGAAACAAACCCGCTGCAGCTAGAATAGTAGCTTCTTACATGATCAGGAGTTGTCTTTTCAAGATACCGGTATAATCATCATATCCCTCACTTGTGTAGAACTGCATGGTTGCAAGCGCCTGTGGCTACAGAAACCAGTGATAAATCAGGTGCCTTTTTTTTGTAAAGGAGTTTGGGGGGAGGGAAGGGGAAATTGAGAAGCCACTCAGCTGTCCGAGCAGCTGACTTGATGTAGCTTTAGCTGAGCAGAAGTTCCAAAAGTTTCGTTGTTTGCCATGTATTAAGTGCCTTTTCAGGAGAGATGCTGCTAAGAACTGGTGTAACAGTACATGAAGAACAAACTATTTCACATTCCTGACAGCGTTAATATGTTAGTGCCTTACGTTTTCTTCACTAGCAGGAAAAACTGAGCTTGCTTGGGAAGGTGGATAAAGTATTTCTGATTAGCTGGTCACAAAACACAGTGGATCCCCAAGTAACTGAAAAAGTAATATACATAGGAGATGATATTTTCCTTTTTAAAAAAAAAAAAAAACGATACTGGAAAGATCTCAACTGCTGTGTCCATGCCAAAAAATGCTTGGGATGTCAGCTTCCCTCTGCTACAAGCTGGGTATGTGCCATCATGACAGGGGGAGGGCTGTGGCATCCGTGCTGAATGTACTGTACCTGGAAACTGTGCCTTTTGGTTCCAAAAATGGTGAAAAAATGCTGTTGCTTCATCCCACCATTTTTAGATAGAGCTCAGATATGTTTGAGGAATTAACTGCCTGGGAATGTTCAGGAGGAAAGCAGTTAAATTCAGGCAGAGCTGTTGGGGGATGAAAACAAACTGAGGCCAAACCAGCTGATTCTAAATATAACATTATTTTTTTAGTGGCTCCCCATTGCTTCCATGCTTTTTACTTTTGACTACAGTTGAAGTAGTTGAATGTTACTCTTGAGTTAATTATTTTTTAAATTAAGGCTTAAATATAAGGGCAAACTTGATGTGCTGTATTTTCACCTTCTTATAACAACATTGGTTTTCTTGAACCACGTGTTGCAACGCAAAACATTTCTAATAAATATGAAGTTAGTGCTGAAGAGGTTGTTTGAATCTTTTAGTGTACAGTCGCATCTCAGGGACTTCACTGTAGAATCTTCTCTTCCATGATAGTTGTATCATGTATTCAGGCACAAAAATAGTAAGAATAATCCTGTCTTCTTAGTCTTACTGTGTATATTTTAAGGGGGGGAGGATTGGGGAAATACGTTAAGGTTTCCCAAAACATTGCAATAGAGTCGGTTGCCTTGATATTCCCATCCCTGTAGAATTTGCTTTGCAAACCTATTGCTGGGATGTCTTAGTTGCCTATTTCCAAGCAAACCATAAAATCAAGGTGTTATGACCCAAAGAGGTATGGGGAGAGGTTCAAGGTGTAGCTTTTTAATCAGTAAGTGTTGCCTGGGCCAGGCAGGTGTGCTTCGGTTTGTAAACGTGGGGAGAAGCGCAGGAGGATGCGTGAACGCAAGCAAAAATCCACCTTACAGTTGCCTCTCGGTGTTTTGTGCCTTCTGAAGCACCCGAACCCTGCTCAAGGGTGTGAGTTATGCACAGAAATCTGTTTCAGAGTTTTCCTCAGAGAATTATGTGACTATAACGGAGTTGCACGGCTCTGCCCAGCGTGGTTTGTCTCTCGTGTGTCGTCTGGAACGGAGAGAGGTGGCTGTAGGACAGGAACAGCATGAGCAGGTCTCGCAGCCTTTCAGCCCGCGGTGATTTGGGCCGTTAATTCCAGTGCCAACTAGTCTGTGGTCAGCTCCTCGTTAGAAACTGCATCCCAGTGTGTGTTGCCAAGGTGATCCGACACTCAGCTTTCCATAGGAACGGCTTTTGTCGAAAGGGGTGCTGACGTCGTGGTAAAAAGCTTTTGTATTCTTTAAGGGAGCCAATTTTTTCTTCCTCTTTGTTTTAAAAATGTGCTTTGAATAAGGTTTTTACTCTGTAATGACAGGGCACGTGTTATGCACTAAAATTGAAACTTTTGTATAAGTCGATGATATCAAAATGAAATTGATAGCGCTGCTGGAATAACGTGCTGAAACAGACTTTTGTATTTCTTGGTATAATGTGCAATATCAAATATTTCCTAATTAAAAATGCAATGTATGCTTAATTGTTGTTCTTCCGTGAAGTATTTAATTGGGGATGGGAAACTTTTCAGAAGACCAAATGCTCTTTCATGAACTGTCCTGAACTTTCAAAACTGAGCTTAAATTTTACAAATCTGCATTAAAAAATGATGTATTTGACCACTTTTAAGTGTGTTTTTCTTGTTGTGTAGTTCTCGTAAGGCCATCATGAAGCTTGCAGGGGATCTCCCAAGCGCAGGGAAGAGATGAATTTGAGTGTTCCTGATCTTTGCCGTTACACCAGGCAGGGAAACCGCAGTTGAGGGTGACCTGGGAGCAGGGGTGAGTGGGGAAAAATATATCTAAAGTCTGTGTATGAGCAGATTTGTGGCTTTTATTCAAGTTCCCCCTCGCTTGGCCCATCCAAAGAGCTCAAGACCTCTCTCTTCAGTAGCAGAAGTTCCCCATCAGTTCTCCTGTTCTGGACACCCACAAAGAGTAACTGAGATGGGCAAGAAGTAGCTTTTATTTTCCCTGGGGGAAGTGAGACTTCTCAACCATATCCTTGCCATAGCTCACGAAATAAGGTAATGGTTTGGAGAAGGGATTACTGTCTGAGCTTTCTTGCCACCTTCATCTGCCTTGGGTACTAGACATGAGATGCCTTCTTACATACGCTGGATTTTCATCTAGTTAGAGCAAGGGATGGCTCCTTAGTGCAGGGGAAAAAACCCAACACCCCACCTCTAAAACAAAAAAGCTGCTTTCTTTTCCCCAAATCCCTCTTTTCCTTTTTTCCATGTAATGATTGGAGTGGCAGCCTGTGCTGAAACTGGTTTGATGTGGAATGAAGAATTGAAGTGTGGTGGCACCGAGTAATAATTCCCCTTTCTCCGGGCTGGTCCGTGAAGAACCTGGTGCAGGTGGGAACTCTGCACCGAGAGCCTTGCTGGGCTCTTGGTCTGTGGAGAGCTGTGCCCTGGGAAATAGTTCCTGCTGTGTTTGAAAACAGAGAAAAGTAGAAACAAACTCTCTGGCTGTCGCTTTGATTTTTTTTTTTTCCCCTCCTATTTTTTCTCTTGGATTTGTTTTCTCTGATTGACGTTATCTTTCCTGTTGGTTTCTGTTTTGTAGTCCTGATTCAAAGGCCGTTGAAGCTCACAGGGCACTTTCTGTTTGTCTTGATCAAACTCCAAGTCACAAGGAAAAGTCTATTGAACGTGAGTGGCTGGATTTTTGTAATGCTTTTAAAGTTCCTCTGAATTTTTGGGTGATACTTTTTTTGCTCATCTAATGCTACTTTTGCTGGGCCCAGGCTTCTAAATCTCAGTTCTGAAGTAAGCGTGAGTGGGCTGAAATCCTGTTTTTGGGGGGAAAGAACCCAAGGTTTGGTGTTTTCACTGTGGTTGCACATTTACTAGCGGTGTCGCTGCCCTTAGCTGCTGTTTGCTGCCTTTCTTGATCTTGGCTCCTCTCCTTATCTGCTGCCAAGAAGTTGGTTGCTCAGGGTGTGACAGCTCTGAAGTGGGACCGAGTGTTTTGACTGCGGTTTCTTTGAACTCCACCTTTCAGAAAATACCTCAAAAAAGCCCCTCTTCCCGTTCTCTGTTTTCTGGCGGATCTGAGTACAGCGAGATGGTATGTGATAGAAGATATGAAGTCCTAAAATACGCATGAGAACTTGGGTTTTTTTTAGGGTGGGATGCCTCAGCCTGACCTGGTGGTGTGGCTAAAAAAGAGGTGACTTCTGGTCGCTGTGGAGGGAGGTCTTTGCCTTGGGTTCCTGTGTGTTTGGTGGCAAAGCTGTAGATCCGATCTGCTTCCACCAGAGACCACTCTTGTGCCGCTGTTGGAGGGTTTCTGTCTGTTGTGTGGCAGCCAGCCAGCCCTGGCATCCTGGAGGAGAAGGGCTGGAAGTTTCCTGGCTTTGTGGAGCGACTTGTGGAGCGACACCGCTGCTTCGGGGGGAGCCTGGAGGAAAGTTGAGTGTGAAAAGCAAAGGTGGTGTGCTGCCAGGAGCACATCCCTCCTTGTGCTTCTCCCCGCGGGTGTGGAATAACCATCTCCTCTACTTCCTAGAGACCTTTACCTTTGTCCTTCCTTGAAACTTCTTTTAGAGAGACATTTTATTTCACTCAGCGCCACTGGTGCTACTTATTCACCTAAAAGAGATCAGCGAGTACTTGCTGAAAGCTGCTTTGTACTACTTTTCCCTTATTTGTCTCCTGCTTACTTTATGCTGCTGAGAAGGCCACTTCCTTGCACAAATTATGTTGAAAAGCATCTTTTTTTTTTTTCCTCCCCCAAAGGCAATGCAATTTCTGTTGCCTTAAATTTTGCCTGGCTATAGCAGGTGACCGCCTGCGAGAGCTGCTCCAGCCTCCTTAGCACAACGTGGCAATTTGGCCATGAGAGTTGGTTGTTCCCAGTTTCCAGGAGGAGATGGCAGGTTTGTTTCTT
Organism: Tringa solitaria; assembly: GCA_026413425.1. Lineage (NCBI taxonomy): Eukaryota > Metazoa > Chordata > Aves > Charadriiformes > Scolopacidae > Tringa > Tringa solitaria. Next base: position 14,653,130 of record JAOXJM010000003.1, read on the forward strand.
AAAATAGTAACTCTAACAAGTTCTGTAATGTCTTTTTTTTTTTTTTTTTTAAATTTTTTATTTAGGCAGCGTTAATAAGGCAGGAAAAGGTGAAAAGGTACTTCCAGCCTGTAACTGGTGAAGATGCACCGACCTCTTGTGAGCTGGGCAAGTCACAGATGGGAACACTACTGATGGCACCGGGTGATGGACCTGGGGCAGGAGCTGCCGCGGTGACTGGGTGAACTGGGAGAGCTGGGACCAGCCATGCTCCATGCTGTTTGATCAGGTGTGGATTTACCAGGTTGGGGAAGGAGCTAGAGAAGGTTTAGACCTTCCTCCCTCCCTGTCCATCTCTCTTCCCACCTGGAGAGGCAGCTCTGTGCCTCAATGTGAACGTTCATCAAGTGGATACTTGAATTCAAATTATTTCACCCGCCCTTTGAAATGAAAAATACGTGTAAAGCATGTGGAATATGGCACTGTAGTCCAGGCTCCGGGAGGAGCACTGAGTGTGGCTGGGAAAGACCTCTCCTGCCCCCGGGGACAGAGATCCCTAATGTCTCCCTTGGCCAACCTCTCCTTGGAGGACGTTGTTGCACATTTTTAGAGGCAGAGCACAATGCGCAGCAGCATTTGCACACTTGAGGCAGGTGCTCTAAAAACATAAAAAACCCAAACAGATTAGAAAAATGTTAAAAAATATTAAATTTTACTTTATTAATATTTTTGAATAATTGCCCTTGCCCTGTAAGGCCCAGAGGCTTTCAAAATAATGGCAATCTGCATACTATTAATTTTTGATAATGTTCATAGGGTGTAATATGTAATTCTTAACATTAATAGCTCTTGAAAAGTACCATGAATCAATTATCTTCATTATGTAATGGAGGTGCTCACAATCTGGCATTGTATGGTTTTGTCAAGGAGCTGCGTTTCCTTAACTTTGGGTGGAAGACAAAACTCTGTTTTGAAAAAATATTGCTTTTTCCTCCTCTTTTACAAAGGAGATTGATTTTTAAAGCAGCCTTCAGGAGGAAAAATTAACTCCAAATGGAGTTTTTAAATAAGCATTTTTAATAGAACAAATATCCCCTTGCTCTCGGATGCTGCTTAATGAAAAAACAAATTATGTGGTAGCTACAGACTTTGGGTTTTAATATTTTTTTTTTTCTTTTTCAAACGATTACTCCTCCTTTCCTTTCGCTTCCATCCCCGTGGCTGTGTGCGGTGCACACACACTGTGGCACAGCCTGGATCTGCGATTTCTGCGCATCGCCAGGCTTTTTGCCCTTTTAATGTGCTGTCACCAGGCAGTTTGGTGCTTCGCGGAGTGTCGTAAGAATAATTAATCCCTAATTTGGTGAAAGAAAAATCAGATCCGATAGAGTTGGGGTTGGATTTTTTTCCTAGCCTTTTTTTCTTTTTTTTTTTTTTCTTCTTTTCATTTTTTTCCCCCCACTATATAAGCCCGAACCAGCACCCCATTGCACGACTGGAGGCTGATGGGCTGAAGTCCTTTGTGTGACGTTACCTGTGACACTTTGATGGCAGTTCCATGGGGTTGGGTGGCCACTCTCTGCGACAGTGTTGGAGGTGCTGGCTGGTGGACTGGGGCACGGTGGACACCAGGGGCTTCAGTATGGCCACCTGTGGAGCAGAATGTGTGGCAATGTCCCCATCCTCTCCCCTGTGGCTTGGCCAGGGAAGCTTTGAAGGTTTCTGGGGCTGCCTGGGGATGACCCACTGGTCACCACTTGCTGCAGCCACCAGCCAGAGCCTGTGGGCACCAACCTCCAAAGAACACAGAGGAAATGTTCTTAAGGATACTGGGATTGATGCTTTTCACTTAAAATGGGTGAAATTCCTGAAAATGGTTAAATTATGGCATGGACTGCAATTCTGCCTTGGAGTAAGGTTCTGTTACACTTTGGTTTTCCCCTTCCTCTTTGTGTGGAGGAGCTGGACGAGAAGCCTTCCCAGAAAGAACTCAATGATCTATAAGGTCCCTTCCAACTCTAATCATTCAATGATTCTATGAACCTGATGTTCTCCTCAGACACAGGGACAGCCCCAGACGCTGTGGATGGCAACGGGGGATGCTTTGATAAGGTTCATGACTCCTCAGCTCCTGAGGTGGCTCTCCTTAAAACAGCCTGAAATCTTGGCATCTGGCGCTGGCTGAAAATGTGTGATAAGGAGAAAGAGAAGAGGTCTGGTGTTAATTCTGAGATTTATTGAAGTTCAGGTAGGAATGGAGATCATATTGATTTAAAAAAAATAAAATATATAGGTTCTCCTGTGTTTCAGTATGGTCTTGGTTTATCCACGGCTGCCTTCGTCCTGGGAACCCATCTGCACCAAAACGTAACTCCTGTGGGCACAGCAAGGAGGGGATTTTGGGAAGGGGGTGGAAGAGGATGGACTTAAAACTTCAGAACTGAAAATGCTATTGAAAAATGTATTATTCATAATGTGAAAAATGTAGCTTTTCACTTCTGTTGACACACAATTACTAGGTTTGGGCGATTACCGCACCTGAATTTGTTTTGCTGCTGACACGGTGCAAATGAGGATGGGGATGTGCTGGACCGAGGGAGCCATTCGGTGACCAGGAGGATGGTGAAGAAAACTAAACCAGCCCTGCCTGTCGGCGTGTGCTGGCCCTACAAACCCACAGCAGCGACTTCAGGGGTGAGCTGGAAGGGTAGAGAGGCTTTGCAGAGAGATCTGGACAGGCTGGATCAATGGGCCGAGAC
>JAOXJM010000003.1:14658799-14671877 GCA_026413425.1 Tringa solitaria
AGGGAGGTGGTGGAGTCACCATCCCTGGAGGTGTTTAAGAAACGTGTAGACATGGGTCTTCAGGGCACGCTCTAGTGCCCCAGATTGTTGTTGCTTTTTGTTTTTTTTGGTGTGTGTATGGTTGCACTCTGTGATCTCAAAAGTCCTTTTCAACCATGAAGATTCTGTGATTCTGTGAAACCCCCTCAGGTGTGTTGGGAAGGCGGTGGGAGTGCAAACCAGTATAAACCCCGGATTGCAGCGCAGGGACAGGAAAAGGCAGGTCCTGTCTCTTGGAAAGGGGGGGGATGAACTGAGCTGAAGAGAAATGTCTCACCTGTAGAGATGTGGCATTGGCTTTTATAATGTAGTGGTAACCAGTGCGATAAATTAGCAGCACCCTGAAATTAAAATTTCCTATTCAAGAGCTTTGAGGCTTGTGCTGCTGCTGAAAAACCGATCACGAAGCAATTTACCTGGTGATAAAGCTGCGGCGTTTTAATCAATACTGGAGGTTGTGTGTACTTGCCTCTTTAATTTAGAGGTTATGATTTTTAAAGGCTATTCTAAACCTTACCGTTAGATTAAGGGCTTGTATGAGGTCTGTGCCGTGAGGTCTTCTTACTGATACTTTTCTTGGTCAAAAAGGAAATGTAATTTTATGCTTCCAGCTACAGTCGTGGAGCAGAAGGAAGAACCGAGAGCCCTCACAGGAATCCAGGTCCCGGGAGACCCGGTGGCCTCCTAGTCCTCGGCCACTTCGGCAGCTCTTGGTCCCTGGAAGGAGGTTTAATTCCCAGCTCCGTGGCCGCTCTCCCTTCCCAAATTGCACTGGTTGTTGCATACTTATGATTCTTGGGCCTTTTATCATTTGCATTCTGAGTATCGACTGCAGCTTAAAAAGCAGGAGTGGTTTATTTTCTTGGGAGGTAAGGGAAGAGGCTTTAGGGAGAAGCTTTTGCTTCTTTACACACAAAAGCTCTTCTGTTGCCTTTATGCTCCTGGTGCTGATGGGGAAATGCTGGTTTTTGGAGCCCAGCTGGTCTCGGGATTCATGGGCACGCCACGGCCAAGGGAATTTGGGGAAAACGTCTGCGTGACCCGTTACATTTCACTCAGATCTTGAAAAAAGGACAAAACCCCCCGATCAGTAGGAATTTGTTTCAGTTGCACTGAATGTACAGACAGACGAGCACGGCCTTTGGAGTAAACACTCGGCAGCAATTTAATTTTTAATCTGTTTATGTGAAATCCTTTCTGAACAGAGAGACAGCCTGTAACCCTTCGCCGTGCGATGCTCCGGCTCCGACCGAAACATAGTCCTGTTGTTATTTCTGCTTTCCTGGTCGTGAGGCTTTGGGGTTGGATCTTATTTTCTCTGGCTGAGAGCAGCCTGTGTCTGTGTCCCAGCTTCCCTTACAGCCTCCCTCTTGCAACTTGCCGGCTATTGCAGCAGCGAGCCTGCCGCTATAATTACAATGAGTAATTTATCTTTGGTTCTCACATTCTCCAGCATAATTTCCTGGAGGGATAACTGGAACGATAATGAATGCACGCTTATGGAAGTTGCATTGCCTTGTAATAACTGTAAAAATGAAAGGTAAATTAAACAAAAACATATTAGGGCACTTTATAGCCAAACGGAGCAGTGTTTGGCTGCGGTTTGGGGTGAGCTGCTGTTGGGGACACCCTCTTCTGCTGAGGGGGATCCCACCCAGATCCCACCCGGGGGCTCGTACTGGGCTGGAAATTGAGATGGCTGAGGAGGGAGGGGTAATTCTGGGGTTGGAGCTCATCTTGGGTGATATATTTGTGTAAAGTGATGGTTTATCAGAAAGGCAGTGATCGATAAGGCTCCTCCAACCCTGGGTTCTGGCAGGTTGTGCAAATCCTGGTTTGTAAGAACTGTATGGCTGGGCTCAAGGAACACAATCCTAATTAGCCACGCTGTCAGCCCGGAGTGGGGCCTGTAAGACCTCCTGAACCCAGGTTTACCAAAGCTTTGCAAAATGAAAATCACTCAGAAGAAAAGAAGGGGGAGAAAAAAGGAAAGATAGAAGGGGCAGAGAAAGCTGGAAAAGGAGCTCTGGTGGATGTTCCTGCAGAGGCAGGGGGGCAGCCATGCAGCCTGTGCGGACCCCCCAGGACGGGTGCTGAGAGAGACACAAATGGTCTGATATATATAGCTCAGAAGATGTTGAAAGGAGATCTTCCTTTTTCCAAAAAGAGCAGGGAACTTTGCATAATATTGACTTTTAAAGTTTTTTTCGAATTGAGCACAAATGAATATCTGATATTTTTTGTTTTATTCTTCTCTTTTTGTCCTGGTCCTGCATAAAAACCCCAAACAGGGTTGAGAGCATAATGACCACTCTACCTTAACGTTCTCTTCAATTACAGAGCGTGAAGAAACGTGGTGATTCGCGTGGAAGATGGGCTTTCTGCCCTGCTATTCCCCTGTCTCTATGCACGGATTTAATCCCAGAACCACTGAAAGAAAAACTCCTGTTTTCAGAACTGAACTGTTCAGTCCTGTTTCCTGCGAGTTGAAGGTATTAAGAAATCCTGGGATTACAGGTCAGCACAAAGCTGGACCGGCCATGTGGGATGTCTCCCTGCGAAACAAAGCGGCTCCCACCAGGCCCTCAGCCATATTTCTTGATAAAAATCACTGCAATTAACTTATCCACCGCCATAGCTTCACGTCTGAGAGATAAGATCTACAGCGCTGTAAATCACGGTGGAGATTTCACACTGTGCTTCCTGAGCAGAGCGTGTGCAGTATATAACTGTCGTTTCCTCATTTAACTATCATTAAAATTAAGTGCTGGCTGGAATCGGCGGTATGTGAAGGGAGACCTTGTCATTAAGATTGAACTGGAACCTCGGTGCATTACACAAATTAATTGAGCTGAGGGCCCTCAAAGGAAACAAAGACATAATTAACAACTTCTGTATCAGTTCTAACAGCTTAAAAAAGAAAGCTGAAATGGGAGGTTTTTTAAGCACAGAAGAGACTGGCTGCACCGCTCTGCTCTCCTTGCCCTGCCAGCGTGGGCTGCTTCCAGCCAAAGGGCTTGCTTTGGTTACTGGTCTGGTCCAGGGCCCCGTGGTCTGGGCACTGCTGGAGGTCCAAGCCCCAGAGCAGCATTTTCAAGTGCTGCTGCCAGGGTGCTGGTCTGGCTGGAGAGACTTCTTAATAAGTGCAGTGTTCCTCTTTAAGTCACATTTTCATAGGAGATATGGAAGAATTGAGTCCGGTCAGACCTCAAATGCTGTCCTCCAGCTCCAGCAGAGTCTTCTGTGACCACCGGTTGAAAACATCCTCCATGTAGGAAACCTCGGGAGACTTTGTGGTGTGAAATTGCAGCATAAGCTTTAGGAAAAGGGGAATAAAAACCTGAGATAACATATGTTTTTAAGTTAGAGCGTTGCATGAAGTTCTCTGATATGGACAAAAGCAGTCCCTGTGTGTTTTGTAGGCATTGGGTCCTCAAGGCCATCTCCTTGGTGTTGGTGTGGAGGTTGTTGGTAGGTGGAGAGGTGTCTGCTCTGCACGGGGACCCAGAGCTTCAGGCTTGTTACAGCATCTTCCTTAATTTTAGTAATCTCACATATATTTAATTTCCCTGACTTTTGAAAACATCCGTGGGTTTAGCAACTTTTCTCACCGCTTGGTCCTGAGCAGGCACCAACTGCAGGAGGGTGGAAATCATCTTCTGGGAGACACCGTGCTTCTCCAGCGGCGCTGGGAGGTTGGCAAGGGCTGTGCTGAGAGGTCGTGTCTATGGAAAGCTGTCTTCCGCTCGGCAAAATCTCTTTCCCTTGATGATTTACACGGCAAAAAAACCCAACCCAATCTTGACTTCTGTATTTTCAAACGTGATTTTAAAGAACGGGGGGTGTTTCTGTGGATTCTGGTGTAAATCACTTCAGCTCTCTCAGCCGGGTTCTTCATCGCTTTTCTAGTTTATTTACTCTGCAAACCCAGAGCTAAAACGCCGGTTTGCCGATTAGGACAGATTGCAACAGAAGGTGCAGGAAAGCTTTTTAAAGAAATAACAAACTTGGAGAAAGCCAAGGAGGTACAAAATTATTCTCAAGATCTAATTATTCCAGGGAATGAAAAAAACCAGGCTTCTTGAACTCGGCTTCTCAGGGTTATATTAATATGAAGCATTTAATCATTAGGGAGATGAAATTAGTTCACCCAGATTGATCTCTAAGCTGAACTGGAAAGTTGGACAAAATAATCGTTTCATAAACTTCCTTAGAATAATAATTTTCCCGAACAATTATGCTGAAGGACATCAGCTGGTAACCTTGTGGGGCTCAGGTACCTGCTTATGCTGCAGCTGAGAAGAAGGTGAAAAAGCCTTGCTGTTGTTTATTAGAAACAAGAGTGGGAACGTTTCATCTCTGGTGCACATGTGGATGCTGAGGTGGGTCTCGGACCTCATGCGTCTGAGATTAAATTGAAGGTTTGGTTTGTGAATGTTGAAGGAAAGTGCTTTTCTCTTCCCAATTTTTAATTTCCAGGGAGGAGCTGTGATTTTAGCAGCTCCTCTTCTGTTTTCAGTCCCAGATGCAGACAGGTAAAACTGTCAGAATTTGTCTGAAGGGTGGAAAAACCCAGAATAATACTTGAAGAAAAATGTTGCAAGTTGTTACACTGATATTATAATAATAATTAAAAAACAAAACAAAACAACAAAAAGGGAGGGAATGTGATTACCAACCAATCATCAGAGCATCTTTGCAGGTGGTCAGGAGCTACACTTCGAGCTTCAAGGGACTTTGGTCATAGTAAGATGCTGGGGAGATGTTCCTCAGCCATCAGGGTCTGAGGCTGCGGGTGAAATGTGCAGGATCAGCAGGATTTCAGTGAACAATTTGCCTTCCACTGGTTTTAGCCTTTGAAATTCGAAGCAGTATTTTCCTCGAGCCAGATCTGGTGGCTGTGAACCAGGGGACAGAACCTCGCTGGAGAGGAAATGGGGCATAATTCAGGATTTACCCAACCGGTGTGCACAGTGGACACCTAGAGGTCTTCTGGTCTGAACTGGGAGCCGACCAGTTTGAGAATTGTTTGTTTAGGGGCACGGCCAGTTTTCAGTTAAGTGGTTTCCAAACTTTTTAAGTGGGCAGAAGACTTTCTGTTTGTCGTAAAAGTTTAGTATAAGAAAAAAATAATCATTTATAACCTAAGAAATGACTATAGGAGAATCCAAACCAGTGCCTGAAAATACCGGAGACTCTCGTTACCCATATGTCCTTTCAGCAGCGAAGATCAGCTGTGAAATCTGCAGCAGCAGCTTCAAAATGTACCCCAAGCGACGCTCCGAAGTAGCTGTACTGCCAGAACTGGCAAGGGAGCGGTGGAAAATGGTGTGTTTTATGGTTTAACTGCCTGCGGAAAGGGCTGGGCACCGGTGTCTGGAGCGTTTCGGGGGATGTTCTGGTAGTAGAGCTTTCTGGAGGAAACAAAAAAAGCCCTGTAGCTGGCTGTTGCCAGATGACTCGGAATAATGACAGTGTTAGCGGTAAACAGTTTTAATTTATACAGGTGACATTTAAAATGCAAATCAGACCTTAAGATAATTGCTGGAAATAAGGAAGCCTCTGTTGGTTTAGGGAATATTTCCAGTTTCTATGGAAATTATTTATAATGCAGTGAGATCAATGAAGGAGCCCGTGTCTTAGAAGACTTGGCTGGAGCCGCTCCTCTGTGGAGTCAAAAGGCGTGTTTAAAGTGAGCGCGTGGGGACAGGAGCTGGCGGCCAAGGTGATGCGCTGGGAAAAAAGTACTCAAATCTGTTGAAAAAGATAATTTTTCTCTTGACATTGCAAATGTGGATGGACTCAAATTAGGCGGTGTTATCGCAGACCTGTGTGCTTATCGCTGCTCCCTGGATGAAGCCGGAGTTGCACATCTGCTTTCAAATTTAGGGATTATTTTTAATTTCTACGTGTCTTTTACACATGCCGTTGTAGCAGAGAGGGCTAAAGGCTGAAACTGCGTTTTATTGATCGGTACCGGGGGTTATGGTGTGGCGAACTAGTCTGCTTGCTTTTATTGGGTCTGGGAGGTGTAGCTGAAGGAAAACACACTTTTTGGGGGGTTTGCAAGCAGTTGACAAGAAATGATGCTGCGGAAGGGCTGTGGGGCTCCTCCAAGCAGACCCGGGTCCCGGCTGCAGTTCTCCAGCACTAACATAACCCAGATGGTTGTAAAACTGCCCTCTGGGTGGCCATTTCCAGGGGTGCCTTGTCCCCTCGCTCACGTGGGCAGGAGGGGACCGAGGGGAGCACCTTGGTGGCACCTGGGGCCGTGGTGCGCTCTCCGGTGACCTTGTGTTTGGCCTCCTGCAGTGGCGTTTGTCTTCCCTCTTCTGAAGCCTGGGTGAGCAAATGAAATCCAGACCCACCTGTGCTGACAGTGCTTCACATTTTAATGTGGTTTATATTGTTTAATGGGCTTGTTGAGTGCTCTGCATTGACCTCCTCCAGAGCAATTATTTCTTCCTTGCGGTAGGTGAATGCTACTGGAGAGCATCCTCTTGGGGACCTCAGCATCTTATCTGATTTATAACAGATTTCTCCGCTCTTTACAACCACCAATCTTGTTTTCTACTCTGATTTCATTTCATCTTCCTCTTCTGAAGCTGGACTTTTACCTAGAGGCTTTGGGGATTTTTTTGCTGGTAATTGTCTGAGTAGTTGTTTTTTTTTTCCGATCAGCCTCCCGCAAACCCTTTAATTTACTTGATATTCATCCTTCTTTGTACTTTGCTTCCAGGTTTATTATTCCAGGTTTCAGTGCACCATGCCATTTACCCAGTTAGCTGTAAGATACAATCTCCTCGTTTCCATCTGAATGGTTTCTCATTATTTCATGTGGGTGGGAACGTGTAACACGCGCCTCTGTGTGTGCTCCCACCACCCTCTGTATGAAAATGTATCTTCTGCCTGGAGAAAATGAATAAAAATGCAGTTCTGAGTAGAAAAGGGGGAGCTGACGTTTTTGCTTGCAGTTTGTATACGTGTTCAATGCCTTGATAAAGTGTAAGGTGTGACGGGCAGAGGGTGGGAGTGCGCGGCAGCGATGGAGCCGTCCGTGCTCACACATACACGCTAATTTGGGCATGTTTGGGGGCACGAATGTTCACCAGGTGACAGGGGTGAGCTCTGTTGGCCTCTGCAAAGCGGTATTGATTGATGCCAGCCTCGTGTCTTGCTTCTCTCGATAAACCCGGCGGGTTGCTCCCTCGCTACTGGATTCACTCCATCCCTGGTCCGTGGGGCGGGGATGCCACGGACACGAGGAGGATGCGAGGCCGTGTCTGGCTCCTGGAGAGACCTTGTGCTGGGTGAGCCCAGCCACAGGCAGCTGAGGAAATGACTTTGTCTCTTCTTGTGTTCCCTGAGCTGCCATTCCCAGCTGCATCACCCACAATGTCCCCACAGTTGGGGCTGTGGGACACTGTAGAATCTTAAATTAAGCCTTTACGGCTATATTTTCAGTAAAAAAGTCTTCCTTTCCCTACCTACGTGCTGTTGCATAAGGAAAGATGAACTGGTCCTTTTGTCCCATTGTTGTACTTGTAGCCACTTACACAGCCCGTCTCCCCCCACCCCCCCACGGCTGTCACCCCCCTGTAGCTCTTCCCACCTGGAAGATTCATTTCAGCTCCCACCTGAAGCTCTGCCTGGCCTTCTAACTTCCCACACGGCTCGTTCATCTGCCCCAGCAACTCCTATTGCCACCAGATCAGGCGTGCTAAGTTATTTGCATCTGTCTGGGGCCAACCCCCCCTCCTTGCAAAGGCGTAAATTGATGCAATTCGGTAGATTTAATTTGGCTGCCTACCAGTGTGAGCTTGGAATCTGGCGTATGCAAGAGGTTGCTAATATATTATTCGTTTTAATGTTATCTTTTCATTCTTTATTCTTTGACTCGCCTATACCGAAAATGCAGTGACATGCTGTTATGTCTTCTCTATCTTTAATTGGGCCTTCTTACAAGGTTTAAGTACGTTTTCATATTCAGGTTAATAACTTGCAGTTGCACTTCACATTAATGTTTTTATGGAATGATCAATTGTTTTTGCAGGTCGGAGAACTCAGCAAATCCGTAAGCTATTTATCATATAGGCTGTAACCACTTGATAGCTATTACAAACTGTTTAAAATGAATGCTCTTTGCATTTGCCAGTGTTTATAACAGTTCTAAACTCTTAACCACTTATAAATAATGCGTAAAAAGCAGCATAATAAGCATATTGACGTCTCTATCCACCTTCCACAGCAACCTGTGCTGAAGGCTGTGGACGAAGGTGACTGTGAGAAATGCTCTCCTGCCCCTCGCTGCCAGTGCCGGTGGTGGCCGGTGTCCCCGTCACCGATGTGGAACGACACCGTGGCTGCAGACCCTCCTCAGCAGCCTCAGGGTTGGCATCACACAATGTCTCGTCTTTGCTTTAATGGCCAAGGCAAGGTAGGACCTGGCAGCAACATCGAGTGTTTCCCTCCGGTTGGGACTCTCAGAGGAGTCTGGTGTTGGACCCTCAACCCCTATTGAAAGAAATTTTGAGCCAAAGCAACCTCTTGTCACAATGAACCTTAAAACCAGCTGGTGTGTTGCATTCTCATCGTTCAGGGGAATTGGGGGTGGGTTAAGGTAGTAAGTGTTCCTGTCTGAGAAGAATAAAAGATGTTTCTACTCCCTCTGCAAAGAAATTGCTTCAGGACTGATGTCCCCTTTGAGTCTCAGAGAAGTCACCACCAGGTACCTGGTAAGGATGCTGTTCTGTGCTCTGTAACCAAAGGAAATTTTTAATTGACGTGGTCCAAAGAGTTTTCTTCTTGTTTTTTCGTGTTGTTCAAAGCTCTGCAGTCACTCTTGGGCTGGTGCAGCAGTGGCTCTCTGCAGCCAAAGCAGAAACCATTGCTCTCTGGGGTATGTTTTTAACTCTTGGGATGTTTGGTCAACGAAAGCCAAGTTTCTGGATGAAGCCAAGTCATTCATATCACCAGTGATTTGTGACAAGTCTCTGGAGAACGCGTGGCATGAAGGAAGTGCTGCTGGGGTGGCTGAGATCCTGCTCCCCCCAACGGGGAGAGGATATTTCTTCCAGGATGACTAGTTCCTTGCTCTTGTGCAAATGATCAATAGGAATAACACGTTACAAATAATGCTACTTCACTCTTTCAGGAGGATAGCAGAGGGCTGTTTTGTAAAGGTTATTCAAACCTCAGCTCTGTTACTGTAGAGCTGTTGTGAGCTGTCAGGTACAGAACCATAATCTTCACTGGTTATTGTTGGACTTACAAATTCAATATGAATTGCACGAGCTAAAGCACATTGATTAGAGGGTTGACTTCCATGCGAAGCCAAATCATCTAATTTTTACGCTGCTGCCATAACAAGTATTAGCTAATCATCTAGCACGAATGGTTTCAAAATACCACTTTGCCAGCAAAGGGCCAGTGGCAAATTATTTCTGGGTGAAAACCCCCCAGGCTGGCACTTACGCCGCAGCAGCACTTGTGATTGGGACCTGATGCTGTGCAGGTGCTCGAGCTGCCTGTCCCACCAACGACTGGGGACAAACGAGGAGGCAGGGTCATTAAACAAGGAAAGGGTGAGAGAGAGAAATCCATCTCACAGTCGACACCAAATCTTCTATTTTAGAGCCTGTGCTCAAATGATGGCATGCAAATGCAAACAGCTTTTGGTGAGATGTTTACCTTTCTCATAAGAAATGATTGTAGTGATAAAACCTGCTTTTTGGGGGGGAACTTCAATCTGAATTAATTTCTCCCTCTGCAAACAATGACTTGCTGCTCTGGAGGTGCAGTAGAGTTTGTATATTTAAATCAGGCAGCATGCCCAGAGATCCCTGGGATAATGATAGTGGGAAATTCAATTTTTTAGCTGAGGCTGGGGGAGAATTTTGCTGCCAGGTTTATGGTGGGACTCTTCCGTGGTGACAGGCAGTAGCAGGGAAGTTGATCTGCTGCTGGAGGCATTTCACGGGGATCTGAACTTGGAGTTTTGGTAGGAATTTGTTGGTTAATGAATTATTAATTTCTTTTTTATTTCAAGTATACTGATGTTATGGAATAATCAAGACAAACTGTGTAGCGTTGTCTTTGTGCATTTTGGGGCAGCAGAGTTTTTCCTTCTAGCAAAGCAATGGAGAAACACCATGTGGTTATGGATGAGGATGGAGCATGGAAAGCTTTTGTGGTACAGGCAGCTTCATGCAGCCGTGTCCATTTGCCTGGTTGTATTTCTGATTTTTCTGATATCAGTTGTATTTCTGATTTGTCCAGATCTCTGACCTGGCACCAGGCACCGATGGGTTGGTAAGTGACATTTTTTGCATGCATGGAACATGTAAGATTTGTATAGTAACTTACTGGATAATCTTTGTATCCCACACTAACTTTAAGTGTAGTAGGGTATTGACTGACAGTCCGTCTGTACTTCTTAAATATTTTACGTACATAAATTTACTGGTTAGAACTCAAAAAACTAACTGCTAGGTCAGATCTGTCTGAGTGATCTCTGACTCTTCTCCTGTGACAAGTCCCTCTCCATCACCAAGGCTCTCGCTAGTGCTGATGTCTTCAAGCATTGCTTGGTGTGGTTGGGATGGTTGGACCCAGTGATGCTTCCAGGAGCACCATGATGCTTCCAGCGCTCTCTCTTGGGGTTGGGAAGGAAACCAGAGGCCTCTGTGACAATACTGTAAAACTCCTGTGACTCCAACTCGCTGCAGTTTTGGAGCAGTGTGGTGAGACCTGTCTGTCCTTGTGTTCTATTAACACTGTCCAGTGTTTTCCAAACCCCTCTCATGCATAGGAACATCTCAGTTTTGTGTCTGCTCCTGGAAACTGGGAACTCTTCAGGGGTATCAAGTCAAGATCTTCTGGTACATTTTGAAATTTTAACCTGTATTTCCAGAAGAAATTATTGTGATTAGCTGGGGGCTTTATACTTGCAATTCTGTGTAATATTTCTAGTTTTTCCCTATTGTTTGGAAAGAGGATTCCTGCAAAAGATCAAGATGCAGCTTTCCAGTGATGGAGTGAAGAGCAGTGACTGATCCCTGGAGCTGGAGCCTCGCGTTCCAGGAAAGGGCGTTTCAGCCAGCATGACGTGTCTATGCTCAATTAGTAAGTAGCTCCCTATTTGTGTATTAAATTCTCACTGGGCAAACAGTAGAGTTGGAAAACATAAGTGCGAGTGCTTAATAAACACTCCACAGGTGTTATAAACACATTGCCAAGTGGTCTCCGTGCTACAGAGGGATGTGAGGGAACCAGCAGGACGCCTGCTTATCCATTAGCATCATTTATAAGCACCCAGGCAGCCTATAGCTATCGATTTTCCGCTCATTAAAACCTTAGACAATAATTTATCAAGTCCTCGTAAAGTAAACCTCTTTTTTTTTAAAGCCTGATGTCTTGGGTTTTACATCAAGTGAGCACTTGTCCCCGTGCCTGCGGGTGCCAGATAAGCCCTAATTCACAGGTTTCCCTGGGAGCTCTCCGTATCGTTGGACAAAACTTTCCCTATGAGCAACGTGGTTTATTTTCCCCGATACGGAACAGTTGGCTGCCTTAAAGAAAAACGTTTGTTTTCTAAGCAAAAATGAATGACTTCAGATGTCAGATTAGATTAAGACATTTTCTTTCATAAGCAGTGATGGGTGATAGGTACAGCCTCTGGTCCTTCTCTACGCACCTCGTATTGTACATATGGGGTGGTTTTTTTTTCCCACCTGAGCAATGTCTGGGTTAAATTCAATTCCTAGGAATGGGGTGTGAAATGCAGCTGTCCCTGGCTGGGATTTGGTGGCTTTGGCACGAGTGAGCAGCTGTTGGGAGCAGCGAGTGAAGACTATGGTAGGTGTCTGGAAGCTGGCGAGGAAGCACACGGGGATGTGATCTCCCCAACTGCTCCCCCAAGAGCTGCCAGTGGAGTATTAATGACCACGGGCTGCCGAGACCTCCGTTTTACATATCATCTGAGTACACAGAGTGCAAAAGTAATTTAATTCAGGCATCACAATTAAGGAAACAATTATCTCTCATGTCTTGGGCTGATCTCCAGGTCATCTTAGCATTATCCCTTTTGATCTCATTATGAATTTAAAATATGCAATAAATTGGCTCTTAATTCTATAGAAAAGGTCAAGCTTGCTTTCTACAAGAGACAGGGGTGTATTTAATGGGAAGATCTCAAGGACAAGGGAAACATTTGTTAATGACTAAGGGAATGAGTGCCAACCCACCTCCCCGGGACCGTTGTGAGGCACTTCTGCATGTCCATAACCTTTCCATGGGCAAATCCTGCTGGAGGATGCTCACCAAGAAGTAAATTCTGACCAAGGGAGCAATTAATGTTGGTGTTTTTCTTCACAGATTATGCTTGGGTGATCCAGTAATGGAAGGAGCCTAATTTTGTGACTTGAGGCCCGGGGAACTTCAGTGCTTCGTTCCCGCAGATGGTTTTGACAACCTGCTTGAGAAAGTGGGTTCACAGGTCATTTCGTGGTTAACAGGTCATTTTAAGGTTAGCAGTAGCCTTGGCAAGTGGAGTAAGATTAATTGCACTAAACCGAGCTATGGTGACTTACCCCTGTTAAGTTCTGGTTGATGTAGGTTTTGCTCTTCTTTTTTTTTTATTAGGAATTGTTTTATTTTTATACCATTATGTCATAATAAAGGCGTCCATTCAAAGAGAGCTTTAGAATAAGCAAGATGTGACTTTATAACTTTAGTTTATTTTCTCAAATATGTAATTACAACAAAATGGTTTGGTGCTAACTGTGTTGGGCATGGCTGCTGGACACTGTGTCACCGCCGGTGACGTTTGCCACCCTGGCTGAGCAGCATAACTCAGGTGAGACAGACTCGCTCCCCCACACTGGAGTGGGTAGGGCACGAGTGCGGTCTGTATGGATTTATCTTCACTGATCTCTAAAGATTTATCACCATCACTGCTCCTTTGAAAGGCTGAGGGACTTGGGGCTGTTTAGTCTGGAGAAGAGAAGGCTGAGGGGGGATCTGATCAACACCTATAAAT
>JAOXJM010000003.1:14693301-14727102 GCA_026413425.1 Tringa solitaria
CCGCTCCAACAGCTCCATGTCCTTCCTGTGCTGAGGACTCCAGAACTGGACACAGGACTCCAGGTGGAGTCTCCCCAGAGTGGAGCAGAGGGGCAGAATCCCCCCCCATCGCCCTGCTGACCCCATTTCTTTTGATGCAACCCAAGATGCGGGGGGTTTCTGGGCTGCCAGCACACGCTGCCAGCTCATGTTGAGCTTCTCATCCACCAACACCCTCAAGCCCTTCTCCTCAGGGTTGCTCTCAAAGGACATAAACATGCCCTGTACTTATGTGGAGAGATGCTGGGGACACTAAAGCATGCCATACCAGCATCCCATTGCCACTGGGGACTCCTCTGAACAAGCCCGTACCCGCTGCAGCATTGGCTACTGTCCCTGGGAGGACGTGGTCCCCCTGGATGGAACCTAGCATCTCGGTGGGCCGGTACCTCCCGTTGTTATGCACATGTAGGAAATGTACCGTAAATTTGGGCTTCCCAGTGCTGGTCCCCAAGCCCAGTGTGCCCACCACGGCTCCAGCACTTTGCCAGAAGAGCTGCAGAAGTGACTCCGTCTTGCCTGGAAGTCACCAGTCCTCAGCAGAGACGTGGCACGTGGCCGTGGGTGACCCCAACTCCTCCTCTTGCAAATTTTTAAAAGTTCCTTGCAGTCACTTTTCCTGCTTTTAAGCCCTGGGGCACTCAGGCCTCAGCCTTTGTCTCCACCTTGGATTTTCCTGCAGGAATTATAGTTTAATGAGTTAGGTTGGCAACTCACTGCCACGCTAAGGCTACTGAATTTTGTAGCTGAGGATGTGTTTAATGTGCTGTTACCACTGGAAACTGTGATGGATTATGTGCAACAGCAACGGTATGCGACTGAACAACCAGGTAGCTAATTACTGCAATTATAACGTTTTATGAAAAGGAATTGCATTTCATGGTCATCATTATCATGATGAATTTCCCACATTATTCCTGGTCACTTGCACCACTTGTACCATCAATGGCCGCAGTCCTGTCCAGAAAGAAGACCCTCCCCTCCTGTGTGTGGAGGGGATGGTGTCGTTAATGTGACAGTGTCTAATTGCTCTGCTGCCCAAGTTCAATATTTATATCCCTTTGTACATATTACTCACATCTGAGTATTCTGTTGCACATTGCGTGGCTGGCTTTTGCAGATAAATTTATAGCTGGCCTTCTCTGACCGATCTAACACATATAAATGCTGGTCTTAAATCTGCGGAGAGACTGGGGAGTGAGATGTTTTGGCAAATTGTGCAGAGCAAGTGAAATGACAGGAATTGGAAAGTGGGAGTGTTGCTTGGTACAAGATCCTTGACTCTCGTTGAGTGATAAATTTTCCCGTACTAAATAGCTGGCACATTATGTTACACGAGGTTGATGGGTGCAAATTATCGGCTTGGTTGTTTCCAGACAGAATGTTATTAGCCGCAGGGAAATATGGCAAAGGGCCAGGAGCAGAGCACGAACTTCTGTGTACATTGTCTTGAATTGCAAAAGCAATTGTGTGGGCCTATTCGAATTGGCAAGAGGAAAGCCACTACCGAAGCTATATTTAAAGTGAAGAGATTAAGCTTTTTCCAATACGGCCCTGAGACCCTGATCACACGGAGAATATCAGAATGCCATGTTAATTAGAAACAGCCTGTAATCAAAGAGCTGCATTTCCTACCACGTTGAGATCTTAATATGCAGGACGCAAAGAAAGGATTGCAATTATGTGGAGAGAAAACCAAGAGTAATAAATATTTCAGAGCGGATATTGAGCTCCATAGTTCAACCCGTCTGCAAAAATTCAAGGTGAGACCTCTTAAATGGATGGATAACCCCCTGCCCTCCTCATCTGCTGTGAGGTTCTTGCACCTCCTTTCCACGTGCTGGGTCCCTCCCAACAAGCAGAGGTTGATGTTGGGCCAGTGCCTGGGCTGGGCTGGGCTGGCTGCTCATGTTTTCCTTCTTTGCACTGACCTCCAAAATGTGCAGTGTTACACCAGCTCATACATATACAGCATCCCATTTTCATAGTAATTCATTCTTTGCAGGCAGTGTGCAAAAAATTCTGAAACCAAATGATTAGCTCAAAAACGCCTGTAATGTGAATATTCAGCAATGGAAAATTTTCCCTTTTCCCTCCAAGCTGAGGAACATCAGAAGTCACTGCCTTTTTTCCCGGTCTTGAAGACCACTCAAGGTCTTCTGTCCTCGTTTCTGAAGGTCTGCACCTATAGCCCCAAGCAAATTATTATCCCAGTGATGTTTTATTCATTGTAATGCTGCCAAATGGATATTATTTTTTTTTGTGTGTTAATAAGTAGTAATTTGAGCACTTGGAAAAACCCTAACCTATGGAGAAGCAAAAAAGTATTAAGAATAGAAATGTATGTCCCAAATGAAGGAGTCTCCATCCTGCGGATGATGGGTTGTCCAGCGATGGGGGTCACATCTCCTGCAGGTTGCGGGGATACAGGACAGTGAGGATGCTCCGTGGGTCTGCCCACAGCCTTGCTCGTGCCGTGGTACCCGGGGAAGAGCAGCTCCCAGAGGCCGGCTGGGTTGTAAAAGTGACTGACACCACTTTTACTGACTCTCCTGGCTGTGTTGTGCCAAAGGCATTGAAAATGCACTCGGGGATTGATGTCA
The DNA here is from genome assembly GCA_026413425.1 of Tringa solitaria. NCBI lineage: Eukaryota > Metazoa > Chordata > Aves > Charadriiformes > Scolopacidae > Tringa > Tringa solitaria. The sequence goes on from JAOXJM010000003.1 coordinate 14,695,944, forward strand.
ATGGTATCTTCTAAAAGTAAGAAGTTAATAATTTATTAGTCTGCAGTCAGTCCCTAGTGGGAAAGTGACTCCGGAGAGCGACACGCGCATCGGCACGGGATCTTCCTCCCGGCCACGGAGGCTTTGCTCTGGTGTCCATCCCCCTTTTCAAGACCGGCTCTGATGCTCCTTTATGCACATTTTCTGCTTCTCAAATAATGCTGCCTAAGCCTCAGATAAATTATTAACTACAGAGCACAACAGCCACTGTTAAAATGGGTATTTTTCTTCCCAGGGGGGAATCAGGGCTGCAGCATCCTTAGTCTTCCAAGCAGAGGTCCTCTGGATCAGGAAATACCAGCGGAACTGGTGTCTTTGCTGCTGGATCTACTGCTCTGCTGAGCCGTACCTGCTACAATCATTTATATTTTAAACAAAGTTTTGAAAATTATCATATAATTCATGGCTAAAGCCACAGTTTGCTGGAGCACTTGTGGGAATCGGGAATTTCCATCGGTTAAGAAATGGGTGTAAAAAGGGTGTTTGCTGCCAGATGGAGCCAACAGGTCTCCTTGCTTAATGAGGTTATCGATGGCCAGCTGAAGCCCAAGGAGCACATGTCTGTGGCTCACTAGGACCAGAAATAGGGTGAGGAAACGCAGAAATACTGTTGAGATGAAAATGGTGCCTCAAGATAGCAATTGAAGATGTGGCTGAAACAGGGCATGTGGTGTGGTGTTCTCTGTGGGGTGGGTACAAGGTGGGTGTCCACTGAAGAGCAAGGTAGAGGAAGCCTCCTGAGCATGTTTTCTGTCAGTAGAAGCTATGAGCAGAACAAAAAAAAGAAACATTATGTAAAATACATGTGAGTGATTCTTTGTGAAGCCAGAGGGGCGAAGGCTGCGGTGAACAGAAGAGCTGCCTTGGAGGGCTTCTGGCACTTCAAGTGCTTCACTTCACGTCCCAGACCGCCTGGCTGCAGAAAGCTCTTTTGAAATCTCTTTGAAAACCATCGGTGTCATGTCCTGTTTGGATCAAATGAGGAAAATGTTCTCAACGAAACATTCTGAAATTTGTGTAAATGAGGCGAAATGAGGGCTGAGAGATTGTCTCTGGCGTTCAGTGGGATGAGACCTGCTGAAGACCCTCTGCTGAAGCACGGATGGAGTGCCAGGTTGGTCTTGTCATTTCTTGAGGACTGCGAAAAGGGGGTTTGAATTTAATTTCTGTTCCCTGGTGGCCACTGTTTGTTTAGAAACACTGAGCTTTGAAATAATGAGAGTGTGTGGAAACGGTTGAGAAATACTAAGTTTATTTGTGCGTGTCAGCGACCAAATATTGAATACACAACAGACCCAAGAAAGCTTTGACATGAGGGTTTGAATGCAGCTGCTCTGCAATCACAAACGTTTCATCCATCTCCTGCCACTAAATAGCTTGTTTTTACAGAAAAGTGGGCTTCTGCCACCTGCCTTATCAGCCAGGAATGGCTTGAACGGTGTTTCCTGACAGAGGAACGACCATCATTGTCGACGGAGCTGTAGTTTAGCAGCTGATGATGAGACCTCCTCCTGGGGTTCCTCCGAAAAGCAGAGATGCATCCATCAGAAGGAGCGTTTGCTGGAGGAATAACGTTGCTCAGCCGCGCGGTGCCATCCTGCCAGCTGGGCTGGGTTCTGCAGTCAAACAGCTCGAAAACACGTTCTCTGAGGAAAAACCCCTTCTGAAACAGGCAGAAAGACTTCTCCGTGCAGAAACGGGGCGGTTTTGCCAAGCTGCAGCCAGCTTGTTTTCAGGACATGCCAAATATTTTTTCGCAGTCGAGGCGAACGTACCGATCTGGTGTCAATAAATGCCTTGATTCGATTCAGTGTTTGAAAACAGTGCATTGGCCGCAGCCAGATCTGTTGGTGTCATCAGCGCCGGTTCTCGCACAAACCGCTTAAGCTGTGCTTTTGTTTTGACATAACTTGCAAGATCATTTTTCATCACCACCAGTAACTGCTTTGAGAAATCTCCAGAGTCGATAGTCACACAGACTCGCTGCATTAACACTGAATGCTGCAGGAAACGGTGCTGGATTCCTTTCTCCTACGAAGATGTTTGGTGCGGCTTTGTGGGTAACCGCTCCATGTAAAACGTGTTGGGCTTGCGGAAAACTGGCTAGAAAGCCCTTTTTTACTTTTACAGAAATTCATAGCCATATTTCCCAGTTTCTGCTGGCTTTTTAAAAATTTTTTAGTAATAACAATCTTTAACTTTTAATTTCAAATTTCCCATGTCTGTTATCCTTCTTGAACATGTGTTGCTGTGCCTCTGGGGCAAAATTCGGTATCAATTCCCACGCCAGAAGAGCCATCTCATAACCCAGGTGGGACAGAGCACCACTGCTCTGCTCCCGTCCCTTTGCTGAAATAACTGTAATAAATGTAGCTACAGGCTTTGGTACAGGAATGTGGTTATAGCTCTCACGAAAGAAAGACTGTTCCCTGCATTAATTCCCCAATGGCAGATTAATTTCCTTCCTATATAATAATTATGGCCATGTGCAGTGTTTGGTATGACTCATTAGGTCTGTTGCATACACTACCTTGGCCTGATTTGCAAAAATGCTGAGTGATCTGCAGGCTCTGCTGACTTCAAGCATCTCACAAGTATTTTAGAAATGTAAAAACAGAACTTACTTAATATATTGTTTTATATTTTATTTTTCCCCAATTGCAATAGAAAAGGCAAAGAGCAAGGTAGGAGCCTCTTTTTGTCCAGCACCTTGTCATGGTAGCTATACAGGAATTTAAGATCATTAATTTCCTCAGCCAGAAAAATAACTAGCTGTCCAGCCACCATAATGAATATATATATACACACATATACAGGTGTCAGCCTGAGACTTTGAAAATGCCCAGGCTGGACTACAGTGTACTGATTTGTTCATTCCTGCAATCGGATATGTGTTGTGGATTTATAGAAAAATTGTATGAAATATTTATACACAACTTGTTAGAGAAGTCTGACTCTGTGGGTATTGCTGGTTACGCAGTATTCCAGCTTTACTGGGGAAAAGTAAACTTTTAGTTTAGCAAATCATAAAATGGCATCACTTCCCATGTCGGTAAGGGCTGAATCCAGGCCTGATTTAGACAAGAGAACTGACATCTCCTGGTGAGCTGTGCTCCATTTTTTCAGTCATCATAATTTGAAAAATCACCTGAGTTAGGTCTTGTCCTGCAAATTGTTATGATGTGAATATTATTCATAGAAAGGAATATTGCTGTTGGCATGAACGAGAAGTCCCTGTTATTATGCACCCCTTAGGAGGACAGGAGTCTGCAAGTTTAGCTCAAATAACAGAGAGTCCATCTTGAGCTTTTTATTCTATGGGAAAAACCCAAATGATTGGTATAACCCAGTAATCACTGTGCTTTATGGAGCTGGTGAATGGCACTACATGTACATGAAGTGAGTTTTTCTCCCAGCGAAGTGCCACGCTGGCAGCGGTATTCCTACTCGTCCCAGAGCCCTCCTGTTCTTGTTCTAATCCTCGCATTTTTGTTTGCAGCATAAATTTACATCACGGGTTGTAAGACCGAGGTGGCGCAGGGAGAAGTGTGTGCACGTGCAGTTACAAATGGCTTTAGTTAGCCTGCCTAAAGATGGGTGAAACAGACAATTTGAAAGAGCAAGCTTTTTGGAGCTTTTGGCATGACTCACTGTGCACAGACTTAAACAACAAATGCACTATCATTCATTCCCTTTGCTATTTTAAATTACGTGGGGGGGGAAAAAAGTCTCATCTAGAACCTACTGAAGTGAATGGGATGACTTCATTAATTTAAGGCAATCTTGGTTTACATTTTAGGACCTTACATAAAGGCTGCCTACGTCCTCCCCCTTCCCCGAGCAGTTGGAGGAAAGCTGAACACATCCTCCCCTGCGTCGCGTGTCTCTTCTCTGGAGACGAGAAGTGAGGTTAAGAGTTGGTTAATTCATCATTTGACTACAAAAGGTTGGTGGAATAATTTACTTGAGAAAGACTAATGGGTAAACCAACGCTGGTCTGTGCCAGAAGGTTTGGCTGATTACAGATTAATACAGAGGGCACAGTGTTCTTCAGATTTTTCAAAAAGTTGACCTTTTGGGTTTGCTCTAATCTTCTGCCTTTGGTCTCTACTTGTCTGTAGTAACAAGTAATTTCTGCAGCTTTTAGTGTGTTTATTTCTCATGCTTTAAAAAAAAAAAAAAGGAAAGCCATTTCAATTCCATGTTTTTTGTGTGAGGTTCATTTTAAAATTGGCTGATATTAAAACATAGAAAAAAATTCTTGGGCATGACTTTGAGAATATTGCAGGCTTGCTCCTTGCCTGCTGCCATCAAGGCTTGGAGTTGCTGCCGTTGACCCCATCTCAAAGACTTCTTGTCCATATCAGGAATCAAACTTAATAAGGGGGTTAGGATATTAGTGGGTGATCCATTAAATTAAAGAGTTCCTCCAAAGCTGTGGTTTGGATCCAGCAACTGTATGGGAGATGTTGCATTTTATTGATGCTGCCTCAAATGACTATGTAGCAGTAAACCAGTGATACCGAGGCAGATGGGAAAGCACTTCTCTCCTCTGTACCCATCTCTCAGATGGGGAAATTACCCCAGGAAATGTCCTGTCCTCTGGGAACGCTCACAGCTGGGAGAAGTGAGCAGCACTTGAAGCCACGGTTCCTCCCCTGTTTCCACTAAGGAGTTTTGCTGCTGCATTCACAGCCACAAAAGGGCTGTAGCACTGAATTTCCTTTGATGTAAGAAATATTTATTAGTATTGCTCACATGGAAATAGACTTCCCCGCTCTCTCCTCTAAGGCAGAGGAGATATTGCAGGCTGAGAGACACAAGCAGAGGATTTGAATGATTTCCACGTGAGAAACCCACTTGGCTGGTCGTTGATCTGAAAAGAAAGCTGGTTTCTAAATTCTGACTTTGTTTTCCACAAGTTTGCTACTCCTCTGCTCTTCTTCCATTTTCTCCGCAAATACAGATTGACATCCGTAAACTTTCTGCCTGTGAAAATTGTGCCTCCGTCAGCATCTCTTCCTGCAGGAACTTTGTGTGAGAATTTCTAGAAGCTATACTTTGTCTTCCAGAAGTCTAATCTTAGACAATAAACAAACCCAGACAAGTGCTTTTTCAGTCTGGAAAGGCATAAATAAGTAACCTGTACTTGTTCAATTAGGCACTGTAAAAGTGCTGAGCTTTAAATCATTGTCCTAGTAATTATTGTCATCATTGTCGTTATTAGATGACATAAGATTTTATTGCTGATAATTTGGAGGCTTTGATACATTTATTTGAACTGACTGCTCCTTTGGCTAAGAATAATTGCTCAAATTCCTCTCATGGGCTTTTGCTTCTATAAAAAGATTGTTGACCTTGAAGCTTTTACTTGATTTTGAATTCTTATTCAAATGCAAATACTAATCACCGAGAGAAAAAGATGTAACTTCCTAAGTAGATGTTCCTTTTGAGTTCTGGGGACCTTGTACAGAAAAGACAAGTTTTGTTTGCATTGCCAGAGACCCCCAGCCTCTCTCTTAATCCTTTTTTTTAAAAGTTAAGGGTAGGAAGGTGAGGCTTTCTTTGTCATAAACAGAAGTTTATGGCAGTCAAGTGCTTTGACTGCTGAAGGTCTGCACTCTGCTGTTTGATGGACCTTTTGGCATTTGTATTGTTTCCTTTGGATCATCATGTTCAGGAAAGGGTATTACCAAGGCCAGTACCGTGTTCCTCCTGCATCGCTTTTTATTTCTGCAGTTTTCCAGATCTTTCAATACTGGATGCGTCTACGTAGTCTTTACAGTGAGCTCTTCCTCTTACCTTTATTTGGTGAAGAATAAGAGTGGGCTTTTGGTGCTTCCTCAAGACTAACATTCTCAAAATTATCAAAAGCAAATGTGAGCCTTGGTTTTACCCGACTAACTCTCTCAAAAATGAGACTTCAGGGCTTTTGGTGATAAGCTAGGGCTTTTGGTGATAAGCTAGGGCTTTAAGTCAGACATGGGGATTTCCCTGCTCTCTCATGGGCTTGCTGGCTGATTTTTGGCAGGTTACATCTACCTCTCCAAGCATTTGTTACCCCACTTGCACGGAGGTGATAGTGCCACCTTTCTTGGGGAACCAATTTCAGTTTTGCTGACAAAGCAGTGGGCACTTCACTTGAAGTAATTGTGTTTTTAAGTGCTGTGCTTCTTGTAGTCTCACTGAGATACTGAACATCTCCAAGTCCTGCTGGAGCTTCAGCCGCTCCTGGTGCTCCCCAGAACCTGCTCAGCACTGGCCACTGCTGACCTTCAGAGGTGGGAGCAGTCATTTTGTGGGGAAGGTTTGTGTGTGGGTGCGACTTTTATGGGAGGAGTAAAACTTCATTTACTTTGTTTTCTGTTTTACTTAGTTAAATTTTTGTGGATCCTGAATTTCCAAATTGGTGGTTTCTGCAAGGACAACTCCAAGGATCTTGGTACAAAGACCTTGCATCTGCCCCTCAAAACAGCTCTGGAGTCTTCTGCAGAGACGGACCCCTCTCCTACATGAAAGATGATAATGCCATGAATGCCTGTGAGAGGCATCAGTGAATAAATCCATAAGGAGAAATGGCTGGGTTACAAGAGAAAAGCTTTTATTTACGTTACAAATGGTAAGAAGTGACAGAAGCCTTAAAAAATACAGACATAAGAATTCAAGAATTTGTGTGTTTATTGAATCCCTGTCAGGTTCAACAGCCTAGCACACATGGTAAATGTGATCTGTATTAGAGGATCTCATGGAGATGTTCAAATAATTAAAACTCAGATGTATTTCTTTGGTAGTGCACTCATCCTGTCTAGTAAGAAGGGTGTTTAAAGGCCCCTCAGCAAACAGCAGAGGTCTGGACAGACAGCTAATCAAAGATTTCTAAAAATAAGATCCGCGTTTGTGAACTGATGTAAATTGTAGTGCTCCAGGACGTGGGTGCTTCTCTGTGAGGAAACGGTGGGACCTGAGGGTCTCCATGTGTCTGTGCATCCATCCTGGTTCCCAGCTCTGATTATTTCAAGGTGTTTTGTTATTTCTACAAGAACACTTCTGTTTCCTCCTCCCGAAGCTGCTGTTGGGAGGAGGCCATGGCCAGGGGGCTGCTGCAAGCGAGACACTGCGTTATTCACTTCCTGAGGTCGTGTTGCATAAAATAGTGTGCTTTTAGGTGATGTACCTGTTCAGCTGTGGTAATACCAAAGGATGATTTAGGAAATAAATTAGGAAGAGAAAAGACTCGGATAACAACATATAATAGTGCCAGGCAGTGTAAAAACACTCTGGAGAGCTCCAAAATGTCATGGTTTCATGCAGTGTGCAAATAAGGATGAAATTGAAAATCAGCTATTTTAGGAAAGGTAACTCTTAATTTGCATGAAATAATAATCAAATAATTATCAGGGCACCTTAAACAGCATTATTGAAGGTCACTTAACTGCACAGAATGACACAATACAATAAGGTGTACCTGGCATAAAATCTTAAGTGGAAGTATAATTACCAATGGGATTTGTTAATTTTTATTTTGAATAATCATGTTTATGTTTCTATGTAATGTCTGACTTTAGTCTGCAAACATCTAAAAAGGTTTGACTCTTAGTTTGTTCTGGAGTATTGAACTCCAAGTCAGCCTGAAACTGTTAGAAACTGAGGCAATGCAGAAATAGGATGTAAAGATTTTCAATTGTTTTTAATCAAGGAAGTAAAGACTAATGAATCCAATGATAAAAAGACGACTTCTTGTGATGGCCTGTAGGCTCCGGTGGCTAAAAGGCCAGATGAGTCAAAGTCCTCTTGTGCATAATTTTAAAATACTCTTTTGTTTATGAAAAAGAGGACACCTTTGTTCCAGCGAGCTACTGGAGTGTGGTCTGTGAGTTGCCAGCCGTAGGAGATTGCTTCCAGAGGGCCATTGTCACAATACGCCAGCGATGATCACTGACTGCTGTGACATTCTCTGCCTGGCTCTTACTTTCCTTCCCATGAAAAGGTTGTAATCTTGGCAGCATACAAAAAAGTGTGGCGCGAATGAGTTGAACTTAACGGTCAAAAAGTGAAAGGCCACCAGTTTTAGATGATTTTTAGTGGTGGCACTAGTGTGTCAAATTTCTCAGCTCTAAAATCAAAGCTGAAATAGCAATAAAACAATCTGTTCTAAGTTAAATGATTTAAACTAGGTATCTATATTAGGCTCAGACGGAAATTTTAGTGTTATACCAGTAACATGCTCTCTAAGCAGTACATTTTGTTCATTATTATTCTTCACATCCATGCCTTGTATGATCTCTTTTATTGGAGTTAATGGCAAATACTCTTAGGTGATAACAGGGGTGCAGGTTAATTATTCAGTAACTACTGCTAAAGAATGCAATGTTTCCACTCCTGGTACAAAAAGGCTTCATTTTCCGTCATGTCATTAAATATCTTCACTTAGAGTTCTGAGAATAAAGCATTGCCTCTGATTCAGGATCATCAAAAAGCACATAGTTTCTGCCTTTATTTAATTGACGTGTGATTTAATGTTAATGATATCCATGTATCCCTGCTCTTATATTTTAAAATGGAACTTGTCTGGGTTATAGCTGAGCCAGTGAAACCTGGCTGAGGTGCACTGTGATAGAGCACCTCTGTTGACAGAGATGTCCCATACAGAACCCAGAGCGCTTAAACCTACTGAGAGCCGCATGTTGTGGTCTGGACAACGTGGGTTGCAGAATAAGATCCATCCCCGTGCAGATGTTCATCAAGGAGGTTGAAGAGAGGTGGAACTCCATCTGTTCTCTCAAGTAACAGGTGATGGGACAAGAGGAAATGGCCTCAAGTTTTGCCAGGGGAGGTTTAGGGCGGATATTAGGAAAACTTTCTGCACCGAAAGGGTTGTCAAGCCTTGAAAGAGGCTGCCCAGAGAAGTGGGGGAGATATCCCTGGAGATATTTAAAAGCTGGGCAGACATGGTGCTGAGAGACTTGGTTCAGTGGTGGGTTTGTCAGTGTCAGGTTGATGGTTGAACTCGATGATCTGAAAGATCCCTTCCAACCTAGACCATACTATGACTCTAAGAAACCCTACATCACCTCAGCTGTTAATGTTGAAAACCCTATATTGGATTTAAATAGTCAACTAAAGGAAGGAAGAGTCACTGTGTTAGGTTGCTGGAAATGTGGTTTTCCTGCACCGAGTGACCCCCCCACTACCCCTATGTGCCTGGATACGTGTCTGCTGGGATGGAGCCATGGGGGTCCCCCACCCTGAACAGGACCAGGTGGGAGAGCAAAGTTGAGATTTCATGTGATTGCTGCTGATGGCTGTTCTTCTTGTCCCCTCTCCCGTCTGGAGCAGGGCTGGGGGGTGCTGAGGGAGGAACTTGCTTGTTGCACCCATAAGGACTCCTCCTCCCTGGCTTTTGTGTCCCTGTGTGTGCAGGCTATAAGCCTTTCAAATGGGACCTTGCTCTGCATTTCTCTACAGGGCTCCTCATGATGGTGGGATGGCTGAGCAGTGAGCCATTGAGAAGTCTTTTGTCACCGAGGGGAGATGGAGAATTTGCAAGGACCTTTGGAGACAAGAATTTGGAAATCTGGAAGGGAGATAATTATTCCCTACTCAGAAAAATGAATTAGTAAGCAGAGAATGTACCACGGGTGTTTATTTGCTCCATCTCCCATGGGTGAATTATCCCCCTCAGCCCCATGGCAGGGCTTGTCCTGCTGAACCCACTGATGTCTTGGGGGGCAGGAGGGACTCTCCTCTCCCTTCGTTCTCCCTTTCCTCCCCCTTGATGCTGCACGAAATTCAGAGTGACCACAGGCTGCAGGAATGCAATCAAAATTCTTTTCCTCAAGGGACAGCCATTTGTAGCCATGTTTAATTAATTAATAATAATAATATTAATAATAATAATAATAATAAATCCTCTCAACCCGTCCATCTCCCGCAGCTTAGGTGAGTATTATCACAGAGACAAAAACAGGGGCACTGGGGTTAATTAACTTGCTCTGGGCTGGTGTTAGAGCCAGACGGGATCTTCAGTCAAGAAAAGCCCACAGTCAAATGTAAGGAAATTAGAAGTGCTGCAGTCTCCGTGGAGGCCATGTAGGTGGCCACAGCAAGGTCACAGAAGGCACAGAAACAGCAAAATGAGAAATGCATGTACAAAGCACAAATAAATGAAGCAGGAAAAGAGAAAGAAAAGGTCTCGGGAGGAAGACAGGGGTGTATTGCGGGATTTAACTGAAAACTAATGCTTTTTTGCTCCTTGTCCTTCTCCCCTCCATAGGCGAAGACAGATCTTTGGGACACGTGGGGCTGCTGGGCTCCCACCACCTCCTCCTGCCTCTGGCCTGACTGCAGATAAGCAGCCTGTGCCTGTGATAGGTCTCTTCATCCCAAAATATGCGCAGCAAAGTATGTATTTAATGTAATCAGCCTGTAGGCTATAGATCAACAGCATTTTCTGCTTTGTGCAGCTTCTCGAATGAGTCATGTTTTCCTCTTCATTTGGATGTGCGTATCCTCTAAGCCAGTTGATAAATCGTTCTTCCCTAACTCAATTAAATGCGGTTGTGTTTTCCTGTAGTGCTACAGTTTAATTCACAGCATTGCAGAGAATGTACTGTAACGAGGCTTCTTGTAAGTTATTTGTACACGTTGCAGTTTTGTCTAAAAGAGCTACTGCTGTAAAGTAAATTATGGATTTCTAGAGAGGAACAAAGGCTTCTCAAGCTGCACCTTTAATAAAACCTCTGAGATCAGTGCCTGGAGGATCCTGAACGTCAGCAGAAGACCTCTGATCTACTCCCATTCACCCTGACATACCTGGGTGCTTCACAGGTTGAGCCCATGATTTGAGTGGGAACTTTTGCTGCACACAAATGGTCATGATTCATCCCATTCATGGAGAGTGGTGGCACTTGGCACCGTCTGCAGCCCAGCCCTGTTCAATACACAGCCCCAAACCTCCTGGGTTTGCGGTGTCTTGAAAGAATTACGTCCCATCAGATGATGATCTCAATTTTCTCATCTGATATTGCTGCCTTTTTTCTACAGCAAGGTATTATCAAAGTGTAAAATTTGTTCAAATTAACATCTGAAGCCCTCTTCCATTTTGGGGGCTTTGAAAGCTCGGGTGATATATCAATGACCAAATGTAATTGCTTTCTCTAAAATACGGCTTTCTAAAAGGAAATCTGACTTGGATGTATGTAGTGAATGATTTAATTTATGTAGAAGCAATGGGTCTGAAAAAGGAGGAGGAGGAAAAGTTGTGATATGGAGGCTGAATTCATCTTAAGTTATGAATAACAGATGACTCACTTGGGAATATTTTTTGCTAGATTTAAATTAAATCTCATCAAATACATGATAATTGGATATATTTATAAACCTGCAAACTCTACTCAAGGGGATTTCAGTAATATTGTCGATAGTACAGGTTAACCATAAAACTAGTCAGAATTAATTATTGCGAGCAGTTGTACCTGGCTGCAATGGTAATTTGTTATAGTAATCCCTGGAAACTGAGGTTTTAACAGTCTGTCTTCTCATTCTTGATTCGGCTTTTAAATTATCTCCCAGAAATCAGGAAGCGCTTTTTGGCTCCATAAAGTTGGGCTTCTCGCCAGGCAAAGTACTTTTAGGAGGTTTACTCAAGATAGTGCTGTGGTTTACCAGGCACTCCAGAACAGTCAAGTTGTTAATGACTCATAAAACTGGCTTCCTGGGCACTGCTGTGCCCCAGCTAGGTCTTCTGAGGCCTGAGTGATTTGGCACTTTTAATGTAATCAGGATGTTCATATACCTAATGGTGATGCTGTGTGGTCCCGTTCACGCTTCACAAGCAAGGGCTCTGTCCTTCAGCTGGCCAGATATTTCTCAGGGCTCCTACAGGAGATCTGAGGGTGGAAGTGAAGGGAAATTTGATGGGGATGGCCAACAAATTCAAATCTTGGTCATATTTGCTCTCCTGGTCAGAGAAAACCATTGGTCTGAGAACTTTTCAGTCTTCTGCTCTTGCCACACATGAGCTACTGTGGTGTTGCAAGGCTCTGGCAAGATCAGGTGGAACAAAAGACTTGAGGCATCTTGCAACCTCAAGTACTCATCCTTTTCTCCCAATATTTTGTGCCAGGTTGTCTAGAATTTCTTCTCCACTAAATAGTACAAGCCATCTCACCCTCTGCCCTTCTGTTGTTGTTGTTTTTTATTTGTGGTGGTTTTTTTTTTTTGTTTTGTTTTGTTTGGTTTGTTTTTTTTTTTTCTTCCCCAGGAAAATAGAGTTATGGTTACCTCAACATGGTCCACAAACCTCTGGTTCTGTTGAGTTAGTCTGGCTGCTCTAGGTTGTGTCTGCCTTATCTGCATGCGGGAAGGCACTTCTTCATTGCTTTAAGGGCTGTAACATTCTCTACTGATGAAAATAGTTAGATACTTTTTTTTTTTTCTACAAATTATCAGGTCATTTTAAAAAAATGAGCTCATTTTAATCTAATTCTGCATGTGCAACTGTCTGGAGAGTTATTTTCTGCTCCAGTAGTTGCAGTTTGCAATTATTATGTTTCTTTTAAGAAAAGAAAAGTAACAGTTCAGTATTTTATGTGAATTACTGGTGATCTTTCAGAACAACTTGTGTTTAGGATAAGTAATAGAAAAAAATAAGAGGCCAAATGGGTAGTAATGTGGACTTGAAAAAGCACAGAGGAAGTAGGAACATATGTAAAGACTACTAAAATATTAACATTTGGCCACTTAGGCATGAATATTTTAATTAAAAAATACGTAATTCTTATTGAAGTGAAATCAACAGTTCCTAACTAACCATGGCTTCTGATCATAAAAAGGCAACGATTCTATTCCATTTACTTAATTGCTGTGATTCATGTGTGCATTCAGACATGTCTGCAGCCCATCTCCAGCATCTCTCGTGTGGGTCTCGGGCTTGAAGGGGGGTTTCAGGAAGTGCCTCAAGTACTTCAGGTCGTTCCCAGCAGGAGTGTGGACGCAGCAGTGTGGTTTTTTCCTCTGGCTTTACACCCACATTTTCAGTACTTTTTGAGTACAAGATGCCAGTCTGTGTTTGTCTTGTCCAAGTGCTGAAGGTTGTGTCCAATTTCAATACGCTTTCAAATGTGATGCTTGCTTTGTGCATTTCCATGGAACTTGTGACCAAGTTGAATGCTTCAAATTCAGCAGCATTCTGTCAGTTTATTTACCAGGAAAAAAAGAGCTGGTGACAGGAATAGGTGCTTAAGGCTGTCTTAGATTTCCCACTTATTTTTATTTAAGGGTGCAAATAAACATTTCTGTTCCTTGTATATTAAAGTCCCACCAATATTTTTTTATGTCAGGGTTTTAATCAGATACATAATTGACCTCTGGAGTGTTGTTTGGGCCTTGGAGCCAGGTGTGTGGTGGGGAGCCTGGCGGGGTACGTGTGGGGTTGTGTGTTTGTGGAGGGTTGGGTGGTGGGAGAGTGGGGAGGTGATCTCACGCGAGGAGGGATGGGTTTCCCATTGATTGCTCTGTGATGCTCTGTGCTCAAAAAGAGAGTTTAATCATGAATCTCCTTCCTGTGGTGTGTTGCCTGAAGCGTCCAGCATTTCTAGCTGTCCTGGGGTGCTGGTGCCAGAGCAGGGCTATGTATGGGCTTCCCAACCATTTCTTCTTATCGAAAAAAGTGGCAAGTGTCATCTTCCACTAATACACCTGTCTGCAGCCATTCCCACTTACGTATACCTATTACCAACAAACTCAGATCCTAATTTTGCAGATTTCTCATGCAAATGGGGCAGACAACTTCCCCTGCAGGATGGAAGCCTCATCCACAGAGGAGCTGTGAATCTCCTGCCAGGGGCTTCCCAGCCTGGGTGAGTCGTCAACCTCCAAACGATGAATAATGCTCCTCCCAACGAGCCACACTGCGTCAGCCTCGTAGAGAAACCTCTGGAGCATTTGGCCTAAGCTGTTGGAACTATTTCTTGCAAAAACAGCTGCTGCGTTGCTTTGCTTTCCCCTCCCCGGCATCGGGAACAGGGAGAGAGAGAGGAGAACGAACGTGAGGAATTACGAGGGTTGGAGAGGAGGAGAATGAGGCTGAAAAGGCTTGGGAGGTTTGAGGCGGCCGCCGGAGGCAGTGCCTGCTGAAACCAGGGGTAGTAAATACTTCTGGTCTTTTTGATGAGATTCAGGATGTACTGAAGAGGATTTTTAAAAATGTTTCCCCTGTTAGTAAGCCAAAGGGTTTTGGTACAAAAAGAGGTACTCTGGGAAATTTAATACAGATTGTCAACAATCTGTCTAGTGTTTAACGAAGGGAGCGGGTTAATCCAGGGAGCACGAGACAGGAATACGTGATAAAAAGCAGCAGCACCTGAGGGAGCGATGCAGCGCAGCGGCGGGGAGGAGAAGCAGCAGCAAGAGGATTTTCTATAGCTTTGCACGGGGATTTCTGGATTTGCCAAACCCTGTGTAAAGCATGTGCCCGTAACCCTGTGCGTCTTTCCGTTGCCTGGTTTGAAGTTGTGTTGCTGAATTCGATTCTCGTGGCATATTCTGGTGTAAATGGTGAAGGACGCTGGACATGCCAAAATCAGAGTCCTCTGCGAGGTGCGAGCAGGGTCTGGGGTGGTTTGGGTCTGGATCACCAGGTCTCTTCTCGCAGACATCCTGACCCTGGGGGTATCTGTGCCCAGATAGAAAGGAATCATAGAATCACATCAAAGTTTGGGTTGGCAGGGACCTTTAAAGGTGATCTAGTCCACCCCCCCTGCCATGAGCAGCAAGAAAACCTTTTCCCTTCTCCCTGTGGCTCAGGGCAGTGCAGGGGACAGGCTGCTTCGTGGCCACCAAGCAGGGATGTGGTGACCACACACACCCTGGGTAGAGTTTTGGGTACCATTTAGCTCTGATGCCTACTTCACTCCCAGGAGTTTGACAGCACGCGGGTTTGTACTCTGAAAAGTGCCCTATTCTCATTTTAGCATTCGCAGCCTGAAAACTCAATATCCACCCAGCTTAGCAATAATTAAGTTTATTTTTCCTGCACCGAATTCCCATTGTGAGAGATGAGCCTCGCAAAGGACAGGTCAGAGTTCAGAGCCACAGGACCTGCTGGTAGGTTGGACCAGTGTGAGAAAAATGTGTCACTAAATGAAAGGACGCACTATGGGCACGATCCACGGGCACCGCTCCTTGGAGATCTCTTAATATATACTACAAGTAAGTATTAGCACAAATGAGATTTGGAGCTGATGGTTTCTTAATTAGATTTTAGCATTCCGTTGTTAATTAATTTACTGAAATGTTCCAGGATGTTTCCCCACGCCGCATCCCTCCCTTCCTCCCTGAGGAGCAGCCGGCAGCAGTGAGTCGTAGCACCAAGACGTTTTTACAACTGCCGTGTGTCGTGTCACTGTTCGAGTAGAAGAAACAATGACAGAATATTTGTTCTCTACAAAATATAAAGTGATTGAACACCTTTCTTAACAAACGAAAAGCAAAGCTTAAACAGCCAAGTCAAAATATCCTTTTTAAAAATTTCTGATCGAGTTCCATGGCCAAAGTGTTTCCAACCAGTCATTTCTCACAGTTTCTGAGATGATTTGTGAAAATACACCATTCATTGCCCTCATTATGGCAATTCCAGCTGAAAATCAAGGCTGAAAATCAAGACCATGCACTCCACTGTATTAATGTGAAGTGACATTTTTAAGGGGCCTTTAAACTGCGTAAATTACTGTTAAATTGCTTGATGTGGTACTTGGGATTGAAATTAGAGGGCATTAAAAATATGTTCCTTGAAACTCCTGTTTGTTTAATTTGTGCATGTTCCTTTAGACGCGTGACAAAAAGAAAGAATTTTCAGGAAAAATAGCTCATATGCTTGTAAAATTGGTAGATGTTATTTTCACGAGCTCTCCTTCCTTACCGGAAATTCTTGTGATAAGGGGCAAACTACCAGATATCACCACCTTTGCCTTTTGGGGAGCTGAAGGACATCATCCTTCTTGCATTAGAGGGAGGTGATGATGGGGATGAGGAGGAACATGGAGAGAAAGACGGAGGAGCCTTGAAGGTACCCAGTTGGTTATGTTTGGTTTGGAACTGGCCTGTGGCACAGATGAAGGACAGACCTTGCTTTGAGGCTGAAGATGTAAAATCATCACTGAGATGGTTTTACATTCTCTGAGACTTGAATGGTGTGGGATTTAGCAGCCTTTGGTGTAAGGATTGGCTTGGAATCACAAATACAGGGGAAGGAGAAAGCTTCAGGGAGCCCAGCGCTGTGATAGGTGAAGGATTTTAGATCTGAGTCTCTGAGCTCTGGTGACCTGCATTTTTTTATGAACTTCTTTTTAAAAAATATTTTAAGATCCCCACCATTTAAAATCATATAAAGTCACCCCAAGTCATAGCCAGCTGTGGTCCAGAATGATGGTGTATAAGGAATAAACAATTTGTGGAATCCTAAATGAAGAACTCTTGGGGAGGGGCAAGAAAAATGTCAGAAAATAAGAGTCCTTTAGGCAATTTAGATAATTGAACTGCGATGGATATGTGATTTTTTTTTCTTATGTATCCAGGCAACTATTTGCTTTATATGTAATGACTGTTATAAATCACAGTCTGAAGTTTCTAAACCCAACACACGCCTGGAACAGAGCTGTTGATGCTGTGCAGCAAATAAAGCATGTTTCTTGGAGCACCAACAGGTCACCTGTCATCACATCATTCACCCTGGTGACACGGTTACAGCTTTTGCAGGGTGTTATTTAGGACACCTCCTTTGAGCAGCTGTATGCCTGTGTCTAGAAACCCCCAAAAGTTTGAAGGAAGCCTGTGACATCTTACAAACAAATTCCATCATCTGACCTGTGAACTTCTGACTGGCACACCAAGACGTGCGCTATGAACATCTGAGCTGGCTCCTCTCTCTCCCATTGCTTTGGCTTGGGCTACCATTCCCCCTGAGTGGGCTAGAGACCCGGGGCCACTGCCTGGTCCAAGCGGGCTGAGGGAGGGATGCAGGCATGTGAGACCTAAACATGAAATTTCTGGGGAAAAAAAAAAGATTCCACTTCTGAAGTTGTGTATTTTCTGCCATTATCTAGCCCTAACTTTTAGATCTGGTTTGGTTTTTGACGTACTGGATTGCTCTTTGGCTTTGTGGGAACTACAACCACAAAAGAGTTAATCCTCAAGTGGTGTTGCAACTTTGACAGGGTTATCTAAATTTAAGGATTTCAACGTTTAGGATTTGGCAATACACTCTGCCTGAATTTAAAAGACAATGAAGTGCACTATGGCTATTTGAAAAAAAAAAAAAAATGTTTTTTTCTTTTGTGTGTGAAAAATGAGCTACCCATTGAAAGAAGAGCTCGTTCAGTGCTGCTACACGTGTTTCATGCATATTCACAATGACACAGTTTTGAAAAATATACCGCTGTGTTTTTGCTGCTGGAGGTAGAGAAGGATATTAAAAATCCCATTTTTTCCTGCTGCTTCACTTCTGCTGCTGTGTAAACACCGAGTGTTTGCTGTCCTGTTGGGATTAACTGATGTTTGTTCAAGGTGGGAGAGGGTGTTTTTAGAAAACAGATGGGTTTGGACTGTTTTTTTTTCCCCCGGGAATCGGTGAAATGGAAGCTGATTTTGAATTGTTCTCTGTAATTTTTATTATTGGCTCTAACGAAAAATACCCTGATGGCGACCTCCATCCTCTCCACCAGGCGGCAGCTCCAGTTAAAACACCTGCATCCTGAGCTACTGTCAAATGATAAATACTCTGCAAAAATCATATGTTAAGACCTTAGATTCATCACTCAACTTTGGGGGTATTTTTGACGTTTCATTCTGGGCTGTGCTGGCAGTAATATCACCTTACCACACAAAGCAGTTGTGCGAATAAACGTGGTATTAGCAAATGAAACACTCAGAAAACGTCATGACCAGTGCTGTAATAAAAGGTTTATGTGGAAATTACTAATTCTGAGCATGACTAGAACAACATGGACCATAAGGAAAGCTCCAGAGCAGATGCTGAACCATGGGGATGGAGCAGGACTTTGCATATCTGCTTATTCTTCTGCACTCCACTGGCTTTGATTTTCGGTCTCCAGGTGAGCTGATTATGGCAGACATAAGTAGTAAAATGGAGTTTTCCAGGCTGCAGTCAATGAGTAAAGAGAGCGTTTTGAATTTTGGTGCCCAGAAGCTTAGTGTTTGGCTCACTGTGGAGCTCAGAGGAAAAGCTTCAGAGCTGTGTTGCTGATGAGCATTCAGCTGCCCACTGAAGTCATTAGGTACTTGGAGTTATCAAGAGGTAAGTAGACATGTGACATTAGGAACAAAAAAGCCCTTTGTTAGCACAGTTTTAGCAAAGTATTGTAAATATCCAGGGTTTAAGCAAAAGAAACTCTTTTGTACCTAACTCCCAATGGCTTAGTAAGGAGTAAGCCCTATTTGCTGTGTATTTTAATTGTCAAGACATGCAGATGGTGATGTCTGGGTTACCATTGATGTGAAGAACACACAAATCTCAGTCCACTGTTTTCATTTCCAGTAAAAATCATGAAGAAAGCAAAAAATTCAAATTCCAGGCTTCAGAAGAGAACCCACCAAGTGTCTCCTCCGTCGTGCTACCAGTTCAGTTCTACCATCCGAAACGACATCTCCTCCTGCAGAGAGGATTTGAGAAATGCTAAGCGTATCAGTACTGGGGGGGGGGGAAGAAAAAAGAAATCGTTAACATAATGATAGCCATCACACCAGAGCAAGGAAAAGTGCAGAGAACTGCAGAACTGTTTTTCCAGCTTTCAGAAATGTCTTACGGTTATAGATGAAAAAAAAAAAGAGCTTCTTGGAGGCTGATGGGGTTTGGATTGTCCCTGGGGATTTATTTGATGTATGATCTGACTGGGAGTAGTCAGGTAGAGAGAAACGTTTCAGATTTTGAGCGCAGTGGACCATGGCCCCATAATTCAAGAGAAGTTTAACCGTAATGGAAGCTGGGAAGCTGCAGGAGTGGGATGTGGTGGGATGTCTGTGTGTCCTGCATGTTTTGCTTCGGGAACATGGGGTGTACCAGTGCTGCCCATCAGGCCGTGGTCCCCTCTGTTACTGGAAGAGGTCTGTGGTCTGCAGGACACCTTCCTCGCCTTCCCCCTGCCATTTGGCTTGCTGACATGCTGCCCTTCTCCCTGAGCGTGGCCACCATCCCTGGCCAGCATTTCATGGTCAACCTGTGGTGGCACTGCCCAAGTCCTGCCCATGGCTGTGCTCCTGCTGCTCCTGCCAACAAGAGGAGGCAGAAACTCTGCTGTAACTGATGTGGGGTAGCTTGGCAGCTTCAATATAAATTATGAGGACTGTAATGCAGCATCCCTTTTATTTTCCCTGCTTTTCCTGAAAACTGTGGGTGGGCCATGAAGATTTGCTGCCATATTAGAGGTTGAAAAATTATCAAATTACAACAAGCTGCATGGGTTGAGTTTATCACCGTACTTCATCTGGTATTAGCATGGCCATGAAGGCTCAAGGGGCATCACGCTGTTAGAGCAGGCTGTCACCCAGGGTGGGGGAGGTCCCCAGCACCCCCCCATTGGCACCAGGACCAGTGGGAGGGATACAAACCCCCCAAGGACCCGTGGCCACCTCCCTTTCTGCAGGGGAAGGGTAGACCCATCTCTACAGCTCTCCCTGCTGGGGTAACAAGTTAATTTAGCTCCGCATTGCCCTTAGATATGTTCCTAAAATTTGTAAGAAAACATCTTGGATCAGGGTTAGTATGTGGCAATTTTTATGTGTGTGCAGAAGTGTTATCGCCCATAAACAATGAGGAATCTAAGTGTTTACGTGATTAACTCATTTGTGGACGCTGTCTGTCAGCAAAGTGCATAAATGCTGTTGGCTCTAGCACAGTCCAGCACAGGGAAGTTAATAGTAGATTGTCACATCTGTTTAAACCCCGAGGTCTCCAAGACATGGATGTGTTCATCCTACATATATATCCTTACAGCGCAGGAAACAAGTCCTGACTGAGATTTCAGGGACTGATTAAGAGATATGACTGAAAACCAGGTTTAGGGAAGATATTTTCACAGGATTATAGAGCAAGAAATTAAAGGTTTTAGATTTGCTTGGATTTTTTTTCTCCCCTCAAGTGAGATTGTTAGGAAAATGGTACAAAAGAGCCCAAAATGCTTCCTTCATTACAAGGAAAAGTATAATGTATTTTAAAGTACAATAAAGAGAGTGAATTCAGGTTATTCTGACTTTCTGATACAATGCGTGTTACACTGGAGTGCCAGTATTTTAATATTATAAGTGAATGGATTAGAGCTGTTGAGAAGCTCAGAGCATTTATATTTCTGTGATCAAATAAGAATAAACTTTTAGAAGCTTTCTCTTGAGTACTGTGTTTAGGCAGTAAATTCTTCATCTCTGTTTTAGCTCCCAGTCTTTTTAATGGCGTTCCCTTGGCAGTAGGCAGGACGAATTCGGCAGGGAGGGTGACAATGTGGCTGATGTCATTCTGCAGGAGAAGCGTGGGTGGTGCATCTGGGGGAAGCCACGCTCTTCATCGCTGGAGCTTCTTGCCGGTTGACGTGCACCAGGCAAGACCATCGTGGGCAGGATGGCCTCTCTCTCCAGACTTTTTTCCGACCTATTTTTCTATCTTCTTTCACCAGCACAAGACTGAACATGATTTTCTCTTTCACGATGCTATTCTTGATCTTCAGGGACTCTTTTTTTTGGCTTTGACATCAATCTAACAAACAGTGAGGATGCTGGCAGTGTAGGGGCAGCAAGAGCCCTCAGCGGATGGATGGGAGGGTGCGGGTGACATCCTTCCCTCAGCCGTACCCATGTAAACAAGGCTCAGTCTTTTCCTGCGTAACTCAATTATCTGTTTTCTGTTTTGCACCTGGAAAATGCAAGCCCTTCCCACAAGCTCAGTCCCCTCTGTCTGCTCCCTCCGTGGGAGCTACTGCGGTTTCAGGGGTAGGGGCTTTAAGCCGGTCATGGACAGGGTGTCAGCAAAACAGCCCTGGTGCATGTCTTGGAAGGGGCAGAAAGAGCTGGTGAGTGAAAAGCTGTCCTACAATAAGTCCTAAAACCAGCGCAGATTTGGAGTGGAATTGACTAGCGGTAGGTAAGGCAAATTTGAGGTGATATGGCTGAGAAGTTATATTTTGAAGATTGCTTTGTTTGACATGTTTGCTCCTGTGTCCTGGCTCTCTGGTTCTGTAAGTGCTGCAGGACACCTGTGCGAAGCAGCAGTGTGGACCTTCGGAGTGTGGACCTCTGCAGAAAGGTGACCTCTGCCATCAAATCCTCACCTTTCTTTCTGTTTGCCTCAAGGACAATATATTACCTGGATATAATTGTGTTCCTCTGATTTAGACATGAAACGGCAATGCTGTTATCAGACGGCTAAAAGTCTTTTTTGTTTAAATGAAAGAAATAAAACATTTTTTTTTTCCCTGAAGAAAAAAATAATTATAAATCTATTCTGATATTCAGCTAGGTTTATCTTATTCTCTCCCGTTTCAGTAGAGCAAGGGACTACAAAGCTCACAGAGATGTGCTTTTTTGATCACAAATACAAAGATGGTGCATGACAGTAATTAAATTTTTACTCTCAACTAATTTAATTTGTTAGCAAAATAGGGAGAAAGGCTTTATTGCAAATGGGAAGAGGCAGCTTTTTACACCTGGCTTTACTTGTACTTGACTAACTACTTCATTAGAACATGGGCAAGTCTGGTGACAGACCATTAATTTTCATGGATGTAATCTGGGAAGCCAAGTATTAGTAGAAGGCTGGTCTGCCAAACCCAGCATAAATATATTAATGCTTATTAAAACTAAGCCCTAAGTCTGTTTTCATGCTGCCTCTGTCATGTTATGGATTAATTGCTTAAAGGTATTAAGACAGCAAATAGAAAGAGAAGAGATTACTTTGTGTTATATCAAAGAGTAGAAAAGGATGTGGTTTTCTACTTAAGGACCAACCCCTTGGGAACAGGTACCGTCTCTCAGAAGGTGGGACCACCACTGAAGGTGGATGTTGCACCCGGGCAAAAGCAATTATACATTGCATCATTTGGCCTCCATTATCCAGGTATGTTTATGCCCTTGCAATTGAGGTTCACTTCAATAAAATCCTTTCTTTGTATTAAAAAAAATACGTAGCGAAGTGGTGAGGGCTTTTTAGTGTATGGAATCTGACAGCCCTGCTAAAGGTAAAACTCATTTGCACAATTGTGTCAAATCAGACCATTAGTACCCTTGCATCTTTATTGAAAAACTCTTACTGCAAGCTGGGGGAACCTGTGCTTGCACAGTCGCTCAGTGCAACCGTTTTCTGCAGGGGACGGCATCCTTCCTCTCTCTCCCTGTTGATAATAATATTTTTACTTTAGTTTGTAAGTATTTTTGCCTTTATTTCTTGCATCTACAAGGACCCACTTCAATTGCCAATAAAACTCACAGTCAGTAGTGTTGGAAATGTTATTTTCACAGGAGAAAACATTCTGCCCAAACATGTTACAAAATTAGGACAGATGCATTGTTTTTTTTTGAAATACACGGACATGAAATTTCATGGTGGCACTTCAAGCTTCATTCATTTCTTTCCAGGCTCTGATAAAAGTGGCATTAATGGAAAACGTTTTCAGAGGAGAAGTTTTGTTACTTGTTTCAGGGGGAGCAGTAGTCGAGCACAGTAACAGGAGGCACAGGAAGAAGGAGATAACGTTATTTCATGCTCTGTACATGCCAACTGATGAGACTGAATGAGGCTGTTCAACGTGAGGCCCGAGAAATATGGATTATTTTCCAATATTTTTTGCATCTCTTTCAAGAGCCTGTCAAATCACACACTTTGTGTGTGCCTTGCCACGTAATCACCCACACAAATCCTAAAAAGCTTACGGTTTTTTAAAGTTCTTTGATTTAAACATACATACAAAGACCAGGAGAAGAACATGCGAATCACTGGGGCGAGAGGTTGCATCATTTTAGAAGCCATGCAAACCATAAACTTATGTAGTAGCTAATATATTTTGAGGGCTCTCACCAATGTGAGAGTGGTTTAAACACTTTACAAGATTGTTCTCAGAATTGTTATAAGATTATATATGATATAAGCAAATCTGCCTCCCCACAAAGACTAAAACCCAAGACTGGCAGGAGTAAACATAATTATGTTTACTGTTCTGCAGCTTCACAAAAGAATTTGTTGATTTCCAGAGTGGTTAAACTGATTTTATACCTTTCTGAGCACACAAAATAGCAATTAGTCAATGCTGTATATTGGATTTTTGACAGGTATAAAATTATGGTGCCAATTATTTTACGGAAGTCAAAGCACAACAGCCATTTCAAACAGCAGAGGTTTCTGAACAATCTCTAAGACAGTGCTGACAGTAGAAATATGCCTGTTCACTTAATGTTTTAAAGGTAAGACTGCAGTTTCTAATGAAATTGAATAAAATTTTTTGTTATGTGTGTATGCCATATGCCTGGTATGATTTTTATTTTGATGGTGGCCACTTCTTTACTTTTACATTTGTTAAACCTTAATCATTTCAGAGCAATGTAGTAGCAAGTGAGGTCTCTGGTCTTCACACTACCTGGAGGCATAACAGAAAGAGTCTTGAGACTCCTCCTTAAAAGAAATAAATTTGTATCACTTAGATTTGCATCACCTGACCATAGAGAAAGCTCTATCCATTTGCAGCGCTCATTTGGTCTTTCAGGTAGCTGAAACATAACATTTTACTCCAAGGCAATTGAAATTTCACACCTCCGAAAAGGTTGGTGACTGCATAAAGATTTGGTCTAATTTTTATTTAATTTGAATTATTTCATCCATCGACTTGTCAAATGAGAAAATGACAAGTTCAACAAGCTCTGTGACTTGGCCCCGCCGCCTGCTTGACTTGGGTTGTTGGTGAGAGACAGGTTATCTGCTGTGCTCCATTATTCAAGAGAAGGTAGCATTTTTAAAATAGAAATGCATTATATAGGAAGCTGCTGAACTTATACACCTCTCAATATAACAGTTACATCAATTACAGTAATTTTGTAAATTACATATTTCAGAGATTGCCTTCAAAGTTTGCTGCTCTGAAAGCAGGATTTTAAAGGAACACTGTGTTCCTCATTGGTGATATTCTTGTTCTAATAAAAGCATACAAATAATAGAAACTTGTTATAAACATGATTCCCATATAATTTGGAAGCCTGACTGAAGTGAATTGCTTTTATTACTCATGGGGAAGTGATATACAATTGGTCGTGATGAGTACAGCAGGAGACGATTTCAGAAAAAAGCACTGGAGAAAAGCTCCTGAGATCTTTCTGCTGCGAAGTTGCCCAAGTCAATAAAAAATTCCCTGTGCTGATGTGACCCCAAAGTTGGAAGGGAAATCCTACCACAGTTATGGGACGTCTTTGTTGAACCTAGAGGAGGAATAATGTAGGTGGTATTCCAGTGTTTTTTAAGGATTGTATTGCTCAGGACCTTAATTTGTGTCACCTGAATTATTCAATATTTGTGGCAGGCAGCGTGTCTTCAGCAGAAGGTGGATCTGGCTCTTCCATGAAGCTTTAAGTTGGTGTCATTTTCTCTTTCGTGGTCTAAGAGAGGGACAGGAAATGCTTTTGCCCTTCTTCCTCCCCAGCCAAATTGCCAAAAACACGTGTGTACGGGTTGTCTGGCAAAATGGGAACCAGTGGAGGGAGGAGGGACTTGAGAAGGCTCCATCACTCCATGTGTACCCGTCACCCTCAGCCACAAGGAGGGACGATGTCGGTGCATCCCGGTCCCTGAGTCAGCTGAGAAATAGCAGAAAGAGAGAGATATGATTTTTCCTCTTTTTTCCTTTTTTATTGTGATGCCACCTGAGATTGAAAAGTGTCGTGTTGCCAACATAAGTCTAGGAGCTTGTTCAAGCAAACCACGACCCAGCTGTACATCTGCCTCAGGACACATATTTTAGTTACTGGTGCATACACCAGTTTGAATTTGAAAGCAGGTCTTCCCTTCCAAACATAGCTTTAATTAAATAGCAGTTCTGTTTCTTAGCTTTGTGACACAGAGCTGAAAGGTTGGAGAAATGATTTGGCAAATATGTGTGGAAAAAATACAGAACGTCACTTTTTAATTAGTAATTTCTCTCTGAGGCTAAGCTCAATTCCACCAGCATAACTGTTAGAAAGTAGAGAATTTCATTGCCTTTAAAAGTTTCAGATTTTGTTACTGAAGCTTTGACTGACCAGGATTGAACTATCCAACTAATGGCATCATTTCTTTTTTTGCAAACAAATGAGGACATTAGAAGTGTCATTTATCTTTACTCCAGAGAGTTTTCCTAGTTGGGGTTTCTAACCACATCGCTTGCTTTTTATAAACTTCATTAGGTTATAATCAATGCATATGTGAGGCTGAGGGAGATGAGATGTATGATTTCTTATTCTTAACTGTCACAGTAAGCATTTATTAAAGAAAAATTTTCCTGGGACGTCATTACGAGACAGAAATATTGAGAAACAGCCGGCGTCCCACAGGGCAGGGCTTGCTAATCAAGATTGCATTAACGCTAATGACAGTGGCTGCACAGCTTATTTCCTGCGAGGTAAAATGGATTTTAGCCAACAGCTTTTGTGATGGAGGTGGAAACTGGGAACATTTTGGCTGCTTCAGACCTGAGCACGGCCTCTGGTACCTCATCACATGGGAAACCCCGGGAAGAGGAGCACCGCTGGTGGCAGCCTTGGGGCTATCAAAGTCGGAGACCCTGAGCAGCTCTTGGGGGTTGCTCTGGCAATTATGGGGTGCTGCCCTGTGTATGGAATGAAGTGTACAATTTTGCACTTGTTTTGATTGAATTGTATATTTTTGGGTGCTGGGTTTTTTTTTCCCCTCCAGGCTGTTTTTTGAGTTTGGCATAGTCATTTCAAATCCTGCTCTTGTCTTCCCCTGTGTTTGTTGTCACTCTGAGCTGGCTGTCACAGGGAGATTTAATCAGTGTACTCTCTAGTCCATCACCCGAATCATTAGTGAAGTTTTTTGAGTAGTACTGCACCCTGGCAACCCCCTGTGGGCTTGGTTTGACAGTCAGCCATCTGTAATTGCTCTTTGTGTTTCCCGGTGGGTTATACAAGTGGCTCAGCATCCTGAAACATGGGTTTCTACCACTGCCTTGTGACAGCATCATGTGGGACAGGGTCAAAATCCTTATCATACCCAGGGCTGACCTATCTACTGATCGTATTACCTTGCTGCAGAAGGAAACCAGATGGGCTTGATGTCATTTGCTCTTGACAAAACCATGTCAGCTGTTGGCGATCTCCTTGGGTTTGCTCATGGGCTGATTGTTCCCAGCTGGTTTCAGAGGTGGAGGTGGAGCTGGCTAATATAGAGCTTCCTACCCCCTGCTGCCTTCTTCCCTTCTGAATTGGGACCTCTTACCCTTTGCTTGTAGCCAAGGACCTTGCTCAGTCTTCATGAGTTTCCAAAGGTAATTGCTGAGAGATCTGGGATTGCATCAGCCACTTACCCAAGTGCCAGAGATGACTTCCAAAGAAGTCCTTAAACTTTTCTTCTTTCTTGATGTTATTATCTGCATACCAGGGTTTTAATAATTTGATATAAAATGTTTAGGTAGGAATTTGGGCTGAAAATACTTATATGTCCCAAATTAAAGTTTTACTAGTGAATCTAAGGCAGAAAACCTAAAATCCATCCCCTAGCCACTGTCTTCTTGGTTAAGGGGAAATTTTGTGTTTGTGCCATGAAAAGTCAATGTTTCCTTTTACCTTTATGCTGCTTAATTTAGGAACTGAATTTAGTAGTTTGCTGAGTCTGTTGAATTTTCTCAAAATTTGTTGTTATTTCTTTCCTTTCTTGAGAGTTTGAAGTTTTGGGAAAATAACTTTGTGGATTTGGGCTAGAATGGGTGAATCCAGACCAGTGGCTGAATGAGGAAACAAAGTTGTGATGACTTTTAGGTCCTTTTAAGGTGCTAAATTTGAAGAGAGTTGTACTTTCACGGCTGAGGATACTGGAGATGAGGCTTCTCAGTCTGCTCTGCAGGGAGGGAGGGGATGTCCTTTGCCCAGGCAGGTCTCCCGCTGAGCATCCTCCCATGCTTTGAGGGTGCTCTCATTGCATGGGGCTGCTGAGCTGGGAGTTTTAAATCAAACATAAAAAACAGGAAAAGACATGGGTAATATATCTGAAAAATAAATCAATATGAAGGAGATAATAATTTAGAAATAAATGACATTCTGACTCTTGTTGTCATTTGGCTGCTTCACCGAGAAGGCGATTCTTGATCCAATATAAGCTCTAACAGCCATTGTTTTCCACATCAACTTTTGGTTTTAATGAAGTGGAATAAATGACTTTGAATTAGTTATCATGCTAAAGAGAAGAAAGAGCATGAAAGTATTCAGTTGATTTGGTGGGTCAGGCAAAATATTTCACAAATTAGCAGCGCATTTAACTCTAATGAGATATGATGAGTCAAATTTCTCTATGTAATGCTATCAGCTGGAATGGAATTATACCAGCATGCACTTGGCAGAGTAAGTTGGTTAAAACTAAGTCTTAAGTTGTTTTAGCATCCTAATAGGATATAAAACCCAGGTGCAGAAATAGATTTTTCTGCAATAAAAATGAACCTGATCAGTCTGGGAGATCTTAACACATCTGGTTTTGAAATAGCATGGAGCTGCAGCTGAGCTCGGTGAGTGCAAACAGTCTTTGATTCCTTTTCGTTTGCAGTACTTGGGGTGGTAATGAAGGAATTTGGGTTGTGGTATAAAGTGCTTTGTTAACTTTAGCAATTTTCAAGTGCAGCCACCAGGGACTTTGTGTGGCTCCTGTGTGAAATCTTATTGCTTAATTGTTTTTCTACATTAACTGTGAAGAAGTTAATTGCTTAACTTAGTTCTTACTATGTCTTTTGCCAGAACAAACCAAAATATTGCTAGGAAACCACTGGACAGTTTTCTGTACAGCTTAAAATATTTATTTATTCAGTGTGTGCATTTAGCAGCCTGTAGCAATATCTGTCTTTTGTCATAGTAGTTATCAAAGGAAAGAATAAAATAGATACCTGTTCCCTACCTACCCTGGCAAAAATGCTTTGAAACCTGGTGGCCTGGATCACGCAGCAGTTCTCCAAGGCCATGAGTATTCTGGATGGATGTTTGTCCTTTGGGGAAACAATGCTTTTTTACTCAAGAACAAGGTTTTTTTTTTTTCATTTAGGTGGCCAGAATTTTCTGAAATGTTGTAGCTATCTGCTGAGAGCAGTGTGGAATGTCTGGGTTTGTAAGCTGAGAAGTTACTGGGATTGATGTCAAGAGA
The DNA here is from genome assembly GCA_026413425.1 of Tringa solitaria. NCBI lineage: Eukaryota > Metazoa > Chordata > Aves > Charadriiformes > Scolopacidae > Tringa > Tringa solitaria. The sequence continues at coordinate 14,724,361 of JAOXJM010000003.1, forward strand.
AATGTCACCACCCAAAGGCAGGTGGGTTGCTGCCTCCAGCACCATCTTCCCATGGCCGAGGGTCCCGAGTGCTCTGTTCCCTCTGGAGTGGGGTGAAGCCCAGGAAAATGAGATTTGATGTGGGATGGGTGTGTTTTTTCTGGCTTTTATCAGGACTATCTGGTACTTACTGCATTAGTAGGAATGCCTTTCCTTTTATTTGTGGTGCCACAGCAGCTAAATGTAAACAGTCTGTTCTTATTTTCTTAACAAAAGCAATTTGAGGCATTTCCTGGTAGTTAGATATCATGAATAATTAAAGATATTTTTGTAATTTTTGGAAAGCAATAAGAGTGTGAAATGCTTAGACAAAATGCTTGAATCTAATTAAGAAACAACTCGGTGAAGAAGAAAACCTTGACACTTATTTTTAGTATTTGATTTCTTACAATACGAATTTAAATGTAAATTTTGCTTTGGAGAAGAATGCTTCCGTCAGAGGCTGAAAGCATGTGTTGTGTGTCTTAGTATTTTACAAATGGATTATCTCAGACCCAGGTTTATAGCTATTGCCTGTGGGCAAAATCCCACCTTAGCACTTAGACTTCAGACACTAATACAGTTGTATGTATTTTTTTTATTTGGCTCTACTTATTGGTGATAGGATTGTGTGATTAAATAAGAAATGTGACTATTTTTTCCTGTGGTAGATTGCAATCAGGGATATCCTGAACATGGGGATGTTCTGTGGGTTCCTAGAAAGTTTTTTTTGAAACTGAGCTTTAGTTCTTCATGTTGTAGGTTTTTCTTTTTTTTCAGCAGGGCTTTAAGCCTTGCTTTTGTATTTGCATGTTTCTCTTAATGACCCAGTAGACATTTAATGACAGCACACAGGTGCTAAATTGGTGGCTGGTTTACAATTGTTTTACAATTTAGGAATTGCCTTACACTGTCCTGCAAATGGGTACTTGTCCCATTTTATTTATGTCTTGTATTGATGTACAAGATTTTTTTCTTTTACTTCAGAAACTTGATATGTTGGAGTTTGGCAAGGTTTCTCAAAGCCTTGTTGCTATAGCTGCTAATGTTTTTAAAGGATGTGCTCTACATCCAAAAAACAAATTCAGAGGTGGAGGGCACTCGTGTGAAGCAGCCCTGCACCTTAGGTGTCAAAAGTAGATAAAATATGTATCAGTTACTGACAAGCATTAGAATTTGTCACTGTGTTAATGCTGGTTACGTATCACCCAGGTAGGAGAAACACTTCCTTCCTGATTTATGTTCCCTGACAATGAAATGTCCTGGATGATTAATTACAGCACTAAGTGATAGTGCCCTTACTCATACCTCCCTGCCCCGAATGATTGAAACTAATAAATATATAAGTATTGCTGTGGAATTTGCCATTAGCTGTTAAAATATTTGTGCACTTGACATGCTATGAAGGGATTTAGTTGAGGTGTGTTCTTGTAATCAGCAACTTGCTGCTTTTTAACAGTAGTTTGTAGCGAGGGAAAGAAATGTTGAGGATTCTGGAACTGATTAGAAAGTTATGTATAATGAGGTGAAAATATTATTTTCAGAGAAATTGTTATGACATTCCTTTGGCAACTTGAGTCCTTAAACCGTCACTCTCTGCAAGCACTTTAAGGATTTTGCCTTTATATTTTGCCATTGATTTTTGACAATGTTGGCTTTTGAAGTCAATAAATTGCCTTGAGAAAATGTATTTTCAGAAGATCAGACTCAGGCGCGTACCTGGGCAAAGTCAGGTAACTCTGTCTTGTCAAGAGGAGACCACAATTACCGGAGCGTTCAGAATTACCTCTCTGTTACTTGCATAAAGTAACTACCAGACACTCATATCTACCCCTCGTTTGGGTGACTTTTATTGGATTCATTTGGTCCAATTAATTTTTATGTGTGAGCACTCAGTACATCAAGAAGGAACAGAATTGTGCTTGGGAACGGGCTCGGGTAATTTGTAAGAATATTCAGTGACTGCTAATAGCTGAAAAAATGCTGACCCTGCCCTGCAGTTGTATTTGGCTTGATTTTTCTAGGTCTTACAGGTTATTCTGAGTAGTCCTTGCTCACATCAGAGGAGGATGCCAGCTTCTGAAGACTTGCAATTTGCACATAAAATCGCCTTTACTTTGCCAACAATGTTGGGGTCTGTCACAGCCCTGTGTGATACATGTGCCATTATCTCAAGTGCTCCAAGGTTACACAGGTTAAATCAGAGTTTTTATTCTGATAATGAGAAATATTAAAGAGTGGAACACTGCAGCAAAGAGCGGGTCTTTATCAACATTGGGGTTTAGAAACCTTTAGTTTAGATCCCTTAACACTGCCTGTGGGCTGGTTCGCTTCAAATTCCTTTAATACATTTGTGTAGCAAAGCCCCACAATTGCTATTTTTAACTGCAAGTGAACCAAAAAACCCCCTTATAAGTTCATAACTCTGAGTTTTCCAGCTGGTACTGTAAATCGAGACATTCTAAGATGTTTGCGAAATGGAAATGCCGTTTTCTGTTTTCAGGCTGAAATTACGGGCTTCTCACTCTCTCTGTACTTCATTCACCCACAACCTGTGGTTCTTGTTCGGGTCTTTGTTAAATGTTTTCATTTAAAGGCAACTCTTTCTTATGTAGTTTGTATTTAAGCTAAAATATTTTTTGTGAAGTTTATGGCAAGCTTTACTGTTGACTTTAACTTCTCCGTGCCTCAGTACCCCATGTGTAAAATGGAGATAATGCTGCT
>JAOXJM010000003.1:14770051-14785620 GCA_026413425.1 Tringa solitaria
AGATGTTTTTTCCTGTAAATCTAACTCTGATTTTTGCTTTGAAATTAGAGGACATTCACAAGGCCGTGCAATTTTAAGCAAAACAACTGTTAATCCTCTGCTTGTGAATATTTCGTATGGAAACACATGGAGTTATTATTTAAAAGTGGTAGCATGGCAAGCGGTGTCCTGCAAGCTACTGGGAAGAGTTCCTGCTCACTGACCATTACGAGGATTTTGGCTACTGTACTTAAGAGTAAGTTGAGCTGCATTTTTTTAGTCATGGGTAAATAATAAAATTATCGTAAAAAAAAAAATAATCTGCACGTAACTGGTCATTTTAATCTTAGTCTAAGACAGAAAACAATTCTTTTTTCTGTGGCTCATAAAACAAATGTCCTTTTTGTTTTTCCACTTTGTATAAAAATAAATGTTCTTCGCTGGCTTGTCAGGAATGGAATTATAGTTCAATTTCATTTAGCCTTTATATATACTGTACTATAGGTGTAAAACTAGGAGCTACTTATTTTACATGTATACATCTCATATTGCTTGTTGGTTTCTGGGATTTTTTTGTCAGAGTGTGTTATTCAGAATTGTTGCAATCAGTTCCTGATTTTACTGTCAGTCTTTGAATGGAGTGTATTTGAACTTAAAAAAACATAAGGAAGGAGAAGGGGAGAAAGAAGAAAACAGATTCAAAAAATAGATTCCTGCAGTGCATATAATCAGAAGTAATTTTCTTCTTTGCAGAAATACAGCAAAACAGGAACTCTGCATGTTCCAATATTTCCCTTGTCTTAGAAGATCACTCTAGCGATAGTTTTCAAATAAATTTTGAAAAGCATAGTGAACCCACGGCAATTTTACATCTAATTTTTTTTTCTTCATCACAATTTACTATTTATTTTCCCCCGTGTTTTCACTCTTGCTTGCAAGGCTTGGTGGAGCAATTTTCTCTTAAGTAATAGTGGCATCGTCTATGATGTGGTGTGTGTCAAAGGAAAATAAAAGCTATAGGGAAAGTTTTGATCTCAAGAGTTAACTTCAGTCACTGGAATTACCTCCTGGCATGTATCTCTCGTGTAGAGGAGACGAGGGTCTAATATACCCTGAAAGCCTTTCAGGTAGGGTGTTTTCTGAAGATGGGCAGAATTGGAGAACATCAAGAAGAGCCGCTCTGAGCCTTTGCTTTGAATCCATTCTCTGATTTCTTTTTATTAATTCATTGGATTAATTATTAATGATGAGATCTTCCATTGGAAGACAGATAGAAGATGCTGATTATGTAGTTGTGGATCATGAGTCTTCTTGCAGAACTGGTTCCTCTGGTAACCTGTTGCGTTTGCTTCAAAATCCTGGGAGTCAGTACTTTGTCCCCTCCAAAGCAAAATGAGATTTCAGTGAGGAGTATCCAGAATACCTTTATGCTTAGCTAAAATGAATATTTTCTTGGAGGCAGATTGCAGTATTTATCCTCATTGTCTGGTCCTGTTATGCCCTTTGAAATCTTTCTAAGCCACGACATTTCTTTTGTATAATTAATGGAGAGAGGTCTACAAGGCTTTAGCAGCTGGAGGGAGCAAGCTGTGTGTGTGCCATCTCTCCAAGAGGGATGCTCTGATGCTCGGTCATCAGTGGATTTAACTGTGTGGGGTCTCAGCGGGGTGGTGGCTGTCAGAACCACGCACAGATGAGCTCTGGTGCTCAGGAGTGTCAATAGGGGATGAACAAATACATCCTCTTCCCCCGGCCCTGTGTCAGAGAAAGAAACACTGGGGCCAGTCTTTGAATTCCTTGCACTTTATTACTTACCATAAGAAGAGTGAAGGGAAAAGGGAGGGAAGTTGGACCTTTCTAGGAGTTCTGCAGGTATTTGAACGGCTGTGAGTCTGCTACCATGGGGCAGCTAATATCATCTGCCAGAGTTTCTTGGTTACTCGTGGAATACGGGATCATCACCTTAACAGAGATCTAGTTCCACCACTCTCATATACATGTATGAACAGAGGCATCTGCCTACAGCGATGAAGGCAGTTGTAAAACATGCCTTAAAGAAAAAGATATGTTAGAGGGATGTAGCCCAATTTGAAATTTGAAGAAAAAAGCAGTTTACTAGTTTCTCCTGATAACTTGTTTGATTTCAATTCATTAATATTGCTAGAAGACTTCAACGAGTCTCTATAAAAAGATCGACTTAATGTGTCTTAGGTTGTTTTATAGGTACTGCTTAACCATCTCTCAGACTTCTAAATGGGGTTCAGTAGAGAATTTCCAGCACTGGGTCTGTCATCTCTGTATAAAATGACAGATGCAATGAACTGCTGGGAAGTTGGGGGCTTTTTTGCTTTCTCTGGGGACAGAGGACATAAGAAAATGACGGGGCTGGTTCCAGACTTGTTAGCTGTAGCCTATAGACTTTTACTTTCCATAGCAGAAGACAGCAGAGCTGCTAGATTTACTGACAGTGAGGATCTCCTACAGCTGTCTGGTGGCAGGGTAACTTCTGTCTTCTACCTCCCTGGGAAAATATGTAAAGAAGCAATTCACTGCTGAAGCCATTCTTTCCTTCCTTTGCCCCGATTCCAGCACTATAAATAAATGGGTGGGTTCTCAGTGTGTGTAGTTTGTTCTACACAATTCATATCTGTTTCTGTGATTATGCTCTTCTGTCTGCACATGGATCTGCTTCCCAAAGACTGTGTCCTGTTCTTTTATTCATGGGAGGCCTAATAGTAGGCATTTGAGAAAGGAAAGTCAGATTTTGTCTAATTTTGTTCACTGCTCAATAACTTTGCAAATAACAAGCAAGTTTCACCACATTCTCCTTTGCTTGCTCATTGGTAGACTTGTAATTCCCATTCATGCATGTAGGCAGTGAGACTCCAAAATAAGCAATTTACTGAATTTAGGTCTGAATACGATGCACATCACTCTCTCCACACTGAGTATGGCAGGGAAATTTGGTTTGTCACAGTATAATACCAATGGAATATTGCTTTTTCTGTCTTTAAGCTGTGCTATAGAGTGATTAGTAAACCATACCCTCTTGATATACATTCTTATGAAGCATATTATCTTCATTATATGTTTAGACTTTTATTTTCTATTTAGTTTTGAACGCATCAGACTAGACTTTCTCAAAATAGCCTTCTTGTAAGAATAATTCTTTGTCTGTACAGTGCTCAACATCAGTAATTGTTAAAGACTGAGTTTACAGGAAACCAAGTGGAAAAGTTGCCTGGTTTCCAGGTCCTGTTGTGACTGTGAGCTAATTACTGTGTGCTTGGGCACTGGTTTTGGTTATGGTCTCTAAATCTGGAGTAATGCTGCTGGTCTTCAGGGAGCTACCACAGAGTTTCACCTCTGCAACACAGAACTGGAATTGTTCTTAAGTTCCATTGAAAGTGAAAAGGTAACAAAGTTTTTTTCCCCAGAGGGAAATAAAAAATAGCTGCAATACAGACCACCTTGCAGAAATGATTCAGGTAAAAAGTAGATAATTTAATCTCTCTCTTTGTACCAATACCGATTTAAAACCAGCCAAAACTCCAATGATCTTCAGGCAAATATATGCCAGAGAAAGTAAATGTAGCATAATTATTAAACATATTTGCTCTGTCAGGCTGCCTCCTTTCTGAGGTTTTAATCGGTGCACTCGACCTGTGAATTCTGCTTGATAGGATGATGGAAACCAGTCCTGAGTGAGACTGAGAAAATATATTTTTCTTGACGTGACTCAATGATGCATAGATAAAGCTGCTAATTGAAATGTAAAAGAAATCATCAAGAATTCCCAGCAGAACTAGAGGCCTGGAGGAAGCTCTGACCGCAGTTAAGCTGGGATGCTAAAAGAGGTGAGGCTAGAAGAGAGAACCTGTTTCCTAACCACAAAAGGGGTTTTTTTCTTCTATAAATTCTACAGTGAATTTAAACCGTAGTATTTAAACCAGGTTATCCCTGTTGGGAAGAAATATATTCCCTGAGGACATTTAGACCTAACTAACAGTTATTGCACTGATCAAGTCCTCCACATAGTCAGCTCTACAAACCTATTTTTAAAGGCATGTAGGCACCCAGTATAATTTCCAGAAGCATTTGTTTAATTCTATCAACAGGAGGTAAGTGCCTCAGCACTTCTCGAAATACCACTGGGAGCTTTATGAAACATCTGAAGTGATTGGAGCACAGATAGCTGTGTTTTGAGATGGTTAATGTTAGATCTTTGCATTACAGGAGCTTTTGGCACCACTAATTTGACTGTAATCATGTATGAACACAGTCGTGTTGTTGTACTCAGGGTATTTAAAGTAGATTTATGCCAGTGTCATTATGGACATTTCAGCCTGCAACCTTATTTCCCATTCCCTTTGTCCACTGCTCGTCAGTGAAACCATATGCTGCTCAGATTAGATGATTTAGTCACTTAATCACCCTTGAGCATTGATCTGTCTATAACTTTTTTTTTTCCTTTTGTAATAAAGATTTAATGTCATTCTTGGAGGTTATAACAGACACCTGCATTTTGACATTGCTTCAGTTTATTAAAACCACTAACACATTGTTGTCTTTTGATAGCACTTTTTAAAAAAATAATTCACTGAGTTATCTTAAAAAGTATTTTACTTGCTGTTAAGTATTTTAATAAAGAGAGGTTTTTGTGCTCAGGTGAAAGACTATTTTGAAGATACCAATCTCCTCTCAAGACATAAAATTTACTAAAGCATGGCTTCATGAGCAAACATCTGTGGAGCGGGTCCCGGTCCCTTCTAACCAGTGAAAAGGGGAAATCATTCCCGCTTCTCCAGACTGGCCCTGGGGTTGTGAGCTCCTACAGGTTTGCAGATCTCTTGCTGGGACCAGGATGTTGCCCAATACTGGAATTGTGCAAGTGAAAGGCTCTCGGGTAATCGCTCAGGTGCAGGGTGCACTTTTCCTGGGTGCACAGCCTGTGAGAATCACCTTAATTCATCTCTGTCTCTGAATAAGGCTTGGATGGCAGAATTGCTCTGCTAACCTGAAATTGAGTTAACTTGACAGCCAGAGAGTAGCATTGTTATTGGCTGAATACCATTAATTTTGATGTGACATATTTCTTGCTAATGGGAACATTTATATTATCTGTATTTTCAAAAAGCAGGAGAAAGGAAAAAAGATCTACCGCAGCAGTATCAATATTTCAAGGGGAGACAAATCAGCAGGGAACACTCTGGCTTCTGCAGCATTGCTTTTATTGATTGCTATATGTCTAAGAAAATATTTTCACCTTTATTCTTCACCCTTTTCCCCTTCAGAGACTGCAAATGGAAAATTAACATAAAGAGGGAAAAATATGAAGAAGCAACTGTAGTTTCATGAGGAAACCTGAAATACTAGATGTGTTTGGCCAAAGTGAGCACTATATATGAAGACATCAACAGGAAAGTGGAGCTCAAAGCAGACTTAGGGACACTAATAACTGAGGAACACTTACACAGATTTATTTGCATTTGTAATAGTTTGGATTTGAAGTCCTGGTTTGCTCTGGTTCCTGTGTGCTGGGAAAAACTGGGCCGGTTCCTGTGGGGTGACACTGGGTGTTGTAAGGACGAATATAACCGAGAGTTTCAGCCCTAAAGGTACAGAGAAAATGTGGTTTCATTAAAGACCAAGACACGACCTTCTCTGATGGTGCCCCTAAAGGGGCTGGAGCCAGTGATGCTGGAGAAGAGTGCTGATGTATAGCTTGGACCAGAGCACTGGTGTGTGATCCTGCTCCTCTGTCACCCTTCCCCAGAAAGCCTGAGGGCATTCTGCTCCCAGGGACTCTTCTATTAACTTGGGCGAGAGATTTCTTCTCTGCTCTTCTCTCTTGTGAATGAGGGTGGGAGATGACCCGTGAAACACAGGAAGATGCTTGTGAGTCACAGCAAGGGAAATGAGAATGGAGTTATTGTTTTGGGGATGTTAAAAGGAGCAGCTGAGTGAGAAGGTGTAAGTCATGATCTCCACCCTCGGAGACTGTCCCTAAATAGAAGGGAAAGGAAAAGTTAGTAAAGAAAGGAAGTCTACTGAAAAGAAAAAAATAATGCTGTGCTAGGAAATATTACTACAAGTAGTGTGTCTGTGGTGGTCACTGTTGGAAGTGGTCAGCTCTGGAGGTGTTTCTGGACAGGTGTTTCTTTAAGACTAGGGAATATGTTGGCTGTTGTGTGTCTGATTTTCAAAGAATTGGTGAATTCTGGTGAATTGGCAAATAAAGTGGATCCGATTTCACAGGTCCGGACTGGCTCTTTAAATCAGACAATAAGAAAGCAGGAAACTATGTAGGGAGAGTAATAAAGTAGTCAGCAGGCAAAACAAAGGAGCAAGGGTCCACAATTCGTAGATGCATGAGAAGGTATGACAGCTCTTGGATTTCTTCAAAGAAGAGTTGTTGTATTTTGTTGAATGAAGGTTATGGAGAAAAAGATAGATTTACAAGATACCTATGAATCCTAAAAGGTAAGGAGCCTGGGTTTTTTTTTTTGTTTAATTTTATTTTATCTATTTATAAAATTCCTGGTAACTGATTTTTGGTTTGAGAACAGATTTTGTAACGGTATTAGAAAATAGATGATCAGACTTTTTCTACTCAGTACCTTTTAATTTTGCAAGTAATGCTGAACTTCCAAATTTAGGCTGACTTTAGAGGCATAAATTTCTTGAAATAAGCCAGGGTAAAAAAACTTAACATGATACTTAACATTTCTCATACGAAATACAATAATTTGGTTTGATTTTGCAAAACTGACGGAGGGAATAATTCAGTCCTACTGGTGAGTTTGGTCAGAAATTTCAGTGTGCTGTTTCCACCTCGGGTTTTGTGATTTGCAGTGACTCTTTGGCAGTGTTATTACAACTTGACACCCTCTCACCCCCATGCACCTTTTGCGTCACTTTGGCACAACAAGGAGCACTGAACTTCAGCTTGCAATCTCCGAGGAACAGCATGGAAGCTTTCCATGTAATAGGAATGAAAACCATTTTCAGGACTGTGTGAAGTCGAAACACTTCATGTCGTGCTGGTTGAGAGGATTGTTATTTTATGAAGGGAAAACCCATTTCCCGGCAGAATTAAAATTAATCTAGGACACCAGAGAGGACACAGTGAAGTTCTCCGTTGTACTTTGCTTCCAGGCAAACTGATTTTTCTGGTAAAAATCAGTAGATGAAAAAGCTATAGAACAACAGCCCTTCAGATGAGTCTCCACTGACATTGGGAGAATCAGCATTTTCAGGTAGATGTAGAAAATCTTTTTGAAGCCCCCAGGCTCTGCAGTAGGTTGTCCCCCACATGCTGTAGATCTTTGCTGCCTCTGCTCAGGTCTTCCCCCAAGTTAAGGACCTTTAAATGCTTTATCAGTTTTCATTCTACGTATAAGACACTGTATGTCTTTAAGCCTACTTATAAGAAAGCAAAAAGGACAAAGTATACATTTAAGTGACCTTAAGTAGTTCAGCCACAGTTTTATTTAAACTGTCCAGGTGTCAATGCAGGGGCACCATCGCTTTCCCAACATCAGCACCTGATTATTTTCTAACCCTTATCATAGCCTGCATTCCTGTGGGATGCAAACAGTTTTACATGCAACTATTTAGAAAGCTCTTCATAAAGTACCGCATCAGTTGACCAAGAGAAAACATTGGGTAGGCTCTTGTGGAAGACAAATTGCCCAGTACGTGCAAAGCAACCCAGTCTACGCTTCGGTGGGAGAGGGTTTGGGAGCTTTTACTGCACTTAAAATAAAAGCTCTGGTTCCTGGGAGTGGGGAGCTGCACTTTTCCTTGTTGACCCTTGGAGCTTCTAGAAATTAATCTGTCTTTGTTTTGAAGCCTGATTTCAGGCACTCTGGATTTGCTTTGTGATGCCCAGATCCAGCGTTTTAAGTTTGTGCTAAAAGAAAAGTTCTCCCAGATTTGCCTCAAAAAAATCACTGGCTTGGCAAGGAGAGAGTGAATTTTAGCAGGACCTGGAATGTTTTCTTTTGGAATGTCTTCTTTCTGTGATTAGCACGTCTAATCCTCAACATTTTCCATGTCTGTTACTACTGGACACGCGTGTCTGAAGCTCTGCTCAGACAGAGGAAGGGTTGGTAAAGCTGAGCCCGGTGACTGGTACTCAGATGCTATATTTTGGGTTCTTCAGAACTTCTCATGATGGATCACATTAAATGACAGCACTCATGATACCTGTCTTGCCAAAGATTAGAAGGCTTTGACAACACAAAATATGGACTTTTAATTTGTGCTTTGAATATTTTTTTTTTCCAGTGACAGCTTATCTAACTTTGTTTTCGTTAAATAATATGATTCTGTGAAGTGCCTGGGAATATTATTTTTAAGAGAGTGTAGGTTAATTATTGTAAATTTCCAAAAGGAAATATTAAGCCAATTATTAAATTAAAGTTGATTATTAATCCCAGAGAGATAATTACCAAGGTTTGAAGCAATTTATCTTCTGTTTGAAATAGGTTTTCAGTTGATTAAGTTGTATTTGTCACTTAGATCCACGCTTGTTGCTGCAAAGAACTTTATTCTCCTGCATAGTACAAAATGCTTCTCTGAAGTTGACCATAAATTTATGGGTAACAGGTTACCTGAATTCTGTGTAAAGGCATCCCGTCGTCTGGGAATAATCTGTCCTTGATCCTATCAAAGGCAAAGATCCTTTGAGTGAGTGGTATTTCTACCACAGCAACCATAAAGAATATTTTATAGATGTAACAACTAAACTAAATGTAGTCGTATTTCAGAAAGCCATAGGTTATGTTGAATATTATATGCACGTGTAGTACTAGTGTAATCAAATGCTTACAGTGATACTTAAAAATGACAGAAGCAGAAGACAAAATAATGATGTCTGTTCTTAGGCAGCATTAATATTCTGTGTACAGGTAATCTAATGGTTGCAGACATTTTAACCCTTCAATCTATAAGCTGGGAATCTCAGTAATGGGTCTATTAAATATAGATGAAAGTATTACTCTGGATTTTGTGTCTATTATACCGTAGCCTGCTAAATACAAAGGATCTGTGAATGTTACAAATGTTTGTGCTGAAACATGGTTTCAAATCATCTGTGAAATAGCTTTTTTGGATATTTGAGTAATAAGTTCCAATTTAATTACTCTGGAAATGAAAGTGATAGTGATGCACTTCAATATTAAGTGGTTCCAGGAGGGTTGGAGTCTCTGGATATGTGGTGGGCAGCACCTGTGAGATTTTATTTTCTCTGTCAGCTCATGTGTTTTTGATGAGGACTATAGAGGACGTCGAGAGTATTTTCACATGAAGATTTTTCTAGCAAGGTGAAAATATATCCATGTTTTCCTTAAAGAGGAGCTGTTGAGTGCAGAGAGGATGAATGTTCCCTGCTTCCTTTCCTGCAAGAATCAGCTTGAGAGAAGAATCCTGCTCCTTGTGCTCAGTCACTTTTCATCTTGGAATTCAAAAAGCATTATTTATAACCCCTTTTTTGGAAATTCACAAAAAAAGCTTAATTTTCTTCTCAATTTTTTTCAGCATACCTACAGACACGGTTAGGATGCTCAATGTCCATTGTGCCCTGTCCCTCCATAGCCCTCCCCAAGAGCTAAGAACAGAAACATTTCCTCCAGGAGGTGTAACAGATGCCATTCCTTAACTCCTATTGAGCAAATCCACAACAGGTTTCTCTTCATTGATAGCCTTTAGGGGAAAGTGCTGCAGATCTTCTCTGTGTTCAGGCCATGGAGGTACCAAGAAGACTTAGGCAGAATAGAGTAAAAAATGGAAAAGAAAAAAAGGTAGAATTCAATTTAAAAGAATTCTGGTGTAACTGTATCTCTCTGAGTTGGCAGAGAGTAGCATTTCTGCCAATAGGACCGAGGTGGAATTGCTTGGGCATGCTGTGAGATGTGCTGGGCCCTCATGGACCCAAAAAGTGCTGTGACAGCCATGCCCTGAATTGTGGGGAGATGGTCTAGAGGGAAGCATATGGTGTTTAACTTCTTAATGTATTTATAAACTTAAAAAACCCAGCAAAACTCTCCTAAAAATAGAACTTATCTTACATTCAAAGACACTCAAGGCGATGTAGACTTGACTTCTTTATGTGTATATATCGTGAATCCATCTTTGTTTTCTTGAAGCGATTGGGGATACCAAACCCTTTCTGCATGATTTAGCGTGGATGGATTAAGCAACCTTTCAGAGGTCACTTCAAGAGAAGGGTTTTAACTGACCTGAATATCAGGCAGGGCTTTGCATTCACTGCTCTGTGGCTTCCACAGTCAGAGGTAACGCCAGTGCTTAGCTCTCCCGCAAACAGCGAGCAGGCAATAATTTATTAAACCTTCCCTCATCTGTGGGAGGCAGGTAAATATTTATTGTCTCAACACGAGATAAGACAAGGGAATAATAAGTGATGAACAAAACCTGCTGCAGTGCCCGGCCAAAAGTCGGGCCAAACGGAGGGATCTGGCAACGCTCCCACCGAGCCCGAGCAGCGCGGGATCTGAGCTCTGTAAAGAGCTTATTCTCCTAATTAGATATTGTTTAGATGCTTTAAGTCCTTTTTGCATGTGCATAAACAAGATTTGTATAACAAAATAACTGCTATTTTTGTAAATTACAGGCTTTGGAAACCCAGGTTTTTTTTCACTTTGCTGCTTTTTCTTCTTTCTCTTTTAGAAAGAATGTTAAATCTCAGATCTTCACCAGATGCGAGTGCGCACGATAGTTTGGAGCAATCCTTAGAGGAGTGATTTTTATCCCCTGTAAGATTGGGTGGGTCTGGGCAGAACAGGAGCCTATTTGTCTTTTATGTGTGAGCAAACACGACCCACCCACCAAGGGAGCAGCCCTGAGATTGCTTTGAGGGAGCTCTAGGGTTGCAGGTTTTTTTCCCTTCTCTGAGACTGCAATTGTCTTGCTGTTAATAAACCCTCCTCGGTGAATCAGCTCCAAAAGGCCAGGATTTCATTCATCAGCTGCTTTCTCTTCGTCTCCCCACGGATGCTCTGTGCTTTCCTGGGGACAGCACATTGAGCAGAAATTGCTTCCAATCTCCTTGTAGGATGGAGACGCGGGAAAGGGGCTGTGCTTTGGCTGCTTTCTCACTGCCAGCATATGAAAAATAACAAAGCGAGCAGCCAAGTCGGGGAAGCAAATAGGATATTATATAGTTTATTCATATGTGCTGCCTTCCATCCCATTTGTCACCATTTCATCCCACCTGCTGCTGAAAAAGATTCTGTTGCTGAGAGATGCCTTCAAGGCGTTGTTGGCACGCTCATACTACAAGTGAATATCAATATCTGCTTTGAATAGCCTAAATGTATTTTAAACAAGACATTTCCAAATTATTGCAGTGTAGCTGTGTATGGCGCTCAGTGGAACACCAATTAAGAGTCTGTCGGCGTTTTCAATATGATCTATTGTGAAAATTTATTCCGAGTAGAAATTTGGCATGCAATGACCAAGGCTAGGAAATCTCTTTTCCCCTTTCCCCCCCTTTTTCATTTTTTCTCTTCCTGTTAGTCTCCTGGAAAACAATATCTGATGCTATAACTGCTAAATAATGCAGATAAAAAATTGCTCTACCTGAGAGGAGAGAGCAAGGCAAAGGAACGGCTGCACGAGGCTCTTTAACGGCTCTTTGACACAGACCAGTGGGTCAGAATGGAAAAGGAGATATTTGGGTATAAAAACTTTCTAATGAAGTAGACGTGTAACACTCTGAGGAACGAAAGCAGCTGCAGAAAAAGTAAAGCAGCAGAGGTGATATAGAGTCTCTTTTTTTAGAACAGTTAAGGGGACTGATTTGGCCCCCAATTTGCTCTTTTCACTCTTTCTAATACCAAGGACCTTGTGTTATGAAGACTTTGCTGCCTTCTAAGCCACGCTTTGCCAACTCCATTAGCCACCTTGGTTGGCCATTTGCGAATTGCAGTCCACGGGTTATTGCAAGATGTTGCTTCTGGATGTTTCCAGGTTCTCATCACCGGCGCGTACCTATAGAACAGCTGCAAACACGGAGAGGAGCTGGCAGAGCGCGCTGTCATGGCAGATGACATCTGTAATGCTGGCAGACAAAGACTGGCACAGAAGAGCTGTGTTGAGCTGCTGGGCAGCATCCAAAAAGAGGCGAATTTTGAGATATCATCTCCAATTCAGTCTGTGTACCACAAGGAGAAAGGAAACCCTGAAGGGTGTTGGCCTGCAGCAAGGTAGGATAAACATATTTAAAATAAATGAAGTACTTTACTCCAACAGCAGCAAAATGGAAAGGTGTTAAATAGAGGGAGTGCAGGTGCAAATGGAGCTTGAATGGTACAATGTGTTAATGGCCTACAATACATCTGCAGCAAACGTTTTATCTGTGGTGTAATGCTGCTGAGCTTATTATGCACCTCAGAACCAAGTTTGGCTCTGAAAGCTGCAGTGCAAAGTCTCTGATTTCATCCATATTCAAAATTAATTCAATTGCATACTGACATTCGTGCTTTTAGAAGTGGTACATCTTTGTGGTTGTGAGAATAATTCCGTAAAAGAGGAAGGAATCTGCATGAAATGAGAATCTCATGTTGAAAAATACAACCCCCCTTCCTCTACACACCAAATTCTTGTTTTGTTTCCTTGCAATCATGTGGGCATTGTCGTCAATAAATACCATAATCACTGGAGGACTAGGGCTTCTGATGTCTGGTTTCAGCACTTCTCTCATGATTTAAATTATAGTTGGCATTCCTTATGAAAATTATAATGGCTGTGGAGGGTTTGTCATATTTGGTTTTTTGCAGGTATTCTTTAACGTATCTGAAATATCTCCTGCTTTTTGTTATAGCTCTTTATATGGAGTCTTTATGCATGTACTGCTTTGGAGACTTGAGATATGCAAAGAATGTAGCAGCGGTTTCTGTGCCTGGATAATTTGGAGTTCTGCGTCGGTGATTTATGCTTGCTGACTTCAAACGCTTGCCCCACCAAAAGCTGCATCCTAAGGCTATTAATATCAGGCAGCTCTTCTTTGCTATGGCTCTCCGATCGCACAAAGGAATGCAGAGTGCTGAAAAAGCAAAATGCCCAAAAGGAATGGCTCTGGGCTCGCTGGAGTGACCAAGGGCTGGGTGATCCTTTGCAGAAGCGGTTGCTGGGAGCCACATAGGTACTGTCTGGACGGTCATTAGCCTGTTCTCAAATTGGCTTTGAGAATTGTAAAATCATTCCTTTGTGTTTTTCTTTCTGACATCCCTTCTATCGTGTTTTATCGTGCGAGGTTAATGGATCAAAACTCTCCTGTCTGTGATGGCTGAAGAGACAGTTTAACTTTTACTCCCTTGGAGTAATTTCATAGGGTTTTAAAAATGCTTTTTTAATAAGAGGGAGCCATTAATCTTTTGGCCATTTTCCTCTCCGATTTGTCATGCTGAAAGCTGGCACGG
Organism: Tringa solitaria; assembly: GCA_026413425.1. Lineage (NCBI taxonomy): Eukaryota > Metazoa > Chordata > Aves > Charadriiformes > Scolopacidae > Tringa > Tringa solitaria. Next base: position 14,783,476 of record JAOXJM010000003.1, read on the forward strand.
CACCATGTGCCCATTGTCCCCCTGAGGACAATTTCCATCCCATGTTTCTGGGAGGATGAAGGTAGATGTCTCATTTGAACAGGGCAGGTTCTATGATGGTACAACTTAGAGCTGAGCTGCCTCAGGGATGGGGCTGGTCTCAGTTCCTATACTCTGCATTTCTACTGTTACGAAACTGAAAAGCCTTCTAATGTAACTCTTAGTCATTTCTCAGTGGGGAAAATCTACAACAGCAGGTAGTCACAGAGAAATAAGTTAAATACCATGGGTTTTGCAGAGAAGACAATGAGATTTTAATGCCGTGCACGGTTATTATTTTTATGATTTAGATTTCAGATTGAAGAAATGAAAATTGTGGAGGAAGGTACTTCTTTCATTTCACGTAAGGATACATAAGATTTCTCCCTCTAAGGATGTGGTAAACATCCAGAAGAATTTATTGTACCTAATGATTTGAAAATTATTTCATGTATCCAAAAGGGCAAAGGAAAAAGAAATTGGAGACAAAGGCAATAAAACACTTACTTACAGAAGTCTTTGGGTATTGTATCTAAATTACAAAAGTTTCAGTGACCTCTAGGTACAAGAAGAATTTATAGGTGTCCTTAATCCAGTGTAACCTTCTGCCTCGGACCTTGGCAATATTACAAAGTCCAGAATTGCACATGGAGAGAAAACTCACCCAGTGCATTTGTCACAAATATATTTTGTTGTGCTTGCTTAAGCTCTTCTTTTCTTTCCTTCTGTTTGTGTGGGGATTTTTTCTTTTTCATTTCCCACCCCCCTCCTCAGGTCATTGAAGGAAAGTTTTTGTTCCTTACGCTATTTGTTCAGGGCAATGTTAAATGTGCAATATGTAAGTGCAGGGGGTGTAATTAGAAGTAATGGAATGGAAGAACAAATCAATCTCAGACTCTTCTCCCTGTGAGGGCTGTTAGAAAAAGAGCGAGTCTCACCCCTTGTGCTCCTTTCTCTTGGCTGAACATAGCACTGGAGCCAGAGATGCTAAATTGTGTCCTTGTGCCTCGGAAGGCAGGGCTGGGGGAACGGCGTGGCAGAGAGATGGGCCAGATAGTCCCATAGATCTCTCATTTCTGTCTCTTGGAGGAGTCCGCTATTAGCCTCCCGCTGCAAAAATCTTGTCATCATCACTTCTTTGCTGACAGTCCCGACGCCGGCGCGGAGGTCCTGCGAGGTGGTGTTAGTCTTGGTGAATCCTGCGAGGGGCGAGCAACCCATAAATCTCTGTGGAGACACACTAAATTTAAAAGTCACTTACCTCCAGCTGGGAAACAGCAGAGCATAATTATGTAGGATCAAATGTGAGACGTCTCGGGGAACGACAGCAGGGAAGCGGCGTGTCTGACCTCTGGTGACTGGCTATTCATCACGGGCTGGCTGTGGGGCTGCTTTAATTTCTCACAGTTGGTAGGTTTGGCCTTTTTAGGGAAATACTGCTTAGGATGAAATGGGGTTTGATTATCTAATAAGAGCTCCTTTTAAATAATATTTTAAATGTTTCTTCAAGGAACTGTTTGGGGTGTTACTCCACTGGTTATACAACTTGATGCCTTTCCTCTGAGGGACTTATAATTGAAAATGAGTAATTTGTAACATGTGCCGTTTAGGTAATGTCAATACCTTGCAGGGATGTCTGTGGTACCAGCAGATCTGTGCTGTGCGGCTCTGTGTCACCTCACGGGGCTCTGCAAGGACCAACCCAGAAGAATTGTCTGTGATTCTGTAATTTCCTGAGCTGTGAGGGCAGGGGCAGTGCCTTCAGCCTCGGGCACTGCCCTGAGGAAAACAGCTCTTCTGCCTCTAATCCTCAGCTTGGCCATGTGGATGCAGCTCAGGTCTCTCCAGTAGAGTGTCCTCCATGGACCCGTTCTCCAATATCGTGTGGAGCATCACTGGGGTTCACATCAGCCTGCACTTATCCATCCCTGGTCTTGTTCTTGCCAGGTGCTGATCCTGGGCAGAGGTTGGTGCTTGAGCTCTCTGGGTTGGATTGCAAAGTCTAAATCAAAAGGACAGTAAACAATGCAATGCTCTTTTTTAAAAAAAAAATAAATCCTTTTTTTCTTCTTTCCTTTTTTTCTTCTTTCCTTTTTTTCTTCTTTCCTTTTTTTCTTCTTTCCTTTT
>JAOXJM010000003.1:14794257-14807916 GCA_026413425.1 Tringa solitaria
GCTGGTGGGAGGTGTCCCTGCCCAGGGCAGGGGGGTTGGAACTAGATGATCTTTAGGGTCCCTTCCAACTCTGACCATTCTATGATTCTATGAACTAGAGCAGCTCTGAAAGAACTAAATAGGAACCCTCTTCCATGCTTATAAACTCAGTAAATTTTGCAAGGTTTTGCTTCACGTGGAAATGTGTGAACATCTCTATGTGACTTACACACGCACACAATAAATTAATGGTAGTGTCCATGGCAGCGAAGAGAGGGTTTCTGTAGGACACATAGTTTTCAACCTTCTTTAAGATGGATTTTCTGTAGCGATTCAAGGTACTACTGGGGTTAGAATAATAAAAAAAACTACAGCCCCATGAGTTGTCAATTACTTTAAAGCTACCTGTGGGGAAAAATTAGAAGTTACAACGTTATAGGAAGTGATTTTTCTCATGCTTTTCCTGTGGAGTAACATTCAAACAACCTGAAACTCCACAGATTAAAACCTCTTAGCAAATACCCAGGTAATTTTTGGCAATAAGCATAGAAACCTTCAGTAACTTGTGGCAATCTCTGCAAGTGTAGCACAATTTTAGAAAAGCGTCATGTTGGCTATGAGTTTGTGAATTTCATCTAAAGGTTTTTCCTTAGTTTCAAATAAAATGTTCTGATTTCTGTAGCTTTACAATAAACTAGATCAAATTCGATCAGATTGACATCACAACCATTTAAAGACCCCAATAATATTTTCAGTGGGTTTAATATTATAAATTTATGCTGAAAACTGGTTGGATGCTAATTGACAAGAGACATTTATACAATTGGCTGCTTTACTTACCAGTAAATTTAGCTATTACTAAATTATGATCATATTTCTCCCTTGACATATTTCAACTATAGTGTTGACCATTTAAACAAACAAACAAACAAACAAAAAAAAAACAAATCAAGGATTTGAAAACTACTCTGAAATGCTCAGTGTGTATTTGGTGCAATGTTCAGGATGTTTCCAGGACCCCTTTTTGTGGCTTATTGGGATGCCCTAAACACTAATAAGAGTTTGGCCAGAAGAATTTATATAAATACTGGCAGCAGAAAACTAGCTTGGTGTGGCAATATTTGATCTCTGGTGAAACATGGGCAAGCTTTAAATGTTTAAAAGGGTACATTGTTTTGAAAACAATATTTACAAGTTAATTAGATAACATTACCTTTGCCTCAATTATGTTTCAGTATAAGTGCTAAATAGCAAAACTGTAGATATAAAAATAATTTTGGGCACACAACTCCAACAGGTAAGGTCCAACCCTGATATGAATTCTCTGGCTTCATAAAAATTTCATATATTTTATCTGTATTTTGTTTTTATTGGAACTCTTGCAGTTTCATCTTGCTAGCTCCATAAGGGGGCTTGATTGATTTTTATGCTAATCCTAAATGAAAGACAGCTGTTGTACCCACCGGCTTCAATAAAGCTAATCCAACTCATAAAAGTCTTGTAAACAGCCAGATAATTACGTTACGATTTAGAAGGGATTTCATCGTGTAAGGTGCTTATAACCCTGAAATACTCATGGTTATTATTATTTGTTTTAGGTTAATGATCACCTTCATTCTGGGTATGGTGGGGATTTGCACCGCTGTCGGGGTGGGATGAGGGTCCTGCCCAGTTTCACGCTGGTGATGTAGGAAGGATTGAGGCGCAGTGAGGACGATGTGATGGGAGGGTTTTTCCACCCAGGACTTTCCCAATGGGGTTGGAGGCAAGTACCCCATCGCTCTGGGTTCTCTCTACTGCCTGGGATTGCCAACAAATGAATGCATTTCTCTTCAAATTAGGACTTTAGCCCTCTGTCCAGTTTTCCCCTGGGCGTTGAGGCTGAGATAGTTTTGGCGGGGAGAGATACAATAGTGGTGTCTAAATTTGATTTGTTTGCATGAACACTGTATAGAACGGTGGTTGTTCTTTTATTAAATACTCATAGCCTTAGGGGATGGTTTAAACAACATTATTACATCTTACAGTAATAAGTCACTCCTAACCACTTGCAAATTACAAATGGCAGGTTTTTTGGCATGTCTAGAAAAAAACATTAGGCTGTTCATCCACCAACTAATTAACACTATTTGTATCTTTATGAGACACGCAGGTGTGCGCCGTCCTTTTCACTCCATCTAAATAAGTACGGAATCATGTGAGCACATATTAACTGCCAAACACAATACCGAACGCAGAATTAGTTTCTTCATTTAATGCATGCAACAGAATTAAATTAAACCTCAACATAAGCAGGGCAGACTTTAGTTATTAATCCTCCCATGAGCAACTATAATTATTTTTTTGCCAGTACTAATTTCATTTGCATATGTATTGTTGAATTGCAAATCACAGTGAACCAAGAAGTTTTCGTATGTTTAGCTGAATTAAGCCGCGGTGCTTAAGCACATTGACTATGGAAGCTAAAGTGCTAATTTAAAGGGGGGAAAAAAAGCAGCAACGCACTTACATAAAAAGGCAAATTAACAATTTTGAGTATTTTCTGATTTTTCTGTTATTGCAAGAGGTTTCCTGGAAAAGATTGCTGTCCTACACATGTCTGATTTTGATAGTAAAGATCATGAGGTGGCCTGGCTGCATGAACACACCTCAGTAAATGTGTTCCAAACCAGGAAAAATAATCACAAAATATTTGCGATTTATTTATTTATTTATTTTGCTCTCACCCCTGCTCCCCCCTGAGGTTCAGTGATATCAATGAAAAATTCATACAACTTTCTGGAGAGGATGGTGTAGTTAAGTTAACACGAGTTTGCATGAACACAGATGTGGGGATTGTTATTGCCGAAATATTCATTAATAACCCCATTTAGTTGAGAAACGGGAGTAGCTGGAATCAATACAGGAGATACTGAATTTGAAAATCTGCAGAGCAAACAGGCTGGTTCAGTTTTGTTCATTTGCTGTGCTCCCGTTGGGTGAAAGCCTCTGGCTCAGAGCACTGATGGAGGTTCATTTGCTGCCATCAGGACTCGGGGTTCAAATATTGCTCTAAAGCCACCCTGCCAAAAATGCCCCCCAGAAGTGGCTCATTAGTGTTGCTGGTCAGGATAGGATTGTACATGCCTTTTACATGGGCTTCAAAAGGTTGTGGTGAACTGATTTCTCTCTGAATCTGTTTTGGATTGGTAGAACTAAAAAATAATAGTAGTCAAAATTGTTAATGGCTTCCCTGAAGCAGGATCTGTTCTTGTGCAAACTTCAGACAGAATATCTGTAAGAGGTAAAAACGAACAGCAAGTGCGTTTGTTCAGCTGAGACACATTTAACCCATTGTCCAATTTATTTGCTAATTCTTGCCCAAGTACCTTCTAGAAGAAGCTTCAGTGCAGTATGTCAGGAAAATACTCTTGGTTAGTCTTCAGCAATGCAATAATTGCTTTTGTGGCATCTTGAAGGTGGCACTTCTTCTATTAGGTGAAGGCGAGGTGTTGATTAAAGCTGTGAAAGTGGGTTCATTTCTGCACCAGATGAATCATGTTGTCAGTTTACTTTGAAGCCAGGTAATGTATTTACTCCGAGGTTTAACTTGTAGGTGGGTACCAGTGTCGGAAACTCATTGCAACTCACTTTGGATACTTAAGTAGCCTTTGTGATTTCACTGAGGAAAAGCATGGAATGAAGTTAGAAATATACAGGGCAGTTTGTGGGCTAGCTTAAAACCACAGCTCCAAACAGGCTAATTTAATTTTCATTTCACAGAGTTTTATTGAAAGAAAAAGTGGCAGAAGAAAGGGTTTTCCAATTTTAATGGGAATTAGTAGTGTATTTTTTTTTCCTGTGAAGATATAATTAAGTTTTTGGCTTATCAAAGGACTGACCTGACTTTACAGGTTTTTTTTTCCTGAGAGCTTTATTTTTAAATCATTGAAGAATTTAATAGACTTTCAACTACTGTTCTTCAGAATAGGCACATTGCAAGGTTCGGAGCTGGAATTTATGATACCAATTCAATCCTGGTAGTTTTTGATCATAAAATAAAATAAATTCATCATAATATTTGTTTGACGCGCCGTGGGCTGTGCGTGACTCTAGGTGTGTCAGTTTTATTTTTCATTTACTCTTCAGTTGCAGATGGAAAATAAGTTTTATAGAACTTTGCCTGAATTGTGTATGCTTGGTGTTCTGGGCCGATATACAACACAGGACTGTTGGAAAATAGACATGAGCAAAATTTCCCTCTGAGCCAGTGGCTGGGACACAGGCTTCCGCTGCAATTTTTTAGAAAACCTCATTCTGAGTGTCTTTGCTTTGTACTGCAAATTATTGTTATGGACTCGGCCGACACAGTGTGTCTGTCTTTTGTTGGCAATAATTATTGTGGTGAGCCAAAAAACAAAGTGCTGATGTGAGTAAACTCAGATGGTTCTTCCTCCCCCTCTTTTTTCACGACAGTTTGGGATGTTAAAAATGTCACTACCAGTTGCATATTTACAGGCCGCTGGATGGGACAGCACAGGCTTTGAATTTTCCTTATTTTGTTGTAGGAGAAGCAATTTTCATAATTGTTGTTGTGATTTTTTTATACCATTACTATCTGACAGATGATGAAGGAAGACTTCAAGAAGGAGGTGGTTTGGCTGGTACCTGTTCACCTTTGCTTGGCAGCAGCACAGGGTGGTCTGTGCAGCAAACAACTGGGTATTACTTCATTTCCACTGCTCTGCATAGAAAGAATAACCTAAAATAATGAGAAATTCCTCACTTTCTCCCTCACTGCACCCTTTTCTGTTCATACCAGTGTATGTATGAGCAGTGAGATAATTATGGGGAGCTGGCTGGGGTCATTAGAGGAGGACTGGTCGTGAGAATTGAAGGGGTTTTTCTCCCACTCAATGGACCCCTGAGACTTATATGGATACATCTTCATTTTTTTCTGATTATCTTAATTTCTGACAATCAATTTCAGCACTTAGCTCTGTTTCCTGAGCTCAATGGCTACTTACAGTAGTTCTGAGGATAAAAACCTGGTGTGTGCTGAAAAGAAGCTATACCATTGCGGCACTGTTCACAAACCCTCTGCCAAGCACCCATTTAGTACTGCATCCATTCAGCACTGAGACACTTTGACCTTTAAAAAAATACAAAAAAACGCATTTTAATAAGGAAGAAGTTACCAAGAAATAGGTAGGAGAAATAGGAAGCAGCAATATCTCAAAGCCACAGCTGGGAGTTTCAAAAAGCTTTCTTCTTGCTCATCAGGCAGAGTGAAATAAATTGGTTTTATTAATGGGAATCTCTTTTTTCAATAAGAGAGCTCAGAAGGCAGAGGACAAGAAAAGGGCAACGGTCAACGTAATTTCTTAATGCATACCATAAAGTCATTCTTTTTTCCAAATAACAAGATGAGGTCACATTTAGCGCTACTTAAACTGAGTCAGAAATAAGTTTCATTCTCAGGCTACAAGTTCATGTTGTTATAAATGATCCACCTGTTTTGTGTTTACATTTGAGCTCTTCTTCAGTGCTCTGCAACTTTCTACATTTAATACTGAACTCTCGATTTTTCAGGCTATTTCTGCGCAAGATCTACCTGGGTGTTGGTTTTTTTTCCAGTTTCTTTAGTTTGCCTTTCTTAAGTTACTGAAAACATTTATGGGGTGTTTCTTTCTCTCTCCCTCAAAAAAAAATATTGCAAATGAGAAAAGAATACAATTTCATTTTTAATGGAAAAGGGTATAAAGGAAAAAAAAATCCCAGTGCTCCCTTGCCATATTTGTACTTTACTGAAAGTACTGCATATCAGATTGACCTTGGGCTAGAATAGGAAATGCAGAGCAATTATTAACAACGTGGGCATCAATGTAATCTTTCATCAAGAAATAAAAGGAGGAGGAAAATAAAGAACTTGGCTTAGTAGGGTTTTATAATAAGGTATTTCAGAATGATGCTCTGTAGCTCTACAGATAAAAAGTCAGAAAGGACGCCTGATGAACAATGTCACTATAAAGCATGGAAAATGCGTGAAATTACATATGTCAAGTGCCACGTGTATGTGTATGTACGTGTATTGTCTGTCTTAGGATCTGAGATCAGGAATTTGCCCTTTTGATAGCATTTTACTCTGAAAATACCTGAAAGGCCTCAATGGCTTTTTCACCCCTATATATAGGGGCTACAAATATATGAAAAAGGATGTCACAAAGCAGAGTTCATTTAACTTGCAAATAAAATCGACTTGTAGTTTGTTTTGCTGTGTGATGAGCAGTGAAATGTAAAAAGGGGTGTAGGAAATGATGCAAGCAAGCTTCTAAAATTTTATATCCTTTTTAAGAAGTATCAAAGCAGAGGTAATTTGCCCAGGGGTGGGAAAGGAGCCCTCAACCTGGGAAGAAACACTTTGAGCAAGGAACAGAAGGCAGTCGCTGGAGGTGCTGGGTTAGCAAGGAACAGCTTTAATGTGTTGGAGTGAAGCCCTGTGCCTCCTTGCCCGGTGGCCACCAGGAGTTGTCCTGGGCAGTGGGCAAGCACTCATCAGTGCTCTCAGGTGTCTTCTCCCACCCCCACCCCCCGCCTGTTGGTTCTGATTTTGCACGGACGGAGGACTTCGGGCTTCTTTTTAGTTTCTAACAGTGCATTCTGTAGCTCAGCTGCAGCCTGCGCGGGAGGAGGAGGGTAAAGGATTGCCATTAAAAATATATTGGATTGTGAGAAAGGCATGAGAGTTGTCATGGGGACAGGGAGGTTTATGAAAAACTGTGGCTATGAGCAGAATCTCCTCAGACTCCATCGCTCCTGAGGCGCTGGGCTGATGATGGTATCTATCAGGCCTTTAAGGGATTAAGGAGCAGGAATGGGCAATAGATGTCCTTGCTCTGCTTCCTCACATCTCAAATTAGCTGTGCTGTGCACATCACAACTTTTCTGCTATTTTTTTTTTATGTGTGGCTAAGTACAATAGCGTGCTCACCTCCTCTAGCATTAACTCTGTGAGAAAGAAAACAAATGGGCGAGTAACTGGGTCAGGTGCAACAGGGCAACTTTGATTTTTCTGGCTTTATTTTTTCCCTTTCTGTGCCAAGAAGAAAGTATAGAAATGAAAACTAAGACTTGCAGGTGCCTGGAAGAGGGGCTTAACCTAGATATTCCAGGCTAATCATAACTGGGATATTTTACATGCAAGTTAACAAAAATATGGCAATGAAGAAATCTATGCTAACTGGCAGCCTAGTTGGTGACACAGAAAGCTTGTAGAAAGAATCAAGTTTAGGTGGCACAAAGTGAAGCCCCACTGCAAATACAGTGGGGCAGAGAGATTTGCTAAATTCAGCATAGCTGAACTGAATTCACACACATTTTCTGCCTAAAAAAATGTAAATTCTATTTTTTGCTCAGACTATTTCCATCCATCTCCACAGTGGGAGAACTACAAGCAGAGGAGTAACCCTTGGGGAAGTCCCTTCCCAGTACTGGAGATACTCATGTTCTTGCCTTGAAATGAGCAGAAAAAAACCTGGTGGACCTCCAGGTCCAGGAATATGCAGAGATTGTGTCCCTGGAGACTGGGGCCATTCTCCCTGAAAATTCCCCTCCTGCAGGACCTCTGGTGTTCCCAGCCCAACTCCTTTCTCTCCCAGTACATCCTGGACACTCTCCAATTGCCCGTTTCCTCTAGTCATTGTTCTCACTTTGTGATTTATCTTCAGTTCTGTGAGCAGTATTTCAGTACAAATACCCAATAATTCTTCCTTTTACCTGCAGAATCAGCAGACGGGACCGGCTCAGCCCTGGCAGGGGGAGAGCAGCGTCTGGAGTCTTCCTCTGGGTGGATCGGGAGGGTGAGTATGATCCCAGCAAGGATCCCATTGCTAAATAACCAAATCTCCTGCTTCGCAGTAGAGTTTGCAGTAGTGTTTGAAATAACCATCATCGGTGTTTGTTTCAGTGTCAGTGTGATGGTCGGTAGCTTTCTGAGTGCTTTGTTGTAGCTCAGGCAAGGCAAATATGAATGCAATTTTTCACTGGACATTTTCTGCACAAATCGTGTTACGTGAATTCCCCTGCATGCTCTGGGATGATAGTACTGCTGTCGGTATCTCCAGAGTCTGGCTTGGAACAATATTCTTAGAATCTCAAACAGGAAAGGAAATGATACAATGATGCTGAGTTTAAACTTCGGTTTTTTTTTTTTCCACTGCTACTGTAATTAAGATAATGGAGAAAGTACCCATTAGTAGAAGTGTTTGTGTCTCTGTATCAGTCCAGTTCAACCATACTGAGTCAAAGTGCACCATGAGGTGACCTTGGATTTGCCTTCAGCAGAATCTGATGTGCTAAAACCCTGGGAAGCCCATGGAGATGAGGTTAATGATGAGCATCGGGCTGCCTGCCTTTGTCGGGCACGTGCAGAACAGATGCCCCAGACGATGAGTGTGGCCAAGGCTTGAGCTCATCACCAGCACATGTTCCCCCTGGAGAAGACAGGTGGTACCAAAGCCTACACTTTGCCGGGTACCTTCTTTGGGAAGAGCCCTGGAGGCATCTGCTGGATAGGTCTGTCTTTCCCAGCACCTGCTAGTCCTTCCCTCTGCCAGCTCCTTTCTCCAGGGACGCTGCTGCTGCTGCAACCTGCTCTGCAGCCTCAGCTTTCGCCGCTGGCTCCACGGGCTGCTCTGAAATTCTGCCTTCCCTAGAACTTGCCCTCCGGTTCCCAAAGTTTCAGAAAAGAAATCAGCAGAGCCCTAATTAAGAATTTTACAAGCTAAAGTGACAGTGAGTGCCTCCCCCACCCCAGACTGAGTTGCTTTTGAAGTTTAACCTTGAGCTGCTCTTCTAAGAGTTTTTATATGTGAATCACAACATATTATAGGAATGAGTTGTTATTTTCTGTTGTTTACTAAACCAGTGCTCCACAGCATCAAATGTACAACTTTTCTGTTACCTTTATCAACCATTTTTAGAATTGAACTTGCTTACGCACCTCACCCGATGTGCAAATAAAAAAAGACAAGAGTCTGCTACTGAGCTGAATACAGAAATGATTCATTTTTCATTCAGGAGCCGCAGCTCCAGCTGCTTTGCCTGGAGAACTCAGCTGTCTTATTAATGCTGGTTGTACTGTGTGTCAGGTACCTCTTCCACATTATTTCTAGGTGCGAGGATAATATTCACTTTTTAAATTTTTGCTGTTACAAAAATCAGATACCGAATAAGACTGCGTGCCCAATTTTGAACATACTCTTTTATTCCTCTCCCCCATTCAAGAAGACACGTGGTCCTTAAACCCAGCACGCAGGCAGCTGGAAAGACTTAGTCAGGGAATCCACATCCCATTGGCACATCTCCTCTGAGAAGCCTCGGCAGGGACCGGGGTGCGTGAGACGAGCCCCTCGATGAGCCCCCATTGTCACCTCCTTCCTTTGGGAGTGCCAGAGCTGGGCGTTACGACCCTTTCTGCTTTTGCGTGGGATAGTAATTTTTTTCACCATCTTTCCTTTCTGCAGCAGGAATTTTTATAGGACTGAAGAGGTCTTCAGCCTCATTGCAGAAAACAGCGGTTGGTAGCGCGGTGTCCCAGTCTGTCGGATGCCAATTGAACAAATCCCATCTTTCACGTGCTGCCGTTTCTGCCAAAATAATCCTTTCCTTCTGTATTTCTAATAAGGAAGATTTGGTTTAGGTGCATTTACTTTTTTTGTCAGTTATAATACTGAACTGAGAGATGAATGTATTGAATGTGTGTAATCTTTCAATATACGGTCAGTGAGTTGGGTGATCTGTGCACAAATCTATTTTGAAATTCTGGTAAATAATGCAAATTTCATTGGAAACCTATTTTTAGTTAAGAATATATTTAAGCACAACTTGAACAACTTTGAGTCAGCGCCTTGAAGATTAGCACTTTTAAAAGGGGAAAAAATACTGACATTTGTTCTAGGAGAGGAGCATTAAAGCCAGGAGTGTAAGTTGGGTATCAAAGAGTTGTGCTGTTTGAAACCACCAAGTTAGACATTTGTAACTGCTCTGTGGGCAGTGGAAAGCCCAAATGCTCTGTTTGAAGAGGTTTCAATAATAACTTTATCCGGTTAATTTTCTCAAAGCAAAAGGTTTAAAATCTAGAGAAGCTCTGTTATCTAATTAAATACCTCCCTTCTATATTTCTGTCCATAAAGTGAATTTAAAATTAAAATAAGGAGAATCTTATTCTTGTCCCAGAGCTCTAAATGGTTTCTAGAGCTACTGTCTTTGAAGTATTGTGGCATTGGGGAATCAATTAAAGCATATTTAACCAATCTGCTTGAATGGTTCAAACACAGACTTGGTGTGGGACTCAAGCTTGGAGGAGAGCAGCTGGTGATTTTAAGGAAAAACGTTAGAGGAGGGTTAGGCAAGTGAAAACGAAGGAAAATAATATTGGGCATGAAGGTCTTCTTTCATTTAAGGTGCTTAAATGTTTATAATCATTGGTTGTTGGCACTTGGGTAGGTTTAGCCTGTGTGTTCAGCTGCCCCGTATTGCAGGCTGCTCCCAAGCAAACATCCAATAATCCTGATGGTCTCCTCTGCATAAATGTCTGACTGTAAAACCAATGTGCAGTTGCACGTTTAATACCCCAAAGCTGTTTGCTGAGAGGAGAATTGGTCTCAGGCTGCTCTGGGAAGTCTCAGAGCTCTCTGCTGGTTTGGTTGGGTTATTTTTTGTTGTTGTTGTTTTTATGCAGAAAATATTTCACAGGTAAGTCAATATATACATCCTGAACGACCTGTGAGTAACTCTGTACTGAGCACGGTTGGTAGCCAGCCCCAATAAGAGGCACCCCATTGCCCACCATGAAATTAATAGCAAACTTTCACTGAGAGAAGAGCCAGGCATTCATCCCAAAGCAATTGTTTCAAATTAAAGCATTTTGCTGCTGCGTTTGTTTATTTTGTTAAGGCATTCGTTTATAAAGTTTTCTGTTTATATTTGAAAACTCAGCCCTGTATACAATTGCACACATATTTACACATGAAAATGAAATGCGTCTGAGGACGAGAATAAAGATTATCACAAAGAAAAAGTCTTGTTTTCAAAAATTTATCCAACACTACCTTTTCATGGCAGATGAAGGAAAATGAAGGAATAAAAACCCCAGCCAAGCCCCACTTTGTTGTGTATGAGCTGATTTTTCCTCCTCAGGACCTTTGGCAGAGCAAGTGCCATTAAGTCTCTCTTGGGTTGAATTTCTTTATGTTCCTAAGGTGAAGTAAGAGCCCGCACCGCCGAGACTCCTTGCAGAGAGCCTGCAGACGGCAGCTGGAGTGTGAAGCACCATCCTCACTGTCTGAAGAGGAGACAAGAAGACTCACACCTTTAATAAACCATTTTTTTGAAACCTCTCTACCGTAGCTGCGGTGCAAAATGACCCTAAAGGACTCATAAACTCCAAAGCCATAACACGGTTGAAATGTGGTGGGCAAGAGCTCTAGTTTTCTTGACCGTAAGCTGTAGTTGCCCCATCACACCCCTCTTAATTATCTCACAATCAAAGGAAAGTTATTTTTAAAAAAGAAAAACCTTTTCTCCATCTCAAACTTTTCTCTCAAGTTTTAATTCATGGTTTAAATAATGGTGCCTCTAGACCAGAGCTCGTGAGTATGAACCTGCTGGGTGAGGGAAGAGGGGTTTGAACTGGAAATCAGCTGAACTTTGATATCAGCTCTGTAGGCTCTGTTGTCTTCTGGTTCTTTTCAGTACATTCTGGTGTTCTAATGGTCACATTCAGAAGATCACTGGAAGTGGAAAAATACATCCAAAACAACGAAATATTAAAGGTAATATTGTGTTAAAGACAATAGTGAAGAGAGAGACCATGCAGTGCGTGCCCAAGGGCAGACGGGACAGGGATGAGGAGAACCCCAATCCGGGGACTGAGTCACTTTGGCAGAGGTTGAAAATGAACAACTAGAACATGAGTCAGATGTTTTCAGTTTTTATTCTTCAATGACAGATGTATTTGTGTGTGTTTTGGACTTCAAGTAACAATTACATAAGCTTTTCTAATTTTTGCAGGAGTTGACTTTTGAAGCAAAAATAGCTTCGGTACTTTTAAGCCATTTCAATTAACATTGTTTATTCCTCTAAAAAGTGCAAAAGTCTATTTATTTTCTTAAATAGAGGTGTAAATGACAGAGAGAACCTGTCTTTAATTGGTAGGACAATGTAACCCAACAGGAATTAGAATTTAACTGACATAGAGCTGAGCGTAGGTGTAATCTCTTACTTTATACGGGATTTTTTTTCTCCATCTGCTTCTGAGGAAGGGAAAGGCAGAGCGGGTGCTGGTTTTTTTTTATTGCAGTTTAGCTGAAGCAAGAACAGGTTCTGGTTCCTCCGGGTTAAATATTCTTCTATCAGGGCAGACAAAATTAATTTTCTTTTTAACGCTTAGAATTTAGTATAGGTTTAGAGACAGAATATTGTCTGTCTGGCACTGGGGAGGGTGATGTGGACTGGAATTTCAGCATCCCCTGGCGGAAGCCCTTTGCTGGATGTCCATACTCAGTTGGTACGTTTGGTGGCTTGGCTGCACGGGAACACTCTGGCTCCCATCTGCTCGAGTGGCACGTTGCCTGCTCGGCATAAATTGTTGGTGATTTTAGCCCCAAATCCCTCTATTTCTAGGGGCTGGGGTGGCACTGGCCCCGAACAGACCTGCAGGGACAGAGCCAGGGATGGAGCTGGACTGTGGCACAAACTAAATATGAGGATGGAGACATCAAATCTGGTGAGGGGGCTGTAAATATTTCACTGAAATACTTCTCCACTGGTGGCCAAATTTGTGTTTCTGGTTATACTCCACAGGGAAAGAGCATTGTCTTTGTGTGGCAGCAGTGAAGGAAATGAGCAAAACTTTTTGTTTCTCAGCTAAGGAAATAAAATCTGAAAATCCTGGAAATGCTCTATACACAACAATTCCAGGGTACCTTTTTTATATTTTTTCTTATTACTGCTGCACTTTAAGGTGCAATAATTTCAGAAGTCTAAATTGACGATGAGTAGATTAAGGGATTTCCTACCACCTGTTGGGTGATTAGAAAGAGCAGATGTTACATAATTCTAGAAATACCATTCTGAATTCGAATTTAGAATTTTTCATTTATTTGTACATTTCTGAGAAATTAAATAGATCTGATTCCTAATGATCTAAGTCATTACTGAGAAAAAAAATGCTATTAAAAGTCTGGTGCTCCAAGACCATCTTCTTAATTTTAAATATAAAATAATTTCTCTGATGACAAAGGAATACTGTACAGTAATTGCAGTGGCCCAAGAGAACATACTGCTGCAAAGTCCCAGGCTCTGAAACAGCCCCAACATTTTTTTTTATACCACGGAAACTCTTACGCTTCATTCAAGAACAGAAAAGTGAAATACCCCAAAGTAGTCTAATTTCATATCCCAGCAAACAGAATTTTTTTTTCTTTGTATGCAAATTGCATTTTTATTACAGCAAAGAGAAATGTGTAATTTTTCTTTTCTTTTAGCTTGTTGGAAAAACAGTGGATGTAATTGGACAATTGATGTAATTGCATATGCAATTGGAGTAATTGCACATGCAAAAAGTGGTTTTTCTGACAGTTATAAAACTTCTGTGAGCATTACAACATACTTCTATGTTGCTGAGGCACATAATTGTAT
>JAOXJM010000003.1:14808016-14833400 GCA_026413425.1 Tringa solitaria
GAGGCACATAATTGTATGTGTGTTTTGCACATAGGTTTTTTTATGCAGCTTCCTACCTACTTGTTTGTTTCATAACACCACTGTTACCAAAATATGAAGTATTCTTTACACAGCAAGCCATAAAAATAATGGGTTCACCATAATACTCAGGGCTGTGAATACATTATTTCTAAACTGTGGTGCATTTTACTTTATGGGGAGTGAAATAAACACTTACTAAAGATAAAACCTCATTTAAGCTCCAGTCGCTTTGCAGCAATCAACAACGCACAGATTGTTTTGCCAGTTCCTGGGGTGATGTAAGGGGGAATATGACAATAAGCAATTTTTTACTACATATTCTTAAACCTGTCATTGCTAATGATAAAATTTTAGGTGTAATGACTTTTTCTTTCACTCTTTATCTTTTCAGTTTTCTTGGCGTCAAGAGATACAGTCTATGGCCAGGTAAAATCCTTGTTCGTGTGTATGAGGCCACATATGCCACAGCATTTTGCAGCTAAAATACTTTGCAGTTCTGTTTTCAAGCTGCTGAAAACCCAAGGTGGAGCTGTGCACACTTAGGTAATTTCTCATGGTTGGGTAATAGCTCTTTTACCTGTTTTCTGCTCCCACTGACTGTAGTGGAGGGCATTAGTGGTGCATCGCGATGGCATCAGGATTTAAGGGAACTGGTAGAGCCAGACCAAGTAAAAATGGGCCGATTACATTTAATTTATTAGTTTTATTGACTTCTGCTCTTCTAGAGTAGGAGTCCTCACAAGCTCCATATCAGCTAATAAAGGACACTCTTTGAATTTACGAGGCAAATAAAATCTCGGATCGGAATATTATTGTTAGTAAAATCCAGTGGCACTATAGAAATAAAATAGAAAGCCTAGCCTCTGAGCGAGGCAGGGACACCCCTGCCTACTATTTGGAAGGGACAAGCAGGCTGGTGGTTACGTGCTGAGTGAAAGCTCTCCTCTTTATGTGACAGAATTACAGCGAGGCAGAAAGTGCCCAAGGTGAAGTTGAGAGAAGGAAGTCTTTTCAATATAGACTACTTGGCCAAATTTTTGCGATGTCTTGACTTGTAATTTAATTACATCTCATCTGTACTAAGAAATTAACATTTCTGTTTATAATTGCAATTCTTTTGCTCTGAACTTTGTGAGATTTTTTTTTTTCCTCTTCGGCTATATTAGTTCACTTATCTTCTGTGCAAGGATGTCACTGAGATTCATTCCATCCTTCAAATACTATCTCGTCATTCTAGCTGTAAATCCAGCAGTGGGGTCACTTTCCACCCTGGGGGCCAAATCTGGCTACTCATACAATGATTGCAGTCCTAGGGGTTTCTGTTCAAGTTCTCCATTATTAATGCATGAAGCGTTTAGAAAAATAAAAATGCACCCCCTCCACTGGCCCCAAATGTGGAAATACCAATTTTCTTACATATGAAGAAGGAGCTGGTGGGTATAGAAGTCAAGCCCTTCTAAAAGGCTTATTAGGATAAAAGAATTTCAAGCACCCCTTGGGCCAGAGGAAGACTAACTTAAAATCTGTAGGCCAGATTCTTGGCAGTATGAATCAATATAGATCCATTGAAGTGTGCAGGATATGCTTATTTTTATGTAAGGTAAGCAGCTGCTCCTGTATGTTCATAAAGTATTTAAACTAGAGGGATCTCTAGTAAAATCAAAAATATCTCATTTCCAACAGCACTCTGGGCAAACAAGAGAGCCAGGAAAAAATACTTTCCCGTTCATATATTTATGGCACAAGAAATTCATCTTTCAGAGTAAGCCATCATTTTTATTCTTCTGGTGATGCTGTGCTCACTCTGTATCTTGCGTAGCTCTGTGATTGATCCAGCGAAGATGGGAGCCTGCTCTTTTTCCTCACCTGTGAAGCCGATTCCTATAGCTCTGCGTGTTCCTGGTTCAAACTCCATCTTCCTAATCATTATCTGAAAGCTGTAGCAACTCTTTTGGGACAGCAGCACAGAAGAGGAAATTTGATTCTCAAAGGCCGTGCTTCCTCATAAATTTCTCTCTATATAGGGTGGTATCTGTATCGAAAAACTGGATTCTTGCTTTGAAAATGTATTAGTGCCTCGACACTGCCAGAGACTGGATTATTTGGGCTTTTGGCTTGATGCAATCTGGCAATTCTTGTTACAAAGCAACACTCTGCAAACAGCAGAGATGCACAGAGCCCCAGACGCTGATATTTGTTCTGCACAGACGTAGAGATGTATGGTCTAAAGGGCAAAAAAGCCTGGAAATTCATCTTTTTTCAGGTGGACATCTCTAGTTTTGGGCTGCTCTGTAGATGTCTGGAGAAAGGAAGGGTTGTGGCACTTACACATCCTGTTCGGAAGTGGCAACCTGGTTTCTGCTGGAGACCAAGTGTTCAGCCTTGCTCTAAATGCAATGTAATTCCTATATCATATATGTGTATGTGATCTCTTTATATTCATTCCAGGCAATACCAGCCACAGCATCCAGTCCTGAAATCATTGCAGCCTCATTCACTCCTCTTGACCTCAGCCAGCAGGGGTGGACCACCAGGTGGTCAGGATGCCACAGCTCCAGCTGGAGAGCATCGCTGGAGAGCAGAGCATCACTGCCCACCTCCCTCCTCCACAGTGCATGCGGCTGAGGATCCAGGACAGTGTAGCCATGGCAGAAATTTCTTTCTCTGAGCACTGTTTTCACATCATGCCCTTCCTGCATCTGTAATTCATGCCAATGCAGTAGCTGGTATCTTTGAGCCATGGAAACAAGAAAATAAACACTTGGGTGAATCCAAATTTTTTTAAATGGAAGTGGAATTGTTCCGGTGCAACCTGCTCTGGGTGGACCTGCTTTGGCAGGGTGTTGGACTAGATGATCTCCAGAGGTCCCTTCCAACCCCATGCCATTCTGTGACTCATTCTGTGAATCTCCAGAGTAGCACATTCTTCAGAGGGTCAATGCTGGAGTATTTACATCTCCGTCAGGCAAAGGGAATGTACATTAGAGGGTAAACTGGGAGAGTGGTCAGGACTTTACTTCAATATTCCACACAGAGCACGTAACTGTCTCTGTTTGTCCTTTGGAAATGTGTCTGCGAGATGAATGAAGTTTAAGAATAGTATTATCTGAAAGTTCTTGCTCTGTTTAACCTTTGTGTGCAGGCAGTACAGTATTTTGTTGAACAAACACTCGTGTTAGATTGGAACTTGATCTTTAGATAACATTTTTAACTTGACAGAAGAACTTCTGGCTTGATCAGCTCCACTGAGAGATGGAGAATTACCTTTATTTCTCCAATTTAGATACAATTTTTGGGTTAGTTCTTCAGCTGAGGTAATCTGATTTGACCACAGGATTATCAACAGAGCTGCCCCAGTGTATAAGTGTCATGTCTTGTGGAGAAATTCTGATGCAAGGAAAGGCTTCACACTTCCCTGCTTTCACCTTCTCTCATTTTCTTTAGTTTAATTGTCAATTCCAATAGAAATCTGGAAAAAAAATTTTATCTTATTTTTTATGTTTATTCCCACAGGGCTGCAGAGTAAGAGCTTTCACTACTCACCCGTTGCTTGCCCACTTGTTATCCTCGTGTGCCTTGTTGGACAGCTGAGCATCTACCTTCTGTTTTGTGTCGACAGCTACACGAGTCAAGCAGGTGCAATACGACATTTGCATAGTAAACCCTATTATTTTCTTGATTACTACTGCTTTCATCTTGCTGGCTGCTGAAAAGAACTCCTCCGACACTTGGTGAGAGCTGCAGAGGTGAGTTAATTGGTCATAAAATATTTGTTGTGCAGCACATGGATGGTCCCTCATGCATTATCATCTTGCAGCTATGGCACCCTGTAGCATGTTCCACCTCGTACTGGGTTTACAGCTAATTTTCTCTGTGCAACTTCATGGTAAAACACCTTTAGAAGTGGTCACAGCTCCCACAGGTTGGGATGGAGTGGCAGCCAGCAGTGCTGTGCGTTCCTCAGGCATGACCTTCTTGGTGCTGGTGTGATGCTGGTACCTGCACTGACACACAGCTCCCTCCTTGCCTCCCTGCTAACACCGAAGAAATGCTTATGGAGCTGGGAAACATCTTTCTTCTTGTATCTTGTTTTATTTAGACAATGCTGCCACTCTAGACATTTCTTACAACCTTGTCAGGGTAAAGATGATGATTTGCTGTCGTGTTTCCTATTTTGCTTGTGCAGGTCTAGCACTTTTTTTTTTTTGTAAAATATGTTTAATCCTACTATAGGATAGGGATAAAAAGACATCAGTTTGCTGAAATCCAACATTTAACTTGTATGCCCCAACATCTAGAAACCAAACCTTTGTATATATACCTTTTAAGGCAAAGAAGAAAAGCGGGAAAGACTTTTGTTCTTTTTTTCTGAGAAACTGAATTAGTTACAAGTATCTGTAGTGTTCAGAGCTTGGCCCAGGAGCTTTTGCAAACTGTATTCAAAATCCTTTTTTGATATGCAGTGATATTCTTCTGAAACCAGTAGAAGAGGTTTTCTTACAAAATATTCTGTTCAAGATATCCCTTCAAATTTGAGGCAAGTGAAAAATACTGTGGCATGGTTGCTGCCCAGCGCTTATCTCATCTGTATCTTCATTCTTCTGGTTACAGCTAAAGCCAGGAACAGAGAACAAAAAAAATTTTAATGATTTTACATTTCTGAAAAGACCATTTTGCATTTCTGCTCTGGTTTGGACTTACCTTAGTGAAACTCTTGCTGCCATTTGGAAGCAAGTTAGTGATCTATGTCACTAGTCAAAAACCCACTTATTCCTATGTGCACGCTTAAGCTGAGTGTCTTAATTCCTCATGTTCAAGATGCTGGTGAAGAGCACAGTGAGGTTTCATGCTTCCTGAAGGAGTGTGGTAGGACTGACCTTGTCAGAAACTCCCCTGTGTAGCTGGCAGCATCCCAACAGGGAAGAGCCCACCCAGCATCGCGGGCTGCTGAGCTGCCTGTTCCCCTCCAGGAACGCCTTGAGCCTGGGGCTGGACCATAATTCCTGATGCCGTGAGCACTGCTGCTTCCCTAAGGATAGTCATAAAATAATTAACGCTAATTGTAACATCACTGCTAAACAGATGCATGAGAAAAAAAAACGTTCCTCACCATGAAAAGAAGCAGCCAGGCATTATGGATACTTAAGTTTTTAAGGAGGTAAGATGAGAAAAAGTGAGCCAGTGACAACAGTCCCTTAAAGGACATAAAGTCGGTAGTTTTAGCCACAGTGCAGCAGAATTTAAATTATACAGTTGAAAAATACACAGAACTGTTTATAACACAAATGGATAAAATGCACATTTTGCAGTAAGTACAGATTTTTAAAGAGGAAGGTAATTACAGCCCGAAGTCCTTCACGGCACGGAGCCGTTTCTATGTCATTATTCCTCGTGCGGTACCACAGCTCCTTGGCCGACCCCGAGCCCCGGCTCCTCCCAGAGACAGAGCCAGGGCTACACCCAGATCTATTTGCAAAAGCTAAAACCGAGCCTTGTATTAAAACAAATCCCCCATATGGTGGCAGCCTTTTGAAAGATATGGGAAAAGCCATCTCCATTTAATGTTTGTTTTAACCCAGTGGGAAGGAAACACAGGTACTGTGGCATGGCTCCTCTCGCTTGGGTGGGGAAAAATGGTCATATGTAAGGCACGTTCACAGCAACCTGTGAGAGAGCAGTATTTCCCAATGTTAAAAACGTTATTTCAGCCCTGGCCTTTATTTCCACCGATGACTATTTTTAGTCATTTCATCACTTCTCAAGTGCTTAAAATTGTCACCCTCTTAGATTAATAAAGATAGGTCCCACTTCAATTACTGGTGGTGGTGTTAATGCCGCAGCGTAGGCTCTGTGGTGGATCTTTGTTCCTCTTCTATGAGACATGCTTATATTCAGCAAGCTCTAGAATGAGGTGATGAGCAGAGTCCTCCTTGTTTGCAGACGCTTTTCAACGAGCGCTGTGATGGCATCTCCTCTCCTTCCTCCTGGCAGTGGGAGGGGAGCTGTGGAAAGGGTAAGGAACAGGGAAAAACTATGTGCCAAACATTTAGGTTCCATAAATCAGGGCCACGAACTGTAAAGCACACTAGGGAAATCAGGGCTAGTTCCTTTAACTGCCCGTTAGACTTATTTTGCCCATTCCTACTTAAAGTACCTGATTGATGAAGAAAAGTTTTTTTCTGGAGAAGCTCTGACGTCACAAAATGTTTTGGCTGTTTCTAGATGGCCACTTAGGCAACACCACTGGCATCCAGAAAAGGTTTAATTTTCTTTGAAGTGACTCGGGAAGACTTTTTCTCTTTTCCCTTTGTTTAACAGATGATGCCCACCAGACTCAGCCCAGAGGAGAGGTGACGTTGGAGAAGACACGATGCCCCAGCTGACACCATTTTCCTTCAAGCTGTTGAGGGAAGAGCAGCTTTTCGTATTCTGGCATCTGAGTGAAAAAATGTAGGTTTTTTTTGAAAGCAGATTTCGGAGCGTGGTGGTTGGGCAGTCTTTTGTCTTTCTTATTGCTCCGAGTAGGCCTGGTGTACTGCCCTGAAATGACCTGTTTCTGCAATATTTTGTCCTTGAGTAACAATAAAAAAAGAAGAGAGAGAAATGCAGCTGGTAATAAACATGTTTGAGAAGCACTGATGGTATCTGCGGTATCAGCTCTGGTTTTCCAGTCCTCTTATCCCTTGGCTTTAACCACCACCAGCCTCGCACCCTGTTTTCTGCTTCTCTTGTGGACTCCCCACCCATCGAATGTTTCCTTCAGCGGATCGCTCAGCCCCTCTTTCTGCAGAGCACAAGGTACCCTCCCTGGTGGTAAGGGGACACGTTTTCTTTGCGAGGTCCCCACGCTTTGTCCGTGCCAACGAAGCGGCTCTATTCTGCCTACCAACTCGGTGAGTTACAGCCTGCTTATTGTTTTAGAAATAAAGATATTAGTATGCAAATGACTCTGGAAGGTGTTTCTTCTCATTAGAGAGTGGAGATCATTTGATAAAAGATGCGGTGTGCTCCATCTGTAAAAAGGCTCAGCAAATTTGTCTTGTCTCAACAGCACTCGAACAACAGGAGCGATCGGATAATGCAGCAGAGAAAGCGCAGGAGACAAATGGTTTATGACACTTGGGTTACCTTTACTGTGCAAGGTGGGCGTGAAATTTTTTATGGTGAGACAAAAAAGATGATGGGCAATTAACTACAAACTCATGCAGCAGGTTTATCATATGCTCCGCTCATCCATCTGTGTCTCGGTCTCCAGTGGACTCATGAGTTTCATCAAGAAAACCATTTTCAAACCAGCAGACCAAAACAGATCGTTTTCGACTCCAGGCTCCGTCGAGGCTTTGCAGCAGTTTTACCTTATGTTTACAATTTATGGATGCAACACATACATGCAGCAGAAAAGAGTGGCCCAAATGTTTCCCCCCTTGCAGGGTACTTGTTTTTAAATATTTCTCATTCAGGGACCAGTTCCGCAAATACTCGTGCACATGCTAATAGCTTTATTCAGATTAATTCCATTAAATCCTTTGGGGTGGGATGGCAAACATGGTATGTAGCTGCATTTAAATTCCAGCTTCTGTCCTGTGATGGCTCTGATAGAACAGGCTCAGGGAATTAGGAGGGGAAGGATGAGCTGGTGCTTAAAGCACTGAATCGGTATGGAAAACATTGGGGCTCAGTTTGAGCTCCTGCTGCAGCCTCTCTGTGTGACCTCTCAGGAATCACTTGGTCTGGTTGCAACTTAGTTTTGACCTGTAAAGTCAGGATAGATGTCATTATGTTTGTGCCAAATATATAAGCTATTATTATTATTACAAATACATTAACTAAATATTTAACTATTGCCCTTCACAATATTATGCCAATGAATATTTTATTAAAGACATTTAAGAGCTGATCTTATATAAATAGTATTTTTCCTTAACTAATTAGTGTGATGTAGTCTTGCCAGATTGGGTAAAAAAAGAAATAGATTTTCAGAATTGAAGGTAATTATTTTTATCCTGTGAATTTTCAAGTCCCTCTTCTCTTTTTCGATCTCTAAATCTCTCTGCTTCGCAAAACGCGTACGATTCTTCCTGAGAGACCACGGTGGGGAGGGAATCAATAACGCCAGAGCCATGGGACTAATCAGTTAAACTGTCACAAAGCCCCGAGATGATGTCTCTCTTATTCACCCTGAGAACAGGGCAGGGTGCTAAACCTAGATCACACAGGAATAACTCTAATAAGTTTTACGGAGAAGGAAGCAGCGCAGGAGGGGGCAGTGCTGTCCTCGGGTCTGCCGTGGGGCTCAGCCCTGCTGGGGGACAAACGCCTGACGACCCCCTGTGGAAATGTTGTCCTTCCAGCTGTTCTCTTCCATACCAGGCTCTCGTTTGTTTGTATTAAGATGAGTATCACCGGAAGGAAACAGAGTCCTAATTTTTCATTAATTTCTGAGACACATGTGCATTTTTCATTCCTTTAGAATAATCCTAACTATTGATGTAACACTGTGCGACTCTTATCAGGCTTAAGGGAGTGAAAAAGCTCCCTTAGCTTCACTCCCTCGCCACCCAACGCTGCTGAAGAAAGTGAACTACTGAGGAAAGATATAGGCCTCCTGGTCTTTCCTGACAGTCAATAAATCGGAGTTTTGTCAGACCAAAGAGACGCCATAAAGAGAGCAGATTAAAAGAGATTAGTTCTGCCAAGTGGCCTGAAGAGAGAATTTACAGCTCCTCTCCGCCCACCCGGCAGCGCCGAAGGATGCACAGGCTCCAGAGGTCAGTGAAAATCCTTCTGCTCCTTCCCCAGGGATTTGCATCACAGCCCCTAAATGAAATCTACTGGACTGGAGGGGAGGGAAGGATCGGGAGATGCTTGTTTTTATTTTTCCATCTATGTGTTCCACTTGCAACAAGCAAACTTTTGATTTCTATTGCAAAATATTCCCTTTTCTCTGGCTGGTGGTGGTTGTTGCAGTCAAAGTTGTGTAATTGAATTCAAAGGCGTAATAGTAACTTAAAAAAATTGTAATATCAACACAGGAATGGTGTTACTGTGCAGTTATGCATGTACTAGTATTCACATGGTGGTCTTCAAAAAGACAAGAAATGTGCACAAGTCACGGTGCCTGGTTCCCCAAAGCCCACGTGGGATGCCCAGGAGACCAAGGATGGGGATGTGAAGGGAGAGGAGGTGGAGAGCTGACCATAAGCAAGCCCCAGGAGTTCAGGTATCAGCCATAAACTGAGTTTAGTTTAAAGCATCCCAAATGCAGAGCTGGAGTTGACTGTTGTGGTATCTTTGAATATTTGGATACCTTAAAAGGAAAAAAAAAAACCCAAACCAAAACCATAACAAAGAAACTTGGAAAATTCAAAATTTCTGACGAGTACAGGCATCATCGCTGGATTCATGTTGGCTGATAAAAACTTTATAAGCCTGGTTTTCATGGCTCAAAGCTTCCCTTGACTTCAAACAGGAGCGTAGCCCGAGAGCACCAGGAGAATAGTCGGGCAGCCCCTGCCGGGAGACGGGCTGGCTGGGAAACAGGAGAAAAGAGGCTCACGTATTGTGAAGTAATGAGGGAAAGGGAGAGCTTATACTGGGAGAGCTCAGAGGGAGCACTGGGTATTACAACCTCGCTGGAGTGAAAATGCACTTAGGCCTAAAAGAGCTTTAAGCCTTCTGCTCAGAGCAGAGTGAAGAGCCAAGGAGCCCTTTCCCAGGTCATACCAAGACAAAATGTATCTTTACCCCCTCTCCTGCCCCACAGAAAGCCAGCAAAACATTGTCATTTGAGGGCCAAGTTTTAAGTGTGCCTTATATTACGCACAAAACCCCCTGAGATGTATGTCTGCATTTATAAATAGTGGAGTAAACGTAACTGTTCTATAATTTAACCTCAATTTTGCATAAGGTAAAATTACTTCCATCCCATTTTTTCTCCCCTAGTTTTCAACAGCCATTTTCTAATTTCCAATATAAATGCAGATATTTTATAAGTCTTTCTAATGTGATATCGCAAATATGTTGGAGTAATGAGCTCTCTTTGCAATCTGGAAGATGCCACCGTGGTTATGTTATTTTGACCATAATAAGCTATGGAAAGAGATCTTGGTGTAAAAAGGCAATATGCACATGTGGTAGACTGTCTTTCCTGGTTTCCTGTTTCTCTCAAACATGTTTTTTAAACCCTTTGGAAAAATCCCTTTTTGCATTATTTAATAAAGGGATCGAAGGCAAGGGAATGGAAGTTTAAATGCTTGGAGTTGATAAAATAGACATAAAATTCAGAATCTAAACAGAAATATCAGTATCTAATTCATCATTTTAAAAATCTACAGCATATTTCTAGAGTTACTTTGAAAGAGCTTGAGATAGAATAGAAATAGATAGAAAATATGAAAGGAAGATTGTCATATCCATGAAAATAATTTGATAACATGCCTTTCCCTGTGGTTTTATTTGCCTATGCAGGAACTGCTCTAGAGAGAACAAGTTCATATAAAAGCATATATTTTACTTGATAAAAAGGATATTTGCTTACTCCCAGAGATGGAGTATTCTGGCCCGGTTTGATTGACTGAAAAAAATTAAATGCGGAATAAGTAGGGAGAGGAGAGCTGTAATAGTGAGGTATATGACATATTTGTTTTATGTTCATCATACATGCTTCTCGGAGCTTTCAAACGGTCCACTAAAATTTGTCTTAATGTTAAAGTCAATGCTTCTTCATTCATAAACAATAATAACATGTGCAAAACCACTGATACAAAATAAGATGTAGAAGGTTAATGCCGTCTATGAAAGTCTGTCTACAGACATAAATCCTGTCATTTAGATTGCAAAATCAGTGATGCGGGGGTTATATTTTATTTGTACAGCGCATTGCCCGTGATGGCTGCTACCCAAGACTGGTGTTCCTGAGCATCACTGCAATAAAACTGGTAAGATTGATTTTTCCCATGAGTAAAGTGAACAGTCACGTGCCCATTAACACCAGTATTGAGGAACTGGGCCCGGTATCACAGGAGCTGTTTGAAAGGCTTCGCTGAGGTTGCCTCGCACTACTTCAAAGCATTGTTTAATATTCCAAATAAGTAGTCATCCCGTTCTCAAGTGATCAAGTGAATATATTTAAAAGTAATTAATTGCTGCTTAATTGCCATGCAGGTTACTATCTCGTATAGTAAAATTCCTGGAAATTTCAGTTGCTGTAATAAGTTAATGAATTTCTGTAAGTATTTGTGTTAAGACTGAGCAATCCTAAGGTGGCTGCGCAGCCCATGCCATCTCAGAGTGGCTCATAAATTTTTTAAAAGCATGAGCTGGCACTGTTTCAGTGAAATAATTGAATCAAATGAAAATCCTGAAATGAGTTGTTTGGGAAGCTTAATTAAAATAAATGCTAATACAAAATTCTAAGGGATAAGACCTGTACATAATTAAAAAAAAATTGTAAGTCTGCAAAACAAACTTTTCCTTTGAAGCAGTCACCTCTGAAAAATGAGGTTTGCCCATCAAATTTCTGATGGAATTTTAAACCATTTTGTTGTGAATGGCACTGTATATATTTGGGCTGGGGAAAATATTTCACTGTGATCCTAAGTTCTTTGCTGGCTTCTGTGTGCCACACATGGAACATAAAAAATTATATACCTGCTGTAAAGCGAATTGTGGGATTGACTAGGTCTCCAAGAGTATGATTGCTTTCAATAAATGAGTGGTCAAACAGCTCTGACTGAGCCTGTTTGAGATGCCACTGGTTACACCAGGAAAAAAGGTCACATCCCTTGTAGAATCACAGAGCCATAGAATTGCCCGGGTTGGAAGGGACCTTTCAGATCACCGAGTTCAACCACCAACCCAGCCCTGACAAAAACCACCACTAAACCACCTCTCTAAGCACCAGCTTCCCTCTCTCAGGTTGGACTATTTACACCCTGCCCACACTGCCTTCAGGTGTGTGTTCTCCCAGGTGCTCCGAGGGCACACTGAATGATGCTCAAGGTGTGTATTTCTATTCTATCCCTATGAAAAATATGGTACAATGGTCAATATTAAACGGTTGATGCCAGGCGGTAGGAATTCTGGTGCTGTTTTGGTCTGACGTCTGACTGCAGCTGGTAGGACTTGCTCTCGCTGCGGCAGAGCGCGGTGCCAAACCAGCCCAGCAGGACGAGTTGGAGCTGGCAGACGTGTGTGCTGACCCCACCGTCCCCATTGCTTCGACCTGCCAGGCGGTGGCTTTTTCCAATGACTTTTTTGGCCACTCCAACTCTGAAAATATGTCACTGAATATTCTGGCTACGTTACTCATCCTGTAAAAACTCAAACAACCCCGATGTGGAAAAAAAAATAAATTGCCAAACTTCCCCTGAAGCCAAGAACTGCATCCCAGGGAGACTCTGGTAATGTCTGGGCAGCTTCTGGATCAAGGACGCTGTGCTCCATGCCGCAAGCTCTGCAGGGGAGTGAAACCCAGCACCAGCACCGGTAAAACTGAGTTATTCCTCTAGTGATGGAGCGTTGGCCATATGGAGGACCTGTGTTTTTCCTGGTGGAGGGCTAGAAAAGAGAGCGCAGACATATTAAAACCAATTCTGGTTGCTTTTCAAATTTGAGCTGTGCTTTTATATATATTTGGGTATTTTAAAAGCCTAAATTAGCATTCAAAGAACTGTTGGCAGTTCTGGGGCCAGATTTTGCTCTTATTTGCCTTTGTGCAAAACAGGAACGTATAAGGAGAAATTGGCACTTGTACACAGGACAGATTTTAGCTTGTTTAAATGGAGTTTCTAGAATTGCTTTGCTCTTCTTCAGGCTGCGTGAGCTTCCAAATTGGTGCTTCATTCGGGGGAGTAATGCATCCTCTGGGCACGGCGCTTTGAAGAACATCACCGGCTCAGCTCTCGGCTATTTCCCTGGTGAAATCACAGCTACACTCCGACTGAAGTGCAGCCCTCCATCACTTTCATCTGTCTTGCCTTTTCTACCAACTACCCTCATTTGTGCGATTTCGGGTAGATTCAAGGTATTTGCCCGTGTCCTGCCAGTTTTTGAAGCAATCGCTGAGCGTGGAGCAGCATCCCTCTGGTGACCGGACGCGCGGCAGCCGGATGGATGCACCCCGGTTCCTACGCCCCGATCCCGATGTGGGGTTTTTTTATTCCGTATTTGGTCTTGGAAGCAAGAGAGAGCCTTTACAAGCCAAACTAAACTGCTGAAGCAGAAAGGAAATGGTGGAACTTTACAGCACGTACAATCAGAAGTTGAAGGAGGTTTTTGCAATCTCCACTCTGTCTTTACCTTTTGTGTTTTCCTGTGTCAAAGGGATGGAGCAGAGGTTTGTAGGTTTTCCTTTCTGAGGGGCTGGCTTTGGAAAAGGTGAGTGCATGCTCGATTGGCTTCAGGGAGGTTATAATTTACAGGTAGTTGCGCAGATTTTGAATTGTTTTGGAAAATGCTTATGCTATGAAACCCAAACCTGACAGACGAAAAGCCTGTGGGACATAGAATGAATTTAGAGAAATCCACAGCTCTATGCTTCCGCCTGCCATGGGCAGCGTCACCGCTCCCCGTGCTGCTTGCAGGGAGCTGAAAGAGATGTTTTCCTTCTCAGTTTCCTGGTCATAAATGAGAAACATCTTTCCTTTGTAAGGTCATTGCAATAGGAACAAATGGTAAACAATGGAATTAAAAGGTAACCTTCCATTATCTACTTATGACATGAGCCAGACCTGAGGCTTTTTAAATGAGTGGGTTAAAAATAATGACTTGCACCAGAAAATAAAACCAGAAAAATGTATCAAAGAGCAAAATGTTATTGCTGTAATTTAGCTGAGCAGAAAGACCTTCTACAAGAGAGAAATGTACTTTCAAACATGGAGGAAAAACCAGGAATTAGTCTCAGGGAGGTTTAATCCTTTTGTAGACGTATTTTCTCCCTGGCTTCCTGCAAAAACTAGGTTAGTACACCCACATATTGTCAGAATGTAATTACTTCAAACGGAATTGAAGATTAAAAGTGCACATTCAATACTGCATATTGTTAACTTACTATTTGTTCCCTCATTTAGGAGGGAACCCTGACCGTTGGTACCTTAACTGCTGACGTACCTTGACTGCTGGCCATGCAACCCTTGGTAAGTCCCTTCCTCTGTCCTATCTTATTAAGTCCACCCTTTCTGAAATAAGGAAGGAGCAGGGATGGCTGCCTTTAAGGTGCAAGTGGAACTTCCTGCTGGAAAATTGTTTAGAAGTGCTAAATATTTTTAAAGGAAAGAAAGCAGTGTAGAGTGACCTGTGATGTTTTGGAGCTACAGTGTCTCCCACAAGTGCGTATCCATATGCCAATTTTCAGTATAAAGAAAACATTGCAAGTGACATGGAAGGTCACCGTTCTGTGTTTCTTCCCTATAACTACCAGGCTGTGAACAATTTATTGGGGAACACTTGATGGAAAGATCTTCAGTCTGGATCCCTACAGATGGACCATAGTTTTTTCAGCATTTCTTATGAGACACTGAGCCATGGCACCCAGGAAACCAACACTGTTGCCAAAGCAATTAATTCCTCCACCGGATCCTAAATCACTGGAAGAACAGACCCTTATCCTGGTCTGCTGGCACTGGTGCTGAGGGTATGAGCATTGACATCGGTGAAAGTCCTGAGGTTCTCTACACCCTCAGAGAAACCTCTGCATAAACACCACAAACAGCGTGCTTCCTCCTTTCATCTGAATATGGACTCACTGAGTCTGTTCCTTGGGCTTGTTACTGCAAAAGGATCCTCTGGCTTAGGATCAGCCTCCTCCAGTGCAGTTGGAGGAGTTCCACATAGTTCCACTGTGGTGGAAGGTCGGTGATTTGCTGTAGCATTCTTTCTGGGTCACACAGATCACTCTGCCTGCAGCTGCAGTCATTGGCTTTTACCAATGAGGTTCATTTGGGAACAGATGACCAAATTGAGGGCAATTTAGTACTCGCACTGAAGAGGTCTTGCATGCTGTGAAAGCTTCCTGCGTAACACGCTCTTACCTTGCTCTGCAAACCCCACCGTGCTGCCGTATCCCAAACCACAAAGACCTCATCACAGCCCATCACTATCCTGGCTTCAGAAACTGCTCCTTGGCACCACATCCCTCGTCCAAGACAGATGCTCAAAGCCATGAGTCATGCCTGCCGTGCTCAGTTGTCACATAGTCTCGGTGTTTTATGTTGTCACTCATAACCCGAGTGCCTGAGTATTTACGGTGCTGCAGGCAAAGTCAATATACTGGGAATGAGTCATATTTAAATGTGGTTTGTTCTTGCTATGTAGAACACACTGATTCTATTCCACCAAATGAACTCCAGCTCAATGACAAACAGCTGTTGCTGCCACATTTTAATTAAAATGGAAGTCTGGCCTGAAAAGTTCTCCAATTTTAATATGCAACAATAACAGTACTAAAGTGAAAAAACATGGGTAAGCTGGGAGGAAAAAGGAGAAATAAATGTTGTCTGTACTATTGAAAACTTGCCTCTACATTAATTCTTGGAGACAAATTCAATTTTACACGGCTTCAGAATGATGGCAGGTAACTTTGGGAAACATCCAAACTTAAAACTCCTTTCAAGCTACAGAGACATTGGGAGTGCTCTCATAACGGTGGTTTTGTTGTCACCTCTGCACTTGAGCATGGAGCTGCGGTCACCTCGTCATTCATCATGCTGTAAATTCACCATTGTCCTCATGTTAATTAAAGACTATTTTTAGTTATCTCAAGTTTTTTGCAGTTATGTCTATAATAAACCAGGTGTGAATCAAAATAAAGCCCTTCCTATACTTTAAGCCTTATTTTAGCCTTTAGAAATGGAAATCTCTTATTGTCTTTGATTCCAGTAGTGATGATGTTGGAGATAGATTTTTGCAGGGCTCCAGAACTGCAATTCCTTGTAGGCTGTAAATACCCTGAAGATTCTCAGTGTTTTATTCCATTTTTCCATGTTCACTCTCAGTGTCACTGCCTAGTTCTTATCCTGACACACTTTCCAGCTAGGGACATACTCTTTAAACTAATGAGCTTGATGATGAGGGCTTGGTCCCCAGATAACATGGCTGCATGATGAGTTTCTGGTCCATAAAAGCAGCTCCAGTAGAGCCGAATAGTAAGAATTCAGCCCTGCTGGGTGTGAAGGGAGATGGATTTCCCTTGTACCTCGTATCTTTTTGGGAAAAATAGTCTCTTCTTGCACACTCACTCTGTTGTGAAGGCCATTTCCTTAGCAGGAATTCTAAGTATTTATTTGATATGGCTTTTGATTTTATTTACTGAAGCTTTTTCCATAAACTATTGATGACCTTGTACAACTCAGAAAGTGTCAGAGCAAACCAGCACCACTAGAGACTTACAAAAAGGTCAGCGATAACTAATTAAGATAATGTATTCATGACTGGTCCACTAGAACCTGTACTTATACAACAAGATTTTGGAGGAGATTTCTTTTAATTATCACCTTTGATAGCCACTCTGTTTTCCCAGAAATCTCCCTGTCTCCTCTGCCAGATGTGTCTGCAGAATGACACCAACTTGGCAAAATGAAGCAAACTCCTCCCATGCAACTGGAAGCGCAGAATTCCCACCCACAGCCTGGCTGGAGATGCAACCAAATGTACAATGAAAGCAGCAGTGAGTACTTGTTCACTGTGTCCCCATCTCCTCTTCCAACTTTATAAGCCAAAAGGTCTACTGAGAAACGTAGTCGTCTTCCAGGGAAAGACAAAGTGCAGGAGGAGGAGGGACTGGGCTCTAGAAACTTTGCACACGTGGTGGCTTTCCTTCCTTTGGTGGCTTCGTCACTTCACAGAACATAGACATTTAGGGGCTATAACTCTGTGTTTTCATTTGTATTCCTCTGACAATGACTCTGGGGAGATCTAGTCCTGTCTGAAACCTCGCTGATAATAGGCGTTGTATGAATAATACAAGACCCTGTTGTAAATGCACTGGGTAAAATAAAAATGTGTAGCATTTTGAAGGGGTTTTTTTTGTGTGTCAAAAGAGCTAATCTCTAACCTATTGAATAAGGATTTGCATTGGTTTAGTGGGCAATACATATAAAATTTATGTAAATGTTGATATGTATAATTTGGTTTGAAGCCAAAGATCTCTCCAAAATACATTGCAAAACAGAACAAGACCTCAGATGTAGGCACTGGAAACTTGAATTCCAGAAAACCTATGATTTCCTAAAGTGAAACATTAGCAATTAGCCCCCATAAATAAAAAAAACCTAAATCTTTCTTTCATATTAAAATAATAATAGTAAAGGATTTCAGGATTTCTAACAAAATGGCCACAGAAATCAGCATAAACTGTGACAAACATTTCTAAATTTATTTTTTTTTAAGACGGGCCTTACCAGTAGGTATTTTTACATGCAAATAGAAAAATCAAATGACATTTAAGAAATTAAATTTTCTCCAATTCCTCGGGATTTCCATGTTTTGTTAAAGGAAATGGTACTGCTCTATAGTCCATCAGGAATCACGTTGCTTCACCTACATCAGCCGCACACAGCATCTAGATTCCCCGGCTGCCCACTGATAACTGGCCAAATAGCAGGGAGCAGCACAAACCGTGCTGTGAGAGAAGCAGCAAAATACAAAATGCTGGCCCAAATTACACCCATTTATTCTCCATAATCTGTGCGCCGTGATCCAGAAGACTGATGATAATCCAGGAATAAATGTGTACCTTTTACACAACATTAACTTGCTTTCTCCTAGCTTGTCAAACAGCTTTGGGATTTATTATGTGTTTGTTGTATGCCTCACCAGTCTCCTTTCAACTAGGGGACTGCATATTTATTTTTACCTTCCACCTTTGAACATTGAATTTAGCTTAGTGAAGCACATTTGGTAATGGATTTTAGCACTACAAAGCTGTGAATTTCATGCATTATTTGGAATGAAGGGACACGGGGGAACCAGGGGTGGAAATCCAAGGTAACAAAAAATGGCCACTCAAAGAAAGATAAAGTTTTCCACTCTAGCAAGGATTAATATATTTTCACAGCAATGAAATTGGTATTTGGTATTTGTACAATGTATTTGGGCTGTAAAATTGAAGTTCCAGGTGTCCGGAAGGCTGCTGATTTACTAGAGTTCTCAATTTCAAATATTTAGAGCACTTTTTTGCTATATACTTGAAGGTAAGTATTTTCTCATCTTTCTTTTCAATTACTGAGTTATTAGAGTGGCTGAAAGTATCACAAAAGTTACACTAGATTATATTAATCAGTGGTTATAGAATAATTGACTTTTGATGAACTGTTCATGTACCAGGTGGTTGGATGGTTCCTCGACACTTGCTATTTTCCCAGTTAATGCCGTCCATTGAGCGCAGTTTGCCTGGAAATGAAACAGAGCCAGTTTCCATCTCAGCTCTGTAGTGCCGTGAATGGCTCTTTAAGTAATATCTGTACCATTTTGATTTAAAATGACTCCTGAATGGACACAGCTGGATTCTCCCTCACTGCATTGATGCTCCTCTTCTGCAGTTGATTAGGTGCCCACTGTTAATCCTGTGATTAGAGAAGTACTGCATAAACATGGACCTGATGTGCTTTGCGAGCGCAAACTCTGCAGTGAGTTGTGGCTGAGAATCATTCTACGCATTTCGGATGAATAAAGCTATACATAGAGAAGTTGTGACCGCCCCAAAGGTCCTACTGTGAACCAAGGACATGCATCCTCTTGTCATTCAGAGTTGTGTTTTCAGAAGTGTCGGGGTGGGTTGGGCAAAAAAAAACTTGAAAAGGCACTTGTGCTTTTAGTGGTTCATTACAGTTTAGTTGGGAGCATCCAGCTGAACATACAGTCAAAGAAATTCCATTTTTTTTATGGCTATTTTCGTGATTGGGACAAAGTTTTGCCACATCTGTTTAAGTTTTTTTCAAACCAGCCTTTTCCAAAGGAATTTGAAATATGGTGGTACCTGGAAGAGGGATTGGACCATTTAGGGCTATGGTACACATGCCATGGGAAATAAATATTGCTAAATACCTTTTCTTGGTCCTCCCCAGCTGGTCAGACCCTGCTCGTGTACTTGTCTTACATTGAGCAATGTTAACAGAGTTGAGATGTTCTAATTGCAAATAGGCACCGTTGGGATCCTGTCGGATGCTGTGCTCCCATACCATTTATCTGCAGTGTCATTAAAGCTCATTTCTTCTGGAAAGTTTGGGTGTCTGGTCACCCAGATCCAGAAAATAGTAGAACGTGCCTGCAGACTAACAATTAAGAAGCAGATATAATTGCTGTCAAAATTATTTAGTTCTGGCAAGGTTAGATACCATTTTTATTTCTCAGTCATCAACACAGGTAGCAAAAACAAAGTCCTCAAAAGTCTTGAAATTTTATCCACTACTGAGCGCAACCGAGGGTGGGAGGAGAGAAATAAGTAATGATGTTATTTCTTTAAAGAGTTTTATAATCTTCTAATGAAAGTCCTGCACAGAAAGTTGTCACACCTTTCTTATCCATGATTTGAGGCCATTGCCCTCTAGGTGTTCCACCAGGAGCCGTACCACGTTTCATACCCTGGGAAAAAGGAGGCGTAACATCAGTTGCCAACCCCAGCACATCTATTAGCCAGTTGTATAGAAAAAGAAACTGGGCATCATCAGGGTTTGTTTTTTTTTTTATTTTTCTTCTTAACTTTTATCCCTTTGTCATAACTTGCTCTGTCCTTGCAAACCAGGGGTGAATAGTGGCCTGTAAGACAATTTACCAGTATAGTCATTTATATTGGAGAATCAAATAAAGCACTTCCCTTGCCTGAGTTTCTCTGAAGGCAGACATAAGGATGCTTTTAAGAGTTGGGTAGGCTCCTGAAGTAAGTGTTACACAGAAAATCACTGTATTAAGTGTATCACTCTTCATTTTAATGCTAATACAGATACAGCTACAGATTTTGGCTCCTTAATGGGCTGTCATAAAGCGTAGTGATTGAATTATACTGTTTCCTATCACTTTTTCTTTAATTAATTCTGGATCAAATTCTGGTATATTTTTTAATTGTAGCAGCTTTCACTTAAGGAAAGAGGTTGGGGAAATATTATTGTCAAAGCAATTTTGGATTCAAATGGGATTAATAACCACTGTGAGAACATAATGTGCTTTTGTGCAACTCAGTGTCAAAATGCCAGTCTCATTGTGCCATATTTCTCGGGGCAGCGTTTATTTATTGGCCATATCTAAATAAAGACAGATTGAAAGCTTTAAATTAGTTGATTTTTTCATTTTGAACCTTCTAATGATTCTGAATCACAGCTTGTAACTCTGCTACATCCTCTGCCATCCCAAAGCACGCCAAAGTGCTGCAGGTGGAAACCAGCCTTTCAACCATGAGGTCTCATCATGCTTTGAAGAGAAACAATACCCATGGTTGTCTCTCCTGAAATGATGGGGGGCCACAGTGGTGGGTGGTTTCTAACAACAGAGCTCCCAGGAGACGGAGACGTTCCTTGTCTGGTGAGAGCTGCTTGGAAGGGGTGCAGGAGAAGGCATCTGCTTTGACTAAGGCAAACTCCCAGCTGAAAAAAAGTGCTTTCATGGCCACCTGTGGGCTGTTGGGTGGTGTCAACCTCCTGTGGAATCAAGGGTCTTTGGGTGTTCTCAGTCTCCCTGGCTGTATTTTGCAGGCAAGATCAGAAACCGTGTGGAGCAACTTCAAACTCCATAGAAAATGGGTAAGTGATGCAAAGCCACTTTTATGGACAAGTGGATTAACCTGGTTGCCCTGTGGTTGTTCCCTTTCCCTGCGAATAAAACCAAAGCAGAATCTTATACCTTTAAGAAAATAATTTTCAGGTTCAAATATATGTAACTAATATTCATAGAATCATAGAATATGATAGATTCATAGAATCATAGAACTCCATGAGGAGTCCCAGACTGGAGCCGAGACGTTGTTATGGTGGGGATAAGCTTAAATAACCTCTCTGGCCATGGCCAGCTTATCTAAATGAAAACCCAAATCACAAACCCTTTGGAGTCCTTCCCATCACTACTGCAAAAGCCTATATTTAAAAAAAAAAAAAAGTGTTTCAGTTTTCAGTGTAAAGAGGGTGCAGGTATTTCAGTTTCAAAAAATTAGATGGTAGATTGAAAAAATGCTTCAGTGCTCCAAAATGGCTTATTGCAAAATCCCACATTTTATTAAAAGTAAACAAAAAATGTCAGCCTTTTTCTGGTAGAAAATGATGGAAATATCAAAGTTCATTATCAGGTTCCCATTTTCTCTGGAGATGCTAGTTTTTTTACTTTCTCATGGCAGAACTCTAGCCCAGAGGAGTGCCAAATGGTCAGCTTAGAGCTGTTTTGGGGGACGACCAAATTCTGCTCTTATGCATGACGCTACTCAATTTAGCAATATGTGACTCTGGCGCCGATGCCCAGGGGAGCCAGGAGGTACTGGCACGTGGTGGGGGACCCACCCTGGGTTCCCACGGGTCACACCAGGAAAATAATTACATCAGTATAATTTTAACAAGAATCACGGTTACCTTCTTTTCAGACTTGTCAGGGGCATAAATTAGGAATCAAACCCCAAGTTTGTTATATTCCTGCTGAAAGTCTCCAGGCTTAATTTAGTCAACACCCTGAATTAATTTTCCTATTAACTGGTTGCTTTCTCAAAATGTAGGGGGAAAATTTTTTCGCTGATAAGATTGTTCTGTGAACCATTCCTAATGAGCTGCTGTGTCATTGCCTTATGCTTTCTATTTGTCTTGTTTAGATCACTTCAGTTTTAAGTATTCCAGTCTTTTACTGCATGGTAAGACTTTGTTTTATTTTAACTGGGAGCTTCAAATAAGTTTGAAAAGCCATTAGAAAGCAAAACATTCTATTTATTTATTTATTTATTTATTTAAATTGGCTTTTATTCAGGTGAGTGGGTATACAAATTATTTTAACTTTTCATAAATTTCTGTAGGGTCTGTAATCAAAATTTGTTTTTTAATAAATGTCCTTTTTCAGTTCCCCAAAACTTTTCTTTCTTGCCTGTGAGAAGTACTTGAAGTGTGGGAGGATTTCAGAGGTTCTAGGATCACTCCTGGGTAGGGTTGTAGGACAGTACTTCCAGAATTTGACCCTGCAGAGTAGTGTTCTTCCCTGGAGAAAATAACCTGCTTCATCAGAGAATCCCTTTGTTTTCAAGCATGCAGCTCACAAGGGCCTTTGCCAGCATAGCAATGACCAAAAATAATATTTTTCCTAAGCATTTTCATTAGCGGCGACCAAAAATAATGATTTTCCAAAGCATTTTCATTACATTGATGATATATAATTTTTTATTTCCATGTTCTATCTGGCCACAGTGAAAATAAAGTTCTGCTTACGTTAGGAACTTGTTTTTTTGGTTACATTGACAGAGCTAAAGCACTGTAACCTCCACACTCTGTGTGCAACTCTGTTGGCATGAATGTGCCTTTCTGGATAACTGTTGCCACTCAGAGAATGGAATATCTCTCACGTTGCCATTGAAGGAGCTGTTATGCATAAATAGCTGGCTCTAGTGCTGTAAATGCATTAAATCCTCTTTGTTTGTTTAGTTTCATGTAGGTATGTCAGTATAATTTTTCAATTTTAGCTCTGGCCCCACGGAACTTGTCTTGCTGGTTGCAGAAGCAAGTGGTAGATCTTTACGCCCTGTTCTGCAGAAGGGACCGTGGGTGAAGACCCCCCCATGGCATCCCTGGAGCTCTACACAGCAGCCCACCGGTGGGGTATGGCAGCTCTAGGTTCCTTTCCCCACAGTAAAACAGTCATGTGGATGTTAAACAAAAATTTATACCTTCTTGGTAACCATTTTTTGAGGTGCCTTTAAAAAGTAGGAGTAAAGACTTACGGAGGGGTGGGGAGAGGGGAAGAGATAAACCAGTCATTTTAAAAGGCTTCGGGCCAAAACAAGGCTTTTATTTTCTGACTGGCTAATTCAAGGTGACTCACAGGGCCTTGAACATCTTAAAACATTGCTGTGATGATGATTTCTTTTGGCCAAGGATGCTTTGTGGGATTCACGTAGCCAATTTATGTCTTAGATGGTACATAGCAATTCATCCCCTTTTTGTCCAGCTCAGTGGGTTTTTTACCCATTTCGTGAGAAAAGATGCGATTCTTGCTCAGTGACGTTGTTGACATTCAGCGCTGGGTAACCACAGCATCTCCCAGCTCGAGTTTAAACCCGAGTTCTAGAAAAAGCAGCTCTTCCCCAGTTCCCACGCCGGGCTGTGGGTGCAGGTAGGGCTGCAGTGCCATGGGGTGCCCTGGGGGGGTAACCCCCAGGCTGGCTGGGGGATCACCAACGGCGTGTTTTATCTCTGCCTCTGTAAATTTCAGTGACAAGTTTTCAGCTTCCCAGTATATTCTAAGGAATTGAGTAAATTAGAAAAACTATTGAAGCAAGAGCTTCTCTCTCCCCTCAATCAGGTAACGCTGCACTCCGTATTTATCTGAGGAAAGAAGAACTTTCACAACCCAGTGATTCCACTTTTTTTTATTCTTTTTACACTATGAAGTACCATAATATTGTTTAATAGTGTCATACTTATATTTCACGGTCTAATCCACTTTTCTTTTCCATTCCCATTGTATTTTATATAGTTTGAAGTCCTAGAGTCTGGAGCTCATGAGGCAGCCTTCTCCCCACGCCTTGTGCATAACTCAGCGTTCAGGCATTCATTAGGCGTTGGGTTTTTGGGTTTTTTTTTTTACTGAAACAGTGCAAACTTTGTGCTCTAAATTATTTGCAGGAATTATAATGTCCTGTGCATAATGTACATTTTCTTTCCCTTTTCCATTATCTACTCCACAGCGTAGCACATTTGTCACTGGTTTTCTTTCCTTCTGCCTTAATGAGAATCTCAGGTTTTGGAATGTGCTGTTTCTGTCCTTTGTGTCTAATCGGTGCCCTCTATTTCTCTCCCCCCCCGGAGATAAAACTGCATTTTGCTGCTGTTGCAGTTCCAGATGAATTTGATCAAGATAGAGGAACTGACTCATCACCTTTCCTTGAATCTTTCGGAACGGTGCTGGCACACGTGTCCTGGAGGAGACGGGCTCAGCATCCTGCGGTGTCTGCTTGGGTTGCCAAGAGAGAACAAGGGGCTTTATTGTTGCTTTCACCCACACTCTGCCGAGGCTCTTTTGGATCCTGATTCTCTTGATTTTATCTTCTCTAAATGGAGAAGGAGGGGGGAAAACTAAGCTGATGACTCGGGGAAATTTTGGAGAGTATTTGAGACGGAGAATGTCATAAAGTGTAATGCTTCCCCCGGTGTGTACCGTGCATAGTACACTGGTGTTGAGCTCTCAGGGGAATTGTCTTGGGACCTGTGTTTGATTTTTCTCTCCAGTGTATAATGCTACACGAGTTGCTATATGTACCACTTTCGTTCTGGCATAATAATAGGGCTCATAACTCCAGCTTAATAATTTGCCTCGTAATTCAATTGAGATCAATGATAAATGTCCAAAGGCCGCCCAGTTCCACTAAGGCACTACGAAGCAGAGTTTAAATTGAGATGTTAACCCATGGGAAGTGCTGCTTTAACAAGCAGGGCGACTTATTTAATCCAAATGCCACAGCTGTATGCAAGATGTGGTGGCGAAGGTCAGTGTGGATTGTAAGGGAATTGAAAGTTGAATTTCTGCAGTGATTGTTTTTGCAACAAGCCTTATCAAATAGGCTCCTTTTTGTGTGGTTATAAAAACACATTCTTGATCTTATTTTCAGCATCAGCTTACTGCCTGTTATTTCCCTGGGGTCTCGTTGGCCCTTTTCCTTGTGGTCATTACAGAAGCTTGGGAAGGGAAGAGCTTTCTACAAAGGAGCACCGAATATTTTGTGTGTTGCTTTGCTCCAGCACCTCTGCTGAATAAGGGAAACTGGATCTTATCTGGGACTTGCAGTGACAGTTACTGGAGAGAAGAGGTGTGTTTGAGCTGGGGTGCAT
The DNA here is from genome assembly GCA_026413425.1 of Tringa solitaria. NCBI lineage: Eukaryota > Metazoa > Chordata > Aves > Charadriiformes > Scolopacidae > Tringa > Tringa solitaria. The sequence goes on from JAOXJM010000003.1 coordinate 14,833,036, forward strand.
TAAGCCGTACCTCCTTGTACTGCAAATGAGGGGATTTTGAGTGCTTTTTGCAATATTTTCCAGGGATGCTTTAGCCATCCATTTGCTTTCACCAGTGCCCTAGCCCCGAGCGAGGGGAGCAGCCTCCTGCCATCTGGGCTGCCAGGGTGATGGTGGCCCGGGGGGGATGAGGCAGGAGGGACCGATGCTCTTTATCAGGAGGGAAGCCATAGGAGCAGGGGGAAGGGTTTGACACTGAAAGAGGGGAGATGGAGCTGAGATCTGGGGAAGAACTTGTTTGGTGTGAGTGGTGGTGTGAAGGTGGTGAGAACCTGGCCCAGGTTGCCCCGAGAAGCTGTGGCTGCTCCATCCCTGGAGGGGTTCAA
>JAOXJM010000003.1:14833405-14850720 GCA_026413425.1 Tringa solitaria
AACCTGGGCTGGTGGGAGGTGTCCCTGCCCAGGGCAGGGGGGTTGGAACTGGATGATCTTCCAGTTCCCTTCCAACCCAAGCCATTCCATGATTCTATGACACCGTGCTTGTTCCACACTGAACCACACGGATGCAGGCGTACGCAGACCACGTGTCTCCAAGTGAGATGCATTAAAGCAGGCAGGTTTTGCGTGTGGATTCCTTAACTGCTTGTTTTGGCGTTGGGGAAGGGTGGTTGAGTGGCAACGAAGACAAGAACAATCCGGGAGGTTACTGAGACCTGACCTCCCTGTACACACTGCGGGTGCACAGAACCAGGGGAAAGTTTTTCACAGGCGTATTTATAACGGCACCCGCAATTGGGAACTGGGGCCTGCATTTTAATTTTTGCCTCTTCTTGTGTTCCAAAGAACACCAGAAAGTTGGATTGTTTGGATTCTGCTCTTCCCAACCTAACTGGTACGTTTAAATCCAATTAACTAGGAATCCATCTTTAGTAGGCGATCTGTAATTTGGTTTTTTTATCCTGTGTACAGTTTGTTTTACGGCTCCTCTCAATAGTTATTGTGCCGGTGCTGCCGCGACACCTGCTTTATGTCTTTTCCCTGTATTCCCTCAAGCCTTGTCTCCGCTCTTCTGTTTTTATAAATTACCGAAATGGTAGTTTTTCTATCCAGTGCAGCACTTTGGCAAGGTGGGCTGGAAGAGTTTTTGAGCGTGATGGTATTTTGCTGTGGAGATTCAGTCTCCGGCGTTTAATTAACGCTCAGGCCAGGTAAGTTGGGCTGGGTTTTTTTTCGGAAAGCAGCGTTTGCTCTGGCAGCGCTGAGCCGGGCCCCGCTGTTGCTATGCAGCAACCTCCACTTCAGGTTTTTTTCAGGTTTTGTTTTGAGCAAACTCCCCCAAATCCAAAGATTTTTCTTTTGTTTGTTTTGCTTTACTGGGTCAATGTCTTAGTGCTTCAGTCTGTGCCATTGCAAGAAAATTTAAAATACTAGGCTTCCTGGGCACTGCGAAGTATCCAGCAAAATAAAGTGTCTGCGTGGAAGGGAACTTTGAAAGGAAAAGGAAAAGCTGTTGTGTTATGCAAAAGAGTTTTCTTGTTTCTTTTAACTGTGTCTCTTGAGATTGTAATTCTTTGACTTCATGTTTATCATTCAAGCTATTGGAAGATATGATTCCTTCACTTCAGTTTGTCAAATAGGTAAATATGATTTTTTTTTTTTTTACATCAAAAATGAGGCTGCATAGTAAGTGTAACAGTCCTCTGAGAGTAAAATGGGTGACTTGAAAATGTATGCCTGCTTTTCTTGCATTCAGAATATTGCTATTAACATTATTTTTGAATTTCTGAATGCTGTTTTTTTATTTAATGGTAACTTTTTTGTTTGAACAGATGGAGTTGTATAATGTAGAGGCAATCAATTCTCATAGGAAAAATGGTAAATGAAGAGCAGGCAGAAACTAAGCATTTCCTATATGAAAGGAGTTTTAACACATTCATTTATGTTACAATGCAGCTTCTTCTAGTGTATAATTGCAAACTTATAGCGGGTTTGTCAAAAGTAAGCTCTTTTCTTTCCTTTTTTTTCCCTGACAGGTAGAGAAACATTGCCTTTTAGTTTTGATCTGTCCTTTTGTAACCCACCATATCACTGTTTTGATTTGTGCTTTTAATGATAAAGAAGCCGATAAAGAGACACGGTGGTGCTATAGATGTTGTGCGTTAAATCATACTATCACAAATTGCTATGAAAATTCCCAAGAATGTGGATTGACACATGCAGGTGGAGAGTTGAGTTTCGGGCTTTAAATATGGTGATGAAAGGGGATGCAAAGAGGCAGAAAGAAGGAAAAGAATTAGAAGAATATTGAGATAATGAATTTAGATTTTATTTATTTAAATCTGCACTCAGGTTTTCCTGAAGGAAAGAGGGACCGGGCAGCTCTGGCTGAGCCCGCACAGAGACCCTCCTCTTCCCCGTCCCCTTTCTCTCGTCACAGGAACGTGTTCCCCAGCAGTGTCACAATATTCACCATCAGAATTGAGGTAATTATTACTGAGACATATTTTCTCAAGCAGCTCCTTGAAGGAGAAGGACAATTCCTTCTGGAATTGCCTGGAGAGTGCACAACCTGATGCTATTAGCGATGGGATAAAGATGGGAGGTGACAAATGGGTTTTGGGGACCAGGTGCAGCCAAGAGGGTTGGGTCCGGTCTGAGCCATGATCTTTCTCTCTGAAATCAGAAAGCAAAACATTTGTTTTACTCGAGCAATCAACAGAACAAACGTAATTAACGTTCCCTGAATATTAATGTTAGTGAAGCTTTATTCTCCGCGTAGGAGGGAGCAGTGTTTGGAGAGAATTTCCTGCTGAGGTTAGAACAGATGTGAACTCTGTGTGTGTGTGTGTTTGTGCAATATTTAACTGCCTCCAGCACAATGAAAACCAGGCCTGGAGACTTTAATCTAAATGCCATTTATGCTACTAGTGTGATCTGAAGCTAGTAAATATTTTCACAATAAAGGTCTGCCCCTGGGAAGGCCAAGCTGACCAGAAGTTTTCTTATTAACTTTTGACTCATCTTTGCAAAAATATTACCCACGTACAGTTGACCTTGGTTTGCACCTGAAACCTGAAATTCAGAGTTTATACCTGGCTTCAGTGCAGAACAACATGAAAATGTGATGCAGATTTCAGTGGCGTTACACGGACCGTCTCGTTCAAAACCTGTGGAGCCCACAGCTTCTGGCAATCTCAATCAAAACCAATGTCCCGATGCCTTATTAATAAAACAATCTCAGCTCCCAAGTATTTCTATTGAGTTTGTTTTGTTGAGGCTGAGAAGTCAGAATTGGAAATTACACTTAATTTCCCCCCGTTTTGTTAAATAACTAAGATGATCTTTTAGATATGATTCTCAGAGTCACATTTTTGGTCTCAGCTCGACCTCCTCGGGGTTCGGAGCCTTTGATGTCGTTACATATCGTACATTTCACAGAGTCTTTGTCTTGGAGGAAAATTCCTGCCTGACAGAGACACACACGCACACTTTCACATATATGTGCTGTCAAAATATAATGTGCCATCCTAAATTATTTGGTAGCAGTGGGGAAAAACACCTGCTTCGCAAGAACATTTCTTCCTTTCAATTATCTGCAAGAATTTCTGGGGAGATGCATTATTTAAAATAGTAATGACAACCTCATGAAAAAAAATAGGTAATTTTTGATTCTTCTTGTTCCATTACTTGACATTAGGGTACATCGTTCTGATTCCCACTTTGTTATGTGCAAATGGCTTTCACAAGGTGAAGTAAATATGTCCTATTCTTTATCCATTACATCCGTGTAGCATATGATATGCAAAACCTTTTAGGACTTACGGTGGAGCAAATGCTGCTTTTTAATTATAAATACACATAAAATATGCAAAAAGATAAAGTTGACATGAGCAAAGAGAAAGAGCAGGAACATGAGATATATATCTTGAAACCATGGTGCTTTTAAGTGCAGCGGTAATTTTTGAAAATGTATTAGTGTGGTAATATTCAGAGGTGCATTTTAAAAAGCTTGAAAAGTTTGGGACTTTAGATTGTTAGTCAGCACGGCTCTTGAAAGGTACTTTTCTTATGGCTCTTCTAAGTAGTTGGTATGTAATATTTATATTTATCGTATGCGTCTGTCTAATTAGATACATGACTTTATGTACATAACTATCATACGCACTGCAGTTTAAGATTCTTACTTGTAGGTTTTAATAGTAATTGTCCCTTAAAAGGCTTTTTTGAGATGAGAAAACTGATCCCTTTTACAATATTATGATCTGTGTAAACTGAAATACATAAATAAGGGCACTCTACTCCTCTTCTTTCCCATCTTCGCAAACACAATCCAAGGAGGGCAGGAGCATTAGCTGTAAGGCTTCTTTCTATTACCCGTGTTGAGGGATGTCAGGCAGAGGCTTCTGCCGAAATAACGATCGTTAGTTGGTGGGGAGGGTGGGAACAGGGTGGAAATGCCCAGGACCAAGCTCAGCTGGGTCAGAGGAGGAGCCATCCACGGAGCTGAGTGTGATGGCCTTATCTCAGGGGCGGTCACGAACCAGGGAGGTCAACGGGAGAAAAACCATCACTGAGCTCTGCCAGGCAAAATAATGTCAGAGAGGCATCAGACTTCTGTCTTCTACTGTCAACCTCAGCTCCGTTGTGTCAGGCCTGGGTTTTGTGGACTGTGGAAAGCTTCAGCTGTTTTAAGACATTTCCATTTACTTGTTTCTTTAAGGGACACCTCACTACACTGAATGACATTCAATTAACTCCAGAGTTTTCCTTGGCCAGAAAGAAAACAGTTGCAAAGAGGAGCTTACATGAAGAAAGGGGACAGAAGCAGCTCCCACTTGCCTAGCAGGAATGTAGATGTTTTTATGACATCTGGTGGTCATAAAATCACAACCACTTTAAGTGAAAATGGCAGCTGAAAAACCTTCTGGAGAAAATTCTTCCTTTTAAGACATAAATACATAAACATGTATATGTACCTTACATATATACATAAATATACACACGTATGTGTATTTATTGTGTTGGACTTTTATGTGGCTTCCCATCTGTTGCTTTAGGTCTTCTGCATATTTATTATATGGAGTTCAAAAGATGATTGTATTATTCAGAAAAAAATATCTATAAAATATTAAAGATGGGGGTAAAAGGAATCTTTCTCTAGCCAGGAAAATTCATTGAAGTTAGTGTAAAATATGTTGGCATAATGAGTACAGAATTTGGCCCATGTTCAACAAGACTTGAGATTACATCACATATTTTCATTTGCAGCATTCACTGAATTCAGCCCAGTAGCACCAGTCATGTATCTCCTGCGCCTTTGTATTCATTAGTTGAAGAGTTTTAAACCAGATGGGAATTTCACCATACACTGCAGGCACTGGGAGGGGGATAGGGCAGGATTTATTTGTCTTATTACTGGCCCTAGGAAATACATACTTCCTACCACACAATATGATGTCATGTAACTGTGGCATTGGGTACAGGGCAAATTACTAAGTTGGCTGTTGTATTTAAATAGCTTCTAAGGCTTCATCCAGGGTTTAAAATAAATTGAAATACTGCTCTAGACTTGCGTTGGCTTGGATCGGGCCCATTATATATTGTGCTTTTTACAAAATACCTACTACAAATCTAAAGACTTTATAATACTTATCACAGTTATTTTAGACAAGATGATATTGTTGGCTCTTGCCTGACCTAAATTATTATGATAGTAAGAAATGCAAAAAACCAAGTTAAATTACTCTTTAGCAGAAATTTCAGGCAATGGACACTTTTCCATGAATATTTCATACAAAGCTATAAATAATTCTGTTGGATTTTGAAGATCAGAAAGTGACTACTTGGATGATGTAGGGCGTTTATGTAAGCCTTATCGCTTTATGCATGCTGTAAGAGACATACTCATTCATGGAATTCAAGTCATGTGTGGGTAAATTTGACATTTTCCCTTAAATTTCTTTTAAATACCTATTTGTTTCGATTGCTTAAGACTGGAATAGACGAATATAGCAAAGTCATTCACCTCTGCTGTTACCTGAGAGCTGCACACACTGAAGTGTTTTTCACAAAGCTTTTGCCTTTTAAGAATGTTTTATTCATTATTCTAATACTAGTGCAGAATATATTGTGCTCATAAAATACGTGTTTGTTAGAATACTGAAGTGTAGGTCTCTATGAACCTTCATTCACATATAAAAACCAACTTCACTGCATTGAATTTTCCTCCTCCTGAACTGATTTGGGTGTTCGGTTGTTTTTTTTTTCTGTAAATGGTGGTAATGTCTTCATATTAACCAGGGGAAAAAAATAGGGCCTACAATTGCGCCATTTAGTCAGTCAGAATTTTCGTATCCAATAAAAAAGTAGATTTTTTTTTATTATGAAGAAAAGACTTGGTAAGGTGCTTAGTTTCACCATGAAAGACTAACCAAGAAGACAACCCAAATACCTGAAACTTGTTGATTGAAGAAGGAAAGAACTTGTGATTCTTGAGATGCTGCTTTCTCTAAGCATAACTGTTAGTTACAGCAGTTTCTGCAGGCCCAGTTCCTCCCTGAATTCTTCTCCAAAAGCCACATTAACACCAACTTCCCCTACATTCAGATACCTGCTAGTCTTTGGGGCCAGCTCTCCTGCAAGGACTTCCAGGATGGGATTTTCCCTCTGCTTCTCGGGTCTCTCTCTCTTCTCTCCAGTTTGAAGGATGGAGTTTCTGGAAAAAAACCCGAAAAAAAATCATAAGAAATATCTCATTGAAAATACTATCAATTGAATACTTACATACATACTTCTTCTGTTTTCTTTCCGATATGTACTATTTCTTCCAATCACATCCTACTTTTCTATGCCTAATTTTTAAGAAGCTGTGATGGTCGTTCAGTTATCTTTTTTTCTTCCCACTCTCTGCTTGGATTTTTGCCTCTATTTTACCACGGTAAAACTAGGATTCTTTATAACATTTCCAAGCTGTGTTTCATTATCGTTTTTCACAATTTATATGATCCCTTTTGTAATGCCAAATGTGCTACTAGTACATGATAAATCTGTACAGCAGCAAAGAACTTTGCTTCTCTTCTGTTTACAGCTAATCTTTTAGTATGACAGAAAATGTTACTTGCATACTGATTTGATAGATACCACAAAACCAGGACAGAGGAAAATGAGTTAGCAAGCTGAGCAAATTTACCAGGCCAGAGTCAAGAAGACAATTTATATGAAACAAAATTCAAATAGGTGGGAAAGCATATTGGGTAGCACTAAAATCTGTCATGAGATGTTTGGGTGAAACACCGAGATCAGGAGGGAAAGGATCCATCCACGCAGGTCAGAGTCCAGAGAAGTTACCCCCGGGTTCTCCCAAAGTAACAAGAATAAAGCAGGAAAGCTGTTAGGCTGGAAACACTATCCCCTTTGATTAATTTATTTTTTTTTTAATTTATTGCTGTTGCCATGTATGCCTCTTTTCTAGCCCTTTTGCAGCTAGTATGTAATTACCAAATCTGGTATGTAACTAACCAATTTGCCCAAAATTCATTCTTTCAGTGTGTTTCTCCTTTACGTTTGGTCAACCTTTGGAGTTCTGCAAAGTGGTTCCTTATAGATGTGGATTTCTTCAAAGGTGAGAATCTGCTTCATGAAACATTAAATAGCACATGGGCTAAAAAACTGCTGGTGCGTGATAAGTCCTTCTTCTGCTACTGGGCTGAAAGGTCTGAATAAGGTTGGGACTAAACCACAGTGAGCATCTCCTGGACCTGGAAGTACAGACTCAGATAAATAAAACAGAACTTAAAGGTCCTTCCCAAATTTATAATATGGAACATGGACATTACCTGCATGCAGATAAATTGGATTAGCAAGATGTGACATTGCTTTCATCATAAAAATATCCTGTATCATGTTATTTTGAGATATTTTCAAAATAGACTGGAATTAAAATATTTGTTTTAAACAAGCTTGCACAGTCATCTTTTTGCTTTTTGTAGTCCTTCTCCACTCTCGGTCATTTTAGCACTTCCATTTCCCGAAGCACCAGCCATCTCTCTCTCCCCAGTCTTTGCCCATACAGATATTTGTTGCAGTACCTTTTCATTCCTCAAAATCACTCCAGTGAAAACCCTTCATCACTTTCTCACTATTTTGGTACAAATGTAGTCTAAACCGTATTTTTAGAGAGAATATTAGCTGTTAGCCATGGCTGCAGACACTCGTCCATCTCCCGGCACCTACATCACTTGCTGGGAGTTTTGCAGCCTGACAGGTTTTAATTTACCGTATTATTTCATGTTCCATACTTTCTGTTTTGTATCTTGACATTTAACTATTATTGACCCCCGGCAGCACAAGGCTTCAAATGGCAGGAGAAACTTAATGAAGCATTTTACATGTCCGTCATAAAATGCGGAAGCATGTTTGAGTGCTGCTGCTCTGAATCTGGACTTATTTTCATTTATATCTTTCATAGCCAAAGGTAACGCTGCAATGGGTTCTTTTCTTGCTTTTATAAATTGAATCTCCGGTTTTCTTCTAGGTTCCCTCAGGAACCTGTGAGTGAAATTGTTTTCCTGTCCTGTAAAATACTTCAGAAACTTTCCATTCCTAAACTGAGGTGAGTAGTTTTGTTTATTTATAGTTGCTTTTCTAAAAGTAATATGTTCCATTTTCTGATCGTTTCAGAGCACTTTGATTTGTATCAAGTTTGAGTTTTAACTTCTTTTCTTTGCCTTTCAAAGCAAAACGTATTTTTCAGGTTCATGTTCTGTCAGTTTGGGAAGTTTTTTATATGAGCCTTTTCACACAAACAATATTAGTTTGGGCATATCGTATTTTGAAATGAAAATATTTGGTTGAAAAATCCACCTTTCCTTACTACTGCTCAATCTTCCAGGTTCTCACTCGTTCTGCAAGATTTTCAAGACAATTACTAATGGCTCATAAGTTCTCCAGGATGAATTTTGCCATGCCCTGATGAGTTGGATGCTTTTCATTTCCCTAAGTGTTCTTTGACCTGGATTTTCTTTTCTAGACCTTTCTCTGCTGATGTGGTCGATACCTGGTCACAGCAAGTCAGGCACCAAAAGCTTCTTTACTCCTTGTGTTTTCTTTGCATTTTCTTTGCGTTGTTTGCTCCTTTCTTGTTGAAGATCTAACAATTCCCCCGTCTTCTGTGTGTAATGGGCTGGCAGAGCCTTTGTTCGCCCGACCTTCTTTGGCACTTCAGCCCTTTTGGTTTTCTTCTCTCTATACCAGAAGAAAACTGTCAAGTTTCAGAAGCCTTTTTAATGACTTTTTGGAGCAACTCCCTTAAAACAGCAAAGTTAATCACTCCCAACTGCCCATACAGTGGACTTTAACAGCTGTCAGAGGAGTTCTTTTCCTGACCTGGAGGAACTGTTCCTTCTCTCTGTCAGTATTTTTTTTCCATAAAATTGGCCTGTGATGAAGAGAATCATACATGATATAGTTTGGGGGGGGTTTCAGTGCCACAATATTTCAGTGCTGTTCTTTCTGGGAAACACACATTAAAGTTTCAGAAAGTAAAGAGTAAAGAGCATTTCCCTCTTCCTTCAAAAAAAAAAAATTTCTTCAAAATTTAAAGCCCTGCCTCTGCCAAGTAATTCTTATAATTTAAAACCAAACAAAAATGCATTTTTCAGGATTGATGTTCTATATAAAAGAAAAAAATATCTGGGGTTAAAGGTAATCTTAAACCATTAGGATTTCAGAAATCATCATCATCATTTTTTTTTCCAATGAGGGAGCACATTGATGCCTAATGCCTGGTTCCATTTGTGCTTGTTTGGAAGTGTCCCGGGGGCTCTTGGCTTCTCCTGAGGGAGATGGAAACCCATGTGCTCATCACTCGGCTCCGAGCTCCATGATTCACGTGCCCTGTCAGATTTCAGGTATGTAGTAAGTACTACATGCAACTACTGAACTCTGCACTATTAAAACTATTTTTAAACTAATTTTTAAAACTACAAATTGCCATAGACTTTGCCACGGAGGTAACCCTTGCCTTTTGCTGAGAGCGAGCTGGATGTACAGAGCTGGTAAAGCAGCGAGGCCAGCTAAGATGCCTGTGGATTTTGCCAGTTTATTATGTTTTAACACCAAAACTCAAAGCCACAAAGCACAAACATTTCCTCAAATTCAAAACTTTGTAAATATTCAGAAATATGCTAATCTAGATATTTACAGGCTGCTGCTTTGATTGTTTTCCATTTCTTTCTTACACACGGATTGCCATTAAGAGGTTGACAAACTGTTTAAACAGCTCAAAGAAATTACCAGTTTTCCCTGCTCTCGATCATCTGTTAATTCTTTTCCTTTTGAAAAGTGCAAAATTTTCTCCTTTACCTGTCAGGCTCTGTGTAATTAATGCTGTCTTCCTCTTCTCCCAGCTCCCACCTCTATTCCTTCCCATCGCTCCATGACACCATTTCCTTTGCAAGTTTGAAGGAACCGATTATTCCGCTAAAAAGGCAAGAAAGTTCAAAACTATTTTTCATGTGACAGCAGAAACATCACTGCAATTTTGCTTGGAAACCGGTGCACAATTTTCTGAGAATGGATTTAAACTTACTGATTTCAGATCTCTCCAGGAGCCAGACCCTGCTCCAGCCCCTTTGGGGTCTATGAAGGAGAACATGGCACCAGCCCCGTTGCTGGAGGTGGGGATGGTTCCCACCTCCCCGCTGACCTCCTGGAGGATGCAGCTCACATTCCTCTCTACCCATGAAATCCTGGAAAAGGAGAATGGAGGAGGAAAATGTTCCTGGTCTTGCTGATGTGGAATGGGAAGGTGATGGGGGGTGGAAGGGACACTGCAGGGCTGATTTTTCCAGCAAGGGACCCGTCACCTTTTTCCAGACAGTTCAGGGAGCACCATAACTGGTATCTTCACGTACACAGACACACATCCAAGACAATTAAAAGCCTGCCTCAAGCCAGTAATGAAAAAAGCTTGGCATTCAAAATCTAAACTGAAAGGGCACATGTCCATTGTAAGAGAAGACTTTCTGCTGTCACTCAAACAAAATTTCTTGCAGGATTGTTGAATGCATTGGCATGAACATTTACAGAGCCAGGTTTCAGCCAGAATCTGAGTTTCCCTACAAATTATCACAAAGCTTTATTTCTTTTTTTTCCCCCTCAGAGACAAAACAAAATGTTAAAAAGGCTAATTTGTAGGTAGGTAATACAACATTCCTTACACTCAAATACCATGTGTACAAAGAATAATTAACTGTGATTCTTCTTTTAATAACAGGATGGGTGCACTTCAAGTAAAGGCCATGCTGCTGGTGGTCAAAGCACACCACTGTGTCAACTAAAAAACAGGTCTATTGGCTAAAAGCTGCCGTCTGTCTGATGCGAGATTACCAGTTCAGTTGGTTTTCGTATTTCAGAAGCAAATTATCTTTTTCTGGGGTTGAAATACGCTGAGATGAACCCTAACTTTTAAGAACAGGTGAATATAACATGGTATTGAAAATATAACAGCCTATTGAGAGGGGAGATAGTTCGCTGTGTTCAGGTTTTTACACTTCTTGCAGGTTTATAAATGTAAAAAGAACATCCCCTGTGTCAGATCTTGCGGCCAGTTGCCATGGTTGTGCCTCTTTTGCATTTTCGCTGTAGGATTGTGCCAGGGAAAGCTGCTGCTGGAGAAGCAGAGGGATCTCGCCACAACTTCTGGGGCTGCACTGTCTCGTGGCTCCGGCAACATCTCCCTTCTCCGAGCTGCTCGTGTTGACCTTCCCGGCACATCTCTCTGTTCTTCTGTGGCAAGAGGATTTCTAAATTAGCTTTTGCATTTTTTTTTATAATCGTTGCCTGCTTCTGTTAGTGTAGGATTTCACTTGGCTATAAAATAACGCGAGTTGATGTCAAAATCTCTTCTAGGCTTGAGCTGCATAAAACCATAAAAACAGGGTGAGGGGAGTAATTCAAATGCTCGTCTTAGGTTAGCAAAGAGCAGTGCCTCGAGCCTCAGCACATTCCTGCCTCAGATGCCCTTATTAAACATATTTCTTCTCTCCCACCAGGCCATCAGCTCAGGAAAGATTTCACCAGGGAGCAGGAGACACCCATGCACCGCAGCGTCCGTGTGGGAAGAACATTGTCAACGTAACATTGTGATTTGGAATAAAACTTGCAGAAGCTGAGTGATGAGGGGTACGAGCAATTTTTCTTTTACAATATTTATTTTAAATTACTATAGTCCAAGGGGGCAGAGAGATGGAAGTTTGGAGTTGGTTTCTGCTTTACGCAGCTGAAAGAGATGTTTTTTGGTTTTTTTTTTAAGAAATCCATAAAAAATGAATAATTGTTTTTTATTTTTAATATGGATGTTAAAGATTCAGAGCAGAGAGCCTGGTTCTTTATGAATATCACAGCAAAGAGCTACTTTGACACTCTGTCTTATACAAAACCCAAAGGCCACTCATTCGTCTACGGCAGCGATGCCGAAGGCGGGGGGTGTCTGCAGCCATTTCTGGCTGTCGCTCTCCAGTGGGATGGAAAAGGAAAATCTGTTGGCATGAGCAGACTTTTCCTTATGTTTTCTGGTTTTCCAATATGTTCTCTGAGCACTTCCAAGTAAAACACTTCCAGACGTGTCTGCCAGCAAGCAACAGTACTGAAGCAGGGTTTATTTTTCAGATGATGATCTTAAATTGTGCTGGGGGAGGCGGCAGCCCCCAACCCCAAAGTTAGAATTGGGAACTTGAGCAATACATTTTCATTGTCAATAGAAAAATATTGCTATTAAAGGCCAGCTGCATAACTTGCATCACTCCCATGTATAATTAAAACTCATTTTAAAGTCCCTCCCTATTCTAAGGTGTATTAATTACTCCTCAGCTAATCCTGTCCAATCTGTGGTCTCTTAAAAAACCCCAAACCCAAGCTTTAAACAGACAGAACCTGATTTTGAAATGAATACTCCTCAAATTAGTGTCTCCTGCCTACAAACCAAAAATAATTAGGAGGTTCCTATGGCCAGAGAACTGTCAGGTGGGTTTGTTGGGTGAGTGGCGAGCGGTTTGGTTGTCCTAAGCTGATTGAGAATGCTTTCCTGCATTGGGTCCTTGATTTTTATTATCAATAAACATAATTCTTGCTGAGAAGGTTTGTGGGTTACTCACATGCCAGCAGTCTCTGGTTGGCAAGTCCTGCTCTTAAAGCTCTACCCCTGAGTGAATTATTATGGAACCATATTTTGTACGAAGGGGCTGCCGATTCCCCTGCTGGAGAAGAGGAGAGGAAGCGAATCTGGCAGATAATTTTTTTTTTTTTTAAATTGTTTTCTTTTGGTTCTGCTTTCCTGGAGAGCATTATTAATAATCCTTTGTCAGGATGCCAGGGACCTGCCATTCTGAATGCTGCATCATTAAATGGGCAGTATCTGTAGACATTAAACCTGCTTAAATGAAAGAAAGTTATGGAGTAAAATTTTGGAAGGGCACTGGGGAATTTCATTTTCAGAGCGGATAAAAGGACAAAGGCCTTGAACAGTAAATATTGGCCACAAGATGCCATAGGACAGGACGTACTCCTAAAGTACCTCTGCTTTCTGTTGCGTCCACCGAATAGTGCTGGTCACCCATCACCTTGAGGTTTTGTTCAGTCCGAATTTAATGCCAACTATAAATAATAAAAGGGGAAACAAACAGATTGGAGTTTGATGAGGAGGAAAAATGCATTTATATGGACAGCTTTGATTGATAAATGCAACATCAAGGTAGTTCTGCTGCTCATTAATACAACATTTAATAACATCTGTTAAGCTATAAACTAATTATTGAGCTGCCTTTGCCAGTGCATCCCGTTATTTTATTTTGATTTGCACTAGTTGTGTTTGAATTTAACATACATATATATAGGTACAGATGACCTGTTTTTTTTCAGATTTTTATCCTATTGAAAATCGAAAGAGAATAAATATATATATCAAGCAAAAAGCGTAAGACTTTAGTAAGAGTACAGAAAGCCATTCTGTTCTCAAAAAGCCTGGTAGCTGATTAGTATTGATTAGGTCAAGGTGACCTATTCTAATACAATACAGTTCTTACCCTCTCAAATTCAAAATAGCTGTAGTAAATAAGATTAATAGAATCAATTTGCTACTCCCAAGTAACATTGTAATATAGCTTCATGTGACTGGGTGCACACTGGAAAATAAATAAATGGCCAGTATAACACTGTGGAAGTACAGTTATGAATCTCCAGAGCAATATGCAGCTGTTAAGTCCTTTATTAATGGGAAGCGTATGAACCAGATTAGCAGCTGATACGAAGTGACACGGTTCTACAATATTTAAAGATCTGTCACAGACGTTTTCCCCCACAGTTCAGTGTGTTCTGAAGTGCTCTTTTACTTCTGTTTTCTGTATTTCTGGTTGAGTTGGCCTTTGGTCATCTACTGCACCATGGTTAGCTTGGGTGCGTCACCTAAACATACAGACGTTACAGATACCTGGTATAAAATGAAAATCTTTCTGTTAATTCTTTGGAGAGAAGACAAAATAGGAGGCTGATGGTACGTTGTGGTACATTTCCAGCATCTAATAGATGAACATAACAAGATAGATTTTCATTCAGGTTAATCTGAATAAAATACATACCCTAAGGTGATCTGCTTTAGTTGTTAACATAGCCCCATTTGGCAAAAAAAGGCACTCTGTCTTCTCAGAAGCAGCTGATTTTTTACTCTCAGGAAACTTGCTCTCATTTTCCCTCTGTTTTACCTCCATTTCCTTCATTTTACCAGATTTCAACAACTCTCTGGATGTTTATTCCATCTAGAATGATGTATGCAGCTTGCCAAGCAACAAATTATTTTCTCTAGAAAAAAAAAAAAAAAGAAAAGAAGCTACTTATATCTAATTAACTTCCCTACAGCACGTTTGACATTATGGGAAGGTAACCTGCTGAGTCCAGGGCAGAACAGTGCCAGATTGAAACTCTCCCAAATGACTACTATTGATGAATAAACAAAGAGGGTCGGCTGAGGTGATGGTAAACAGTATATCTTCATGCATGCTCTGCTTCTATAAACACTGGATTAGCTGTTCAAAGCCCGTTTGGCCTATCTGCAGACCAATACAATTACCCTGGTATTTAAAACTAGAGAGGTTGATAAAAATGCATATTCATTTCCGCGCCGCCCCCCCCCCCCCCGAGAAACCCAACTAATATTGAATCAATATTTAATTTTAGGGGACAGCCTCGAGACGCTGAGAAATTGTGTCTGAGAAGCTCCCTGTCTCCTGTAGGAAGAATTTGGGGGGGTAGGGGGTGTCTGTGGCAAGCTCAGCCTTGTCGGCCGCGATGCGATTCCCTCTCAATCACTTCCCTCTGGGTTACGTGATGTAATTGTAAGCACAGGGGTCATTTTATTTTTATTTTTTCTATATTTGTACTAACACAAGGGGGTTAACCTGTGTAAGGTCATATAAATAATAAATAGGTCGGGAAGTTGCTGCACTGACTCTCAAGCGAGGCGTTCAGGCTGGGTTTTTACGCTCCTGAGGCGGGGGAAGGATCCCGTGTCGTGCCAAAGCCCCTCGCGCGGCCATCCCCTCGGATTTCCACCTGCCCCAGAAGCAGCCTTGGAAAGAGGCAGCCAAATCACACCCGCTCCAACGCTTTTGACGACGTTTGTGCTTCCCCTGGAAAATCACAACTTTCCATTCCCTTCCAGGTCTTCCGCTCCGCCCTTTCATATCAGTTTTGAAGAAAATGTAGAGTCCAAGCAAGTGATGCACACACACCCCGGCACAAACAAGAGCTACTTTGGTGGGCAACCACGTCAGGTATCCTTCTGAGCAGAACCTGCTGTTGGGTCTTTTGTTCCCCAGCACGATCTTGTTTTATCTCTTTGTTTGGGAAAGGCAGCAGACAGTAAAGTGAAACATCTCGGGAAACTGAGACACAGAAATTGAAATGAATGCAGGTTATCTAGAAGACGATATTTCATATTCACTTCAGGGATATCGAGATGTTTCAGACCTGAAAAGAGTAAAAAAAAAAAATTAAAAAATGACACGAATGTTTGGAGCGTTGCTAAATTAATTGTGTACAGAATTGAATGAAGTTCTTAAGCAGACTTTATATTGTAACTCATGTCCTAGAAGGCCAGGACGAGATAACATTCTGTCATGAGAAGTGCGATTTGAGCACGAAAAGGCAATGAATCCTCCTGTAACAGCACGTTCGTTAATGTATGGCATATCCCCTTTGCTGACATCATGCTACGTCGGATTTTGCCCCAGAGTAGCTGTAAGCGAAGGATGATGCTGAGCATCTCGCGATGAAAAGGGCTCGGTAACAGCGCTGTGATTTAGAGCACCGCGGTGGCGCTCGCAGTGTGCAGGGTGTAAATGAAGTTAAAGTGCTTTGGGCACAGTAATTACCTCCTTTGTCTTTGGTGTGGCAGTGCTACAGAGGAGGTTTTCTGTTGCTGGAGTTAATAAATCATTCACTAGGAGTACAGAGTAGTGGTCCTTGCACAACATAATTAACAAGCTAAACTGTGGCTACGGCATGCCCAGCTGCAGAGAAAGGTGTTTAATTAAAATGGGGATGCTTCCAATGACTTAAAACTGTTTCAGGTTACACTTTGGAGCTTTGACATACTAGAATGACTGTTTAGAGGATGGTAAAGTCCTATATCCCGAGGCAGTAAAGAGATCACTGCTTGAATTTTTCCCAAATAATGCCAAATCCAGAATCAGTTTGTCTGGGGAGAAAAGTGCCTCTGCAAAGAACATCGATGGAGCTTCGTATGGATGTCGTTTAGGTCAGTCTTTGCTTATGCAAAGCAAATCTGTCTGTGTATTAGGTCCCACAGCTACATTTCACTTGCATAAAAGTCCATGAAAATCCATTAAAAATCCATGCTTATGTCTCTGATGGGGAAAACCAAAGCCCAATGGATTTAGGAGCTTTGTGTTTAGGAGATGTCATCTTTCCTTCATTCTGTGATTCTGTTTTCACACAGGCTCTGCGCTGGACTTGGCTGGGTCATTTGGACCCAGACCTTTGAGAGTGTTTTGATTCTTATTGATGGCAGAATTGAAAAAGAAGTACACAAGCAGCTTTCAAGGACTTGAGCCTTTGATCCTCATCGTGCACAGTGTGCGACGGGTCACAGGAGCCAAGGAAAACTGTCTTTGAAGCATTTTCTGTGCTCCCTCCAGCACGATGCTCCGTGCTGTATTGCCGCATGTGCACATGTTGGGCTACCGCAGCTCATCTGGGGCAAATACAGCTCTTTTTCAGCTTTTGACCTAATTTAGTTTTTTTTCTTTTTAAATTCTCATCAGCAGTACACGGGTGTAACAGAAAGGGAAATGAACATAAATACATTTTAAAGATTAATTAATTCTATAATCCTAGTGCAGTGGGATGGATACTCATGTGTGTTACTGAAACGTGGGCAGGTTCTCTGCCTTTGCTGCAGAAATGTGTAACCCCTGGGAGCTGCTAAGGACCCCAGTGTGCTTGGGGTGCTCAGCCCTCCCATACGATTCTGGGGCCACCAGCTGGGCTCCCCACCAGAACATTTTCAGTACTAACAACATTTTGCTTTTTCCATAGCAAAATATTGCAGAATTGTCAAGGATTTGCAGCAGCATCATGGGGTAAATCTTAGAATCACAGAATGGTTTGTGTTGGAGAAGATCTTGAAGATCATCCAGTTCCAGCCCCCTGCCCTGGGCAGGGACACCTCCCAC
>JAOXJM010000003.1:14852601-14881238 GCA_026413425.1 Tringa solitaria
ATTAAGAAGAAAAGATGAAAAGCTTAATCTCTGTAGTAATATTCAGACTCACTAGTTATAAAAATTATCCTCTCACTTTGCCATCCAAGGAGCACAGACAGAGCTTGCTCCCTGGTCTCGAGGCTATTGAAGCACAAGTCACAATAAAGTCCCAGTTTACAAATTAACATGTCCCTAGCAAATTCCGAGTGCTGAATAAGGAGTCTGGGAAATGCCTTCAAAAAGATGGCAGAAACACCTGCTCTATCTTATAATTTATATTTTAATGTGTGCTTATTAGAAAGAGCAAAAATAGGTTTTACACATTAATTTTATCCAGAACTCTCGCCTATGGGTGACTAATTTATTTTTAATAAAAATTGTTCTCTTGCATTTTCCTACATTCTCCCTCGGTGCCCCTGCTTTCACTGCTGTAATTATTCAGATTACTGGTTCTGCACATCAGGTGCATTAATACGGGGGAGGAGAGGGGACGAACAGTTCAATTAATTAAGCCAGGTTGTAGCAGATCATCATCATTTTTCAAGGTGTCAATTGAGGAGGTCTCTGGGAACGACGCAGATTAGCCGGGACCACCTGGGAATTCAGTCTCATTTACCATCCCAGCATTTCAGAGCGCTTGGAAATACGACTTGTCAAAGTTTAATGCTAAACCCACAATGGCTATAGAGCTTATTTGCAGGAGTGTCCCAATACACCATTAATTTCCATCCCTGTAATACAGAAATAACCCAGCAAACCCAAGAATTTTTCTGATGTACAGAAAGGGGTTTTTTTTGGTGGGTTTTGATAAAGTAAGTCAAAGTAAAGTAGAAATTTTAACAGTAGTTAAAACATCAAATGCTGCCATTGAAGCAGTAAAGGGGGGGAGGAAACCAGTAAAGCAAATATGTCATATGAAACATAGAAAGATAAACACGAATTCTGTGTTTCTTCCTTAGGTGTCCAGCTAAGCAATCTGAGTTTATGCCCAGCTTGATTCAATCTGAAGCCACACAAATTTCTAGTTTGCATGTTTACTTTATCTGGCCTGAAACCAGCAGTATTTCATCCCAGAGACACGTTTCCATACCTATAGTCTTCAAGCCTCAGCATGGTTCCCTTCATGAGACTATTCTGCACAGATGCATGTTTTTGAATATTTATTTAAATTTTCGAATGCCAGGAGTACGTGCAACCCACCTCCGTGTCCCTGGGTCGTTGTATGTTCTGAGCCATGCCTTGGCTCTGTAAGACTGCACATCTCCGTGACACTGGGCTTAATGGTTTTAGTGCTTTATTGCTATATATTCTGCAGCTGTTTGTCTGTTTGGTAGCAAGCTAGAGTGCTGGGGCCTGGGGAGGTGGGGCTGTGAAATCTGCCCACCTGGGAGGAGGGTGGGGAGAAGTCCTGAGATGCTTGGATGGAGCTTGGGGTTTTTGTGTGGTGAGGAGGGTGCTGGGCAGCACACTGAGGACAGCACAGGAGACTTCTCTGGGACTCCAGAGTCTGCTGGAAGTAGCTGGGAATGTGAGTGGAATGAAGATTTGAAAAAAGGTAGATTTATTTATACATTTGAAAAACATTTTTCCCCAGTAGATATGCATTTTCTGTCTTTAGAGAGTTGTGTTGTTCTGCTTTTCTGTCCTAATACACAAGATAAGAAGCTCTTTGATGTCTTTATGGAAAGTTTTAGCTGTATGCTCTGGCTGACTCCGAATCCCTGCACAATGACTTGTTTTTTTCTTAATTAACCTAGTGTAGAAAGTTTGGCTTCCACATCCTGAGGAGTGGAACCTGCTGTTGAGAGGCTGGTAGAGCAGGTAATAAAAGTAAATACTAAACTTGGAGTATGGTCTGCTTGCTTTGAGAAAACAGCCCTCTTCAGGTGACTATATGTCTTGTTTAGAATGTTACATTCAGCATGAGTAAGTGAAATGGTGAGAAACTTTATTCATCAGACCTGAAACGTCTCCTGGGACAACAAGTTTTCTCTAAAGCAACAATATAGACAATATCTACTGGTTTAACATCAAGAAACTCTGGTTGTGCTTGGTGCCTTTAGTATATGGTTATGGTATGAATATTTTCTAGTCCTTTTGTAAATACTGAAATACCTTGTTTTTCTTAAAAAAAAAAAGTTTTGGTGTATAAATATTTCATATTTCATGTACAATACTGATTTGAATCTGAAAAATTTGGGGAAGAAATGAGACTCCAGAACTGAGTGCTGGACCAAAGGGGGGGTGTGTGTGTGCACTCTCTTGAGGTGATCAAGTTAGTTTCTCAGGCATCAGCATTGCACCTTCTTTCATAAAGTGCTAGAGCCTAGTCATGTAACTGCTTCAGTTCTGTCTTTCTCTGGGGAGCTGGAAGGTTATTCTAGAGCTTAATTTTTCTGATTTTTACAAAACTGGATTTTTCAACCTTGGTTTTCAGCCAGCTCACTTTTTCTAACCTTGTCTTAGAGTGTAACTGTTTCTTCTCCCTTATTTATTTACTGGCACAAAATCTAGCTAATTTTCTAGGCTAAATAAGCAATTTTGCTTGAATCTCATCCTCTGTTCCCACTTGATCATCCACGGAATTCTTTGCAATACTCTTATACACTGCAATTCATCTTTCTTGAGCAAAGATGTACAAAAATTATATGTGTTATTGAAAATTGAGTTTTTTGTGTTTCTGTCTGTTGGAAAAACGATGCATAATAGGGTTTAACTTTTTACATTTCAAATTCCCTTTCTACGTAAAGCATACTTGGTTTCCTTTTCTTCTACCTCATGCATTCCTGATATTTAACAGATATTCCTGCTGTTGCTTTCAAAGAGCATAATCTTTCACTTCACTATAGTTGTGTTTCTGAGTCTTCACACATAGAGGTAAAATCGAGTCATTCTGTGACTCAGCACCATGTAGTTCCTTCTATGATACCTGATAATTCCCCAGTGAATGAACCCTCCTGATTTCTATTAGCTGATGTATTTAGCATATTCAGGTGGGTGCCAAATAAAATTCCATTAAGGACTTAAAACCTATTTGTTATAAGGCTGATATTTCAAGAATTCAGTTAATACCCCTCAATCTGCACAAATATTATCTTATTCTTTTCCTTACCTACCTAATGCTCTCTTCCTAATCTTTATATCTTCCTCTTGAATTCACGGTTTCCATATTGAATGTTCTACTGAAATCCAGATATAATGGAATACCTAGCACTAATCATAAGTACAAAGCTGGAGAGGTTATATGTGGAAAACTTTCATTTGTTTGTTTAATATGGTACAAAACACACTGGTTGTTATTCTTCAGGGAGATGCTTGTTTCAGTCTCGACCACGAGAAGGCCCCCAGGTAGCAATGTCCCTGCACAAATGCAGCTAAGGCAAGTTAAAACTGTCAGATTAAGAAGTCTGAGTTGCATTAGTTTGAATGTTCCAGAAAAAAAAATGGTAGAGGATAATATTCTAATTAGTTTTGAGGAAAACAAATCTACTGATTCCTGCTACTAGCCTCTTGATTATAGGGCTTGTGAGAGGGAAAGATGTGTTGCATTTAGAACCACCCTCTTCAGTAAAATATATAAGGGAGTCTGCAACGGCGGAGTTATAGGCCAGGGTCTGGTAAACATTCTAATGTGAGACGGATGATGAGTAGTTATGATTCAGGCTATTGAGAGTTACAAGAAAAAGTACAGTAAATTTTTTTTTCCCTTTTCATTTTCCTAATTTTTCGGAAGACTGGTGTGCTGGATTTGGGCAGACTCTTGCAAACAAGTAAATAAGGGATATTTCACAAACTCGTAACAGCCTTTGAGTAGCTCTTAAATCTGAGCGGCGCAGCTTCGCCGCTGGCTTTATTTGTAGCACAGACCGATGCTGCTGATACAACTGACTGGCTTTACATTAGACCTGCTGGCTCTGAGGATCCATTTGAGAAAACATCCTCTAATATTTGTCAAACTGAGAATAACGATAATAAAGTACTGGTCCAACAAACTTTTTCTCCTGTTGACAAAAGCCGGCTGACAAGCTGTACAGGGCTCAGAAGGTTCTTGCCCTTTTGTGGATGATGGTGCTGGATGTTCTGCCGGCTCCTCTGGGTGAGCAGCAGCCCGAGGAAGCACTGGTGGTTGTTCAAGCTGTGCTGGGGAAGGAGCTGGTTGTACTGGGGAGTTGGAGAAACTGGGGGAATGGAGGGTTTTTCCTGCAGAAGTGTTCCTTCTTTTTTTTTTTAATTGCCTCTCCTAAATGGAATTGATGCAGGTTGGACAAAATCTACTTATGTATCCCGGGAAGGAGGCTTTATGTCGCTTTTCCAACTCTCTCATCTTCTGTGGCTCTGGGTACTCAGCCAGGTTTTCAGACTGATTTGGTGGCTGCTGCTTGAAAGCAAGAAATGAGCCCCAGACAAATGATGCTGTCAATGCTTAACCTGGTGGCAGAGCGTTCTGCTGCTCACCCCACTCCTTCTCCAGGTGGTATTTTGGACCATCCTCGTGAAGAGTTATTAAAAAACGTAGGTGGAAGCCAGAAAAGCATCAGTCCTTCCTATGCCCGGGTGCAGAGCACCTTGGTTCCCTCTGCCTCAAAGCCACTGATGGGTAGAGTCTACATCAGCTGGGAAGGAGGAGAGAGGGAGGTCTTGTGTGCTGGTTTGCTGTTAATGACAACTGGAAACTGTCCTGGAGCCTCAGCCAGATCTGTCTGATCCTTGGGCTGGAGAAGTGAAGGGAGGGAGATGAGAGAACAAGGTACGGCCCAGGAGAGAACAGAAGACCTCACAGGAAGAAATAAACTTTTAAAAATGTTCTTAATGAACAGTATTGTTTTACTCATTTTCCAGAAGAAAAGAAGTGAAAGCTGTTTGGATACTGAAAAGCTCTTATGTTTTGTAAACATCTTGTGTTTCTCTCTTTATTCGCAAACTTAGTACCCAGTCATTCCATGAGCTTTCAGTGCTATAAACTCGCTTCTCAGAGGAGCAGAAATCTGTGCATCTTGCGTTTGCAAAGGTGTATGGTTGTGGCTGAGTTATATCAACCCTGAAAATTATTTTATTCAGATTATGTTCCTGCATTACATATGTTTTTGTTGGCATGAAGTAGTATTTTGGCCTGTGACTCGGGCTGCCTAGCTCTGCTCCGCTTCGGCTGCAAGGAACTGCATCGTCCATGTATTTATTTACTGTCACACTGCATGGTAATTTTTCTCCTTTAATATTCTGTTGTCTAATTGCAGTTAATTGTCGTTCTTAATCTTGCTAATTACTGTAAATCACGCTCTGGCAGCCATCCTTTCTTTCAATGGCAATAAGGCTTTTCTTTCTCCTTGGAAGGTGCATGTAGCTTAATATAATAAAAGTGTATCCATAATGAAGATTTATTGGTGAAGGCTATGGAGGACTGTGGGGCTGTATGTGCAGGAACCATACTGGGTTACAAAAAAGGAACAGAAAAGACAGAGCCTGTAAAACACCTTGGTGTGAATGGCAGTCAGTAGAACTTCAATTCTATGTCTAAACTAAGGTGGCTAAGCGCAAGACCTTTAATTAAAACCATTAGAAGCTTGTGACGCTGCTGACATACCATTTGACAGGTGGAACGTTACCTCCGAGCAATTAGCATTTCCAGCAGAGTGTTCTGGCATCTCTCTGGTCCTCCCGTAGGTATCTAATTCTTTAAGACTTTTCATACCGAATGACTTTGATTTTGTGGCTAATCAGTTGGTCAGACCACTGTATTCTATTAATGTGTATAAAGCTGGACAAATTAGGTTCAAAATTTTATGTCAAACGTAGGTCTGTGTAAGGGTCTCTGGATTAATCACAGCTTTGATCCACTGCAGATTTTTTTCAGGGTTTAGAATTTGAGCACCATCTGCATGAATGTTTCTGTACTTGCATATAAGCATTGGTGGTAGAATGGGCATTGAGGCTCAATTGCATTGAGGCAATTCAGATAATTCCCATGAAGCAGAAAACATTTGTGTTTAGAGGAAATATTTAACTGGCACACTCTGCAGAATGCAGATTTACTGTTTAGCCTTAGGAAGAAGAACAGAAAGACTTGAAAAGTCACCAGAAATAGATTCTGTGAAACTTAACGAGTAATAGGATTTGTGAGAAGATGACCAAAATTTATTTTTGATGATTAAAAATGAGCACATAAAATGCTGGAGTTGTAATTCATCTCACTGTTATTCCAGATTAGCAGCTGAGAAACCTCACGTCGGGCATCACCAGGAGCTGGTGATGTGGTTTGATTCCACTTGGTCCCTGTGCTCTCCTCCTGGAGCCTACAAAGAGCTGTTAAGGACAAAACCTGCTCTCGCTCCCCCTGCTCTGCTCTTCTCCTGCTTGTTATTTAACAACTGCATGTTGAAGCCAACCAAGTAATCACGGGCAAAACTATCTTGGGCTCTCCATCTGATGTGTCATTTTTGAAGGGAATTTTTAATAATGAATTAACATCTAATTTTTCAGTCTCTGGCAATGCTAGTTGCATATATAGTTGTGTTATTAATTACCTAGCAGAGCTGTGAAGGATACATACTGGCACAGTTCACAGCTTGCTTTCAAAGTGTGCAGCATCGTTTAAAAGTGCATTTTACGAGCAATACCATTATGAAATGCTATTTTTGGCAGCACAGTTACTGTGCTCAGAGACATCCCCCGTGCAACTCCTCCAGTGGTATTTGTGTCCTGCAGTGTCTGGGGCTTTCCCCATGGATCACACCAGAGTCAAGCGGTGATGGAGTCGTGGTTATTCCAACGTGAGTCAGCGGGCTGGGGGTGTTTTACTCTCCCTGTGGTGAAAAGGAGGAACATAGCAGCTGATTTGAACTTGCTGAACACCCCAGAGGCAAAATTTCTTTCTTGTACAGCCTTGTTCACAGATCAATCTTGAAAACTCCATGAGAACCCCTTCACTCATCTATCTTGTGGCCACCCAAGAGATGTCCCACCAGATTTTAAAGCATTTGCAGGGTCCCTAAGGCTATGTGTGGATTTTTCTGAATAAACCCTTACCTGGAGCACTTTAGGTTCACCGTATGGCATGATCTACCTCGCTGTTTAATATTTCATGCTCCTAGTGTACCTCAGCAGAGGCTCCATGGCATACTGGTACTCATGGAGCAGCCTTGTCTGGAGCAGGCTGCACGTTGACACATGGGGACACAGGTCTGACGTGCCCTCGTTGGTGTATATCTTAACAGGATCTGTAAAAGCAATGAAGAAATACTGCAGAGAGCATATGGTTCCTGTATCATCTCCCTTCTCGAAGGCAATCTGTGCATCTTGCTGACTGGCTCTGTCAAGGAATTGTGTGCAAGTCCCCAGAGTCCCCAGAAAGCTCAGTTGCTCACGGGGTGATTTATTCCAATGAAGGAGAGAACAGAATTCTCTGAGCTTGAATGCTAGTTATGATCCATCCAAAACCTAATAAAATCCAAAATGTATTTCTGAAACTTGCATGAAAAGCAAATAATCTGGCAAAAATTACACCTGTCTCCTGTGAATTTGATAAATAGAAGCAAGTTAAATTTTAAGAGCTACTGTTTTCCATCCTGTATTATGGCGATTTTAGTTCCTACAGAAAAGAACCGTGTCCAACCCCAACCTTTGCTTTCCAGTGAGTGAACTTATTTTGCTCTTTTCTTCCTTTTGGATTTGCTTGCTCCTGAGTGCCCCTCTTTGTGCACCCAGATACATTCTTCTTTAGCCTGGTTTGCTTTGGGCAAATATTTTTGTTCACTGCATCAATAACCAGAGATATGGAAACTAAACTCGGATTCCTGTGTTGGAGATGTGATTGCCCTGCCTAGGGGAGGTGACAAAGACTGACAGGGGCACTGACATTTTCGTTAATTTGTCTTTAGGAGCTTTGGTCGTTATGAGCACAACCTGTGCTAAATATGATTATTTCTTTTTTGACTTAAGAGGTTGGGAGAGGGAGATGTTGATGCAGGGAAGTTGCTGGTTGGCAGCTGACAGTCCTTTCTCTTCAATGTTGATTTATTCAAACAATTGAAGAAGACAATTCTTTTTTCCCCCTTTTTAATTTCTTTCTTTTTCCACACCTCCAATTACAGAGAAGATAAAATGTATTTTGAGATGAGTTGTCTCTGTGTTCATTGCTTTTAGCACCTTTCTAGTTAGATAATAAATAACTCAATCTTTAAAAATTAAAAAGAAAAGGCTTGAGGGTTTTTCAGAACAGTAATTTTTACCTGTTTTTAGCTACCTACAGAATCTCTGAAATAAATGTCTTGTTAAAGAAAATACCTACATATTTTAAACACTGTAACTAAATTGTGCTTTATAATACCCGATGTCAATTTTGAAAGCTTTTTGAAGGAAAGGGACAGCTAGTCCCCTTGTATTTAAATCCTTAAACACCTTCAACTTTCTCTCCCTGGAAATAAAGTGATCAAATCTATTTGGAGACTGAGCACTTTACAAGATAAGCGGGAAGAATCCTGTATATTTGGTAAAACTCTCCTCCTTTGAGATGAGCTCCTCTGTTAAGCTGAAGTTCTTTCCCAGTTCCAAAAGTCCTCTCAAGATTTACTGAATAAATTGTGTCCATCAGTAGTTTACTCTGTCGTGTTCCTGATTTAAGAAATGGCAAATCTTTCCTCTGGTTTCTGAGAACCACGGCGAGGGCTCCGTCTCTTCAAACACTTTTTACTTTGGAGTACTTTTTACTTTTATCCAGTTTTGAATACATTAGCTAGCTAGGCAGACACCGTAAATGTGTTTTGTTAAATGTCCTTGTTTCGAGTGCTGCTTCCTATGACAACCAGGTCGGTAAGTCAGAGCAGGTGACACGTTGTCACATACCATCACTCCAACAGCACCCAGAGTATTCCCAGACCTGGAAGGGGAGGACTGCAGACTCGAGCCATCAGCGCAATGAGAAGAGACACAACATGAATGTACGTTCCTTCAGTAGGGGGTCTTAGACTTCAGCTGGTGTAGTCAGGTACTTACAAGGAGAAAGAAAGGGGGGAAAAATATAAATATGGTGATGGTGTAGTTCAGTAATTCTGAACCCGAAGCTTTTATCAATATTTGAAAATCAAATAGCAAATTATTCTGTATATTATTCTATATATTCAAAAAAAAAAAGAATCATGCGTAGCATGATCATACGTGTACATGTTCCAAGCAACAAGAACAGGTATATCGTAAATGAGATGAAGGCACGACAAACTTTTATTATTTGCATCTATTTTTCAGGAGTTGTACATATCCAAGAGAAAGTGCAGCTTAAAATATTGATTTCCTAATTTTTACAAAAGATCTATATTTACCGTCTTAATTTTAATTGTTACTCCATTTGTAAAAATGTAATGTTTTTTCCAGTGTTATTTCACTTATATTTCATTATAATACGTATCCTTTGAAATAATCAATTAATGGAGATGAAATCAAGGGTGCAATTGTTAATGTTCTGATCTGTGGCAAAGCCCCTATGGCCTGGAAAGGGGTCAGATTTCTGTGACTGTAACACTATTAGCAGAAAAGTTGTGTAACAGAGAATATTAAGATGCCAGTGCTGGAGAAAATAGTCACAAATACTTGATTATCTATTTGACGCTTTGATTGACTAAATCCAATTGTAGGAGGCCAAAAGTAGCCTAAATCTGATCTCTAGATCACCAGAAGCATTTGAGATTTGTGAAATTGAGTTCTGATTTGACCTAGTTGTGATTACAGCCAGAAATAACAAGGGTGTGCTTTAGCTACGTTATTGTCCAGCAGTTATTTTTAATATTGTATCTTTCAAAGTTCCCAAACAGCAGAAATTATGGATCAAAGTTGAGTCTTATTGAGGGGTCTGACCAACTTGACCTCAAGTTACCCCAAGGGAGGTTCAGATTGGATATTAGGAAAAACTTCTTCATGCAAAAGGGTTATCGAGCATTGGAATGGGCTGCCCAGGGAAGTGGTTGAGGCACCATCCCTGGAGGTGTTCAAAAGACGGGTTGACATGGTCCTTAGGTATATGGTTTAGTGATTTTTACTGCTTATTTCTTTCTTTTTTTTTTTGTCAGAATTAGATTGATGGTTGGACTAGATGGTCTTTAAGGTCCCTTCCAGCCTAGACCATTCAATGATTCTAACTTCTGTACTCTAAAACCAAACTGAATCTGCCATGATTATTCATACGATATGAATCGTATCCTTTGCTGTGTTATGGTGACCTGAATCTCCAGATTTGCAGTGATTGTCATTTAATTGTGAGGTGTTTGTACTTTCTGGATGAAGGAATGGGTTAGAAGAATGGGTTAACTCTTGGGCGTAATTTCCTTGTCTGTACCAGATATAGATTTCATGTCTGCATCAGCCCATTTAATTTGCTGTCAGTGGTAGTTATTTCTTTATTACTTCCTAGGAGAATTTCTCTGTTAATGAGTAAATTAAGACTTCTGGCTTCATATTGCTAAGAGTCTTTGACTTACTCTTTGTGAGCTGCCCCTGAGCATGTTTGACTGTGTTGCCCACTTGGCTGGACATGGTTTCTGTGTAGGTACCTGCTCTGGAAAAAAACAACAACCCCATAAACAACTTACTTTGAGAATTTAATTTTGGTTGCTATTCAAGCAGGTTGCCAAGTTCAACATCCACTTTTATATGACATATAAGTACAGGTAGTCTGTATTTTGGCGTATCTAAACAGAGAGGTTTTGTGTTTGCTTGTCACATATACAGTAGCTCACTCAGTAGGTTGGGGAAATGCACTAAGGTCTGTAGAAAAAATATGAGGAAACGTCTGCTTTAGTGGATTTGGTGAGGGCAAGGGAGGGAAGGGTTAGAAAAACAAGGGCGATTCTACAAAGGGAATTTGAATAGTTTCTGCTCTGTATTTAATCTGCCAGTAATGTCTGCCTCTTCTATTTCTCCCCTCTCGCCCCCTGCACCTCCTTCCCTCTGTGGTTCTTGCAATGCTCAGTGTCACTCATCAGGTTAATCCCATAAATTCCAACCCATGAAACCACTCCACACTGTGTGGCACCAGCCAGCCTTACTGTGCTATTTTATTTAGTTTGATCCCTAATGTAACCTGATTTGACTTGCTGGAGTGCAACATATGTCAACTGGAAAACAAAAAGGAAATCTATTTGTTAAGTGCAGCTAAGACAAGCCTCTGTTTGCTTCTAAAACTAAGAAAAACGAGTTAAGCCTGTAGCAAATGTGGATGCATGAAAGAAGTTGTCAGGAGACTCCCACAAAGAAAGATGTACTTTTATTTTTGGAAGCATCTTAAGCTCTTATTGAAGACGAGAGTAAATCACTTGGGATCGAATGTAATTTGTATTAGTCTTAAAATCAACTACAGATTTGAGCAAGGGCTTCAGGGTTGCAGACACCGACTGTTCCTCTGACTCCACCAGGAGCAGAGAGGGTAAACGCTGAGCGCTCTGGAAATGTGCCCCGTCATCACTCTTGATATTTGGATCTTCAAGACTTTATACATTTATTCGTCTTGTGATTCTGCTTTATTAACACTTTGTCAATAACTCTCCTAACTCTGTGCAAAATAAATCTTCTGAATTACTGAGCTTTGTTAAAATGTGTTCAATTATACATTACACAAAAGCTAACAGCTCGCTGGGCTGTTCCCCTGCATCCCTGCACCTAATAAATCATGGCATCCGACATGTCCTGGTGCAGATACTCTGCTGTTCCTAAGGAGGAAGGATGTAACGGGGTTACTAAAAAGGGAAATAGCATAGATTTTCTTTAGTCATTGTGTCATCAAAAGACTGTAGCTTCCAAGTACCATCCTCTGAAAAACAGAGCTGTTACCTGTACAGAGATTTTTTCCTAAGTTATCTAAAAGCATGAATATTGAAATCCAAAGGTGGCAAAGGATAATATATAGGTGATCTGATAAAAGAACTTTATGAAGAGTTATGAGTGTTTGTGGTATTTATGGGATATGAAAAATTGCTTTCTCCTGTCTTTTGGCATTTCCTTTCCCAAGTCTTTACAGCTGCCATTTTTCTGTGTAGTTTTCCCAGAAAGTTGGACATATGTTAATAGCTGACCTGAAGAACAAGGGCTAATTAATTGATTGATCAGACATCCTTGGAAGGCCAGGCTGGAGAAGCTAAATCCATGGCTGGTTGGAAGCATCTGTAGCAACAGCCCTTCCAGATGTCATAAAGAAGCTCTGTACAGAAGAGCTGCAAAGTATCACCGTTACAGCACCGATCTTATTGCAGTCCTATTAAGCCAGTTGATTAACCTGTTCAGCAATAGAGTTAAAACTAATGAGGAAAAGGTCTATCTATTTATACATAATTACATGACAACCTTTCAGTATAACTTGTCTTGGAGGCTCCCAAATTAATATTGATTTTTATTACCCAGTAATATGTTGGTTGTTTTGCTTGAATCCTTTTTATATGGCTTCTTTTTACAGCTTGTTGACACCGCCTAAGTTAGATGTATTTTTTTTAAATGCTACACCGAGTTATAAAAGTGGGTATAGCCTGGTGTTTGTGCTGTAGAGCACGTTCTCCGCCTCCAGGAGGGCTTGGGCTGGGAGCAGACTTTTAGAGTTGGAGGCATTCTGTGGGTTTTAAAACTGTCTTCTGGATGGTCTAGTCAATCTTGACCCTGCTTTAGGCAACGCTGACAATTTCCCCGCTGTGTATTGGCCAGTGCATAAAGTTAATGACACCGGTCACCACCTCTCTACGTGCTGAAACCTATCGGCAGGAGAGTAACGGTGCTTGAAGTGCTCTGCTGGGTTTTGTGGGGTTTTTATGACAGTGCAGTAGCTTCAAAAATGCCGTGGAAAGAACATTTACATGCAAAAAAGGGCACTTATGTTCTTACACAAAGATTTAATTGAATAAAGTTCTTCTTTCCAGTGAAAATTCTTTACAAATGAGATTTGCGAATCGCAGGTGCATGGGGTTTTTATTGTTTGCCGGGAAACTGAAAATTTTGACAAATAATTGAATTTCACTCGTTGTTTCCCATCTCAGGAAAAGAACAAAATACAGTGGTCATTTCCGGTCAGACAGGTACCCATCTCGCAGTTCCATCTTTTCACTTTAAATCTAATATATCTGGGGATTTTTTTTTCTGCATGTTTCGTACATTGGAAAAAATGGGATAGGGCAAGACGTTTCAAAGCCATCTTCTAATTGAACTCCTGAGTTCTTCTTTTTAGAAGGCTACAGCAAAGTAGAATAATTCTAAGAGTTACTAATTACTTGGCAGCTTTCATAGACAAAGTTTTAATTTCTCAACTGTTTTGAATACAAGATTGTGGCTTACTCTGTTATTAGAAATCATTTTATAAGGTAGCTAGATTACATTTTGAATATTTTGAATATTTTGAAATATTCATAATTTAGTTTTCAAAACTTGCAGATGAAATTTGAATTAACTTAAGTGATGAACAAGGATAATTCATACCATGTAAGGATAATTTCAAGGGGGAAGAGGGGAGAGAAAAAAACCTAAACCTATCAAATAAGTTATTCATTGCAAATTACTCATTCAGATTTAATGGAAATGATTTTTTTTTTAATATAGTAAGTAGAAAGTATATTAATCTAGTTCTTAAAACTGTCTGTCTTATGGAAATTAATATAGAAATATGTTCTCAATGGAAAATTGTTATGTTTCAAGAATACTGTATTAAGAGAGTAATGAATACATTATGAAAATTTAATTGCATATTTTAAAACAATTATCCAGCTAATCATAAAATTCCTGTTGCAAATAGTAATTAGGAAAATATTTAGATTTACTTAAGCATAGAAATTGCAAAATGACAGGAAAGGTCAGAATCCACTGTAATAAAGAATAATGAACTGGCGGTTGACCCTCAGGATTCTATAAATAATTTTAAGTAGTCTTATTTTTAAAGATAACTGATGAAAACTAGATAATAAGTTTTATTTGTGCTTTAACACAGCCTGTGAGCTAAAGTTCAGGGGTGAGAGAGGGGTGAACTGGCACTTTACTGGAGAAAATCTCAGAAAGCTACCCTGATGCAGCCGGCCCAACAGGAATACGCTTTGCCCTATTTAGATTTTAAGATTGTGTTTTCGCGTTCAATTACCTTCTGTAAGATGGAGATAATTTTAAGCTGCTGATTGCGATGAAGGGCCTGGCACAGAGTTAATGTTCTGCTGGCACCCAACCAGTGCTCACGTGGAGGTTTCAGGCTGCAGATGCTCCAAAACCTTCCGTCAAACTGCGCTTGAATTTGGGTAAATTATGTACAATTTTCTGCCCTGATAGTTCAATCCGCTGTTGGTGGGCGGTGTGGTGGGCAGGTAAATAACCTTTAATTTTGCCTTAAATAGTTTTTTTTTTTTTTTTACAGATTCTGTATGAATCTGTTAATGTATTTTGCTTGCTTCTGTAGGCTTTTAT
The DNA here is from genome assembly GCA_026413425.1 of Tringa solitaria. Lineage (NCBI taxonomy): Eukaryota > Metazoa > Chordata > Aves > Charadriiformes > Scolopacidae > Tringa > Tringa solitaria. Next base: position 14,866,990 of record JAOXJM010000003.1, read on the forward strand.
ACACATCCTTCCTGAAATGGTTCTCTCTTTGTGGATGGCATCTTTGGACAGTTAAAAGCCAAACCAGCACAAGCTCTGAAACATAACCGAGGCACCGTAAAGCTGTCCCTCCCTCACCCCAGTATGTGGGAGTGGAAATGAGGTGTTTTACTCATTGGGATTCAGACCATTTGAAAGAAAAGCTAAAAAAAAAAAAGATGGTTTTGAAAGCTAGAGGGCAATTTGGAGCAGCTCCCCTTTGGTTCCTCTGCAGGTCCCAGGGGCAGGGATGGATGGGGTGAAGGGCTCTCATACCCACGCCATCCAAGGAATTAACCTTCTTGAAGCCAGGGATGCACAGGTATTCATTGCAAATCTGTAAAACACGGATGTTTGCATCAATATTGCCCTTTTCACTAAGCCAGAGGGTTGTTTTGTGTCAGCTGCTGTTTCAGAAGGACATTTGAGTGTAACCCCACGGGCATCTCCCTGCTCTGGTTGTGCTGGGGACAGTTCTGGGGGAGGATCCTCAGAAAGATGGGTTCATCCTAAGGATGAATTTATATCTCCCAGCTGTAGAAGCCTGTCTGTAATGGGTACCAAGCTCTGCCAGGCTGAGTCTTCAGGTTAGGAATGCAATAAACCCCCCTGTGTTTGTGTACTCTCATCTAAAGGGGGTTGGGGTGCCTTTAGCCCTGAGAAGCTCTGAATTTTTTTTTTTTTTTTTGCTTGGTAAACTTTGGCTACATCTCGATGAGTGGGTCCTTCAGCCCACAGGAGAGGATCAGTAGATTAAATTCAGGAGCATGTATGTACATGACATGCAGAATAAGGCTTTCCTGCAAGCTATGTGCAGCTTGGCCCCAGAACGAAGCCACAGACATAGTTCACAGCTGTCTGAAAGACCCGAAATTGGTTGGGATCATATGTATTTGGAGATTAACTTTATGCTTTAATATGGTCGAAACTAATCTATTTTTTCACACTTCTGGAATGAAGCTATTAATTTAATTTCCTCATAAAGAAATCTAGTTGGTGTTCACCAAAACCGCTCTGTGAATTGCATTAATACCTGCTAATTGGGATTGATTAGAGGATTTGTTTCTAATCCATGCTGTCTCTTAATCAACACACTGATGTATATTTAGTCTCTAGAGCTGACATTGAGATGCTACTGTTGAAAGACAAGGCAAAATACTGTAATAGCTCTTAGTAATAGGTTGAGATTTCCTGTGGACAAATTAAAACACTGTTTTTTGATGTGACATCTCACAACATTAAAAAGATTTAACGGAGGAATTGTACTGGTGCAGTTATATTAATAGTGATGTTCAAAGGCATTTCTCCCCCACACAGCTGATGCAATGATGCCAATTTGCACACTGCATTGGTTTTGGTGATCCTACCCCTCAACAGGCATGTGTGGAATGCTTGTGGTCTTTTCTTAAGTGGGATTTTCAGGCACATGTAAATTATGGGCTCATAAACAAGATATTATGAGGGAATCTAGTCATCAGCTAGTGCTCTTCCCCCATGTGTGTGTTGCTATCCCACGTGGAGGGTCATGTTCTTTCTCCTTGTGACCTGTGAGTGTCTGTCTCCTGGGGACATGTGGGCTCCCCCACCCTTCGTTGCAAGGTGAGGTTTGGGGGGGGTGATGGCTGGGAGGACACGGGCACAGGTTTTCTCATGGTGATCATCCCGAGCATGTTCATTGCATGCAACATCCAAGCCCATGCTCTTTTTAACTCATTTTATTTGCATATCTTGATGAGAACGATCACTCAACTCAGCACTTCTTTTCTCTCAGAGTCTTCTGATGTAAGGACTGATGCTTTGAGTCCTAGGGCTGACTTGACCTCATCTATGCTGGGCCTTGCTAATTGCCAGAATTAAATACTGTTGTGGGATTGAGTTTGCCCACGTAGCATCGCTTTGTATTTCTCTTTTAATTTTAGTCTAGAACTCAATATATATCTTCCTAAACCAAATTATTCAGCATTGTGTCTCAGGAGCCTCAGCAGCGTGCACACTGCTGTGCGTGCTCTACACTCTCATCTGAGAGATAGCTTAGCATTGTGTAACAGGCAATTTAGGGAAAGCATCCTTTGATTGGGTATCTTTGTTGCTGAGAAGAGAGAGCAGATTAAAATACATATTTTCTTTTTCCCTAAGATTTGGATATCTTTCAAGATAAATTTAAATAATTCATGGAAATTTACTGCTGATTTCTAATTTAAAACTAACTAGAATTACTCTGTTTTATCACATGTGATTTACCTCTGAACAATTTCAGATTCTTTGTAAGACACTTTTATATGCATATTTTTGGCCTCTAATTAGTGTAGACTTAAAAAATATAAACTTTAGCTTTCACTGGATAAAGGTTAAAAAAAATAAAAAAATTGTTAGTCTCTTGTCCACACTGATTTAGGGCTCTAATTCAAAAAAGGGCATTCAACTTGGTTAAAGGTTGGTGTCTTTAAAGCTGTTCACATGAATCACTGGGATACCTCTGTAGTCCTCAAAGTATCTATTTTTGTATTCACCTCCTGTGACATTATTTTGTTCAAACTAGGTTGAGCTAATAACTTTCTTAGAGCAAGGTAATTTGCCGAGCAGTACATCTTGACACATTTTTAATAGTAAAAGCAATACTTCAGGTTTGTTTGTTCGCGTATTTTCATCCTATTTCAAATCCCATTTTGCATGCTTGGTTTTCACCTCAGCATCTAAGTTGTTTCCTGCATCTCTTTGAGTACGTGATTCCAGCCTTGAGGCTGCTCTTGGGCTGGAAGAAGATGTACGAGCAACTGGTCTGCCTGGCAGAGAGAGGAAGATGGGAAGATGTCATGGTTTCAGCTGGGAGTTGGCTTTTTTTCTGAGCAGCTGGTTTATTGCTATGGTTTGGGATGGGAATAGTGACAATAGTGCACCAATGGGGGTTGGTTGGTTGTTGCTGAGCTCTCAAGGCCTTTTCTGCTGCTCACACCCCACTAGTGGATAGGTTTGGGGGGTACAAGGAGCTGGGCAGAGACACAGCCAGGAGACCTGACCCCAACTGACCAAAGGCATATTGAATGCCAAATAGACTTATATAAAGCTGGGGGAAGAAGAAAGAAGGGGGAGGTGTTTGACGCTAGGGTATTTCATCCTCCCAAGCCACCGTTCCGTGTGATGGAGCCCTGCTTTCCTGGAGATGGCTGATGGTTTTCTCACTTCTACTCTTCTGATCCTCTCCCTCATCCCGCTGTGGGTGGAACTGAGAGAGTGGCTGAGTGGCCCTATCTTCCAGCTGGGGTTAAACCAGCACAGAAGACCATGCCAGGGTGGCGTTGGCTCTCCAGGGACCGTGGTTAGTGTCATGAACTGGTCCCTCCGTGGGGAGGGTCGTAAGCAGCCCCCCAGGAGCAGTTGCCTTGGGCTGGCACCTCCAGGACGTTCTCTGTGTCCGCAGAGTGTTACTGCTCTGGGGGTTAGCCCAGGTGCCAGCCTGGGAAATGTTCATAAATGAAATGAGAATCAGTAGAACAATGAAGAAACAGGTTGGAAATTAAAAGATGCTCTACCTCAAAGAACACCAGGGATGCATTTTGATGAAACCACACTCCCTTCAGAGTTTAACTCCTGCTCTGACCTACTTTGATCCTGCTTTCCCAAACTTTTCCCCCACAGTTACCAGGGGAAATTATCCATCTTTTTCTCCCCTCATTAGGGTACAGTGTGGCCCATCACACTGATGTGGTGACAGCTCAGTTGGGACCTGATGGCATTTCAGGGGCCATAAGAGATGGGAAACTTCTCTGTTTGGGGTCCAAAAGTTTGCAAACCAGACTTTAATTCTCCAGAACAAGGAACGTGTGTGAGAAACTGCTTTTCTTCTCTAATGTAACTGCAGTGTTACCAGAGATTTGATTTCTTTTCTTTTTTTTTAAGATACAGCTTGTTGTCTCTATTCCTGGAACTTAATATTTGTTGATATTTTCTTTGTAAACATTTCATAAGCATTATGAATCTCCCCAAGTAATATTTTCAGAGCTGTACATGTTTTCAATAGCTATTTACAGGTTTATTACCAACATGGTGTTCTTCCATCCATTCTTCCAAAAGTACTGAAAAATCATAATCATGAAAAAGGAAGAGTAAAAGTTTATTCTATATACAGCACTTTGTCTAGGAAATCTAAGTCTCGTGCTTTCTATGAAGGAAAAAGACCTCATAGCTGTTTAGTTAAGTCGTGGTTTAATTGCCTTTTTTTTTCCTTTAATGAAGGTATGTGGCTGTTACATCCCTTAGATTGCACTCAGTAAATGTGTATTCCTTCATAGTGTTCATGACCCTGATTTAAATAAGTATTTGAACATGTTTTAAGTCACTAAACAATCTTAGTGGTCCAGTGAGATACTACAGAAGTTATCTTTTGGCTGGGTGCTTTGATGGCCCACCAGGAGGGCAGTTGCCCGACTGAGATAACATTGGGTACAAAGAAAAAGCCCCTCGCTCAGTACTGTGATGTCCCTGCAGGTGGAGATGTCCCCTGCAAGGAGTGACCCTGGGGTGGCAGCAGAATGGGGGCCAAGGTCGGGCATGGAGAGGACAATTAACACCCAGGGCACTAATTTCTGCAGCTGAACTGCCCCAAGGCACCAGTCAATACCTAAGCTTTTGGAGAAGACTGTTTCGGGGTTGGCGTTGCTGTTTTTATTGCTAGATACTCTCTAGGAATCTAATAGTAGCTTAAATTCTTAAGTTTGCTTAACTTCTGTTAAGCTCTGATAAACCCATTTAATGCATGTATTTATAGCTTAGTCTTCTTGGTAGCACAGGATGAGCTCCAGTAAATTAGTTAGGTTTTTCTTTTTTTTTTTTAAAGTTTATAAAAATAATGCTCCTTCAGTCAAAAAGGGAGAATCATGGTGGATGGGATTTGCATCTCGCATCAAAAAAGGAAGTGATAAATACTCCTCCTGAAGCTGGCAGAGCAGGGAGGTGTTCCCATGGCCACTAATGTCCCTAGGCAAAAATCTCCCTGGTCACAAGCTCCGGCTGAATGTAGGATGGGCTTGAAGAGAAATCTTAAAATATAACAGTGCTGTTTCTTGTTACTTTAATTGGAGAATATTTTATCTGCAGGAGCCTAATGATTGCAAATGAAGCTGCTTGGAAGACTTTTTCTAGGATGTCTTACATACACGGACACGCTTTATACTTGCCAATCTTTTCCTGATTTTGCATATTTTAACTGCTAAAATACACTATTAATATCTGATGTGACTGATAAATTTCACCACTTTCAAATGTTGGTTTCCTTCTTTTGCTTATTTCTTTTTTTTTTTTTTAAATTTACTTTTCATTCCCCAAAGGTTAAGAAAAGCAAACATAGAAGAGCTTCAAAACAGAAGCCCCAGATGTGTAGCTTGGGATGATAGGACTGAATTTTGTCAAGGTTCTGCCACCTGCACTTTAATTATGAGTGGTTGGGTTATTTTTTTTTAATTATATTAATCAATTGTTTAGGTATGAGCATTTTCTTTCATTCAACAAGCAGTCACCAGTGCAAAAAGAAGGACTTACATTAAAAGCTAATTCTTAAATTAATCTCATAAAAAAAATCATTGTTGTGTTCGTGGTTTGGTTTCTTATGGTATTTTTTATAGTTTTGGTTTACTACTGTAAAACTGAAAGGAGTGGAAGTTCTTGGGAAATTGCTGTTTTACAGGTTCAGGCTGAATTTCCCTCTTGTCCTGAACTGGTACTTTTAGTTAAATTTTAGAGACATTGGTGTTTTCAAAAGCTTTTGAAAGGTGAGTTGAAGTTACTGTTTTCTTTTTTTTTTTTTTGTGCCCTATGTTTGTGTTGATTATTATGGCTTCAGGGAACATGGATCTGAGGCAGACTTGTGAGAAATATTGATCTAATATTGAGTAGAAGACAGCCTACCTCTCACAGGAGCTCAGGGCAAAGGAATGCTACCTGCGCTCAAAGTGGGTAAAAAGAGCAGAATGTAGCCAAGTGACCCTCTTTTATTGCTGTCCCTCTATAGTAGGTGATACCCACTTTTCTCCTTTTTAACATTATTAACATTAGTTAACATAATTAATAACCTATGTAGAGTATAAAATCCACTCTACATTAAATTCAGGATGTGGTGCTGTATGTGATGCAGGAGCCTGTGGTTTCTTGGACAAAAGCAGAGTTTCATCAACGTGCATTTTCCCCAGTGTAAGGCTGATGCCACTGAACAACAATAATCCAGTTTCATCGCTAGCAATAGAGCAATGAGATTGTTCTATTAAGATTATTCAAGCGTAATAACTCCTGCTAATAAATTAGAAAAGGAAAAATAAAAGACTCTCATATAGCATGTCTAATGGAACAAATGCCAGTGATATCATGAGTTTCTTGCACTCTGTAAACTGTGGATTTTTCCAGGATAAACTTTTGAGCTGTACTGCTCAGCAGTGGAATGAGAAGTTAAAAAGACTAGATTCAGAGCATCGTCATGTAATTTTATTAAGAACAGATGGGTGGAAAACTCCTTTGAGCGCTATATTCGCTGCCTGCCATTCACGGGATGGCAGCTGATAATGTACTTGATGGACCTTTGTGTCCATCTGTTAGTTGATCGATCCAATATTCCCTGGTGAAGGAAACACTTCAAACAGCATAGTTAAATGCCAGGGATGTTTTGCAGTATTTATGGATTTTGCTAGTTCACACTTGAGAATGTTTTCTGTGATTCATCAAGTGTTATCTTGATTTGTATCGTTTATTAGGAGGATATGTAATGACGGACTTAAGGTGTGTTACGTAGCTGTTCCATTTGATATTCAGTGATCTGGTAAGACAATCTGAAATAACACCTGCTGTGATTTATTTCCTTACTGACTGATTATCATATATTAATTCATGTACCTGTTAAAGTATAGATTTCTGCTTAAGGAGACTACAGAATTTTAGGAGGAAATAATCTTCGTAGTTTCAGGAAAGGGAAAGGGCAGGGGAAGATCCATTTTGGCATTGGGTGACTTGGGATGCTGTGTGCTCCGTGGAAAAGCTATTAATCTCCTTGTCAAATAAAATGGCCATCTCTAAAGTGAGAGCACTTAATGGATTTTGGGGGGTTGATCTTTATTTTTTCCTTATTTCCTGTTGCTTTATCTGTCCTTGATTGGGAAAAGGGCCTTGAAAAAATAGAGCTTCATAACTTAGATTGGATCGCTCGTCCTCCAGCAAAGAATGTGCTCTGCAGCTCCCCTGTGTATTAAACAAATAAATATAAGCGGTTTAACACCAGCTTGTGTGGTTACCAAGAAGTTAAAGCATTACTTAAAGCAGTAAAAAAGATGTGAAGATTTAGTGGTGTTGTGCAGCACACTAAATAACACCAAATTAACTCATAAAACATGTCAAGACTTGGTATTTCAGCCACTCCATCTATGTAGAGCTGCCCCAGTAACCGGGCTGCCTACTGTGCTGGTGATGAGGCTTTGCGGGCACCTTCAGAGAAAACGCTCAGTGGTGCCATGTATTTGTGAAGAGATTTAGCTAAGCCAGAGTTGGACTAACTTTTAAAGCACATATTTTTTTTATTTTTTTTTATGACTTCTATAAATGCAAGTGTCTGTTCTCCATAAAAAAGGTTCTAAAATCAGGATTGGGGGAAGGAAAGAGCAAGAAAGCACTGGGTCGCTAGTGTCCACCTGAGATTTTCCATTTGAGATCGGGTAATTATTAGACAGCAAAGTGATGGTTACTACAGCTACTTTTAAGAAAACTGTTTAAGGTGTTTGGAGAATGTTTTCTGTGGTGTAGTTGTTCTAAAATATTTTTTTTTTTAATTTGGACATCATAGCAAGCTGACAGCTCTTTCTCTCTCTTCCCTGCCTTTGTAATGTCTGATGGCTGTAATAAGTGCAGCAAACATTTTATTGCAAAACTTATGCAGCTATTTTCACAGTATTTTTTAGTTACTTTCAGTGGGAGAATAGGGGAAGGGATGCTGTGTTTTCCTCTTACTCTTCTTTCACTAACTGCAATGATCCATCTCCTTTTCCTTCACTCTCCTGCCTTCTCTTGTGCTGCACGTTCTTCGTTGTGCTGTGGCTTCTGGCTCCTGATTCCTGGGCCTCTACCCCAAGGGTTCCTCCTATCATTTGTCTCCAGTAAACTCTTTCCTTCCTCCTAGGACATGGACTAGAATATTTTTTTACTTCTGTTTTGCTGAGTAACTTTAGCCATCCCTAGAAGTGCTCCTAGCAGGCTCCTCTGCTCTTCCAGCTGTGGCTACAGTCACCTTGACTTGTCCTTGGCAACGAAAAGATTGAAGGATGGTTCATCATGTCCAGATAATAGCCTGGTCTCTGCAAGCAAATGGGAAGTACTCAACATTCACATTTCAGTTATTTACTCTACTTAAGGAGAGGAAAAAAAGCGTTTGAATTATTTGAATGGAATTTCCAAATTGTGGGTACAGTGTATTCAAACTTGGTCTCAATTTGAATGTGCCATCCAAACACTGTGGCCTGCTCTGTGGAATAAAATGGTGGTGAAAGGTGTTTGTGCTTTGGATAAGATAATCTGATTCATCAGAATAGTCAGGGTATTAACTATCTACTTAACTGGAGGTTATTTTTTTCAGTCAACTATGACCAGTTGCATGAACTCATTCTCTTGTGTATAAATATAAATACTCTCCTGTTGTCCAATAATCCTAAAATATTATTTGTAATGATAAGTTTTATTCAAGGCTCGAGGAAAACTTCACAGAAGGTTTGAGTTCATGGCTTTCAAAGTGTTGAGCATATTTGTAGTTAAGTAGAGAAGCTGTGAAAACATCTTTCACTGTTTAATTTCAAGATGGTTTGTTTCTTGTACTCCAGAGGAGTGATGGTCTGGACGACCTCCTTGTAGACCTTTCAGCTCCCTGATGGGAGTGGTATGCAAATTTTTCCCGGGAGATCACAGCTTTTAGAGTCTTAAAGAGTGGGGTAGTCAAGCTTTCACAGGAATCTTGAGTTTGCTCAAGGCTCTGTGGCTTCCTTTTTAAAATTCTGGAGCATTGCTGTTTTTCTCCATGGGATGTCAGATCTTATTAATGTCCTATCTGAGCATCTTATTAAGAAAGTAATTCACTAATGTGTCTGTGGTACCACAGCTATCCTCACAGCACCCTTGCAAGGCACTCAAAGTTAACCTCATTTTACAGCTGGGAAAACTGAGGGATGGAACGTAAAGGGAAGACAAGAAAAGGATTTTTGGTGGCATTTATGCATCTGTGCCCAAAGAAGTTGTGATTATGAAAATCCCACTCAGCTGTTGCCTGAATTCAGCTGAACAGCTTCTTTTTCAACCTCAGAGGTCCTTGTCTGTCTCAAGCTCCGCTCCTCCATGCTCTCAGGAAGTTGCTGGTCAGTCTGACCTGGACACTAGGACTTGGCCCATGGGGCAGAGAGATTCCAGGGCTTGGGGAAGGCTGAGCTTTAGGAACAAAGCAGTGAGGACTTCCCCTTCTCCCAAGCCAGTGCAGCCAGATGTCACACAGGTCTGAGCGTGCTGCTGGTGATATTGCTGAGGCAAGTCCTTCCTCTTGCCTGCACTGTCCACCTCCCGGGAGAGAACTAGATTGAGGGCTCGCAGGGTCTCTGGTGCCATTTAGACACACAGAACAGTTTCTGCTCATTACACTAGTGTAAGTCTGACTCCTGTTTTAGGTATCTAAAGACTAAATCCATGTAAGAGGTCTGTTGGCCCTGCTTGTGTCTGGGTGATTTTTGTTCCTTCCTTGTTTCAAGAAAAATGGGATTCTTCCACAGAGTGAAAGTTATTGCGTTCCTATAACATAGCACTATGGTGTGGAAAAACAGTAAAAATATCAACTAATGTATTAAATTATTTCATAATCACACCATCAAAGAAAATAGGGTTGCCAGGGTGCCTTAAAAATGACCTAGTTCATTTAACCTTGTATTTTATGGACTTCTGGTAGTTCCCAGACACCAAAGTCTTGAAAAAGGTGAGGAAAAGACCTGCATGTAGATTTAGTAATTCTGTACATCAGCTTTGGGGGGAGCTGCAGGTCAGAGATGGCACTAGGCAGTTAGAGCTGAACGTTTTAATTAGGCTGCACTAGCAGCAAAAGCACAGTTAGCTCAGTCATATCTTATTGCACAGGTGTACTTCATTGTGCCCACTCGAGCGTTATGATCTGTGGATTTTCTTCTTCAAAAAAAAAGTTGGCTGGCCACTTTGTTAGAAACTTGTTCTAATTACACTAAAACTGTTCCTAACTGATAATGGTGTAGCTGCTTCTTAATCAACAAGCCCCTCCAGTGATGGGCTATAACCCTTGTTGCTCCAGAGCTTGACTGTCCTTGTCTCCTGTTTGAGAACTTGGCACAGGGCATGGTCTGTTTTTCCTTCGTTCCTCTGTGGACACAGAGTTGTTTACTCTCTTTGTTGGGTTGGTTTTTTTTGGCAGATTTTTACTACACACCATCTGTGAGTCTCTTCCATCAAATACAAAAAGAGATGCCAGGGTGGAGAAGGAGCATTTCCTTCCTTGCAGGGAGGCTGCACACCAGGGAGGATAAAATCACCACAAGGGGGGTATTCAGGCATCTTCTGACCATGTTGTCAGTGACGGTCCCAGAGTTCTAAATTAGAAGTTTGCTCTTCTGGATCCGGGTATGAAGATCTGGCCTCTGGATGGGAGATTCAGAGTTCGAACTTCTACCAATATCATGGGCTTTTTAGTGATGGTACTGGGTGCATCAAACTCCAGTTCTCGGAGCCCCCCGCAAGCTAGATGATTGCACACAAGTTTCAAAATACTGAAAAGGAATAAATCATAGAATCATAGAATGGTTCGGCTTAGAAGGGACCTTAAAGATCATCAAGTTCCAACCCCCTGCCGTGGGCAGGGACACTGCCCACTAGACCAAGTTGCTCAAAGCCCCATCCAACCTGTATTGCCTCTGATGGACCAGCTGAGAAGTCAAGAGTCTGAATTCTCTTTTTTTTTTTTTTTTTCTAATCAGAGAATGAAAACTTGGTGAGGTTGCTCAAAATGGGTAAAGATGATTTATATAGTTAAACTTTTTTCTCTGTCAATTAAAAAAGCAATGCCTAAGCCTTTGAAATGGATGTCTCAATTCTTTTGCATACCTTTGTTCTTATGTTCAGACAACTTTTGTACTATTTTAATCATATGACAGATGAACATGACATTTGGAAATCACTTGAATTTGAATTATTATAGAAAGCACACAGATAATTTGAAAACTGAAAAAAAAATAAATTCTTATACTGTTACCTCTACTATTTATATCCATTTGTAGAGCTTTTGGCTACCAGCTTGATGATTCCTCAATAGCTGAGTTCTGAAACTTCTTCTATACTTTGAGCTTAATGCATTTGCTGTGCTATATTGTATTAAGACATTCCTTTGTCAAATGAACTCTCTGTTTCCCAGTCTAAGCAAATCTAAGCTAAAATCTGGTTTATTATTCAGTGTAGGGGAATGCATCCAGGTAAAATAAGGCTGTAAATTCCATTACTCCAGAATTTTGTGAGAGCCTTTGTATGTCATGCACAAGTGACCTACTGAAGGCATGGACTTCAGTTCTTCACACCCATATTCTGAAGCAGAGTGAGGGTAGTGCGTTTTGGTAGATCAGGAAAAAAAAAGCAACAAAAGCACAGAAGGTTTTGGGTGCTTGGAGACTTTCTTCTCTATCCAGCTGCATTGACTGGTCTAACAAAACATACTGCCTCTTCCTGCAGACTTCCCCTCACTATATCTTTAACTGTCGTAGCTATGAAAGTGTGAATACTCCATACATTTTTGTGCTCTTGTAAAGTATTAAGTTATTAATAAGGTCATAAAGAAGCTAATGTTGTTATGAAATTGTAATTTTCCCCTTAAAAAAAGTACTCCTGCTTTCTCTTTACTTCCAAAGGAGATGTTGTGTCAAATTATGGGATCAGCATATGCAGTCCGAGGGCTGAGTCACCAGTGGAAAGAGCACGGAGAGAAGAATTGTAGTTTTCCATTAGTTGCAGAAGATAAAATATGTTTGTTTTTCCTTCATGCTACATAGACATAATTGCTCAATTCCTCTTGCGCTTGGCATTTTGAATTAGCAGCTTTAGTGACTTCTCTCCTGAGTCTTCTGAGGCAAGGTGGGCCACCAAGCTGGTGGTGTGATTTTTAGATGATGATAGCGATGAATGTTTAAACTCTTTTCCTACCTGTGTTTTTTAGTTCCTGTAGAGCATCCTCATTTAGGTGACAGCAGCCTGTCCCAGCAGTGTAGGTGCCAGCTTGCCCATGCCTGGCCCGGATGTGCTTGCTCACGTTCCATGTTTTTGAAAAGCTCATTCCAATTCATTTCCTGGTCAGTTCACGTTTAGTGTAGACTTCATTTGGAAGTTTAAAAGTATTATATTTGATTATAAGTTAATTTACTTTGAAAAGCACCTAGAGGCAGTCTTTATCATAGTACACAAGAGTTGGAATCGGTGAAGTGCAATGGAAAAACTGTGCAGAAGTTGATTAAGATGGAGTGCCAAACAATTTTGTATGGATTCATTGAAAAGATGACCCAAACTGATACGAAAAATCTTTGCTGGCTTGGAGAGTTATTGAAAAACTAGTCCTTGCGTTTGAGGAAAAACAAAATTTGAAATTAAATGGACCAAAATGCCTTAGTGACTTACAATTGGTTTGTTGTTCACATTTATCCTCTAACTGCTTTTGTATAATGTCATAACAGGACAACTGGCTGTAATTGAAAGTGAAACAAAAAAAAAGAGAAAACAACCCAGTTTGCTTGTAAAATTATGATGTGCATTGACTGGGCAGCACAAACCAAGCCACAAACCCCCGCCTTGCGTGACCAGAAGGATTAGCTTAAATACTGAGCAGGTTTTGAGCCTGCCCTGCAGTTGGTTGGCTTATTGAACAAATTTCAAATGCATTCAGTTTTCAGTGATTATCTGAGGTAAATAATGATGGACTGTCAATTGACAGCTAGTGTAATGCAAAATTATTATCACAATATGCAGTTGGCTGATGGCTCTTTTCAGCGCATGGCCCCGGCTGTCTCCGCGTAGGAGCGTGGATGTGGATACGAAGATGTGGTGTAAGAGGATGTTGATGCTCAGAAGTGATGTCTAGTGGTTTCTCCCACTCCCATAGGCAATTATATACTAAATATTAACGTGCTTCTAGCCTCGATCAGTTCAATTCCCCTGGTTTGAAAGTGAATGGGAAGAAGGATAAATTATTTGAAAATTGAAGGCATTTATCTATGACATTTAATTAGTGTAAAGGGACTTCTCCTGATCCATGAAATTCCCAGTGCAGCATAAATGTATCTAACCCTCATCAATGATAAGGCCGCCCATCAGCTCGTAGATTCTTTTCTATTACCAGAAGTTTATCCTCAGATCTAGCGAAGGCCATTCATAAATTCATTTTAAAGGTATGTTGTTTGGAGAGTATATTATACAGTATAATTCCGAGCTCAAAATCAAGCTGTGATAACAGCTCTCTATCTGACACACCAAGCTTTCAATCACACTTTATCACAGTTACAGATGTCGGTAAACGAACAGGTTTTTCTTGGAAACAATATAGATAAGCAAAGGTGGCTGAGAAAGTGCAAAGAGTAATTTAGTGAGGAAAGCAGCCCGGTAGATGTTTCCTTTTCCAGTATCCTTTGTAAGAAAAAGCACGTAAAAACCCTCTTATATTTAAAAATGACTTTGAATAATTCAATAAGATGATTCTCTGTCCTTTATTTGCCTGCTCCAAAGTAGAAATAAAGGAATGAATGCTTTGTCAGTCACAGGACCTGGTATCAAAGAGCCGCTGCAAGCACCAAGGGAAACTGCTACGGGGAAAGCAAGAGCTCCCTTCCCTTTCCATTAAGGAACAGGAGAAGCGCTCGAATGTGCTGAAGTGGGGGTCTCTAAGGAAAAGCAAAAAAGGATTTCATGAAGCTGGTCTGCCCCTCATAATCACACGGACTGTACTCGCTGAGCACTAACCTGGACTGACCCTCCCAATCACAGCTGTGAATTGGGAAAGTTCCTGGTTTATTGCTTTCCGTTTTTCTCTGTGTCTACAGAAGCTGTTTGTGGGCGCTGAAGTTTGCAAATGGGCCAAGGAAATATATTCTCCGTCAGTTTCAGTTTGTTAGAAAAGCAACTTTGAACCCAATTAAATCTTTTATTTAAATAGACATGAAACAGTTTATTTGGCT
>JAOXJM010000003.1:14885110-14914277 GCA_026413425.1 Tringa solitaria
GGAGGCTGAGGGGAGACCTTCTTGCTCTCTCCAACTCCCTGAAAGGAGGCTGTAGCCAGGGGCGGTTGGTCTCTTCTGCCAAGTCACAGGTGATGGGACAAGAGGAAACAGCCTCAAGTTGTACTAGGTGAGGTTTAGTCTGAACATTAGGAAAAACTTCTTCACTGAAAGGGTTATCAAACATTGGAACAGGCTTCCTGTGGAAGTGGTTGAGTCACCATCCCTGGAGGGATTTTAAAGACATGTAGATGTGGTGCTGAGGGACATGGTTTAGTGGTAACTTGGCAGTCTTGAGTTAACGGTTGGACTTGTTGATCTTAAGGTTTTTTCCAACCATAACAATTCTATGATTCTACTCTATGACAACCAGCAGCGTGGGCAGAAGCCAGTTCCATCTTCTCTTTCTTTCTTCCATTGTAAGTGGGAGTTTATAGAGCAAAATGGTGAACTGAAGTCTTTTTTTTCCAATTTTCTACTTACTATATGGAAAAAACCTATTGTCTCACTGAGAAGCTGCAGAAATGTTTACTCCTTTCCATGAAGAACAAAGCTGGATGGAAGGGGAAGAGGGAAAGGGGACAGAGCAGGAACTGAAACAGGCTGGTCAAGGTGGAGAGAGGAGAGAAAATAGAGTGGATCTTAGAGCTGCTTTGGATTTAGAAGTGAGCTAAGAAAGAAGAGGGTTGGTCCAGAGCTGTTAAAGTTGAAGGAGGCTCATATGGAACTGAAGCCATGGTGGTGCTGGGGACATCCCTGCAGGGGCTCTTGTCACCTCCTTGCTCTCTCTGTGGGATTCTTTTCAAACTGGACACGGGGGAGGAATTTTCCTGTATCATACCTTCCAGCTGGGTGTGGGAGGTGTTTAGCTTCAGTGCCATCTGCTAAGGAGGTGTTAGAGAACAGAGAGGGCTTTTTCCCTGTTCTATTTTGAGAAAGGGGAAAGAAAGAATTTGTGTGTGTTTCTGTGTCAGAGCTTGCAGCTTACAGTAATAATAGAAAAACCCCATGTAACAGCTGAAGAAGTTTTCATGTACACTTGTGCAGAAATGTGAAAAAATTATTATAGTCAATTCTTTTCAATGTTACTGCACTAGTATTTTTTCCCTCCCAAAGCAATACTCTATTGCAGCCGAAATGGATAAAGAGTTAACAGTCGATTCTGTGCTCCTGTACTAATAATTTATTGTTCTGATTACTTTCAATTGGCATTGTTGGGCCACTACATAAAGGAAATTGGAAGCAATCAGTCTGTTACTCTACTGTACGTGCTTTCCACATGCAGCTGAGTTAAAGGCTCCAGCACCCTCTTGACAACAGGTGATAATCCAGGTTAAGGGCAACCCTGTGAATGCAGTTCAGTTTATCTGCATTTCTCTGCTTCCTATGATGGTTGAAAAAAGGAACGTCAACCATTTTTAATAGCTCTCATTGAGGAAGCACTTTTTCACCAATGCAACAAGGTGTTATAATGAAGGGGTTCATTGTTTTCTTATGGCACCCATGGCCCCACACATCGGCCCCGTTGTGCCTCTGGTTGTTCCCCTCTGCTGAAACCAGTGTGGGCCCACGCACAAATCTCAGCAGAAAAGGGATGGTGGGCTGAGGAGCAATTCCTGGTTTTTATCGTGGGCATGATGAAGTTATAGCCATATTTCTGAATATACTTATAGAAGATTGGCATTTCCTTCCACAGTTAATGGAGCCTGTTAGCTCACCAAATGGCTAAGAGTATGTTCTATGAGCAAATAAGTAATATACTCTGTGTTTATTTGTGCCTAACTGATCACTGAAAATCTAATAATTGAGTCTAGTCAAAGCTTCAATTTAAACCATTTTTGCTTTGTCTTTATGTATGCTTTTGTGCAAATCTGCATTTCTTTAGATAGTGCAATATGGTAAAAGCTAGTTCCAACTCAGTAAATCAGTAATATTTGGAATTAATTGTGTTTTTACTAAGACTTGATTCACCAAAACCTTTTTGTAGTTGCTGGAGTATGAACTGAGATCAACAGATGTTCTGGTCAAGTATAGACTGACAATAATAAGGTTAATCTATTCCACTATTATTTATCTTTGAGTACCTACATAATGGAAGAATAAGCTTCTCATGAAAGAACATATAAAATAATACATTCCTGTGTTCTCATTTTGAGGTAAATATTTCACTGAAATACATCACTTCGTGATGCTAATCTCCCCTGGCTCAATTCTGCTTGCAGCGGGCTTCTGTTTCCAATGCAGCCCGGAGGCTGGGGACCAGCAGTGTCACACAAGCAATGAGTGGCCTAAATGACATCATTACTTCAAGCTTCTGCACCTTTGAACGACTGCAGCGGCTGAATCACTGTGTTTCCTCAGGTTTCCCAGCCTGATCCGGTACTGACTTGTAGGTATTTATTGATGTGAGTAATTTTGTGCGTGACTTCAACGCATATACATGTATTTTCGTTACAAACCTAGTAAAAACTCTGCTGTTTAGGTTGATAGAATGCTGCAGCTCTTTTAATCCCTTTGGAAGCGTGCACAGTCCCATCCTTACCATTGATGCAGCTGAGGGAGAAGCTGAATCATGTGCATGATGAGCATCAGTCGGGATTCTGCAGGGATGTTATAGTCTGAGGGTTTTGTGTGTCAGTAGGTGTCAGCATTCAGTTACTGTGTAATTGAGCAGCCTGATTGAATACTCGTGGCAACACGCCTGCAGAATTAATGCCAAGTACTCCACAAACTGTGCTTTAGGATAGGATTATTCAGCCAGAAGTTTCTCCCACAAAGGGGGGGGGGGGGGTGGAATAAGTACTTAAAGCTCTATTCACTGTCCAAAAACCTGCTTTCACGACCAAAAATAACGCTCTGGTACTTCATGGTGGTTTGATAAAACACAGTGCAAACCTAAGTGCCGATCTGTGGGGACTCAGTGGTGTTTGGGCTTGGGTTTGCATTGGTATGGGTGCTGGGTATGGTGTGGGGGGCTTGCGTTAGCGGGAACAATTGCTCCTTTCCCTTGAAAAGCTGAGAGAATTCTCAGTTGAGCTGCTGCAAGAAGCCTTTTCCCGTTGCTTTGAAGCGCCCGTGCTTGCCACTCGCTTTCTCACCGTGTTACAGCCTTAGTTTGCTCTGCAGGCTCACAAATCTAGTTCAGTGTTTGGCTGATGGGTTGGGATTAACTGTGTGCCATCAGGGCTAGCTTGCCTGGGGATGCTGCAATCCTATCAGGGTGATGGGGATAATTCCAGAAGGGATTTTCGGAGGCGTTTCTGAGCAGGCAAGAGCTGGGAAAGCGGAGCGGCAGGACTATCGCTCCCCTTACCGCTGCCTACTCGCTTTCAGGAATGGTGCTTTGAGGAAGAGGAGCTCCAGGGCTCTTCTGTAATGCAGAGCTTCAGTTTGGGCCCGTTTGTGCAAGGAAACCATATGGTAACATAATGGATCTGGAAGTGACACAGATTACAGTCCAAGTACTGCTGAAAAGTAAAGTGGAACACAGGAGCTCTTCTGTATAAACGCGTGCCATGTCAGGTGGGGTTTTAAGGGTGTTGTCAATACTCTTAAATTACCACTCTGATCCCACGTGTGTAACCCCATACATGGCCAGTCCTTGGTAAATTCTCTAGCCAGGAACCAGGACCCACCTCCTCACGTAGGCAGCAGTTTGGAACGGATTAATTTGGCCTCTGTAATTGGCTTTGTGAGGAGCAGAGAACCCCTCCCAACCAAGATCCAGTGCAGCTGCTTTCACATCAATCCTAATGCTGTTTCCTCCAGTAGAAGCAGAGATTTCAGTTAAATCAGAAAGGCTCGGATGTGCCTATACTTGCTATTTCTTCCCTCTTCTCTCTCCTCCCATCCACTGGAACTGCTGACATCAGTTGAAACAGCAAGAAGCAGTGCTTCTTTCACAGACCTAGTGTGCAAATGACATTGGATTTATGAACCTGAAGGGGGCTTGCTTGCCTTCCCAGACTTGCAATCTCAAAAAAATTTCACCTCAGCAGCAAAATGCAGCTGTAGGAGAAATGTGTGACGTTCTCCGGTGAGCATGGGGGCCAGTGGAGCCACCAGACAGCTCTCGGTGGTGTCTGGGTCCTCTGCTGGGTGTTAGGAGCAGATTAGATCTCGTGTCAGGCAGCAGCAGCGCCCAGGGCAGCGTCTCTCCAGCTTGATGGTTTATGGTCCAATTCAGTCGATTAAGGATCTCTTTGTGTCTTGTCTTAGGGAAGTGTCCTGGGCTGGGAATCGCTTTATGCCCTGTTTATTTCCAGCACTAGGGTGGCCTTGCAGGGTGAGAAATTCCAGCCTTGAGGGATTATCCAAAGCACACCCATTGCCCTGGCTATCGCAGCCCCTTCCCTGGCAGGTTGGGAAAGCAGCTGTGGACTCGTCTCTGCTCCCTCAGTGGCCACGGACTTCACGCAGCTTCATAGAACGTAATTGTCCAGTAATGAACCTCTTCTGACTGTGCCATTGATGCTGGGGACAGGAGGTGTCCCAGTCAGCAGTGTGACACGCTGGTGCAAGAGGGGATGTGTCCCCCTTGCTTTGTCAGCCCGAGTCCCAAATAACTCTTTCTTATAGTAGTTAAAATCTAAGGGCAAAAAGTATTGTTAATCATGCAGCAGTGGAGATGGCGGTACAGAGATTTTTATTATTATTACTGATTTACAGTGTTGGTGAAGGAAAAATAATTACCAACTATTTATCAAGCGTTCCTTTTCACCATCATGCCGTAAGAATATAGAGAGTGTTGGAAACTAATCTCCTTGTAGGCTTTTGTGAAAAATGCAGGATTATCCCCTTCATTTCACCCATTCAGCTTGTTTCTAGCTCATTTTGCTTTGCTATTTCTCTAAAGAATGCCAATTCTACTTCATGACTCCATCTCTTCCTGGCTGACACATTGATCCTTCCTCAGGAGGCTCCGCACTGGTTTCCTCAGTAGTTCAGCATTATATTCTAACCCTGGTATAATGATTTAATTGAAAAGACTAAGACTTTCTCATTCTGCAAGTTTAAAATATGCTACTTTTGCTGTCTGCATTCAGCAGCCCCGTGCTAGCAGAACTGAACCGGGCACGTTTGCAGTATGAGGTGGCATGATTTAATGGAATCGCTATTTTTAGGAGGGAATATGATAGTTGTGTATCTTTCAGCACTGAGACTTCTCAATTGAATTATCATTCTTACCTACTCAGAGGAAGAGGAGGGAAGCTTTCTGTGAGCGCAGAAACGGGAGTGGTACTGGGCAGGGTCAAATTTGAGAGGTACACGACACTATGAATTGTGCTATAACAAATGCAACAGAAAATCTTGGTAATCCCTGACCCAGGACCACTGCTTGTACCATGATGCAGCTCCAGATGACAATGTTATGGCTCCTGAGCCTCTCATGAGCAGGCGTTCTTAAGCAAAGCAAATTAAGTTAGGACATGGGCATGTGTCAGGGTTCAAAGTACAACCCTGTGACCCAGAAGCTTGGGAAGAGAAAAAAGCTTTGGGAGGTGGTTTTTTTTTTTGTTGTTTGGGGATCCACTAGTAGTTGGAAAAAAGTCTACTGTGCTCTTAGGGTTGGGATTTTCCTTTGCAAAAGTCAACATGGGCACCAAGGCAGCTTGGCCAGTTTGGGTTCTACACCAGGGCGTGATCTTTCTATGGCTGTTAGGGTGATGTGACAGCTTTTCCCTGAAGGCTCCTCAGCCATGTCTTCTGACAAAGGTGGGAACACTTTCAGTTACCATCTGGTTTTGGTAAAAATCTACCTGTCTGTGAGATTTGGCAAACACTTTGTGAGTAGATTGTTTATCATACAACAAGTAAAACCAAAATCATGTGTAACTGAACATGAAAAAGTAGAATCTTTGAAAGAAAATATGTTCTAGGATTTGGATTATAAAATATTTTTAGTCCCAAATTAAGTTGTTTTATTTATGTATTTATTTTGGACTTGCAATTGAGCCTAACAGAAGTGGGTTTGGTTTGGTTATTTAGGTTGGTTGTTTGTGTTTTTTTCATTATCTTTTCTTTCTCCCTTATTTTCACGCAGTGAGAAGTAGGAAGTGTGCTGGGTTCACGTGGATTGACTGCTCTTGCTGGGTGATACCTACCTGGGGTTACGCTCCTTAGAGTGGTGGATTCCACCTTTGTGAGTGACAATTACTGATCTTCAAACTAGTAGCAAATGGAAATAAACGTAAATTATAACTATCTTCACAGAACTAGAGAAGGAAGTCGCTGGTGCATTTTCTTCTCCATAACCCCAGAAGCACTATGGTCATCTCCTGTAATGATGGTACTTCAGCAGCACCACAGCTCTTTTCCTACTATTCCTTAAAACACATCAATTCTATCATGTGCTGGCAGAGTCAAAATAAAAATAAGCAGGGACCCTGGCTTAGACCCGGAGCTGCCATGAACTCTTCTGCACCATAATACCTTGACTCTACTGGTATTTACTCTTTTCTTCCCTCCCTTTGTGCTTGGCTGTTGATGTTAATTTTTGTGCCTGTACTAACCTTGCATAAATTCTGATGATGCTTAGGGTCAATACCCCGTATTGTATTTAATCCTGTTTCCATAAGCAATTTACCAGCACGTGAGGATTTGATTTTCCTGGCACCCCACTTACTTTTCACTTTTCTTTATCAGTTGATTTACTGCCTCTAGACAGAAGATGAATAGTTTGCACTTCGTACTCTTAAATCAAAACGGAATGGAAAAGACTGGTTTAATCATATTTTATTCCAACCCCACTTATCTGTATCACCTATTGCTTAGCCCTGTCAAGAGTGATATGTCTGCAATATCCTATGTTTGCTGTTTGCCTACCACAGGTTTTGCTTATTCATGATTCCACCACTGTTTTATAACAAAGCTGTGTGACAAGCTCTCTGAGCAGCTCATCGCCGATTCTGGTGGCTTAAAAAATGAGACTGAGTTTAGTCGGGAATAACAATTCAATAATGGTTTATAATTCCACTTAAATCTCTCCATATTTTGAATATAAACAGTAAGCTAGGTCGTAGTTCAGCATGACATCTACATGTATTCTTAGCATTAAACTTATATGTAGCTGGACAGCTTGAATCACGTTTTACCCGAAGCAGTGATGTGCAATGTACCTGAGGAAGTAAAGTCCAGTCACCATTGGACTAATTGTTATTTCAGCATGGGTTTATATACCTTGTTGAATCTGGGTCTGAATGCAAAAAGTGGGTTTGCATTTCTGATTTAAGTTTGGTTCACATTGCATTTAAAGATGAAATTAAAGCAACTTAATTAAAAAATATATTTTAATTGTAGGTATGCGTGTATATACACACGCATATTTAAAGCACTTTTTTAGGTCATAGTGGTTTTTGTCTTGGATGAAAACAAATGTTTGGACCAGTTTTTCAATGGATTTTGAATTTAATGGTTCAAGCATCATGGATACACCTCCCTAATGTTTTGGATAATGGATCTGGAAACAAGAAATCTATTCCTTTCATGGTCAAAACCACACCATTAAAACTTTCAGTTTAGTTTGATAATGCAAAATGTTTTAGATCTCAAAATACTACAGGGTAAAAAGTTTAGATTTGAAAATTATATAATCAAATTACTTTCTCAGCATCCATATTGATATAAATATATATATATATGGAGTGTTCAAATTACTGTTCATCAAAAGGAGATCTGTGACAGGGCCAGACAGTGACAGGATGGGTTTTGTTGCCTTTTTTGAACTGTATTTGAGCAGAGACTGTGTAGGGGAGCTGACCTTTAAATGGAGTTCAGTTTTCAACCTAAAGTACAGCGGTGCTTTCTGCTCTCCTGTACCGACCCCTGCTCTTAGTGATAAAGCAATTAAAGATATCCTTTATTTGATCAACTGGAGAGCACCAATGGTGTAATTCTCATTTTACTTCTTGCCTGTTGCCAGAATTTAAAATGATCTATAATGTCTGGAGCAATACTGCGTGTGGCTCTGAGCAGCCTACTCAGAATTTTCTATTTCTTGCGTGGCGTGTAGCCACATAAATGATACTATGTGTTTTTAACTTGTTTGCTATTTTATTGGCTGTGAATTGAGCAATAGAATAGCTTTTGCGTTCAACGTCAAAGGCTTAGACTCAAGACCAGGTCCTGTGTCATCACTTAACACTGTGGCCCCTTTGAGGGGACTAAAATAAATTGAATTATATCTTTTATAAGGCTATAGCTAAAACCACAGTCCTGGAAGAGCAAGGCTTTTTAAAGTCCTACAATTCACTGTTTTCTTTTTTATATATATTTTTATATTTTTTTATAGCTATCTCAACAATACAGTTAAAAATCACTTTTCTATTTTGACCACTCATCGTGTTATTATGTACAAGTTCCTTTTCAACAACCAAAGGAAATTACTATAGTCTGATATAATCGTTATGGAGATAAAATGTCACTCTTAGTTCAGTCAGGCTAATTCAATTATTGGCCACCTCAGCCTGGGAGCTGCTGTGTGACTCATGCTGAACCATGACCGGCAGGCTGGACGATGCACGTGCTCTGAGCATCTAATACTAACTTTAACCAATAAGTGCAAATGCGTGTTAAAGATCTTGTCTCGCCCAATCAATAACATCCTCTCCCCTTATTTTTTTTTTCCATTCTTAAGCTTTATTCAGTCTGAACTTGTTTTTAAAGCCGTGGGAATTGCTGAAGCTGTAATCTTCTACCCACGGCAGCACTTTGCTATGTTTCACCACTCAAAGCCGTTTAGCAAAACCTCAGGTTTTTCCCTCCACGCAAACAAGTGAAAAGATTATAACAGGTACTTCTTGGCAACCTTTGGGAAAGGAGCCAGGGGCATTTAGAGACAAGATCTTCCGAGCCCCGTTTGTGTTCGGTTGGTTGAAGCGGTGGGTGTTGCAGAGGTCAGACCATCCAGAGCTCGAGCTTCTCTGCTCGGGGGAAAAGAACCAGCAAAGACCGATGCTTTTGTTTGGGAGAATGTGAGGCTCCTTGGTGGAATGGGAAGCTTGTGCACTGCATGGCTCGTCAATGTAATGCTTAAGAGCAGCCTGAGTCCCTCTGAAAGCACTGGAACATCCATCCATTGGGAGCTGTAGCTGCTGGATGCCTCCTGTGTAATGCTGAAGCAAGAACTGCTCTAAAACTCAGGAAATCAATAGGCTTTTTCTGGCCTTCTTAACTCTCACTATGTTATTAAATTGCTGCTCTTCTTTTGCTGCTTTTCTTCCTATATTTGTTATTTTTAAGATTGATGCAGCTGCAGAGTCACGTCTTACTTGGCTATCATTGAGATCTTACTGAGTGCTTGAAGATGACATTCGTCCTTTCGAGCCAAACTTTGCCTTGGCTTTCTTGGCTGATAAATGAAGGAAACGTCCTCTAGTGATGCCTGTCTTTCTCCATCAGTTATGGGATATCAGCCAGACAATGCTTCAGCAGCTCTCATTGAGGTGAAAAACACCCTCCCTGTCTAAAAGGACAGAGCTGTAAAAAAATAACAGTGGAGACTGTAGGTGGCCCTACAAGTTATTCTGCCCTGTGAAGAAATCTTTCTAACTTGCATCTATTGCAGTCGTTCTTGCTTTCCTCTTTGTCAAAAAACTACAACTTTAGCTGGGAGATCCATTGCTGTTTTGTGCCTGCTGTCTTTGCGAATAATAGAGGAATTATGGAAATTTCAGGTAGGAAAATGGTAGTTCCGAACAGAATGTCTCTGGTTCTGTTTCTTCCTGAACACACTTAAAATATGTGGAGAAATCATTTCCAGGGCTAAAGCTCCAATTGTCCTGTTAGATTGTTGCTTTTGAGAGAAGAAATGGATTGACAGTCATTTTTTATTTTTTTTTCTTTTACACGGTTATCCAAGTTCTTCGTGTCAGTCTGATTTGACAGGAACTGAGATGTGTCTTTTTATTTTTATTTTGACTACTGACAGCTCAGTGTCTTTGACAGGTAGGGGAAAGTTTTACATGCTTTTGGTAGGGATTACTGTGTCTAACATTTTTTTTTCCCTGCATTTCTCTTGAATGCAATACAAAGTTGTCTCCAAAGTGAATGGAACCTGGTAAGACTTACAGAGCTTTAATATCTATATTAAATGAATCATCCATTTGTGATTTCTGGAGTTCAGACACCACATCCCTGACTTTCCAGCAGCTCATTCCTTTCCCACAAGACATCACATCACTATTAAATGCTGTTCTGGAAATGTCTGCTGAGGTTATTGCTCCTGGGAGCTCCCAGGAACAGCACAACGCCTGAAGTGCTGAATTCTAGTGCTCTGGAGCTGTGCCTTTTGTTTATATCCAAAACATGAAGTGAAAGATCCAAGATCCCTCAGTATAAATGCATCTTCCACAGTCCCAGCAAATGTGTCCCAAATGGGGTGCGGGGCTCAATGTCAGAGTTTTTAATAGCTCCTGAACTTTCTCTCTAGGTAAAAGCAATTTCTCTACTGCTTTGGAATGAAAACCAAAAGAAAATGTTTCTGCATAAGCTTTCTTTGTCAGACTATAGCTTTGGCTGCAAAAGACCTGAAGGACTATAGCGACCTGAAGATACACAGCTTGGTTTTAAATTTTATTATTATTTTTTATTATGCTGTAGTAGGATTATTAATTAGTTCCAGCCCATCAGATTGACTCAGGCCAGCCTCTGCTATGTAGTTATACTGATGTTCTGTAATGCAGCAGGGGTTAAAACAGTGACAGTTTTGCCATTGGCTTTGGAGGGTTGGGATTTCACCTTTCACACATGGGACTGGAAACCAGTGTGGCCCCAGGGATTTCAAGTGCGATAATGTGGGAACCAATTTTTCCATTGCTTATAAAAGCGACTTCTAAGTAACCTTCATGGATGCAACTAGGAAGTATTTTGCAGTCTGGAAGTGGTGTGATTATTCCCAGCACTTTCTACTCCCTGGGAATGAATGAATATTTATTGTTAAATGTAGCTAACAATATAAAGATGTACACTTAGTCTGTTACTGTCCAACAATATTCAGTGCACTTCCCTGGAAATTTAAATATGTTCTGTCAGACTGGCCTCTGCTGCATTCATGCAGTGAAGTTATTCTGCAAAACACATGGGATTTACTGAAATTAATTTTACTGTCTGTATTACTCCTTTTATCACCATTATTAAGGCTCCGGTACCTATAATATTTGAGTTTGTCGTTACTTGTCTTCCTCTCTTTAACTTGCAATTACCATACACTACTTCAAATTTCTCAGTGTGAACTTGGAAGTAGAGGTGGAGTCTAAGTGGATTTCAAAGTGTATTCCTGTGCATGAAGAAGACCTCTAGTAATTTTCTGAGTGAAAAAAAATTGGTGTTGGGGAGCAAAGGGGCAGACATGGAGAGTGCAGGCCAGAAGCCATGGTGATGTCTATGGTCAGTATAAAAACAAACAAAAAAATCCCCAACCAAACAAAAAGGCCCAAACCAACCAAACAAAAAAACCAAAACCCCACCACCCAGAAATAAAGTCTGGCACTAATAACTTCACTAAGGATCCAAGAGTGAATAATTTGGAGATTAGTGGGTGAAACCAGTTCTTGCAAGTGGCAGTTAAGGAGCACGGTGCCTTGTCAAATCCCCCACTTTTCATTCCCTGGCTGTTTTTCCTACAGAGGTACCGTGTAGTCTCTCTGCCTCAATGATTCACTGTCTATTTGCAAATCACATCTCAAAACGTATTTCTTTGGTGGTTATAGGTTCTAATTTCTTTTTCACTCTGAGTTTATTTTAACTCTGTAACTGCATTATATAACTCTGGAAATCGTCATGGGAAATAATTCCTGTGAATTATATTATGTGGAACAAAGGTGTATTGTACCCAACTGCATAAGTAATTTATCTGTAAATTCTTCCTACAACATTCTTCAAGTGGGGCAGATACTGGGCAAGTGGAAAATGTTGTATAAAGACGTTCATCAGTGGAAAACTGGGTACCTCAAACAGCGACTCGTTTTGAGCCAATGCTTGATGGATTATTGTGGCTGTCTCGCTAACGCGAGGAAAGGTTTTACTCTCAGAATGATGAACAAATGTATGTTGGTACCGGGTCTTTGGGGACTGACAGTGCTAAATAAAAATGATAAACAAGGATGGAAACATCTCTTTAATAGCATATAGTGGCTACAGTACGTTGTAGCGGTAGGTTTCAGATATTATGTATCGCCAGTTGTAAATGAATCCTCGTTTGAGCTTGTTCATTGGTCTTTTCCAGAGCATGATCTGTAAATATTTCAGAAATCTGTAAATATTTCAGGAATTAGGCTGCACTGAAAGGCAGTGCTCACAGAAACCCCCACAGCATGATGGGGTGCTGTTAACCCTAAGTGTGGCGTTTAAGTTGGTTCCTATTAAATGGTTTATTGATCAATAATACATACATACCTGCACGTGCTGCAGATCAATATGCAAATATTGTTCTTTTGGAGGGGGAGGGAGACTGGTGTAAACTAATTAAGTTGGTAAGTTAAAGTTGACGTTCATCTGTTTAATTAAATAGGTCAGTTATGTGTTCAATCTGATTGTTGGTGTCTGCAGGAACCATTTAATGCATTCAGGGCTTGTGTCTCCTCTTGGCTCCATTCCTTACTGACGAGCTTTGCAAAGGAAAACATGCAATATAGCTTGGCTCTTCGACTACTTTTGTTTTTTATAATTTTGCTTAGCTCTTACGGAAAACCTTAGCACCTGCCTCTTTGAGCAGGCAAAAGGGGATATGTTTATCTTTTTATTTTTTATCCATGCTTCAGGGCACGGCTAGCAAAAAACCCTGTCACTGCAGAGCCCTGGGCTTTCCCAGCCTCCGGCAGTTTGCAGCCCTGGGATTTCCCAGTCCTTTAGCCTTCCTTTTAATGCTCCATTTTGCCACACAGCCACCAGGTTTTATTTCACCTGCTCATGCACCTTCATCTTGACCCAGACGGACAACTATCTAAAATTCCAGGGGCTGGTTAATCTTTGACAGGCTCACAGCAGGCAGAGCCCATCAGGTGCCTGTACGAGGCAGAGATCTGCCGTGTTGGAGAGGCCACAGGGGAACCAGGAGCCAATAAAGATTTATGGGGCTAATTCTGCAGCTGAGATGTCCCTCCAGGGAGGGCTGGTCCCTCAGGAAACACACCTGGAGACTTCAACTGGGTTGTGGTTTTCACCGCAGTCTTGATCATGGACCATCTTAGATACATGTTCAAGCCAGCCTTGTGGGTGAAAGTGATTTTACATCTGGAATTTTTGTTAATCCATGTCAGAAAACACTGCATGTACAAGGAGTTTATCTTGTCTGATGGTCCAGCTCTGTGTTGGTCTTCAACAGCGTTGAATTGCAAAGAAAAATTTTCAGTGTTAGTTCTTTTATGGATGACTGCACTTTCTTCTTTGTTTTTTCTTCCCCCCCCCCTTTATAGACCAGACTGAAGGATGTATTTGATCACCAGAAGTTAATTATTAAAGAGGGAAAGGAAGATTCATTTCAAAAGCAGATGGTTCTTAATATTCACGGCAAATTGGCAACAAGTCAGTTTTCCTCAAACTCTGTGGACCTTTATCAATATGCAGCTGAGTAACAACTGAAGACAAATAATGGAAGGAAAGCAACATTAACTGGGGTGGTTTTTTTTTTGGGGGGGGGGGGTTTGCCTGTCTGTTTTGTGTTTTGTTCCCCCCCCCACCTCCTGAGGGAATTATATGGCCTTTTCTTACCAGCCAGCACAGGAAAGAAGGCAAAGAGGGTGAAATTCTGAGATTCATTTCTGGGTCTGGATGGTTCACTGATTTACGTGCCATATTGCATCTGTTCATCAAATTAAAGCTATTTCTACAGGGAATAACGCAAGCTAGTATACTAAAGAGCAAAATTGTTTTGTGCAAGAAAACAACATATTTAGGTTAACAAAATAGATATGAAATATGCCTTCAAAGAATACACAGTGATCTAATGGTTCTTTAGTTATGGAAACCATATTCAGTTTGTGTGGAAAAAGAGCCAGGCAATTAATGTTACTCATTGTCTGCTGAAAGGGCTTGTGCTGCTACACTTTGATAGGCATTGGATGAAACCCCAAAATTCACTGCATTCCATATGAGTTTTGAGTCTTTCAGGGCTTTCACTTAAAAATTCATTAAGAAATAACTATTCTAGGCAGAGCTCCAACCAGCTGGTATGTTGGCTACCAACCCTTTCAGAAATAGGATTTAAGGGCTTTTACATGTTTGCAAACCAACCATTCTTGATATGTGTGAACTTTCCTTCCCTCCTCCTCCCATCCCACCTGATGTGTAAAAATACCAGGCCCTTAATTCTAAAAAACACTGATGCATTTTGAACAGTTGCTTCAAAACCGTTTCTGCTGTGAAAGTAGCCAAGGGAATGAAAGCACCCGGTTTTTAGTGCAATACACAGAAAGTATCTACAGAAGCTCCTTGGAAGATCATAGGAAGTAAAAAATTAAACTTTGGGGGCTGTTATAGCTGTGTAAGATGATGGGCCATTTTTTTGAAAAGATCCCAATAACATATAAATGGTGAGATACTAATAAATTTATTTCAGAATAAAATAATCTGTCAAATACCCTTTGAAAGCTTGGTTTCTTCTCTAGGGCAGTATTGAACTTTGGTGGATATTTAAGTTATTTTGAACCATAACAACAGTACGGTCCTGGTATTGCACGCTTTATCACGAAGACTTACAGTACATACAACATGGAAAGTGGGATGTCACCTGGTATGTTAAGTTAGATTTTCCTATGAAACTTTGCTCTTAACAGTTTTAAAACAAGTTCCAAATAAATGAATTTCACTAAAATCCCAGTGCAGTGGCTTATCTGAAATTCTGTGTCACCACTTCAATAATATAAAAGGTTTTGTTTCACTTTGTTTTGATTTTAATCTGCCCTAATGTGTGTCTAGACAACGTTGGCTGGGCAATTTCTTTGGCTTTAAGTTTATGGTGAAATTTTTAAAATGTATTTGTCTCTCTACCTGTAAAAACGAAAAGCCACAATTGGTATTAATCATCTCAAAATAATTTCTTTATATTTTCCATACCCTTTAGCTGTGGGAACTGAATCTCTGCCTCTCCGTGGGCCCCCTCAGCCCCACTCCTGCCTCTTCCACATCCAGGCACTGAGTTCCTGGCTCCTGATTTCTGCCCATGGTCATTCCATCTCAAAACACTTGTGATGGGCTGGAGGGTAGGTTTGGGTGCACTTCTTCCTAATTGGTAAAACATCTGCTTTTGTGGAAGTTGTTCCAAATCTTTCTGCAGATACAATAGAGAGAAAAGTCTGATCCGGGCTGAATGCCAGCTGGGCACCACGCTTAAGTAATAAGCACAATTATCTTGCTAATAAACACCAACTTTGAATTAAACTCATGTTTGTAGATATATATGACACTTAAATGTTAAGTGGAATTAAAATCTGAAAGATGTTCAGTCACAGGCAAAAATATAATAGTAAATAATTGTGTTTGCTTTCAGTATCGTAATGACCTCACTTTCTTCTAGAATTTGGTGTTTACCTTAACTCACCGAGGGAAGGTAGTGTTAGAGCTGTGGCAGTGTTGCACAAAAAAAAATATTTTTTGCCTTAAAGTAATATCCATTGAATCAAATTATAAGATAGAGAGGTGTATGATTAGTGTAAAAGTTTTCCGAAGATAAATGTCAAGCCCATGGCAAGGAAGGAGATGTTAAGCCACCACCCGCCAGCTGCCGGGGGCTTTGTTAACGCACCCCCTTGGTGTGTGCTCAGGGTCAGGTTAAAATTCTGGCTGTTTTCTAAGTTGTCCTTACTCTCTCGACGGGGATACCAGAGATAATCTTGCTAATACGCTGTACATAGAGGAGTATTATCACTCCCTTTTAAGTACTCTTAATCTTCTCTTTCCGTTTGTCACTCCAGGTTGTGTCAGTCCCCTGAGCGTCACTGAACGGGTTTTGGAGATGAGTTGTTTATGAAGTCTGATCCCAAAAGATCCTTCACAAGTACGGGAAGGTATTATTCATATTTAACAAGGTGGAGACAGCAAATGTTTAGTTCAGACAATTAAATAGGCTACAAACTTGCTGCCAGCTGTAGTCTTCAAAATGCTCTACTGTGTCGTCTCTGTCCTCTGCCGGCACGGGCAGGTCTCAAACGGAAGAAAAGAGGGTAAGTCTTATATTTTTGGTTTTCCATCCCTTTTAGACCTGAGGGTTTTTTGTTTCTGTCACACTCTGGCAGGTGTTCTTCCCGCAGTCCTTCAAAAATAGTTTTGAACATCTGTGTGCCATTCACCTGCCTGGTATTTTCCTTTTAAGTTTTAATCTTTCTTGGGATCCATGTAGACACGTATTTAGTTCATTGCATTGAGCAGCAGCAGCAGAAGAGAATATTCCCTGCTGTGGAGATAGACTCAGGAGAGGACTTCAGGGCAGGTAGCTCTGCGAAGACCCTTGCCAATCACCAATAATTTCCTTCTAAATCCTTTTTTTTTGAGGGTGAGGAGAGGTTTGTGGAATCATTGCCATCCGTCTGCTCCTGCACTGACATTAATCAAGCTCCTCTGCCAGGTAACTCTTCCCGTGGGTCCCTCGTAAAGAGAATTTTCTAGTTCAAAGCCTCTGCAGGAATCTAATGCATCTCAACTACCCCGTCCAGCGAGAACTCAGAGCCTGCAAAGGAGTTTGTTGCTGCAATCCCTCGATCTGTAATTACAGCGCGGCTCCGTGTGACGTGGATCTCCATCCCAGCAGGATCCTCGAGCGGGTGGGAGGGCGGTGAGTGCTCCTCTTCTTCACTCCTTTCCTTCCTGCCATCTCTTTGAGGTTTTTTTGAGCTTCGCCTGCCCCCTAGACTAAACCCCTCGTCCCAGAGGGCAGATGTACCCTTTCTTCTCCCTTTTTTAAATCTCATTGCTGGGCCAGAACATGAAGGGCTTTTCATTCTTCCAAACTAGGTAATTTAGGTCAAGATACAGCTTACTGGAATAGCTGTGTGTCTAACATCAAGGGCTCACTGGAGACCTTTCCAGAGTGTTACTAGAGCGCCCAGGCATGTCTGTCTTCTCACCTAGGGTCCTCCTGTTCACCCCAGATTGTCAGAAAAGGTGACTCGTTTGGACTTTAGATGGACAGAGGCACTTGTTTGAACTTGGAAATGCAGTTATGACTTGGAAAAGAAAAATCATGTAATGTACAAAAACACTAAATGAAATTGATAATTTTTGCTGCGGAGTCCATGGAAGCACTAATGAGGACAACATAACATTAACAGAGGGTGAAGCAGTGAAATAGAAGGGACATCTCCCACAAGACTAGGTTGCTCAAAGCCCTGTCCAACCTGGCCTTGAGATATGCATCATATATTTGATAGATATAGATATCGTATATATCATATAGAGATATTCCAAACCAATGCTTGTGCAAGAAGGTAGTTTAATTTGGGGTGATTTATTCTTCTCAATAAAAGCTTTACAAGTAGCTTTAAGGATCAAGCAGCTTTAAAGATTGTGTTAACTGATAACTATTGTGTTACTGTCTCAGAATTAGAACATAAAATAATTTAATTACTGTATCCTGTGTCTTCAGCACCTCAGGATATTTTCCTGTCCACATCATGAAATCGGCACATCCCCAGGCAGATTATAAATTATAGGATATCGCTGTCAGGGGTGAGTATCCTCAAGTGGAGGTGAGTATTTTGCGTTGGGGGAGGGAGGGAAGGAAAAGATAAAGTAGAATTTGCTTTATCGCTTTCTTTGAATTTGTCGTCTTCAAAGCCAACTAATTTATCAGGCAGAATATTTGTAGACATAGCAGGCAATGGAGAATATTTATGGAAAGTGAATTTTAAAATCAAACATGAGTATTAATGCTGAAAAGCTGAATGTATGAGTGTGAGGGTTTTTTTTTAACCAACGAAGGTATCATGAACATTTCACTGCAACTTAAACATCTGTATGTGCAGCAAAACTGAACAACAAATATTAGCATTTTAACTGTGCAGAAACCATAGATGCCGTTTTCTGTGGCTAAGTAATTATATACAGATACTGTCCAGTAAATCATGTATTTAATAATTTTTACTTTATAAGGGAACTTGAGGAGGAAAAGGATTACTTGTACGCTAGTGATGGTAATCAAATTCATTATTTGTTATTATTTCACTCAAATAATAACTAGTTTGTAATGATTTCACTCACAGCTTCCATGGCTGTCCGTGTTTATCCCAACTGTCTGTGCTAATTGAAATAATTATTTTGATCCAGTGCAAATAGATTTCCTGCCTGTTTGGTAGCTTCTTTTCAACTGTGCAAAGGAAGGAGCTACTGAAATGTAATAGATGCGATTAGACCAAAAGAAAGATCAAAATCTCTTGTTGGTCCTTCAAATGGTGGCTTTGGAGGGGAAAGCTCAAATGTGTATAAATGACAATGTTTTAGTTTTGAGTAAAGAAAGGGGAAATGGATTGGTAACAACTCAAGCAGCTGCTACTTTCTTTGTGGGCTTTTTTTTTTTTTTTTTTGGGTTGGTTTGGTTTGTTTTAACAGCTGCCAGAAAAGATACCTTTGGGAATTGGATTGTTTGACATTTCAGGGGTGATAAAATGGATGCACTTGGTCAGAAAAATTCTAATGCCTTTCTTGGTCCAGGCTGGCCCCCTGCCACTGACAAACAATTTAGCTCACAGGAAGAGATTTTATTTTTTTTTTTTCCTTGACAGCTTTGAGGATTTTTGTCTGTCTGATTTTTGACAAAGTCAGGATCAATGTTCCACCAGACTTGCTTATGTCTTATAGCCTTCTCATGGGACTTCAAGCACATCTATCAAGGTGGATGAATTCTTTTTATAGATAAGCAACCAAAACTTCAGACAACATTTTTGCCTTAGTAAAAAATAACTGCATCCATCTTCCACTCCACAGGGACGGCTGGAATTCAAAAGCTTGTCATAGATTATCCAATATTATTATTAGCTCTTGGTGAAGAGAGTCCCTTGTAATTTTTTTGACCTCTACAGAAGGAAGGAGAATGTCCTTTTAATTTAGTTTTTCCTTTCTGTTGTCTACTGTAAGGCATTGAGTCTTGATTATTAGTTACTGTGACCTTTATTATAGTTCATCCTTCTTTTTTTTTTCTTCCCTCTGTTGCATTACTCAGACCTCATCATTTCATCTAGTCCATCAGGATGGCTTTTATTTATTTTCTGAGGGCCTTGTCCATTCAGGTGTTGAATATCTCCAAGACTCCACGACCTCTGTGGGCCGCCTGATTATCTTCACTGCAAACATCAGCTCACGCATCTCCCCTCTCCCGTGACTCTCTGCTAAATGGTACTGTAGGGATTGGAGCTCCCGAAACCCAGTCCTCGAATGCCACAAACACAATTAAAATGCACATATTTTTAGTCTTTCCGTTTCTTCCAGGCATTATGAGTGCGAGAGACAACCTTCTGCAGAATTTATGAACTCTGCAATTCAGAAGTATTAATTCAATTATATCTGCTTGGCTTTGTAGGAGCTTCCAGGAGCTTAAGGACATCTACTTAGGCATGATACCGCTGCTTTCCTGGGGATGCTTAACCTGGTAATGGGTTTTTATTCTATTTCTCTCATGAGATCCCCTAGTTAAAGTACATAGGGACTTCAGCCATAAGTAATACAGGTCATAGCTCCCTAAACTGGTATAATTTCTAATTACTCATTCTACTGAAATACCAAAAGAAGCCAAGAATGATGTGTACATTCTCTTGCAGTAAGGACTATGTACATACAGCCTGGATAAACTTGTGTGAGAATTTGAGAGGAGGTAAAGAAAGGTAGTGGAAGGCCTGGAGAAGTAGAGGAAACACTGTCCAGGTACTCTCCTTGGCTTGTTATATCAATATATTGTTACTGCTATATTATTTTTGTACTTTAATATCTAGAATAATATTTGTCAGTAATTCTCATTTTTAGTTGTCTTTAGGAATTGTTATGACTGAGTAAAAACCTTTTCATATGCTGTCTTCAGGAGGGCTGTAAATAGAAGACTGCAGCAGGTCTCTGAGCTTGTCCAGGAACTTATTGCAATTCCCTGCTCGTAGCTCTTGAAGGATCGATACCATTACTGTTAATGGGCATCGCATGCATGACTCAAGACAAAAACAGCTGCCAAATGTTGAATCACATTCAGTCTCAGTGTCTCTGTGTTGTGCTCTCGCAGCACATTCCCAGTTAAGGGTGAGCAGACAGGATGCAGCCCTGCCTTGTGAATTCTGGGGATAAAGCCACAATTAAGTATCAGGCTCTTTCCACAAACTGTTTTGTAAAATATGTCTTTATTTTTCACTGTAGGAAATGGTGCACCCAAAGGTCAGTGGAAGAATTATAATCCTTTCATGAAGTTGCACCTGTTTCTTGCTTTGAATATCTCAGGGATACACACAAATATTTAGGTGCCCAAGAGCACGAATGAGTACACACTGGGACTTAGGTATGTGGCCCCTGCCTTTGTGCCTTTACATATTTTAAATGTTTTGAAATGCATACAACTATTTCACAATCTGGCTCTTGAACACTGCACTGCAATTTGAAACGTGGTCTGACTTTAATAGGTGTACACAGTCCACGTAAAGACATATTTGATCTTATAAACGCAGTTGTTCAATGTAGCTGGCGATTTCGGTTCACTAGAGTGCCGAAAAGAAAACCATAATAATCAGCTGTGTAAAAGTGATTTTATAGTACAAATTGGCTTGCTGGGACTGCGAGAGCATTTTGATTGTTATTTTCTCAGTGGAATAGATTGATGTGACATCTGAAATGACAGTCAGGAATAGATTCTGAACTGCCACCTTCATCTCTTAATTAGTACAAGCAATTCTTTTGAACAAAATTTGGTTATCTTCAAGTTCATTCTGTCCCAGTGAGATTAAAGAGTGCTTGAATTTAACTTTTTTTTTGTCCCAGGGGTGGGATAATCCCTGTAATTACATCATATTATCCACTGTTATTCATGTATCATCTCTAGTGATACAGGGATCTTCTGTAGATCACTCTCAATATTTAAAGAAGCCTTGCCAATACACTTCTCATTCAGCAGCTGAAGATTGCTCTAGTGGAAGTCGCTACTTTGATATAAACTTTCTTCATTGCTTGTTAAATATATGAAAATTCTGTTATATGTTGGTTTTTAATCTTGTTGTATTCAAAATATTGTAAATACTGTGATTTCAGTGTGTACTTAAAAAATTGTAGCTATTGTTACTCCTATTCATTAATTTAGCGGTGTATGTTAAGAAGTCACATAGTGAAAATATTGCATGTAGAAGTCTCCAGCTGGGCTATAGCTGTACTGGGTGTAGAATACAGCAAGTGCTGGGTGGATTGCTGTGGGTGTATGGGTGTATGGGTGACATATTGAGAGAGAAATCCACCTCTCTAACTGACTTGCAGCATCTTTAGATCTTTCAAGCATTGACCACCCCTGTCTTGTCCCTGGTATGTTCAATTTTTAATGGCAATTTCTTACACATTCAGTATCTCTACTTTGTTCCTTTTATAGTTGCTTCCAAAATTTCCGTTCCTAACTTGCACTTGGGATCCCTTACGAGAGGACAGATGAGCTAAAGAGTAGGAGTGCGGTCTCTGCTCAGCTGGCAGGTGGCACAATTCTAGATATGCAGGGGCGCAGCGATGTCAGTTTTTCAGCTATATACTTGGTTTACCCAATTACCCAGGTCACAGGAGGACTTTGTCCTGGATTGCAGATGCAAGAGTGACTTTCATTTCCCAGCAAACATGGATTGCTCTCTGCCAAAATCAACAGGTGATGCCACTGATTTTGGTCAACAATGGGTTAATGTCTGGGTTTTTCTTGCAATGATCAACCCTACAACCTTTTCTTTTGACCTTTTCAGGTCAACTCCTATTTCAGAGCCTGCCTTGGCTGTCCGTGAAGACTGCAACTTCTCTGCTAGTCCTTCCAGATTTGATGTCTCTAAACCCAGACCTTTTCTCCTGCTTGGACCTTAAGACACTGGCTGCTGAGTAACTGTTCTTTTGGGGTCAGCCCCCTACTGCTTTGAGTTTGCTTTAAGGTCACTATAGTCTTTATTTTTTGCAGGTGCCTTTCTAGGTGAAAATATGGGTTTCTACCTTCACTTTTCCACAGTATGCTTTAATTTAAACCTAAAAGTTTCATTTGCATCTTGCTATCTGTTCTTTTTCCTGGCATTGTGGTACTAATACATAGTTATTGAAAGAAAGAACTGGATGGAAGGGCTTAATCTTTCTAAAGCAATGCCTTTTCAGTATTTGTTTCAGGTCTGGTTTACCCACAGCCCAGTATTTCAGCATGGGCTTGGTCACACAGGAGGGACCAAGCCGGTGGCTCAGTCCATTAATAGGAGGTTTGCGCAAAACCATTTGAGTTTTATGCGAAAGATTGGGATTGAAAACTCCCGAGTGGTTTAGAGAAAAGTTTTGTCAGAGAAAGCAAGGTCAAGTAAGGTTCTTCAGGAGTGACGCTAACAAGCATGCCCCTTAAAAGCAATTAAAATACATTAAAGTTGTGCGATAGCTTCTTTGTCATCATGCAGTCTTGAGTTCCATATAACTTGGGATAAAACACAAATTGATTTATCTCTATTTTATTAAATCTGTAGGTGATCAGTACACGCTCCACGGCTGCCGTTCTTGGCCCCTCTCCCCTTCATCTCAGAGATGATGGAGAGACACGTGGCTCAAAACTTTATAATTCATTAAGTGTTTCCATTTTGTTGGCAAGCTAAGCAGTGAATGTTGTTTTTCATCAGAGGAAGAAAAGGGGGAATAAATGGATTTTAACTATTTCAGGAAGACCACGGATAGGTGGAACAAATGGGATTTCAGGCTCTGTTTCATGTATGGTGGGTAGAATTCCACGTGTCGTACAGAGAGAAAAAGGAAAGTGTCATTATGTTTTGAATTTCTACATCATATTCCCTGCTGAAACCTGTGTGCTCCTTTCACAAACGGTGCCACATGTGAATTCTTCACGATTGACTGAAAGTAGTAAACCCACCCCGTGCTGGTGAAATGTCAACGTGTTAAAAAAGGATAATAAATCAAGTGTCTCCGTCTCAGGTATGAAACCCGTGGTAGATAAAGAGGTTGAATGGCTTTCAAAGGGCTTGAAGTTACATTTTATGTGGAAAGCGACAGAAAAGGGAAGAGTGCTGAATTTTTGCCTCCGAGTTGCGTTTCCGATCTGCCGGGTGGCAGGTTTCCTCAGGCCCATCACTCACGGGGCGTTTGGTTTGTGTGTACGTTAGTCACCAGATAACACTTCTCAGCTGTTTGTCAGCCCGGGTTACCCTCAGCACCCATCACGGAAGGTGTTAGCACACACTTCTGCTTTGCATGTAAACTCTCCTTTCCACGTTGTCAATGTGTATCTTCTAAATTCAGGGAGAAGAATGGCACTTCTGGCAGGACGGCAATCCATGAAAAGCACCTTCTGACAGGAAATGTATTCCTTAGAAATGTTTC
This sequence comes from Tringa solitaria, assembly GCA_026413425.1. Classification (NCBI taxonomy): domain Eukaryota; kingdom Metazoa; phylum Chordata; class Aves; order Charadriiformes; family Scolopacidae; genus Tringa; species Tringa solitaria. The sequence goes on from JAOXJM010000003.1 coordinate 14,908,607, forward strand.
TGCCCTGTGAAATTGGATTTTGCTTGTGATGTATCTGGTGTATGTATGAAAAACAAGTCTCACTAATGGCAGAATCGAATGGTACCAAGGATTGGGAAAATTGTGGGAGCGGTGAGTGTTTCAGGGGTGCAAGCGAGGAGGGACTAGGAGCAGAGCTGGAGATGGGGAGATCAGGCTGGAGTGGCCTTGTCCCAGGTCCCAGCATGTCATCTAGTTGCATCGTGGAGGACGTAGGCACAGCGTCAGCACGCACAGCATACAGGATTATTTTTCAAGTAGTGGTGTTTTTTACAGGACACGTTAGGGGATTAAAGTCTGTGAATCCTCTTTAGCTGCTCTGGGGATCATCACAGCTTTCAGAGGACTTCTATAATTTCTCAAAACCTGTGATCAAACGCCAAACAAACGAGCGAGGAAGTTGTCAAAAAAGACTGTGATGGCCGTTTAGGAAAGCAGGTTTTCAGGGCAGCATCAAGAAACTGATGTATCGTGTGTCACGGCTTGAAGGGAGATACCACGAGCACAATGATCTCCTCAAAACAGACAGAAAGTCTGCTCTGGAGACGGCAGCAATTAGGGTGAGTGATGGACTGGGACTTGGACATCGGTGCTAACGGGGCTTGGGAAAATGCCTGCCAACTCTAGCAAATGCCCTTCTGTGTGGTAGGATCAAACAGGGAGAGAAAATTTGCCATACTGGGAGCACTGGGAAGGCAGTGGCGGCTCTGCTCTCTAACATTTTTGCAGGGGAAGGTACTGATGGTCTTGAGCTGCCCCAGGAACATTGGACCTGGCTGCCCATTGCAGAAGGGGATAAATTAGCATTTTATGGCCTGTTGTCTGCTGAGCTCATCTGTGTCTATTGATAATACACGCTCTGGTTTGGAGGGAATTTATCACAGGCAGGGGAAAGGAGAAGAGGATCATCTTAGAATAAGGCTTGATCTGTGCAAGCGAATTAGTAAGACTTCGGGCTAGAAATTTGACAGTAAATGTGCCTCCTCTGAATGCTGTCTGTAAGTAAACTGAACCCATTAAAATAAATGGGTTATAAGTCTCTTAATATAACATGCATCTGAGGATCCCACACAGACCCAGCCCTCATACTCTCCGTTCTTCCCCAGCAGTTTCTTCTCTTAATCATCCCTCCTTGAGCTGCCGTGGATTCAATCCAGTTGTCACACATCCCTTTAGCATTAATCAGGTCTGGGGCCAGCAATGAACGTCAGCCATCAGCTGCAGGGCTGCTGTGCCAGTTTAATTTACAAATGAAACAGCGTTCCCTTTGTGAGCGTTCCCACCGCCCGCCCGAGATGAAACCAGGGGATTAGTCATGGTTTCGAGGGCTTCGTGGTTATTCTGCGGCCGAAGCCTTGCTCAAGTCTTGTCCCCAAGACCGCAAGCGAAAATATTTGCAGGGGTTTCTCTAACGTGGGCTCAAGAGGAAATCCAGCCATCCAGGATGGGGTGGAACCAAATCCCAGGGTGCAGGAAGGGTGGTCCTGGCGTAGGAGCAAGCTGTGTTCGTCGCCCTCGTGTGAAAGGAAAATACAGATGTCACAGGTTACTATAATTAAGAAGATGTTAAAATAACCACTTACTCCTCCAGGAATTGGGCTCGCTGCTTTTAAAATTTCATTAGATAAGAATCTAAGTCACAGGGAATATATATACGCAATCAAAACTGCACAGTTCAAAGAGTTCTGTCAAAAATGGGATGCCCAAAAATATGACCTACCTTTCCTTCCGTTTCAGATTTCCAGGGAGTTATTAAAAATTAAAGATGCCTTTAAGGAGCTTCCCAGAAAACTGTTAGAATGTAGGACATAGTGTACCAGCAGGTTACAAAATGAAGCAACTTTTATGCAATATATCATGCTGCAAAGCAATTTTGTTCCAAGTATCTAAAGTATTTCAATTAAGAAAAATAATGATCAAGGACAAACAGCATTTTAGTAGGAAGGGATTAGATTATTTCTATGGTTACTGTGCTGGAGCTGCAACTAGAATTAAAGTTTTAAGATCCAGGTTATGTTTACTTTTGTTAAAAATTTGATGCTAAATTTTTCATACACCAAACCCCTCTTTTTTTGGTGGTTTTTCTTTTTTTCCCATGATATTGAAGAGAGCTGAAGCTATGACGTAGCTTCACCAGTTTAAAGTTATTTACGTGTTTCGCTGCTTTGGCACCAAACATGGGGAAGGTTTTGGCTATTCCAAGTTTAGATCTTAACACATTTAAATTCAAATCACAGGGGGTCCTGCAAACTGTGATAATACACTCTTATTTCATTTTTTCGTTGAAGGTAAGACCCATCCAACAAACAAGGATAAAAGTAGTATATTAATTTATCATCCTACCAAACTTTTACATTGGGGGGTTGAGGGGCTTTTATATGTGTTTTCTTCTAAATCAATAGCTTTCAGAGAGCACCGCGGCATCACTATCCCTGTTTTGCAGGCGGTTCAGGAGCACGATGGTTTGCTTTACATTATCCAGCAGCCAGGAAGCACAGCTAGAAATGATACCCGGGTAAGTCAAATATTCTGCTTTGGGCTTATTTGATCAGAGGTGCAATAGTTACTGGGTAAATGGGTCTTGCAAGACCTTGAAGTAGCTGCTGTCTGTCAGCGCCTCCCCTGAAGGCTGATTTTTCTATTGTAATAAAACAAGGTGAAGAAAAATGGGGTGAATATAAAATATTGTGGGTTCCTCCAGTCTCCCAGACCACTAGTCTGCCAGAAAATGTCTTTTCACAGCAATGGTCTCCTCTTTTCCTACGTTCTCCCAGAGCAGTACTGTAGAAACTGCTATTAATAGGGGGCACTGGAATAATTGCTGAACAGTATTTACATTAACAGTAAATGGTTGTACCTGGGTTTAGTGTTTGGGAATGGAAATGGTTGTAACATCTGTGCTTGAAAATATTTTAAAGGTCATATAAAGATATTAAAAAAAGAATAGAAAATAGATACAATAGTTGCAGACTATTAAGAAAGGATTTCATTTTAACAACGTTCCTATTCTTCATCTCTCTGTCTGAGACCTTTCAACAAGAGCTGCATCTCTGTAACATTAAAAATAGTTAAAACTCTCATTTTCTTTGTGAAGAATGAAAATTACCTGAATTAGGGTGGTTTCTCTTGTTGCTAAACAAAATATGCCAAAAAGAGGATCCAGGGAGGGTTTCTCTGTGGCATTCTGGAGGTGCCCATCTCCTGGAGAGATGAGCTGTGTCCCTCTCCTGGCTCAGCCTCCTCTTCGGGTGGTTAGGGCACTGCTGGAGATTTCACCTCAATCAGCAGAAGTAGCTTTTGCCTTGCACAAAGGCAGAAAAGATACAGTACAGAAATAAATTTAAAAAATGGAAAAGAAATGATAAAAGTTGAAGGAAGAAGACAGGAGCCCATATCTAACCCTCAGGCCCTTGTTGGTACTTAGTAAAGGTGATGACACAAGGGCAATAAAGTCCACTTTCTCATTCTGCTGCATTAAAAGTTTATGAGGGACGATATTTGGTTTCATTTCTCTGCTGGGACAGCCGTTGAAACCTGATGTTGATTGCACTAGTGTTGCATTAAGACTTCAATGAGTCTGCTTGTCTTCGGGTAACTGTTTGCTGAGGTTTTTGTGTCTTCTCAAACCTGGAAGATCCTGTTGCTCTTTGCCTTCGGTAGCCTCTGCAGGAAAGATCCTCAAATCCATTTTGGCGTTATGGCATTTCACATTCAAATTCATTTAATTAGAACATGGGTTTGTTTTTACAGAGGTGTTGGAGATTGTCCTTACCCCTGCTTTCTCCCCAGTTAAAAATTAAAAATGTTTTCTTGTAATTATCATGACTGATTTGCAGCTTAATTGCACCAGGCATCTTTAGATTTCCAGAGTCTGGCCAGCTGCTTCAAGAGGCGTACTGAGATACCCTCACTCTAGGAGAAGATCATTTTGGTACAACAGAACTTCATACTAATTCATATTTCATACTAATTTCATATTTAATTAAACACCAGCCATGGGCAGCCACCAGCTTCTGAAGAGGAAAGAGGGAGCTGAAGGTGGAGCTGGATGCAGGGTGCTCAACCACTGGAACCCAGTGCAGGGATGGGCAATTGCTGGAAAGCTGAACAGTGGTGGCGTTGGGGACCCTTGTGGTTAGTGGAAGCTGAGGACAGTGCCATTTGGCTTGTTCTTGGCTGCAACTAGGAAGGTCTGGAGGTGACCACCAACTGATGGAGAGCTGGTTGGGGATAGAGTGGTTGTGGGACTTGTTCTGCAGTTTTTCTGTGAGAAATCTTACCATGTAGGATTGTGAAGAATGTGGTTCCCTCCAAATTGTTGTGCTTGCTTGTATTTTGACAATTTGTTTATTGTGGATCCTCAGTCTGGTCAGGAAAATTGAGTCAATGTTCCTTTTTCTCTCTTGTCCAGCTAGGAGAATGATTGGGACAGGATGCCTGGGGTTTTGTTACTATTATTATAAAACCAAAATATAATAAGTAGTTAAATAGAAATGATAACAAAATAAGGGATTATAATATGGGATCTTCTGCACTTTTAAGATAAGGTGACAATTTTTTCCTTGCTGCACTAGCTACACTTTCTAGACTGCACTTTCCTTCCTGCACTGGGTTTGAATGGAAAACAAGAAAAAGTGTCATCATCTCCACACAATTCTATTACTAAATTGTCAGAACATAGTCATATTTCTGGCAGCGGTGATTCAACTCTATTTCCACCTCCACATGGATCAGCAGTGACCTTGACGTTCTTGGGCAAGGCTGGTGTAGAGATTGCTTGGCAGGCGCAGGTGCCAAGCTGTGGAATATAATTTTCTGACAATGTATGGTATCTGGGTGCGTAATTGGCTTCTGGGCTGTCCCCACATGGCTATAGGGTCCTTCCCTGAGCCCCTCAGCCAGTGGTTTTTAATGACCAGGAAACCATGAGCCATCTGTTTGTACAGAACCACACAACTGTTGCTGGTTTTATACATTTTTGCGTGCCCCTCTCAAAAATACTTTAAGCAGGATCCATTATCTAATTTTAAAAATGGACTATCAGACAAAGAGTAGTGTTTTTTTTAATTTAATTAGTGGCAAAGGTGGAATCATTATCATGCAAGAGAACACTAAAAGGCAAAAATTGCATGAGTGGAGTCCAAAAAAATTCCAAAATCTCCAGCGGCAGCAGGCGCTTCAAGCTTAAACCATGTCCCTTGGGATGAAATGGTGCAGAGAAGTAATGGACGTGACAGATCTCCTCCCCTCTCCTTTGCGCTTGCTGCTCTGTCCATTAATGCCTGGGCAGTTGCCCATTTGGCCATTAATGCCGTTCCCACGTAGACGTGTAGGAGAGTGTGAGGATCAGGTAGGGCTCTGGCTCTGTTTTCACACACATTACCCAGTACAGCAGGGACTATGGTGGACCAGAAAATGTCCCAGAGCGTGTAGGGTGGCTCCTTGGCGTGCAAGAGCAGCACAGCTTCGTGTGTCTGTTGTGGAGTACAGAATCATAGAATGATATGGGGTTGGAAGGGACCTCTGGAGATCATCTCCTCCAATCTCCTGCCAAAGCAGGATCACCCAGAGCAGGTCCCACAGGAATGTGTCCAGGCAGGATTTGAATGTCTCCAGAGAAGGAGACTCCACCACCTCTCTGGGCAGCCTCTTC
>JAOXJM010000003.1:14915133-14934468 GCA_026413425.1 Tringa solitaria
AAATATGTGCTGCTTTATATGAATAACAGACAGGGTTGCTTTTTTTTTTTTTTTTTTTTAAAAAAAAGTAACCATTTCAAAGATGTTACTGAAAAACCTTCCTATCTGCTTCTCATCACCAATGACAGTCTTAAACAGTGGAATATTGATGAGGACTAGTGAACATATACAATAATTCAGCAGGAAATTAAACCTAGAGCACTTAAACATCTGTTTCTTCACCAATTCCATACATTTTGGGGCAGGTAGTGATTTGTTTCCTTCGTCAAGGACCTGCAGTAATATATGTTCAAGATATGTGTTCCAGATTTTCTTGTTTTCTTTTTTCTTTATTAGGAGCAACATAGGGAGACTCAGAGCAGCCACGAGGACTGAAATTAGTGCCTGACAAAGCAGAAGCTTTGATTGTTTGATAGTTTCTGTTTCTGTGGCACTGGTTCCTAATCTTTCATGATCATTTAATAGGTTGAAACCTCATGAGTGGGCCTACTTCATTTCTAGGGCAATTTGTAAGAGAAAATAAGCTCTGGCTCCGACCACTAAGGTTTGGTTACTTGAATTGTCAATGAATTTGTATCTAATGTAGCACTACTGCTACATAAAACGATTACATTTTTTTCCCCTCTGGTGCATTGTACAAGTTGCATGTGTGGAAATACTGATTTATTTCTGAATTCCCTTAACTCCCAGGGGCAGCAGAGGTTTTCTGTGTCTCAGGGGATGCTCTGGAAGTGTCCCTGGCTCTGGTTTTTAAGGAGGACTGTGTTCTCCAGAGTAGGCAGCCAACAATAGCATCAGTTTGCTACTGCGCGCTCTGCACTGGAAATGTCTGCCCGTTTCCCATCAGCAGATGGAAATGGAGTGAGACGAGGCAGGTACATGGGTTTTTAACCATGGTTTTAATTTTAGGTTCCAGAAAAATCACCATAAATAGATGCAGCCAGATCTCTGTGGCTGTGCTCAGTGGTCCACAGCTGAGCTGAAGTCATTGTAATGTTCTTTTTCCTCAGAGCTACCAGTTATGCAAACTGAAGCTTCACCTGAGCAGGGATTAGGGTTTTTCAAGTTTAGCTCAAACCATTTAATGGAAAGTGATCTATCTGGGGAAGGAGGGACGGGGAAAAAAAGCAAAAAAAAAAATCCCAACAAAAACCCCACCCTTAAACAGAAGCATCTTATTTTAGAGCTGCATCTTTCATAAATACTAAAAGTTATTTTGTTTCTGCCAACACTATTTTGTTTAAAATCAGCTTATGTTTAGAATACAATAAGGACGAGGAAGAAGAACCAGATTCAATAATTTTCTTATGCTTCTAGTTGTTGTTCCTTACTTTATTACTTGCCAAAGTGCCAGAACTGACAAATTATCCAATAACACAAAGCTGAAGGCAACATCGCAGTCATTGTGAAGCTGGATTAGTTTATAAAGTATCCTTGTTGTGTTTCATAAATTGAATAACTAATATTCAGCAAACCTGTTGCAGATTCTTTTCCCCCTTCTTTCTTCTTTTTCTTTCTGCCACTAAAAGAAGCAGAAAGTTAGATATTTATATACTTGTCAGAACGGAGGAAATCCTTCAAAAAGAAAAATTATGTGCTACTTAAACCATTTCAGGGTGTGAAAGGAAATGCATTGGATTTCCAGCCTGCCCACCACGATGGTGTCTGAGCAGCTGTATTCTTGGTACAGGGAGGTGGGAAAGGGGTTTTGAGGCTGGGGGGGTCGCAGTATAGAAATGTTTTCTCCAAAGTGTAATACTGAAATTCACTCAGTGAATTACTAAAGCCCATATATTGAATTATAACCAACAGTTGATTTAATATTAAGCTTAGAATTTGCTGAAGGCTACTGTAGAAAAACACAATGCATCAGAGCTGGCAGTTACAGCTTTCTGGCATTTTTTTGTTTGTTTTTTTTTTTTTTTTCTTTTTTAGTACTGTGAAGTGCAGAGACAGGCCGCTGTCTCTCACGCAGGGGTGTGCCTTTGATGTGCTGTGTTGTATTGCAAAGGATGCCCGGAGACAACGGCCATCCTGTGGAAACCAGTGTCTCCGTGGGAAAACCAGCGCTGAGCTGCAGGAGAGGTGGCAGATTGAGCTCTGTATGGAGGAGTTTTGGGATGAGATTTTATGTTTTGCTAACTTTGTGTTTGGAGTAGGTTAAGCAGAGCGCTCCGCAGGGAGCACTGCAAGAGCCTCAACGATGCGAGGAGGAAGCAATATTAAGTCCTGCTTTTTTATATATATATATGCACTTTAAAAACTTAAGTATAGCAGTGTGTGTGCATTAACACAGCTCCGCAGCATCCCAAACAAAGCGATTTGATGGTTTCTACTGGGGGCAGGGCAAATCTGTGCTCCTTGAATTGCTCTGCAAAGCCATTCCTCCTCACCGCCTCCGCTCCCAGGACGCAGAGAGGGGGCAAATAATCCTGCGCTACTTTATTCTCTGGCCCAACACTATGCAATTTAATAATAAAGAAATATTTTATGGCACGGATATCAGTACAAAAGAGCAAGCACAGGCCATGGGGAAAGCGCACTGAAAGCTGTATTAAAGTTCATTTGATTCGGTCCTGGTCCCTGCGGCCCGTTCCTCTGGTGCCGCGATGAGCAGCCAGGAGGATGTTCTTCTTCGTGGCAAGTTTCAGCAGACACGAAGTCCTGAACCTGCATTCAACACCTGACACAGAAGGAAGGAACCTGACCACCTGACCTAATGCTGTGTAATTACAGTTTGTTTCAGCCTCTTGCGTCCCAGGAGAATGAGCTAATTGAAGCCGCTTCACCATGTGCCACTAAAGGATCATCCAGATATTTGACTGATCCTCTCTGAATCTTTTTTTTAAACTGTAACTAGTATTTTACAGTGCCATTAATGTGACAGATCATCCCAGAATGCTTTTATGAGCACGGCTACATAACAAGGTACCTAAATTAATTCTGAATGTGCTTGCTTACGAAGGAGGAGCATTGTAGTGATGTTAATGAATCCGTCCATAACAGTTGGTATGTCCTGGTTTGCAACAAAACTGATCAACCAAGTTATTCCTCGTGGCATCAAACCATCCCGTGATGGGTCAGAGAATGCTGCTGGGGCCACCTCTGCAGCGTTTTAGCACCTATAGCCTGTGTAATTCCATGCTCGCTCCCTCTTCCAGCTACAGTTAAATGCTGCAAAATGCAAAAATGGGACAAAACAGAAAGAACCTAGAAGTTGTTATACTCAGTCATTTATATTTAGTACCTACTTGTAGGGCAGGTGGGAAATGGGCACAAGATAATTAGGGATGGTTTATGCTAAAAGAAGAACTGCTCTGTAGGACTGGAGTTATTAGAGCTCGTCAGGAGGAGTTCAGAGAGTGGTGGTTAACGTGGCGACGTGCTAATGGAATTTGCCAGTGACACAGAACCCAGCAAGGTGTTGCCAGCGCAGGGGAGGTTTGGTACATAGGAAGAAATAGATGACTGGGAGGGCTGCAGTAATGAGAATAATATGAATAATAATAAAAAGTACAAGATTATGTGCTTTGGGACTTAGAAATGATAAATTTCTGCTGTACCTGGAAAATTACAGTTGTAGATGATGGCGGAAGAGAAGGACGCTAACATTCAAGTAGATCTTTTCTCGTAAAGCAGAACTTGGTGCAGCTACGTAAACCATTGCATGCAGGATGCTGTTTACAATTCTGGCCACAGTTGCTCAAAATAAATGTGAATCAGAACAGGTGTGGAAAAGAAATTTCCACCTCCCCCATCAGCATCACAGCCTGTCTTCCAGCAGCATCCCAAAAGGGTTCGGTTGAAACAGCCCAGGAGAGCCAGAGAAGAGGTCAATGTGTTTTCTGCAGACGCATCGGGATGGAGCACCAGAAGGTGACTACAAAACCAAACGAATGGAGACACACAGCCAGAGCAGCATAAATTTCTCCAGAGTGAATTAAGACCAAAATTCACTAAAAGATGAGGACCTGGAACCCCCGTTCTTTGGGAACAGACCGTGCAACGAACCTCTCCAGCTGCAGCCTGGAGCCAAGTGAACCGGTGAATTTCGGTTGTCTGTGCTGGACCCAGTGAGCCAGGCTGGAGTCATACGCTCTACGCTGATTTTTAAGCTAGGCTATGCTTTTGAAAGCCCTGCCAGGCAATTTTTGGGGGTTAACAATACTGCAGAGAGTCCACCTGTCTGTCCATTCCCTTTGTTAGCAGCATAGATGGTTTGCTAATTAGGAGAGGTGTGATTTGTTCTCTCCACATGAAATAACAAGCAGATAGCACGGCATTTAATAGAAAATATTAAACTGTCTTCAGGGACTGCAGCACTGGAAGGGGAGAGCAAAATATTGGTAACTGGTTTTTATTATTATTTTTGTGTGTGTGATGCATTTACATTACCAGTGTGGCCAAGTCCCCAAGGAGAACACCAGGGAGGTGAGTGTATTTTGGGGTTGTGGCAAGAGCCATCACATTCCCAGGGCTCTGGGGAGAAATCAAGAAGGTTCTGACTGATAATAGCTTGACAAGCGAAGAGAAATTGTAAAAAGTTCCCTTTTAAATCTGTGTAAGGCTAGACCTACCCCTCAATGTGGCCCATTCCGACAACTAAATCTTCCATTTTCTCTTCAGTGTGTAATTTCACAGCAGTCTGATTGCTCTTCCACAGCATTTTCATCATGCTGTACGAGAAAGGAGAAAATTACGAACAATTAGCTGAACTCTGCAGTCTTCACTCAAGCAGAACCCCACTGCCTTCACTGGGAGCACTTCCCAGGATTAGATTCAGACTTTTCCCCCCATTTACCATTTGGGAAAGGGCTGAACAGAACCCCTGAGGGAGCACAGTGCGGGAAGAAAAGAGCTTTTTCATCTTGTGATTGGACGCACATAGAAATATTTCTGAAGAATTTGGTATTTTGATAAGAGCATGTACCCCACCTGTGAGTACATTTAATTAAAGCAAGACTTGCCATCAGCAATGATCTGTAGAGGCAGATATAAGAACAACACCCTATAAATGATTGGGAAGATTATGTTATTGACGATTTTAGCTTTTACAGTACTGTGGTGGGGTCTTTTTTTATTCACCCAGTAAGTCTTTGAGCAACAGTTTCCCGTAGCCTGATGCGTTTGGGATTTCTGTAGGTTAGAGAAGCCCTTTTGCTGATAACCTGTGAAGTGGGGAAATACCTGAACTCCGCAAGACACAAAGAGATGATCCTGTTTGGGTATCTAACAATAATAATTTTTAAAAAAAGATTGGGGGTGGCTGGGAGGGCTTAGAGAGGGACCCTACAAGTCTAGAATTGGGTTCATTCAATCTCTGACCTGTCTGCAGGGTTGTACCCTACCCAGGGAATTGCAGCAAACTCCATTTTTAAGCCTTGACCCCTATTTTATTGTAACCCTTGGGAAACAGCAAGTGGCCTGTCTGCTGCAGAGCTGCTGAGGTGAATGGGGGTCATGTGTGGATGCTGCTGTCCCCTCGGCCAAGGGGCTGGGGACCAGCCAAGGCTGCTCCTGCCGTGGGGGAACCACCGGGAACTTCAGCCCAAACCGAAACAGGCAGGAGGGGCCGTGTCTTTTCTGCTGCCCCCAGCAATATGTGGATTTGGCAGACACTTAGTTTGCCTACCCCAGGGGACGTGGCAGAGGCACAAGGAGGTGGTGAGGACCTTCAGGTCTGTGCCTACCCCACTTCTCAGAGCAATTGGGTTGAACAAGGTCCTAGATGAGCCCCTGAGACAGGTAACTCATCCCTATCGTTGATCTAACAGAGCATCCTTTAAAATCAGCAAGGTTAGCATCACCCAGGTGGCTGTGACCACTTCTGCGAGCTGCCAGCATTGATGGTACATAACCAGAGGGACGTTTTGGGGAGGTAAGTCACACATTGATTCATTCCTGATGCTTTGATAACCTGTCAGCTGCCGTGAAACCTGACATTTGTGTTTGCAAAGCTGATGCCACTGGCTGAGACAGATGTGTAGTTTTTTTTGGAACAACCGGCAATTTCTGACAGTTGTGGCATCGCTGGGACTGTGTCCCCACGTCAGCCGGTGCCGTCTGTGGGTAGGTCTCTGCAGCTCCTGTTGCCTGAAGAATTCTGGTACTTTCTGCTCTTGGACTGTAGCACTTTCCTTTGTTTACTGTACTTTATCACCATCACTCACCCCTCCAGGCATTTTCTACAATATATTTTTCATGACTCTTGCAGCTGAATGATATTTTTCTCTTCCACCCCCACCTCCTCACTCCGCTTGACAGAGGGCTTTGCCCTGGCTGGGGGATGCGCTGAGCTGCCCGGTCTGGGGGTGAGCAGGGTGCACTGGCCTCTGCCCCCTGATTTAAGGGTGAGCTCGGCTGGGCTTAGGTCTCGGGGAACAAGCACATCCTTAGAACAGCATTTCTTCTATGCCAAGGAAGGGCAGCCCTTACCAGGTTGGGTACCACCACGCTTAGGTTCAGCTCTGCTGCTGGAGGGGCAGCAACACCATTTGCGGTAGATGTCAGGCCAGGTATAGTCTACGTTTAGTCTCTAGCTAGGAACGGTAAAATGAAAAATTTTGAGTGTATCTGGGACTAATACAAAAAGCCTGTTCTTGCTTCTGACTTGTCTTTTGCCCAACAATAGAATGAATGAGCCCCTCCCGTAATGTTTGACAGTCCTACAAAGACCATCATCAGCTCTCTCCTACTGGTTAAAACCTACTTGTCTTTTCATTAGTTTAAACTTACAGGAGAAAAATCTTTTTGTTAAGAAAAGAGGCGTTTGCAAACACCAGGACTTAGAAAACCGTTGTTCTTGCATGCTCTGAAGCTCCATGTTTTTCCCTCTCTTTGTTTTCAAGTCTAAAAATGACAGGAAGGTCAACGTGACCGTGGCTTAAAAATTGGGACCATGAATTTGACAAATGCTGCAGCCTCACGTGGTTTTACCTCCATGAATAATTTTTTGCTTCCAACAAGACCACTGCTTGAGGAGGAAGAGGCTTGACCCATGGAGCCCTTCTAAAAGACACCCTGATAACTCATGTTTTTTCGCTTCAGTGGGGCTATTTGTTTGTGTGCTTGACATTTGTCCTACGATTTTGTGCCACCTACTACAGCTCCCTCTGATCGAATCACTGCTCCCGTTATTATTTCTCTGTTCCTTGACTTTTTCCAGTGAACTGAAAATACTTTCATTTTTGTTTGCTATTGATCAGATAATCCACAGGTCTGAGCTGCTCGGACGTACCTGGGTCTGCAGGTTGATGTATTGGAAAACAAATACATATAAGGAGTAGCTTATGCTTTTTTTCCTGTATTTACAGTGGTTTAATATTTTTTAATACATTTTTGATACATTACAATTGACAGTAATTACATTACACTATATATAGTGTGTGTTTCCAGGAGGGGTATCTGAGAAAGCAAAACAATTAATAATTCTTTTGCAAATACTCAGCTCTGCTCTCTTCCCCTTCAAAAAACCCCCTGTTGTAGATAAAATAATTGGTTTGCAACCAGTGCCTGAACACTTTCAACACATTTAAAACATTTTCACTATTTAAATTCTTCTCAAGACAGGCAGCAGTCATTTCTCAGTTGTAGTGAAGCAAAATGCATGTTTTTCCGTGAAGGTTTCCTTTAGGTCTTGCCTGCCTTGACTGGTTTGGTACAGAGATTTTGGAGAATGGCAGGCGAAGGGATGATGCGGCTCCAGAAGCCCTTCCCCTCCTCCAGGTGTGGTTCTCCCCTTGGGATGGTTGCATCACATGGGCTTTTTTTTTTTTCAGCATGAGAGGAAAACCTGATACTGACTAATTTAGTAGCCATTAAGTTACCTTTCTGATATTTCCCAGTCAGATGTTTTCCTCACCAAGTGCTGCAGCTGTTCACTGGCCATGGGGTGAAATGTTGGGTACGTGACAGCCAGCAAACTGCACTCTGCACAAGGGACTGCATGCTCTTCTACATCTGGATGTTCTGGGGGAAAACCAGCCTGGAAGTATCCATCCACAGCAGCTAAATGACTGCGTAGGGTTTGCATGGCAAGGTTTTGGGGAAAGGGAGCTGCAGGGGAGGCTTCTGTGAGAAACTGGTAGAAGCTTCCCCTGTGTTCAATGGAGACAACACCAGCTGGCTCCAAGAGGGACCCACCACTGGTCAAGGCTGGGCCCATCAACGATGGCAGTAGTACCTCTGGTGTAACATAGTTGAGAAGGTGAAGAGTTGTTGCCCAACTGTAGCTGGAGAGAGGACTGAGAATACATGAGAGCCACAACTTTGCAGGCACCAGGGTCAGAGAAGGAGGGGAGGAGATGCTCCAGGCACTGGAGCAGAGATTCCTATGTTGGTTTGGTGACCTTTGGCTTTGCCTCCTCCTCTGTGAGCTCTAAGAGTTGGTGGGTAGCCCCCAGCCACCTGCACAGCAAGAGGAAAGGGTCACCACAGCATCTGCTCCAGGCTTCCGTCAGAACTGAAGTCCATGAAGTTTCAGAGGTGAGATTGGGTGGGTTTGTATGAAAATGCAGCAAATCTTGGAAAGGTTTGCCCCCGCTCAGCAGAGATTCCTCCAGGAGTTTCTCCAAAGACTTCTGAGGCATCCCAAAGCAGTGAGAGTTCTGCTGAGAGGGAACACCAGATTAGCTTGACCTTAGAGTTTGGACTATTGATTAATTCAGGTGTCCATGCAAACCAATCTCCCAGTTATTTCTTTGAGAGATTATGAATAACAGGGTCAATTCATAACCTCTTCCAACTTTCCATGCAACTTCAGCTGGGACAAAAATATTTCTTTTTATTTACACCATTATTACCACCCTATTGGCTACAAAGATACAGAATTATAAACTGCGTGCTTCTACAATCAAGCTGTATTTTTACTGCATGTTTATGGACCTGTGACAAGGAGACACTTCTCTAATGAAGGGTTTTTCCAAATGAATTTGCATCAGTTTCATAGGTCACACTTCTGACTTCAGTTCTTTTGTCTGCCATTTGCTATGGCTGTTAAACAGCTTTAAAATTAAAGTGTGATTATTCAGAAATCACTTCATAAAACATTATATGCCATTTGCCACCGTTTTTTCCTTTATGTCCCACACTAGGCAAAAGAAACTGCTGAGTTTGAACTAGTGATGGAAAGTTCATTATGGATAATTGTTGATTGGATGGGAAAGTGAATTATAGAAAAGAGATCAGAAGCATCTAATTGTCTTCGCCATGGACATGATGCTTTACAGATAGGGAGGGAGCATGGAGCTTGCAGTGCCATTGGTGGCACTGGGATTGCTAATAGATCTCTTGCTAATGCAGACTGGCAAATATGGGACAAACTGTGGGACATTTCACTGCTCTTACCAAGCACATTTCCTTTTTTCAGCTTCTGGAAGATGAATGAATCATTGGTAAATTGTATTTTTTAAGAAAAAATGCATTGGTGTGATGCGCAGGGTGCCGTTTTGACTATCTGGATAAACAGTTTTAGATCACTTATCTAACATTTCTTTCTTCAGGTTGATCTCCCGATACTGTTGGTCTAATGAGGGGCATCTTGTTCCTGCCCCAGGTAAAGCAGAAAGGCAGATGCCAAAACACACACCCCAAAATAGGGCCAGCTCATGGACAAATGCTTTTACGGACCAGGTGGTTCTTCCCAAGGATTGAGAGAGAACAGTAGGAAATTGTAGTTGGCAGTGTCTTTTTCTAAAAATAATGAAATGCTAAAATAAGAACATCAACCTCAGCTGCCTCAGTATTACTATTATTTGACTTGCTTTGAGCCCGAATACTTGTGTATTAGGACAGTATTACACCATCTGAGGGAAAAGAAAGCAGGGATATGGGAAAGGATTTTATATTATTTAGACTACGATGGTATCTGACATAGAGAAAATAGAAGGAATTGCAAACAAAGCTTTCAGTTAGGGGAGAAAGAAAGTAAACTTATTTTCTTCTTCTTTATGTAACTGTGCCAGCAAAATCAACTGTTCAACAAGTAATGATTAAGGATATTGTGAGCTGGAAGAGAGGCCATGTCCTCCTCCCATAACTAGTGTGTGAAAATGGGGAAAGGAAAAGGCCCCAATCAGTAAAAGAGTGAAAATGTCAAGAAAATAAAGATGTCTTTTAAATTATGGGGACTTTAGAGTTAACCTAGGAGACAGAATGTTCTGCTGAAGCTGGTGTGCAAGGTTAAACCTGTACATATTTCTCGCTCTCGCCCCCAAAGTCTGCTTTCTCCAAGCCTCATTAACCATTTTGCTGAACATTGCAATCATTACTCTTCTGCCAGGTTATATCACATTTTTCAACCTTTTAGGTACAGACCTTAGAATTATTGATCCAATGAATCATACTGACTTAGGTGCCGGCTGCTGCTGAAACACCTCTGTAGAAACCAAGGTGTTGGTTAAATATCAGACCTTTTTTTTTATTTTTTTTTCTGAATATTCTCCATGTAAGGGAGTATTTTTCCACATGGAAGAAGCAGCAGCACGGGGACATCACCTCTTTTGCAGTTTCTATGGCACTGCATGATGTTTAAGCATCGAATGGCAGTGATGTACAAACACTAAAGCTAAACAGATGTATTTTCTTCTTCATTGCTGAAAATAATGAGTTCTCTATACCATAGAGGCATTCTCTACTCAATATCTGAGGCTAGTGATACTATTTTGGCATTTTATTTGCTGACTGGGTTGGTTTGGCAGGCAATGGGAGGAGTATGAACAACTTTGACCGACCTCTTGGGTTGGTAAACTCCAGCAAAAACAGGATTTATAAGAACCACTCATTTGCACCAACACAATGACTGTTGATTCTATGTCTGTAATATCTACAGTGCTACTGTAGGTGTGATAGACACAGATAGGCATTGGCCAACCCTTTTTTTCCGTATGTTTCAGGAACACCAAAAGACTAAGCTATTTGTGTGAATAACTGATCTTACAGAAAAATCCTGCCTTAGCTGGCAGAGGGCACATGTGTGTATCGCTTTAGGAGCTTTGGGTTTTTGTCTCGTAATCAGGAATATGATACTTAAAGAATGGGCCCAGAGTTTGTCCACAACACAAATGATTAGCAGAATTTGAAATCTAGAATAAACACACAGCCAGATGTGATACTGTCTCCAGCTGTGTTGGTGGTTATTGAACATGGCCATAAAAAACTGAAATAAGGTCTTCTAGAAGAGACGCAGTGAACTCACTCATGGGATCAACAACTGAGGTGTGAAAAGTTCTGTTCCCAATATACGTACCCTAATTACAGAGCTGTTCATAAACTTTGATAAGCTTCTGCAAGAGACTGGACAAGAAAATAATGATAAACTTATTAAAGCTGAGATATTAAAGGTCCCCAGGCATCTCCTCAGTCTGAGGTGAGACACCAGAATGAATAGTTTAATCCTGGAGAACTCAGCTCTGGTGCACTCAGATTGGATCCAGATGTATTTAGAGAAAAAATGCAGGACTCGACGGGTAGGAGTTTTTCCAGGGGCAGGCCTGAAAATAGACTCTATTTAATAAACAGAGTGTAGAGAGAAGGCTGGAAGGATCGTATCTGTAGAGCAAAGTATTATTTTTATCTTCATTGCTTCAGTGCCTGCAGCAGGACAGGAACAACCACCTCCTGCTGGGAAGAGCCCGAAGCCCAGAGGAGGCAGGGACCGCGCAGATGCTACCTGCCTCGCTCATATTTCAGATTGCTACAGGGAATTTGTAACAGGAGTTCGGAACAAGATGTTCTGAGTCTCAGACTTGTACTCGAACATCAAGTTTCTTTGTCTTCTATCTCGAGCACTTCACATTTGGTTTTCTGTTGTACCCGGGCTTCTTAAAGCTGCCAGAGAAATCCTGCACCTCCCCTTGGCATCCCCTGGACAGGAATCTGGGAGTATCCCCCAAATAATACACATGAGATACATTCTCTTTATTAATTATTAGATAAATCGTAATGATCTTTAAACATACTAGATAAGCTAATTATATTGTAAGCACTTTTTCTTTTGTGTTTACAGACTGAAATGCATAATTCACGAGCTTGACAACTACCAGCACTAAACTGGGATTACAAAACTGCATATGGATATCCAGTTTACCACAAAATACACATTGGCAAGGAATTTAAGACGACATATTTTGGCAGATCTGAGTTGCTCTCTGTCAGGTTCAAGAGAAATGCACTGTAAGCTTTAGTTTGTAGAAAAACGTTTTGAATAGAATATTCAACAAAATTTCCCAATTCACTCATTTGTTTTGTTTTTAAGAGTAAAGAGACTGAAATAGTTAATAATTTTGAATGGGATGAACTTTTCTTTAGCAAAGCAAACAACACCAAAAAAAAAAAAAAAAAAAAAAGAAAAAGCTGTGATAATTCTCTTGCAGCTTTCCAAAACAATTAGGCGGTAATGACTGCTGAAGAGATTTTCATGTTGTTTCAAACACTGGTTGGAACAATTGGAAGCTACAAATTCTTCTCATTGTGACTTTATTATCTGAAAGGAAATGACTAATTTGGAGTTTGTTATTATTGTTTTATAGTCCATGAAATATAAGTATATAAGTAAACATTTCCATGAATTTAAATATATAAAATACATAATGTGAAATCGTTAAAAATTAAATAGTTCTTTAGCTGAGACTGAGCCAGGCTAAATTATAACCGGGGTTGGAGTCTGTGGTTTCCAGCACAGCCTGCCTGGACTGGAGCTGCTGGCAGGTTCCCCACTGAAAATAGTCCTCTTGATGCAACCGGGGCCTCGACTTTGGCTGGACATGCAGCTCAGTTCCCTTGGTCAGGGGTGGGGGGCTGCCAGCCCATGTCCTTGCCGTCACCAGGGGCTGGTGGTCCCACCGGCCCGGCACTGCCAGCCTGCAATGCTCCATCAAGCCCTGACCTTGTCAGGATGCTGTAGCCAACGCACGCCCAGCCCTTGGCTCCTGGACCACCTTCTACTGTATTATTATTGTTTTATTTGTGTAATTAACGAAACACTCCCTCTAACTAGGCCTATTTTCCATTGTCTCTTGTTCTCTGAGGTCAAACATAACGTGAGCACAGGTGTCTCGGTGAGTGACTCATCTCTACGTTCTCTGGTCGTAAGGTGGACCTCCAGCAAATGTCTTCATGAGGCAGAAGAGGTGAGGACCACCGAGGGCATGAGGAAGACGTGAAGCTGGTGGGTACTGCTGGGAGAGGTGAGGGCTGGCCCAGATCATACAGTTTATACCATTTATTCACCACTGTCCTTCTTTATTCACTTATTCCTCCTTATTCACTACATCCCTTCCAAGAGGAATATGCAGATTAACAAAAAACCCGTGTAATTCATTTAAAGATGATTAAAAATTATTATGTATCACCTTTCAGTGAGACTGCTTATTCTGAAATTATTTTTTATCTCAATTTGAGTACGTGAATTGAGTAATGACTTATGAAAAAAGTTTGAAAGAATGGGTTCCTCACCTTTTAACGATTGTTGATTAAAGAAGTTCCATTAATAGAGCAGCGAGGAGAATTGTTTTTTTTTTTTTTCTGTGTGGATTCCCTAGCACGTAACGAGGTCTGGATTTATATTGTAGCCTTTTTCTTCCTAGAAATGCCAATATAAATCTTGTTCCTTTGCACGTCAGTCCCAGGTCTGCCTCGCTCCAGCCTGTCCCTTCCTCAGGAGCTTTAATCTGCTCTTTGACTCTCCTCCAGCTGCACTGCCCCAGGTAACTCCCTACAACGATGCACCAGATGCTCTTCCTGGCATTTCACCTTGCTCCTCACCTCCCCTGCGCGCTTTCAGCTCTCCGTCAGCTCTCCCCGAGAGGAATTTTTCCCCGGCTGTTTTGATCCTCGTCCAGCCCATATGTACTCCCTCCCCTTTCAAGTGCTGCTGGAAGCGGGCGTCCACGTCGATCTGCATCCTCGCCCCTTCCTCCCCTTGCTCTCTCTCTACCCTGGCGCTCCCCGTCCCCTCTCTGCCTGCCTTTATCTGCTACACCACCCTTGTCAATAGGGAAAAGAAAAAAAGCAAAAAAAAAAAGCCCCAATCATTTCTGTAAGCTGTTATGTTAACCTTTAAATCCCTTTTGAAATCTCGCCGTGCTCCGGCGGCTGCCGCTCGCCCCTCTGGCACTGCCTGGGCAAATGACAAGCTGTAACTTCTGCTCCCTGTTATTTCCCTCTCCCCTTCTCCCAACCTTTGCCACTCTCTGGTTTTTTTTCTTTCTCCTCCCGTAGCATCCTGCCCGTCACACAGCTTATTAGTTGGCCAGCTGTCTCCTCCGCTCCACTTCTCGCAAAGCCAAGAAAAATGGGATCCTGAATCCTGATTTCTAGGCTGCGCCATAAAGAATAAGGATTATGATTATTGGTGCCATTCTGATTTATTCCATTATAGTATCTGTTTATAGCACATGAGCTACACTGTATAGTAACGATACAGATAAATTTTGGCCCCTTATTTGTCATAACCACTTGCCGGCTGTATATCATCAATTTTCCTCTCATTTAGATACTTGCTTCTACTTTGGGAAAAATAAAAATATCCCAGTTGTCTAGGTAATAAGATGGTGAAACAAATTCTGAAGTGCATTTTACAATGGAATTTGATTGTGATAATTTTTCATGTGTTAAAAAAAAAGATCATTGCTGCCTTTCTCTGGGAAATGTCTGGGTTTATGTTTTGTTGGGATTTTTTTACATCCACAACTTGTAGTCATGTGGAAGATCTCCTTTCTTTAATGGGAATGCAGAATCAGCCCAGCATTTACCAGCCGAGGTCACTGAAAAACTATATACTATAATTTAATGAGGCTTGAGGTTGTACAGGTAGCACTTGGAACAAAACCTTTAATCAGTGTGAATCTGAATTTTGAAAGTACACCTCCTGCGAGTCTGGTGTGAATACCTGGGGGGGAGAAGCAAAATACTAGATATATTTCAAACTAAAGGAATGGGATCAGCTACCACAGTGGGTTTGGATGCTCTTCTGGAGAGTGTTAGTCAAGAAGACTTTTGCATCCAGAGGTCACGTGTCCAGCCACCACAGATGGCATCTCTTTCAGGCTGTGAGGGCCGTTCCTGCTGCATTGGCAGCTTGTTCATGTGGTTTTGTGTAGCAAAAGTTGGCCTTTGGAGTCTGAAAGCCGGCCAGCAGGTTTGCCTTTTTGAGGGAACATGGCTCCCTCCCCCCCCCCCTCAGGCTGTCAGGATCTCAGGGTCTTGGGGGCAGCACAGTGTTCCTGGATGGAAAAGGGGGAAAGTAGCTTTTGGGCTTTCAAAGCAAGCCCGGCACGGTCTCACACCCGCCTGCACGGGCTTGTGCTGGGGAAATCAGAGCTGCTCAAATGCTCTCAGCAGGCTCTGCATACGGTTTCTTCATCGGTTCGTTAAGGTTTGTTTTCACAGTTGGCCAAAGCATGTCCTGGATCGGCTCCACCTCTCCTACTTCTCAAAGAAAGACTCGCTCTCTTGACTGGGCAGTGAAAGTATGTATTTTGCCGTGTTGTCTCAATTATAAAAACTATAGACAGGTACCTGGGCTCTCACTAGTTGTCACACGGCAGAAATTCTCTTCTCCTTTTGGGAAGTTGGGGTGGGGGATCAGCAAAATGGTCCTCTAAGAAATCCCTGAAGAACATACCGTTCCTCCAGGCGACACAGATGTTCCCCTCCCCCCACCTCTCTTGCCTCTCCTTTCCCAGTCAGCATACATGAATTTACCAACCAAATGTTCTTAATTTTATTTATTTTGTATTATTTACAAGGAAATTAAAGAAAAATTCAGATAAGTTGGAAACGGTCCTATTGCATAAGAATAAGGAATTATCTGTGCGGTGATTCTGTGGTATTGTTCCTCAGCTGCAGCCCTTGGGAGATCGCCGCGATTGTTCCCGTTCAAACAAAAAGAGTCTAATGAAAGTGTTTTAATCTGCTGATCAGCTATTCAGGGAGAAAGGGATGGCCGTGCTAGGTGTCCTCGGAGACTGGAAACAAGTGCAGCAATGCTAATCAGAAGATCCGTATTTATTTACACTTCTGAGCAAGCTATTGTGAGCATTAGTGTTGTTGGAGGCAGCTTTAGCCTCAGATCTCATTCCCTGCACCTCGGGCCGTTTGAAGAGCTCTGGGTCTAGTTGCGCTGCTGATGGGAACCAGGAGGCTCAGCTCCCTGTGGAGTTCAGAGTAGAAACATGTCCTGGAAAGTCATTCAAAAAAGCCAATTACTGCTATTCTGAAAACCTCTCTGATAGTCTGATCTTTTATTTTACGTGATTCAAAGGAAGGGGGTCCTGATGGGAATCCATCTCTTACAGCTTTCAGACTGTGGGAGATCTTTTTTATTTTGGCCAGATCCCCAGCTGCACAACCCCAAGCTGTCTTCTGGCAGAGAAGACATCAATGAGGACAAAAGCTCCTCTAGGAGCCATGAAGTTGATGGGAAGTCCTCTCCTCCTCCTTCATGCCGTGAATATTGTGATCAGATAACAACATCTTGGTGCCGCGGGAGTGACAGCAGAAGACTGTCAACAAATAAGCATTTTATTAGAGCTTGTCACGTTGAAGGAGATTTGTCTCAGGTCTCGCAGGTAATGAGATCTTACCAACGTCCCATCACACGCTGTCATTCATCGTTTCACATCAAATCCTCTTACAGCGGAGTCTACAACCCTCCTAGTCCTGGCTGTTGCCTGAAGGCCCTGCAGGACGCTTGCCTGGAGTCAGCTGGAGAGGGGAGATGTGTCCTCTCCTGCTGAGACAAACCCACCCGAGCACCAGAGGAAGGGCAAGGGTGAGCTGAAGGGCTCTGCCCCTGCCCGCTGAAGGGTTTGTGGTGGTGCCACACAAGCTGTTTGGGTGGGATTTTCACATGGCAATTATGTGGTGGAATTATTTCAAAGGTATATTCCTTTCATTGTTGGAAATAACGTGTCCTCTTGTTTGCAGCAACCACAAGAAGAAGGAAGGTAAGAAGTTGATGCAGTTGGCTAAAAGACAGGGCGGGATCCAGATTGGAGGCAGTCTTCAGCTGTACAAAACCAGCAGTAAACGGAGTTGTATTTGGTAAGAGCAACTAGTTTCGCCAATGTGCTTATAACAAAGGTAAGGAAAGTGGTTTTAGGGAATAAGGCATAGTTTTTATTTAATTAGTTGTAAGCACAGGTTCCACACTGCATTAATTTTCCTACCAAAATAATATTTTTATTATTTTACCAAAAATATATACAAATTCTCCCAAATCTGCACATAGCTGTGAATAACCTGGTGATGGAAAGAGTCTGTGGATAAATCTGTGGCTCACCCCAACACGTGCGGAGGGTCAGAACTGGCTGAGGCTGCTGAAAATTGCAGCACTAAGTAAAAATTTCCTCTAAAATGTACAGCTAACAGTCCCGTTCCTGATACACTGTGGCCATGAAATAATGCTGTACCAATTCCAAGTAAATTCACATAATTTTATGTCAGACTTTACAGGTGATGCCAGAGGAACCAACAGGAATTAGTCTTTTGTTGCTATGACTTCGTATATATGTCAAAGTATAGTACAGTGTATGGAGCTTTTAATTGAGATGCTAAATTTTAGTAAGCGTTTTTGATTTCCATCTGTCTCTTTTCTCTACCCTCTTACGCCTTTCTGCATTGCCAAAAACTGTTGAGCTGTCACATTAAATGGCCAGAGAATATCGCTTTACCCAGAGGAAGGGGCTGCACTTACACAAAGGAAGATATTTTTCTATTACTGAAATGAATCTTTAAGAAATATATTCTGAAATAAGTGAAAAGAAAGGACAAAAAAGCAAGAAAATATCCACATTGAGAATGTGGATTTTGTTCATGCTTTGTCTTTATAATACCTGAAGTCCTTGTGCTGCTGCTGTTTGTTCTAAATTACACATCTCCTCTTTTCTGATTCTTCACTATTTTCTTCTCTGTGACCTATTCCTCTTTCCCCTACTCATCATCTTCCTTCCTCTTCATAAAATGTTATAAAAGAGAAAATTACTAAGCTTGAGGATCAGATGAGAAGAAAATTATGTGCTTCTTGTCCCCATGAACAGGCTTCGCTTGTGATCACATCGGCTGCAGGTGAGCAAATAACTGAGGGACCTGTGTAATAGCACATTATTTCTGGGGAACAGTAAATACTTTTCCAGTCATTCTGACATTATTTTTAGGTTTTGGGTCAATTAATACCTTTTGAATATTCTAGATATGAGAGGAAAAAACTCCAGGAAAAGATTCCACAAAACTGCAGGGAGCTATTTTTTGTATGTGTGTATATATATGTATTTTGTGGAATACGGAGAGCCAGGTTTTGCTCATTTTCTTTAAAAAGAAAATGGAATGTTTCTATGTCACCAGTCAGGAGAGTGTGTGAAGCTGGTGGTTACCCTGCTCAGCCCTGGCTGGGGTCTCTCCTGGTGATACTCATCCTCCTCTCGAAGCTGAATTCTGCTGGTGCAAGAGCCCGTTCCCTCCCAACCATCGCAGCTGGTTGAGCACTCCAAGGGTCAACACGGGATTGTCCTGCATTTGAGAGATTCCACACGTTTCACTAAAAGGACAAACTACAGCAGCATTTACACATCCCTTCTTATCAACCAGGAAATTGAAACGTCCATATTTGAAATGCTTTTGTGGCCATTTGTGGTGATTATACTGATTAACTCCGTAAGATTGAGAGCGTCAGAGAACCTGAGTTAGTTTTGATGATCCCCAAGCTGATGTTGGTCTCGCTATTCTTTGAGCATGTGCACCTGTGTTTTATGTCTAAGGCGTGAACAGAAGTGTGTAACTTTTCCTTTTAGAGAAGCAATAAACATAAAAGTTTCAATTTGAATGGAGATATTAGTGAAGTAATTAAGGAGGCAAGTCTCATGGAGTCAGAGAACTCGCACTGGGAGCTCGGCGCCTGCGGTGAGATGCTGCATCACCATCGGTAAGAGCGACACTCACGCTGTTCCCTGAGTAAAGAACTTGCATAGCATTTCAAATACATTTGCTAAAATGCATATAATGATGATAGAGCTAGGGTGAGTTTCAGTCTCTGGCTTCCCCCCCCCCCCCGGTAAAATAAATGAGGGTTATTTTTTCTGACCCTGCTGTGTGTTAGTGTAGCGTGAAAACCCTATTTATTGAAAAATAGGTTGCATAGTGAGTTCTAAGGCTTGAATTTATTCTCAAATAGCAAGAAATAGGCTGTGGCTTTCCTCTAGCATTTCACAGAGTCATAGACTGGTTTGGGTTGGAAGGACCATCCGGTGCCACCCCCTGCCCTGGGCAGGGACACCTCCCACCACCCCAGGTTGCTCCAAGCCCCCTCCAACCTGGCCTTGAACCCCTCCAGGGATGGGG
>JAOXJM010000003.1:14934568-14949329 GCA_026413425.1 Tringa solitaria
AAGTTCTTCCCCACATCTCAGCTCCATCTCCCCTCTTGCAGGGTCAAACCCTTCCATCTCCTCCTAGGGCTCCCCTCCCTGATCCAGAGTCCCTCCCCAAGGCTGTGAGGGTTAAGAGTGAATTATGTGCTTTTAATGGGATGGTAACTTGAGATAATGCAACTTCATTGATAAGCCTTAGGATGCACTAAATAGATTTTGTACTTGGTAGCGGTCTCAACTGTACCTCAGTACAGGTGGGCTGGAAAAGGAGACTCCCGTATCCTCAGTGCTAACACCCACCAGAGCGTGGCACAAGAATTTTGCTGTTCAGTCGGGATTTGCTGCCTCCAGCCCCTTTCGGAGGCAGAAGAGACCTTGACCTGGGTCTGGCTCAGCCGGGAAAGGATCCCCCGGCCCCTGCGCGGAGGGTCCCTGGGACGCTGTGGACCCCAGATCCACGTCGAAATGTCCTCGGGTACCTGGCACGCGCCGAGCTGGCGTGCGGGAAGAAGGAATGGCCCCGGGGGCTCCAATAAACGGGAACTTCCTTCGAAAAGGAGGATTTTTGGTTCCCGCCTCCCGCCGTGCTCTGCTCGAGGGCGCCACCTGGCGGCGGCGGCGGGCGCTGCCGTGCGGGGGCTGCGGCGGGTTAAACCCCCCCGGGGGCTCGCTCTGCAGCTCCTGCCCGGAGGGAAAGTGCAGGAAGCATCATTTTGGGGGTGGATCTTGTGAAGAAACACGTGTCCTCGCGTTAAACCCTTCAGTTTTTTTGTCCCCTCTCCCTGCACTCCATCCCTGCTACTCCACAAAGGCAAGATCCCACTAACACTGATGGAAAAGCTTCTATTTTATTTTTTTTATTTTTTTTTTTCCATAATTCAAACTGCTTTTTGGTCAAGTTCCAAACAGATATTTCACCGGCAGCAGGTGATCACCCACGTTATTTCCATTAATTGTAGGTGGTAGTACATTTTTGGGTCTAGATTGTATGGCTTTGATCTTAACCTCAGCCATGGAGAGCAGGAGCGCTGGGAGCTTCACTCTTAGCCTCCCTTAGCACCGGTTGCTCCGGTTGCTGTGTGTTTCTGCATCAGGTAACAGGATCACAGACGCAAGACTGCACAATCCCCCTCCTTAGGGCTGTGTTTTTACCCACTTCGATACTTGGGGGAACTTCAGACTTGATTTCCTCCTTGGGAATATTCAAAGAAGGCAGGCAGGCAGGCAGGCAGGCCACCTCACCACTGAAAAGAGATGCTATAAAAAGAAAAGAGTGAATCAAAAAAAAACCAACGCAGGGAATCTGTTTCTACTATTGAAATGAAGCACGTTTCATTGCCTAATGTAATTTCTCCTCTCAGGTAACATGTTTTTTGCTGTAAGGAAGCAGCCAGCCATTCTCTCGTAAGCTCCTCCAGGTACCAGTTTGTGAGACCTGTCAAAATACATCGTGTTGCTGGAGCTCCCTGCCAGCACGCATCGCGTGGCACACGGAGAGCCACCAGCGTCCGTCCCTGCGTCCAGCTACGTCCCTGCCTCACATGGGATTCCAGCGGCGGTTCCTAACTCAAAGAAGGAAAGGTACTCACGTTTTAACAACACTAACGCAAGAAAATCTAACCAAGCACTGCAGTGTTCAGGGAGGAGGAAGAGGGTGCATCGCTAGCACGTGGTGGGGAGGATGAGAAGCTCAGAATGTTGTTTCTTTAGACTGTTTTAGTAGAGTTGCTTCCAGAAACCCTAGGGAAAGCGTACGGGGGGAGAAAGGCAGGGGGTTTGCCAGCAGCACTTGATATTCCCACACAGTAAGTGCCACGTGTCATTCCCACTGCTCCCGGCCGGTCCTCCCGGTCCCTCCAGCAGACGTCCCACGGGTCCCTCCAGCAGACGTCCCACGGGTCCCTCCAGCAGATGTCCCATGGGTCCCTCCAGCAGACGTCCCACGGGTCCCTCCAGCAGGCATCCTACGGGGCAGTGGCACAGGTCACGGGTGCTCCGAGCAGGAGCCATCGCTTGCCGGGAGCTCTTCTGCTGTGCCGAGAAAAGAGAGAGGAGCACGTAGCCATTAAAGGAGGAGTAAATTATTTCTCCCTGCCATTAGCCCCGGCGCTGTTACATTATACATGACTCTGTGCAGATCAAAGCCGCAGCAAAAAGCAGCTCCTCTCTCTTGTTCAGGATTAGTCTTTTTGTCGGAGAGATGGCATTTGATAGAACCTCTGCTTTTCTCGGTAAACTGGGGGGCTTTCACCCTTCCCTGTAAACATTTGGTAACTGGCATCAGGGTTACGAATGTGCAGGGGGGGAGAGTGGTTGTTGCTGCGTGGCGGTACGGGGAGCCTCGAACACCTGGGATTTGGGCTTCTCCTCTCGCTGGGGTGTGCCGTGCCTCCGCAGGATGTCTAGAGCTCCCACACCACCTCGGGAAGCGTTAGGTGACATCGTCTAATTAGGCCTCTTAATTAAATCTATGGGGCTGCACAGGTTTTGGATCCTTAGTTTGTAGTTGGGGTTTTATCTCCTTTGTGTATCTTGTTCTTGGCCAAAGAGCAAAGACGTGATTTTCTATGTTCCCGCTCCTTAAATTTCCTTGCGTATTTGAAAAAAAAATTAGTCTTCTACATAAGGTTAAATACTTAAGAGTGAAATTAATGGATGACAGAAAATATGTGACTGGAAGTAAGTTTAATTTCTAAACCTCATATTATAGCTTTTTTTGCTTGAAATAAGCACAGGTTGAGCTCAGAGGCCAATGGAGGACAAGATGCACTGCAGGATAATTGTTCAGGTTTTGTTCTATTCTCAGGGGGTTTTAAACAATGACTCACCTCCCCACACACAAAGTTTGCTGGGCTTTTACACCTCTTCAGGCTCGAGTTCACCACCATTCAGGTTGAATGCAGGAAAGAAAATAATGAAAATAGAGAGAACTGGCTTCATTACTTGCGCTTGACAGTCAGTTAGAAAAATACTTAACATTCACCAATTTCCCTGGTTCCTCCTGTCCCTCGGGAGTGGACTGAGGTCAGCTCCATCCGTCTCCATCCCACCCCGTGCCGGTGATGTCCCAGCACTTTGATTCCCGCGATCGATAACTCCAAGGCTCTACCTAAAAGGATGGAAAATGCGGCACGACCCAGGAGATGAGTAATGACCCCTGTGTGTGGCAAAATGACTGGGCTACGGCTTGTGTCAACAAAATAAAGCCTCCTGGGTGCAACCCAACGATAAAGATCCTTTCATTTTGCCTTTCTTAAATCTTTGCTTTAAAGCTGACCTTATTCTCGGTGGTAAATATGGTCTGGCACTACACGAACAAATTGGGGAGGATGTTGAAGCTGTGATTTATTTAGGTCTTATTGCCTCCTTCAGACAAAAGTTGATATTAATTGGTTCATTAATTTACTCTGAAGCTTCTATCATCTTCGTCTTGACTTGTGTTCCATGAAGTTATCAGTCGATTGGGTAACTTTGTGGTTGTTGTAAGGGTAAGAAAAGGGGTTTTTTGGGACAGTTGGTTGGTGGAGTCTCTTACACAGCCCTGGGTTTCCTCAGACACAGTTGTGCCCCAACCCTGCAGCCAGCGATGTCCGGTGACCCCACTCTCCGTGTCCCCAAAGGATGCTTGTTTGCTACCAAGGAAAATCTAATATTTATCATACCAGAATTTGTTATACATTAGCAAAGAATAAACGTTGGCTTTTACCGTGACAGATTTTTGCTTTATCCACCCAATTCCTTGCTGGATCAAGCTGGCGTTTGCTTCTGTCGAGTTATACGGAGGAGGGGGGTTTGGCACCTAATACGTTAACATGTGTGTATTCTTTGTGGCTACAATTTGAACAAATGTTTTGAAATGATGACAGAGAAAATGACTTTTCTTGCCTACATTAACAAGTAGGTGTCGTGTATTTTAATTACCGTGACCAAGCTGCAATTACAGCTGATAAACATATGGAGATTAGGCTGCAAAAACAAGCGGAACGTTTACATTTTCTTAAGAAATTGCCACAAAAATGAATAGAAAAAGGTGGAGGGGGAAAGAGGGGACACAATGATGGCAAACCCACTTATTATGAATAACCACAATACCGTGCGTTTACTGTATATAACGCACTCCATGACCTCAAAGAACTTAAAGCTCTACTACATAAATAAATTATCTCTTCGTGATAAACGCGTATGTCCTTAGATGAACGTAAGCACCGAGATATTAAGGAGGACAGGTTTGACTCATATATAAAACAAGCCCACAAAGTACCACAGCTTGGCTTAGGTGGGCACGGGTGTCCCTGAAGTCAGCAATAGTTTGATTTCTATGGACTGCAGGAGCAGAAAAAGACAATTTCCTCCTTGGGGCACATAAATAAATCTGGGTGAGTCAAACACAGATTCACAGGAGAGAGTTGTACTTTGAAAGGTGGAGTTTGGCTCGTACTTGGCTTCTGTGTGAGTCCTCGGGGGCTCCGCGGACAGGGCTTTGTCCTTCTGCATTCCGTATCTGCCTATTCCAAATCAATAAAATTACAGTATTATTAAGATGTCAAAGATTGGAATTTCTCTGTAGCCTCCAACTGGCTAGTTTTGTGAAGTCGATTTTATTGCCAGGTGAAATGCCCAGCATCTCAATCGCTTTCTTAGGCAGAGTCGGCATCAAGGGAGAAGTTCACTGCAGACCCCAAAGATTTTCTTTCTCGGTAATAAACACAGAAGCCTCTGGCCATGCCTTTTTGTGGTTAGCGTGAATAAAGGTTAATTGCCACATTTTTTGTGTTTCCCTTTGCAATTAAGAGATGAGCCTTCAGTGCTTTTCACTGCAGTTACTGACAACTGAAGTTAATCTTTTTAATCATTGCAGAAGGCGGCACGGGCATTACAACAGATCCCGCTCAAAACGCACTGGTTTCCTGTATTTGGAAGCATGTCCACGTCTAGGAAATGCTGGGATGGCGCATTTGGAGAATATGCATTTTTAAGAAGAGCAGTTTGAATTTTGGGTTCTCTGAGGCTTGATTGAACGTTGCGCGAAAGGAAGGTAATTCTGAGGCTGTTAAGGGAGAAGCCTGATTTCTGTTTGCTGCTCTTTCTCTTCCACATTTTTATTGCATTAAGAAATTGTCCTAGTGTAATTTTTTTACTTGTTCACACAATGAAAACTCATCAGAGCTAAATTAGTGAAAGAAATTTGGCTTTTTTTTTTTTTTTTCTTTTTTTTTTTCTCCAAAGTGTGGCAGGAGAGCAGGGGGTGGTAGTTCTGGAGGAACTGATGCTGCTTCTAAGAGTGAGATGCTCTGAGGGGAGCACAGCAAAGCCACGGGGCCAACAGCCAACAAAGCCCATGGGGCCGCAGGAGGCATCGCATGTTTTGATGACTTTATATTGCTCAGGCAGTTGAATAAATACGTGTTGTTGCATCGTTTGGGTGTAATACACTTGTTGCTGGTACATTACCGTTGGGAAAACATGCTTGCTTTGTTGTGTTAATAAATAACCTTTATGTTTAAGAAATTAATTCACGTGGAAAGATTTATTATAGTATGCAATTATGGGAAGAAACATGAAAAATTTGGCCCTTAGAGTGATTTGAAAGAATTTCTATCTCTTCTGATTAGGAGAAAAGGCTGCTTTGTCTTCTTAAATTATTTTTTTCTGTATTTAAATAAATCTTCTGAAATGCTTGCATGCCTGCAAGAATTATAAAAGGCTGTTGAGGCTTAAATCAAGTGTTCCAGTATTGCTGCATGAATCTTCTGAAGCAATAAACTTTTGGTACCTTTGACAAGTTTTATGATTTTAGATAGGTGCACTGTGCTATGCACCATATTTCAAAGTAACGCATCTGAATAGATCATATCAATTTTTATATGCTAATAATTTGTTTTGGTATTTTAATACTAGGAGCTATAATTCATATCTATCATGACCCTTAGACTACAGATAATTTGAATAACATTTAGAGAAAAATCACTTTAGGAATACCTCCAGAATTGCACTTTTCCATTGCCCAAATAAGGCAAGAATAAATGAGTCTAGAAATTAAAAAAAATAATAATAAATTGAATCAAAGCTCATCAGTTTCAGCTCAGTGTTATTCCCTCTGATGTTCTCCTTTCCTGTAGCCACAGCACGTTTTCAGTTTGCTGAGAGTTTGGCCTTTTTTCCATTTCCTGTGGGAAATTCCCGGGTAGACAAACCAATCCTCCTATTGCACTCTCTTTTTGCCTAGAAATATAACCTAAATGTTTCCTTTCTCAAATTTACCTCCAACTCCCTCTGATATTCACGGTGTATCGCAAAGATTTACCTGTTCTAACACGTTACGTGTTGTGGGAGCAGCTGAAACTCAGTTTTGCTGTTACAAACTGGGTAATGGTGGCAGCAATATTTGCAGTAGGAGCAGTGTGGTGATGGTGAGAAGGCTATGGCAATATTGGACAGATATAAAGCCAAGAGAAAACTATTTTGAGGGAAGGCATTCCTGAAAACCGGTATAATTTCTGTAGATTTGTAGCAATTCAAAATTCCTTTTTCTAAACATAAGATTTGCAAATGGCCATGAAAGCTCACCAGAACCTGCAGGGATTTCTAAATGTTTTGTATAAAAGAAAAGAAAACAACAATGAAATGAAAAAAAAAAACAACTTGGGGAAAAAAATTGAAAATGCCTAAACATAGAGAAGATAAATGAGGCTAAAAAGCTTATTTTTATTGTTTCTCCGTTAAAAATACCTTCAGTGCTAAAATGGAAAATCTCATTGTATGGTAAACAGTTTATCAGCTACCTGAGCTTGAGTACCTTTGAGACCCCAGCCCAATATTTGTATTCAACCAGACAAGCTGAGAATGGTTTCCCTCTCCCCACTGCAGCTGCCCTCTCCCTACATACACAGAACTATCTATATTAATGGTTATTTGTCCCTGTGCTTAATATAATTAATGCTGAGTTTCAAAGCTGT
Source organism: Tringa solitaria (assembly GCA_026413425.1). Classification (NCBI taxonomy): domain Eukaryota; kingdom Metazoa; phylum Chordata; class Aves; order Charadriiformes; family Scolopacidae; genus Tringa; species Tringa solitaria. The sequence continues at coordinate 14,941,507 of JAOXJM010000003.1, forward strand.
TCTGACAGAACACTCCAGGTACGTCTGGAAGAAAGGATTGCCAAAGTCTTCAGGGTGTGGAATATTCAGACGTATCTGTGGGAAGCACTCCAGTGAGTGTTAGCATGATGGTTAGTTTTTCAGGAGTCAAATGTTATAAATCCCACAAAGCACAGAGAGAGCTTAACCATCACCCCCCTTCCACCTCTACTATCTCGGGGTTTTCTATGGAATCTGCACTTTAAATTATTTTTCTTTATTTTTTTATTTCTCTTTTTCTCCTGAGTTATGGCCTCGAGAACATTGCTGTTCAGGTGATGGTTTCTTCATTCCTGCCAGGAACACCGCCCATGACCTTGCCAAGCATCAACATGAGTTGAATGAGAGTGAATACCCTCAGAAGAGCCCGTGGAAATACTGGCACCGCGTCCCTGCGCTTGGGGGATTTCTCACCTTTGCCAGCTTATCACAAGCACCATGCCTCGGTGGCACGGACCGTGGCTGTAACACAAATCAGCATCTCGTGTCTTCTGCTCTCTCTGTTGACTTCTCTTTTTCCCCCCCTCTCTTTCCTTCCAGGGTTTCTTGCTGCGGTCTCTCCCATGGAGGGAGTGGGTTGCCAGGATTTTTGCCATGCCAGGTGAGAGAGCAGAGCCTGGACACGGTGAGACGATCATTCCTCTGAAAGAAAGAGAAAAACCACAACCCAGCCCTTCCTCCATGAAAGAACCACGGCCTTCCAAACCGTGGAGGAACTGGCTCACTGCTGAGCTCCATCTACAAGTAAGACATCCCTGGCATCCTATGGCTTGTTGTTCCAGCTTGTGTCATGAAGAACAAAGGGACATTTCCCATTGTGAGCTTTTCAGATGACTTAATCCATTCAAAAAGGTTGATTTTTTTTTTTTAGTCCTTTAAAAAAAGAAAGGGGGCACGTGTGACTTTTGCAGTGCTCCTCACGGTCTGCTCATGAACCCGTCTTCACATGGATGACTTGTTGAAGACAAGGTGATAATTTCTCTCTGGCTGGGATTTTTCTGGGATTTTTTTGTGCTGCTGGTTTTTTGATTGTTGGTTTGTTGCTGGGTTTTTTGGTTTGGGTTTTTTTTTTTTGTTTGGTTTGTTTTGGGTTTTTTTAATATTAATTAAAAATAAAATGGCCTTCACTAAAAGGCCAAAAGGAAATTTGGGAGGGAGAGAGAGAGGTGGAGAGTTTATTATGAGTTTATTGCCCTTTTTGCTTGGGTATAAATACGTCATCTCAAAAGGAGTTAAAAAAAGGCTGCTGAAGGGCAGGAGGGCAGTATTGCAGGGACACGGCGGGCAGGTGAGGCAGAACAGGGTGCGGACGTGTGGGGTTGGGGAAAGGGAGAGACTTCCAGGTCATGGTGTCCAGCTGGTGTTTGGGCTCTTGCCCAATATCTCCAAACTACACTGGAAAAATCTTTGTTGTAGCTGTCTGTGAGGGAGAGTCAGCTGCCTACTCTAGAGACACCCTTCATAGCATTGCAAGAAAACAGAGGGAAAATGTTTCAAAAGGAAGGAAGAGGGAGTGAAACCTTTCCATTTGAGAATTTTCAAGAAAAACTACTTTTCATTTTTGCCTGTGTGAGGATAATCATCACTTGGAGGAGTGGGGCAGGGCAGCAGCCTTTTCCAGAGGATATTGCAGTTGATTTAATGCTTGTATTAATGTACATTCAGGGATATATCCAGAAATCTTATCCTTCTCAAGATTGTGTGCTCATAGAAACAGTGTGTTAAATGAAGCAACTCTTCCCAAAGAAAATCATGATTCTTTTTTAATTACTGTATTTTAGATAGCTCTTCTCAGGAGATAATTTGCAGTGAATATAGTCTTTCTCACAGTAAAATGATGGCATCAAACAGCCAGTATATGCTTTCTTACTGTGTGAAATGTAAAGGGAGTCTTACTTTGATGACACTGCTGGCTTACACCCTTTTATTGCAAATATTGCAACGGTTAATGTGCTCCTTCTTCACCAGGTTCTGGCTCCTGAGGGAAGGATGCGCAAAGGGGGCTTCTCCCCTCCCTCAGTCTTTCTTTTCAGGGTCTTTCCTAGCCTTTGGGATCACAGGCAAGCAATGGGAGATGGGAACCGCAAGGTTAAACACTGTGAAAGATAAAACCAAAAGGAAAAATCGACTTCAAACCAATTTAATGTTAAAATCTTGAGATCTTCAAGTATTTCTTGTGTTTTCTGAGTTCTGGGCTGAGACTGAATACTCTGCGTTGGCTCTAAGGCACTGGCTTAATGGGCAGCAGACTCAAACCACGAGAGACCTGGAGGACTCGGTGTCCCTCGTTGATACCCTCTCTCCATCTTCCACAGCGCGGCTGTCAGTGATGCCCATCTCCAGTCTCTCCAGGGCTCCCACCGAGGAGCTCCCAGCTGGAGACCCCCTCTGGCACCCGTGGGATGGGTCCTTCGCTCTCCCCCTGCCTTTGACGGGGCCGTGGCACGGAGCTGTCTGTCTGGGGCTGGGGAGCTGAGGAGATGGTGGGACAGTTTAACTGGGCGGATCTAATCATCGCTGCTTGCACTTTGAAATGAAACATCCCTCGTTTCTTAAACCAATAACACATCACCCACTATTAACGATGCGGCGAGGCAGCGGGGACAGATGTCGCATTGCAATGTGAGTCAGAAAGGATTTAAATAACGCAGTCGGGAGGGAAGCAGCAGCACGGGAATGGATCAGCAGCTACCGGGAATGAGTATATTGTACCTGTAAAACTGTGGAAAATTACTTATTTCACACCTTCTGAGGACTATAAAGGAGGCCAAAAGAGCTGTAATTGTATTAGGAATTAATCCGCTCGGCCCCTCAGTATGTTGTGTTGCCCCTTTTTTAGAGAAAGGACATTAAAATGGAAGGGCTGGAGCGTCCCCCAAACCTGCCTTGGCAGTGGGGCGCGGGGGGAGGTCCCCCCATCCTCCTCCTCCTCCAGCTGCTTTCCTGGAGGCTTTTTCTTGAAGTTGCTGGTGCTTTGGGGTATTCCAGCCCCTGCACTTAAGGCAAGCCATGAAATACTGTAAATTGACTGTTATTTGGTTTTCTGTACCGCAATAATTGAAACTAATAGAAGCAAATGGCTAATATTTTCTGGTGGGATGACCTTGGGAGCAGGAGCCCAGCTCGTTGCATCTTCCTCCAGGGAAGAAAGTTAGAGGAATTACTGCCAAATAATAATAATAACAGCAGCAGCGCGGGCTGTAATTCCCCGCTCCCCTACTTCAGCAACACCTGAACACCAGCGTGAAGAAAACAAGTCATTTATCAAGTATAATTTCTTGGAATCGCTGGGTGTGTGGAGCAGAGTTGAGGAGAAATGGGCAGACCGATTTCTACCTCACCCCAACCGTTAAGGAGCCAGCATCTAATTTTCCCATTTTGGCAATTTGTGCTGGCTTGGGCCAAATCTGGATGTGGAATAATGTGACTTCCTGCGCGTCCCCGTTTCCTTTTTAAGGTGCTGGGAGGTGCGAGCTTTGCTGCGCCCACCCACGGCTCCTAATGAGGGACCTGACCCCACCGCTCGCCCCGTTCCTGAGGTTCCTGTGCAACCACAAATCACCCACCATGGCTCTTGTTTTGACCTAGTTTTGGGGTTATTTTTCTAAAGAAAGTGAGGTTCGTGTGATACCCACAGAAATGCTGAGCCTTTTTTGCATCTATTTTGGTCTCTGTTTACAGCAGGAGAGAAACCTCAGAGATTACTAAATACTAAAACACTTATTGAAAAGAAGTTGATTAAAGGAAAGGGCTGTCCTAAAGCAAAGCAGGCAGGACTTGGACATCAAAACCTGTTTGGCAGCAGCATCTGGCCAGGAAATCAGCAGGTGGAGAACTCTGGGCATCAGGCAGCATCATAAAACATAGTTCATGTGCAGTGGGATTTTGTTAATTGTGGGGTTTATGGAAAAACTTGTTACGGACTCAATTCTACTGAAAGAGCAAGCAACAGAGGAACAGACTAAAGAGTTGTGTAGAACCATTTCAGCACACGACAAAGTAGTGAGTGAGAGGTACCCCCTGATTTCTGGGGTGATAGAAGTTCTTGCTAAAGGAGGTAATTCTGGCCAAAAATTAAGTGAACTTGGTTTGTCTTTGTCTGTAAAGGGGGAATAAGAGCCGAATGCCAGAAGGTTCTATTGGTTTCTCTGGGGAGGAAAGCAATGAAATGCTGGCCAAACTGAGATGGCTGCAAGAGAGGGGCTGGGGGCACAGCAACCTCCGGTGTGTGACACCACAGCCTGAGAGAGGGAGAAATGGGTAACCTGGGGCAGTTATATGCAATAAAAAAATATCTTAAGAAACAGAACAAGAAGCTGCTGTGACACATGCAGGGTTAAAAAAAGTTTTGAGTGGTTCAGAAAGCTGCAGATCAGCAAGTTACCCCTTCACTGGTGGGTACTAAACCAGTAATTGGAAAAGCCAGGCCTGGGGGCGAGAAGTTTTGATAGAGGAAAGAATAGACTGCACTGAGCCATAAAAAAAATAATAATACATATATATATAAATCTGTGATTAAGACCACTCAAGCGGTTTCAGCTGAGTCCTCCTGGGCTGAGCACGGTGACAAGGAATAAGCTTGGCACTGGAGCTCTGCTCCTGCCCTGCTCCCACCAGCTGGGATCTTGATCCAAGGCCCCCACTTCATTCCCAAAGCCCGTTTCCTGGGAGCCCTTTGTGAGCTGAAGGCAGCCTGGGCAGTCCCCCTATCCTGCCTCGCTGCTCCATCCCTGCACACATCCCCTTCTGCACAGAAAATGGGAAAACTCAGATGTGTTGTGCTGCCCGACAGCATCTTCTGAGCATCTGGAACGGTATGAGCAAAGGGGGGACCTTACGTGGTAGAAATATTAGTAGGTAAAGAATAAAATAAGAATAAAGAGGAATAAAATAAGAACAAAGAATAACAAGGGAAAGGAGCCTGGCTCCTTGTTACTAATCTACAAGTTGAAGAATATAAAGTAGAGAATTAAGTTGGGTTTGTGGATTTGGCCCTGATGCCAAACTTTATGATATGAGCTCTAGGGAGTTCCTCTTCATTAAGGGGAAGGATGAATATAAAAGTTAGGAAAGAAACAAAAAGCCCTGTGTGGACAAATGACTTATGTGGCAGAGTAATTAGATAAGGCATTCACAATTTATTTATTGCAGAGATTTAGTTACTTAATTGCTCAGCAGATAATGTGTGTGTATATACGTAGACACATGCAAGTTATGGCTGTTTCTGCATGTAATTATCTATGAAGATGCTGTATATCTCTGAAATGGCTGATAAGGGTCTAAGATGACTGTCATGAGTTTAAAATGCCTTTGAACTAAATAGCTTTGCCATTTAACTCAGCATTTCCCTAACAAATGGAAGTTATTAAAGCCTTAGAGGGTGGAACAATCTGGCTTTGCAGAATCTGAAGACAATTCAGGTGTTGGAGGGAAAAATGGGACTGGTAAATACATTATTTTTTTTTCCTTTTAAATCTTTTTCTTCCTTAGGCTGGTCCATCCAAGAAAGCTGTGGCCATGTGGCCCAAGGCCATGGAGCCACTGAGACTTTATGACTGAGTTTGTGTCCCTGACGCTGCAGCTCGTGGCTGTGTCCTATTCGCAGCCAGTTCCAGCTGGGAAGTGCGTTGGTTTAAATCACGGGGAAGACAAGGTTGGCTTTAAGTAAGTCATTTTATCTTCCTTTACAACGCTTTGAAGGAGGAAATTTTGCTTCTGATGTAACTCCTGAGAGCTGTTATTTCCAGCAGCCCGAGCGGTGCTGAAGGACACGGTTTACAAGGTGTAGCTGTTGCGGGGCCATAAACGCGCCGGCTGCATTTATGGAGCAGAGTGGGGTTTCCAAAGGAACTGTGGAAATAACTCCACCCGCCTTCCCACAGAAATCAGCCAACGGCCTGCCTTGCACAGGTAATTTTCCCGTAGCTAAATGAATCTCGGGCGAGGGGCAGGTATCGCCATCCTGAGCCCTGACCCTGCACAAAAGGGTGGAAGTTTTTTAGAAGGTTTACTGTGGTTTTTGCTCTGGAGGAGCATCGTGTATCGCTTTCCCCGTCTGCTTTGAACTATGAATCTCCCTGGGCCTTCTGAGGACTCCTCCTGCTCTGCTCGAGGCATCCTGCCTTGGTCCATTCCCCCGGCTCAGCCAATGGAATAAACTCCTTTAGCAATGTCTGGGTGAGTAAATCAGCGCTGGCACCGAGCAGCCTGCTGTTTGTCACCTCCTTTCTACTTCTCCCCGAAGAAAGATAAGATTCTCACCTTCACGATTAAAATCTAAAGCTGGGTGATCACATGAACCGAGTTCAGGTCCTACAATGATAAAATAAACGTCTGCTGTTACGGAGAAGGCAGTTGGTGACCTTTCCCACCCAGCTTCCCTGGTGATTCACAGGTTTTATTTTTTGCTAAGTACAAAAGCATTTTCCCTGGCAAAATGCTCCTTTACCGAAGGTGAAAATGAATAAAATAAGCCCACAAAACGCTGAGAAGAGGGTTAGGTCTTTTCACAGTTATCACTATTTATAACGTGAAGCAGCTGAAGTGTGGTGAGCTCTGAGGAGACAGGCAAGCATCTCCCCGCGCCAGCATTAACTCAGGGCTCCTCAGTTAATTTCCCCGTGTTAACGATTGTTTGGCGTCCTGTATTTTCAGCGGGGAACTTGTCCGTAGCCTGATGTACCAATGTGATCCCTTTAAATGAGAGGTCTACTGCTGAGGGCGTTTGGCATTCGACTCTCTTAAAAAATTCATCAGGAATTGATATACTGCATTTTTCATTGGAAACTCTGCAATCAGGTAGCGGAGTCTGAATATTCATACAGGAGGTAATATCTTTTCAGCATTCATTAATCTGAGTCAGTAATGAACTACAGGTAAAATTGAGTGATAATTTGGAGCAAGTAATTTGTTTGATTATTTCTCTCATCTTCCCTTTTATTAAATATCCATGAACAGTTTTCAATTGACCTTCCTGAATTTTTCATTTAATATTCAAAGGGGTTTTGGTGGATGGTTTGTGGGGCCGCTGTGTGTTTGGTGTCACGGCAGAGAGCGGCAGCACCTTTCCCCAGCCCGTGATTATACAGTTGATTATTTCTGCCCAAGTATAGTGTCTTGTATTGTCTCTCCCGAATAACATGCTTTTTTAAAAAAAAAAGATTGTTTCAGCAATTTGTCAAGACCTTTTTGAATTTTAGTCCTGTCCTCTGGTGTGCTTGCAGCCCTTCCCTGCGCAGTGTTATCAGCAAATGTAATAGGCATATTCCTCCTTCCCTCATCTAAGTCATTAATGAAAAAATTAATAATACTGAGTTCAAGGCAGGTCTCTGTGCTTCATTCATCCTTTCATTTTGAATAGAGGCGTTTTCTGGAAATGAAAGGTCTTGGAGCAACCTTTGTAGCCTGTGTACAGGTCCCCAAATGCCACGTTAACAGCTGAGGCCAAAGTCAGGCTGTGCTTCTCCAATATCCCATGGGAGGAAATGCGATTGGTGCGGTGTCATTCAACAACTGCTGTGTACTACTGCTCAAGCCTTGGGTATTTTGTTGCTTTTACAGAAAGATTGACTATTTTTCTGTGAATGGACAGTTTGTGAGCTAGTATGTAAAGCAGTATCTTCTCCTCCTCCTTAAAGATGTGGTTTCTTTTTCCCCATCCTTCCCTCTTCAGTCTTCCATGATAATAGTTAAGATTCTAATATTGCTTCAGACAGTTTCTTAAGTATGCGAAGATAAAGCTCATCAGCATAACCAATTTGAAAACATCTAAATTAGCTCGGCACTCTCACCATTCCCTTTTTATG
>JAOXJM010000003.1:14949429-14975019 GCA_026413425.1 Tringa solitaria
TTTTTATGAGATTACAATCTTTCCTCTTTGTTACAGTATTATTGTGCCGACCATCTGCTCTCAGTTGGCCTTTTTCATGAAGATTGAAGCAAAGAAAGCTCATTAAACACTCAGCTTACGTGGTTAATGGCTTTCCCACTCCTTTTTTGGTCTTCCTTTATTACTAATGTACTTACAGACTGATATCTTGTTAATTGCCCCACGCTTTGTACCCTGACCTCCCCAACTTCCTCGCCGTGCTTCTCTGCCTGATGAAACACTTGCTGGGTTTTTTTTAAATGCTTGAGCTCCGGCTGCGTGATGACATTCCTACACATTAAATCTGGGGACAATATATAACCAGTTTTCACCTTCCAGTGGTACTTGTGGGTCAGGCCTCTCGTATGGCAGACAAGGAGGTGGCAGCCCCTTGGCTTACACTGGCCTGAGCCCATGGCCAGGCAGAGCCGATGGGCAGGAGAAGGAAAACCCGTAAGTGAAATTGTTGAGATTATTAATTTATTTTTTTCCGTTCTAATAATAAGCAATTTGTTCAAATTGCATTAACTTTTTTTCCCCAAGTTCTCCTCTCCTGACTTGCTCTATTCTTAGTGCATCGCCTAGATTATTTCTCAGGTCTTTAGAGTTCTCTGTGGATTTCCCTTTATTGTTCCCCAGCCTACAAGTAATAGTTCTTCGTCCTTGATCCTTTTAAAATAGCTACTGCAGCAAGTTTCACCTTTGTAAGTATGTGACCTCCAAGGCACAAGAAAAATCCTTCTCAATTACATTGGACAGCTTGTAAACAGATTTCCAAATTATTCCAGCCGTATGTAAACACACTAGGCTTTGAAAATAAAAGAGAGATCTACACAGAGATGCAGATCGATAGAGACTTCTGTTTTGAATTCACTCATGGTATAGCAATTTAGATAATAAGATGGGGAATATAATAACATAAAATTTCACTGTTGCAACTTCATTTTTCACTTTCACACTAGAGGCTCGGGAGATGCTGAGAACTGCGATTTGCAAAGCTAAATAAAAGAAAAGCACAGAGGAACCTGGCTGGGCGTGCTGACCTTCTTTTCAGTTTACAAGCAACTCGAAACTGAATCTTACTTAAAACTGGCCATTATCATTGTTTTCTCATGCAGAGCCATTAACCTATAACTTATTGAAGCAAGCAAACTGCTCTTTGCTGGTATAAAAAAAAAAAAAAGAAATCCCAGTCTTCCTCATTTTCTCCTGAAGCCTCTGAAACCGGATGAGCTTTACCAGCTCCTCATATTTCTAACCTGCATAAGATACTGGAAGAAAATCGAAGTGCACACTCTTGGTTGTAAAATGCAAAAGGGCTGAAATTTAGCACGAATTTTGAATCTGTCTAAATCCTTGGAAACTGAAAAGCAGGTGTCCTTGCTGCCTTTTTGGGGGCCTGGTAGGATACCCTAAGCCCGGTCCTTTGGTAACAGATACCTGGAAGCAGCTCTGAGTGGCACTGAGCGAGCACGGTGCTGCGAGGAGCATCATTGTTTGCTCTCCATGTCAAGCTGGAAAAAAAACTATTTCTTGCAGAAAGCCAAGCTGGAGAACACTTGGCAGGGTGATCTAAAGGGACCCCTCCAGTTTCCCCTCTCCTCCTAAAGTCCCCTCCAGTTTTCCCAGTCTGAACTGGCGTGTGAGAGGGTTACGAGGCAAATGCAGAGGGACTAGAACAGAAAGAGAACAACATTATTAGTACTTCTAAACTAAATGGAAATAGCTGCCGCTTGCTAGCATTGTCCTTGGACTAGGCAGTTCCTGGGGGTACATACGTTGTGTGTTGGCAAATGCATGTGCTCGGAAGACTGAGTCCAGGATGTTCCTGGCTGATGGTCCTTGTAGCAGCTCCATCACGTTACGCCTCCTCATTGCTCTCCAGGCCGCCCAGTTTAAGGGGAGAACAATCCCCATCCTCCAATCCCAACTGTGAGAAGAGGGATGGCCAAAATAGGAGGAACTGGAGACAAAAGGGACAATTTTAAGCCACAGATTCCACAAGTCTTTACTTCTAGCTATGCAGATCTCCAGCCAATTGTAGCTTTTTCTTCTGGCTCTTTCTTTGCAGCTCTTTGCTTGAAAAGAAGAAATGGAAACTTTGGTCTGAAACCTCTAATTCTGAGGCAGTTGCCCACGGTCAGAGTGTTACTGGTCAGTCACTGTTCAAGATGACTGGATTTTTCAGACTTGTTTCAAACATAGAAGTTTTAGTAATAACTGCAGCCAGCGGACTGCAAACTTCTGCAGAAAGTGAGCGGCCTTTAGGAGGCTGGAAGGAGGGGAGATCTGCAGAGAAATCAGGTCGTGCTTTTTGAGCTACTCTATTTCTTGACAAGAGAATTGAAACATCAAACCAATTAAAATGCCAAGGAATTTTCAAAACATCCTCTTCACGGAAAAAATACACCTTTAAAAGTAAATGATGTAAGCAAATAACAAAATCTCGGTAGCTGACACCAGCTAAAAGTGGTTTATAAATAGGGGTGTTTTTCCTTCTTGCCCATTGCTTCGAGCAGTCACTCAAAAAAATTTAACTTCCAGTTCAGTGAGTAAAAGAGTTGAAGGTCTGTCTTTGGTGATGGGAAGGACCGGCTCTGCGATGCGCACAGGCACGCCTCGATACGTCCTGGTATTTTCTGATACAGAAACTGAAGAGTAAAAAGACAGAGGAGGGTCTAAAGGTCAGCATAATAAACCAGCAGAATCTACTGATCCCCCTTGGAGTTTATGATCCGAGGAAGATCTCTTGTTTCAATTGATAAGATTTCCAAGGAGCTGTGTTAAACTTTTGGGGAAGGGGAAGCCGTTCCAGGGGATGCACCTGGGATGATTGATTCATTGATTCCCTGCTTGCTTGAATCACCGGAGAAATAATTACCCCATGGCTGTAGTGGTTTTTTGAAAAAAAAACCACCTCATTTTGGGGTAGGGAGGAAAAATTAGTTTTTCTCCTCCCTATAGTCTTTTGCTGGAGATACTTAAAGGTGATGCAGAGCTTTCCGTCTCCATCACAGAAGCCCTTGAGGTGGGCGCCCAGTCACCCAGTCTGTCATGAGACACGTTTTGTGCCAGACAAACGTTGTGGTACCCCGACAGCAGGAATGCTTCTCTTCTGTCGTTTGCCCTTCTCGCCCTAGAAAAATAAAGCCCCTTGAGCTTTTTTAGTTACTGAATTGGAAACTGTTAAGTTGTGCTGAGCCAGTGCTTGAAGTAGTGGGAAAAAAATGGTTGAAAAAGTAGTTTGCTCAGTAATCACAAGAGCGGGAACTGCTTGTTCTCTGCCACCCTCAACGGCCATCAGCTGTCGAGAGGTTTTTTTCTGCTGAAGGTCAATAGAAAAACTTCACCTTTTTTTGACTTTTAGTTTTATATGATGTTGGAAAAGCTAAATCACGTTTTAGCTCCAAAAATCTTATTTAAAATCTCTTGACAGGCACTTAAAGCTTCCTTATATACCATTGCTACAGGGCCTGGGTTTTATCATATTTATGCTCTTGGAGTGCCTCTGTTTAAAGGCATGTTCTTCAGGTTCAGGTGCTACAAGTAAAACCAGAATGAGGTTTGTTTTCTTGTTTCCCTTTACTGCCAATGTTTTTACGGAGCTGTTGAACTACACTCACTGACTTTTACCTTGACACTTTAATTTGAAGGCAATCTAATATGTTCTGACTGAAAATTTTAAAGTGGAAGTCCCAGTGCACAGCAGAAACAAGGCACAGATTTCATTGTTCTTGACCCATTATCGGGTTGTTGGGTTGTTTTTTGTTTGTTGTTTTTTTTTTTTTTTCAGATCTGCCACTTCAGAAACCGTGTGCTGTTTCACTCCAGGTATTTTAACAGCTCATTTTAGTCTTGCTGACATTGCTGTGTCACGGTTCATGTCTTTTCTGACATGAAGCTATCAAGTTCTTCCATTTACTCTTCCATTTTACCTCTGCTTACAAATGAGGTTTAGAGAAGCTCAAACCTTTCTGTGTCTAAGGTCTCTCCTATTTGAGTATCACTGCCCTTTGCATTTTATAATTGCTGATGGATGGTTATAGTCAGAAGACTGCATAACCCTGTTAAATACTTGGAAGAATTACTATTTTAAAGAAATACTGGAAAGTAAAAATTGTTAAAAATGCATCAATATGACTTCCATAGAATATAAATTTTTGTAAAATGGAAATGTTTCAAAATATCCCAGTGTTTCTGTTCTCCCTCAGTACTCTTTGCCATCTTGTCTTAAAAGCTAGACCAGAATTTGGCCTGTCTGTGATTTTTTTCAGTGCTCACCGTGTTTCCGATGTGTCACCCACCCTTCCCTCTCTCCCCTTACACCAGCCAGGTCCGAGCACGAAGGGAATCGGGTACCCAAAGGCTCTGCCGGCGCGTTCTCCAGGCAGCACAAAGAAACTGGAGGTGTCACTGTCTGCATTAATATCTCTTCATCCTTGTGTGCAGTCATCTGGTGCTTTTCATAAAATTCACATGTATTTTATTTTAAAATGTGACAGGAGCATGTTTTCCCGTCTCTTCCCCAATAAATATAGCTGGAAGGATGCGCAGAGGAGAGCTGTGCCCCCTCGCTGACTGACGCACCGTGACACGGGGTGTAGAGGAAATTCAACACTTTGTCACTTTGGCGGTTGACAACGTGAGTCACGGCGCAGAGGTCCCAACCGCTCGCGTCGAGGCGGGTCCCGGCTCCTCTCTCGGCAGGGCGTTAGGCAGGCAGCCCAGCCTACGGCGGCAACCAGGGATAGGGGCCGGGGGAAGAGCTGGCACAGCTTAGCGGGGTGCTCTGCATCAGTAAACACCGTCTTTATTTTCTGAATGTCTGTACGAGGCGGTGGGATGAAATGACTCAGGCAGAATAAAGCTGTGGTTGTGAATGGCCGCCCAAGCTATACATTTCCATTAAGGCTCAGCAGAGCTGAGCTGGGTCTCAGCCCTGGTCCGTACGGGCCACCAGCCCTGGGTGGTGCAGAGGAGCTCAGCCACGGAGGTGAGTGCCCAACCCTGGCTCGTTTTCCCTTCCTCGCGGAGCCTTGCACTATTATTTTCTTTGTGATACCCCTGGGAACGACTTGGGTTTTTATTTTTGATCTCTAGAGAAGCATTCTGTGACACAAGCAGCAAATTTGCACCTTGTGTGGCTCCAAAACCTTCAATTTCCTTCGCCACCATCGTGAACTGAGGACACAGAGGATGAAGAACACAAAGCAGTTGGTGGTAATTTGGTAGGAAAGATGTTGTAGGACTGTACAATATCTCGTTATTGGGCGATCAGTGTCAAAGTACTGATTCTTTGGATGCGTGGGGCAGCAGTTGGGTCACAGCCCAGCTCTTCCCTTGATAGCATGAGGGTGAGCTCATCCCGAGGGCTGGAAGCTGCAGTGGGATGGAGGAGGTAGAGGTTTCATTTCTGGTGATGTGCAGTTACACATGGCTGCTCCTGGTGCTTGGGCATGATTTCTGAAGCTGGATCCAGCCATGCTGATGGTCAGTTTGTATCTCATGGGCCACTTATGTAAAGGAGGAGCAAACCGTAAGAAATACTGCCAGGGGAAATACAAGGCAATGCCCAACTGCTGAGGTGTTGATGCTGTTTCTTTCTTTTATATATATATCTATCTCTATAAAACAGACTTTGCTAAGATGAACTCTGAAGGAGCAGATCTAGTATTTACTACTTTAAAAGGCTGAGGTTCCCATTTCATACTTGGAAACGAAAGACAACACTTATTTGTTCTTTATCTTTGAGTTTTAAGCCTGTTTCCACACCAAAAAAAGTGTGGGAGAAGAATAAGAGATAAAAATGTGTTTGAAATAGAGGCTATTTTTGAAGTTCTTACAATATTTTAAAGCTTTTCCCTACAAATATTTATTCCATGCACTTCACGTCTGTTTTATGCTTTGATATATTTTGCAATTATTTTTCATCCTTAATTTGATTCTCTTTTAATAACATTGTTCAAAACAATGGTGGGTGACAAAGACAACTAACATGGATCAGATAACCCCTGTCTGACCAAGATGAGTTGCTTTAATTATATACGTGTACATATCGTGCCATAGATCTACTTAAAGGTTTTATGATTTTAGGAGGCAAGACTATGGGAAAATAACTTTTCAAAGGATTCAATAGGTTAGTTCAAATAGTCTTGCTTTTACACAACAGAGTATGGGTTTCCACTCACAGGACAATGGTTTGCCCTTCAATTAACGGGTGCGATATCAAGCCACTGCGTGGGAAAGAGCTCGAGATGCTGGATCCTTAGCAAGGATGCTGTTGTGGGGGTATTTCCCTTAAAAATCCCAACAGGGGGATGAGATTGCTTGGTTCTACTGAAATCATTAGACGTGCTGTGCAAGAGAGGGCTGACCCCGCATTTTCATGCCACATTTCAAATTGTAAACTCTCTTGTTAAAGCAAAAATAGTTTTGTGATGAATTATGGACATTATATGCATTGTCTATTTTCCCATTTCTTCTTTCTTTTTTTTTTCTGATTATGCGAATAGTGTGTTTTCTGGTGATATTTGATTATCTTGTTTGTCTACAGCTGGCTTTGATTTCACTGCTGGTAGGGTTTCTCTGAGAATTAGGTATTACTTAGATATACAAGCACTACTCTAACCAGGCGGTTCTGCCTCTGACGAAGGAATGGGATTGTAATGGAGTTTTTCAGTGTTCTTTATTATAACTCTATTATATATTACTTATATGGTACCTAGCTGTGGGTAATATATTTCTTTTATTCCCTGGCAATTCTGAATTGCCTGGGGAAAAAATAAAGCTTTGCTTAAAACAAAAATGATAAAAAAATTTTCATTTCCTCCCAGAATCAACAAAATATTCAATTTGACCCTGCATCAGATATTTCGTTTTAGTTGCTAAGTAATTTACTATTTTTTAACATAGAATAACATTAAAATTGAAATATTTGACATGAAGTACTTTGATGAGAAATAAATATTACTAAAGCACTAAAAAATTATGACAACTCACTGAAATTGATGGATAGTTGTGAAGGGTTTAGACCAGCCTGAATTGGTGGTTTTTTTCAATGGGAAAAGTTTTTCAACCAACTTTTCTCCAGCTCAAGGTCAGTCCCTGCCACCTGTGTATTCTGTGTTTTACATTCAGTCTGGCTTGTACAGATTTATGTTCTTAAGAGAAAAAAAATTTATCCTCGGTGCCTGAACTTCCTAAAATGGAGTAAATAGTAACCCCTCAGAGCGGAGCTGTTGGGTGCAGCCCCCAGAGATGCCAGATGTGATTTCCACTGACGGAGGTGCAGTAGGTGCCGCTGCTACCGCTGTAGCCAAGGAAGGCTTAGAAATAATTGACTATCAGCTATATTATCAGTGTTATCTGGAGATAATTAATGATCAGCTATGTTATCTGTGCTGTCTGTAGGGTAACTGCGATGTTAACCACAACAAATATATGTATTGGTTTTGCATATGGTGAAGAAAAAATAGGCATTACCTCCATTTTTCCCCCTATAGCCGTAAGTGTTTCATTTGTCATCAAAACATTCCTATTTTTCCTTTTTTTAATATTTTTTTTATGATAGGCTTTGTGGCTTTCTTTCCAGGTCGTTTTAAACCTTATTTTCTCACTTTTCAGCTGAGCCTTCTCCCCATCACGATGCCAATGAACACCTTTGTGTGATTATCTTGAGAGCTCTGTCATTGACTCTCAGCTGCCCACAATTGAAACAATCCATTTTTTGTTGGCTTTGGGTCTCCGTACCACGTGCCAGCAAGGCCTGCTGTGGGGATGTGAGGTCCAGCCTCATCAACATGAGGTTTCAAAAGAGCCACCAGTAAAATTACATCGACTTTTGCTCTTCTCTAGTTGTTGGGAGGTGGAAGGAGACCAGAAGGAGGATGGAGACAAGCTGTGCCAGCCTCCAAGGATGTTTTGCTGGTGGATCTCCAGGCTGGAAGACGAGCTCTTCACCCACTATGGGCAGGTTTTCCCCAGGGACAATGTGCCCCTGAGCAGCCCCTTTACTGCTGCCCATGAGCACACCTGACATGAGGTAAAATAGAGAATCTACTGCTCACCTGGTTAGTTCAGTGGGAACATTAGCTCCTACGTAAGCGTTGTTATGCTGTAATTTGTTGCTACATATTCTACATGTTTTAGACAAGATGATGACCTTTAAAAGGAATTAATATTCTTATTTTTTCGGTGCTTAGGTATTTTCATCCTTTTTTTTCACATTTCCATTTAGACCCATTTTTATTATTTAAAGCCCACCTCTGTGTGCTTCAATATAAGACTCTCATTTGATTTCATTTTATGTCTGTGATACAAATCTTTGATCTTTATTTTAGCTTTGTCTGAAATGCAACCACTTAGGAAAATGCTAAAGATGTCTCTGATTTTCTGCCATTAAAACTGGGAATCAGGTTTTTCATGGAATTCAGTGTGAGGTAGTGCTCCTCCAGTCAAATTCTCACATTTTTAGAATAAAAGTCAACAAAATGCCAGTACAGATCTTTTTTTTTTTTTTTTGGTGCTGTAAATTGCATTTTGATGATTCTCCACTGCTGAAAGAGTGCTCCTCCAGCAGTGCCAGGAAAGCCTCCCTTGTTGCTTCTAGCAGGGATTGTCATGGTGATGCATTCTGTTGACCACATTTTAGAAACACAGATTGTTTCTAATTTTGTTTCCTTAATTTACTCCGGGTACTGTAATATCTCAGTTTCTTTTGCTCGCTCTCCAATTTTTTTGAGATTTTTATCATGAAAAACTATATATATATATATATGTAAAGATATATATATATGAATATATATATAAAGATCTGCCCTCTCCCCTTCACATATGCAAAACTGGTATTTTCTTGCTGGCTTGTCCCCATGCAGGTTTGTGCTGTGGCTGCAGCCCCCAAATTGCCCCATTCCTGGCATCACCGGCGCTGCCAGCTCTAGAACTGGTACCCAAAGGGCATCTCTTCCTCCACCCCTGGACCACGGCATCACAGAGGACCCCGGAGTGCTCTTCTTGCAGGAGGGTGCTATTTTCCAGCTGTGATAAAGGACGTCCTTCAGAGACCTGGATGGCTCTCTGCGGGTGCAGGAGAAGAATGGGAAAAACCCAACAGGGCATTGAGAGGGGGGCTCGTTACCGTCACGCAGGCGTAGCCTTTCCGTGGCTAATTGTGCCTCTCCGGGAAGAGGCCAAGCAACGGGCTGAAGAGCGCCGGGTCCTCAGGAAGGCTGGCAAGCTTTTTAACTGAGCTAACAGGCTCCACGAAGAAATTAAATTTGGCAGTGAAAGTGCAGTACTTAGGTTAGTCTCAAGTAGTCTTGAGATATAAAAACGTTTCTGTGGGAGTTCTTGGCTGAGTGTAAAAGCTGCGGGAAGAGTCCAGCAGCTTGCAGCGTGGAGTGGTGCCGCTTTATTTGTCTCGGGGTTGTGTTGATGGTTTTAAGAGGAAAGGTTGGCTTAAATTCATGCCTAAGCATTTACTCTGCTTTCGTGCAAGGACCGGAGGCAGGTTTTCCTCTGGTCCTGGTCTGTTTTGAGCTGACAAGGCAGCCCAGGAGCTCCTGCCATTCCCACGTATGAGGTGGGAACAGGGTCTTAAATGCAAAGTGAAAACAGGTATTAGAAAAGCACGATTGCTGTTGGTACTTCTGTGTTCCTGCAGAGACCCTGAGCTGCCACAAGCCCCGTTCAGCCCCAGACCTCCAGGATGGAGTATTTCCCCTCTGGTCCTGATGGGGCAGGGGCTTTTCTGGGCCCCATGTCCCAGGCACAGCGCTCTCCTCCTGGCCAGACACCCCCAGGGACCTGCCCGGGACACACTCCAGAGGTTCAGGCAGCTTTGATGTGGCTGCTGAACCTACTTCTGCTCAGAGGTCTTGCTCTTCTCTGGGGGATTTGTTGCTCTTTACTGAAAAGCTTTTATTTTTTAGAAGTAATTTAAGTAGGTTTTGGGTCAAAGAGGGAGAAGGACAGCTTCTGTAGTGCCTGGGAGGTGACATCTTCTGGCTTGAGGACCACAGCCTGTGCACGCATGGCTCTGTAACTGCAGTGAAACAGCCCCAGGGGAGAAATGGAGATGGTTGTCCCCTGGGCACTTTACAGTTGTCCCCTGGACAGTTTGCAGCTGTGGAAGTGGGAGATGGGGATGTAAAATGCTGCGGCAAAACAGGCAGAGGAGGAGAAATCCTGTGAATCTCAGCCTCCCTCATCTCCAGACAGTCCTAAACTCCAAAACATATATATATATTTTTAAAGGATAGGTAAATTAGATTATTAGGTTGCAGGTGTGATGATGTAGGGCAGCGGGCTGGCATGAGATGCTGGTACCCAGCCCTGGGGATGATGATCAGTCAGAGGAGCCCCTGGGAGCAAGGGGCAATTTGAGGAGCTTCCCATTCTTTTTTTTAACATTCGTGACTCGACAGAGCTGATGGAGGGACATGTGGGTTACAGCCATGGATAGAAACAGTAAAACACCTTGGACAACATTTGTGGATATTGCTCAGAGAAAATAGCTTTATTTCTGGAAAGAGATTGTTATTTTTCTCTTCCTGATCTCCAAAGGCAAAGCTGTCTGGTGTGAGATGTTCCAATAATAAACCCGAGGATATTTTGCATGTGGTTTCTTCTGTTGTGCAAAAAAATACAAATTGAAGTTGAGGAATGCTGTTTGTTTTGGCACAGTTTCATGGAGGCCGTTCCAAAGGCAAGAAAATCCTTCAAGGTGAAGAGGAAGGTGATGAAAACCATCGGGTCCTTCTTCCCACGTGTGCCCTTGCTCAGAGATCCGCAGAAGACAAACCCCAGAAGAAAGGGGAAAGGCTGAGTTCCACTTGGCAAGTAACTGCCACGCCAGGTAACTGCCACGCTTTGGTTTTAACATAAATATTTTCTATATTTAAAGACAAACCAAAGATTATGTGGGGGCAGTAAGGCTTGGAAGGCATCTCAGTAGAAACTCAGCTCTGAACCGCTGTCCCGAGGGTAAGGAACAAGTACAGGGCGTGAGGAGCGAGGCTCCAGGATACGGAGGGAAACACATTTGATTTATAAATGTTGATTTATAAGAGGTGCCAATTTCTTCTACTTTATGCAAATTTCACCAAGTTTAAAAAGAAAAAAGAAAAGTTTCAAAACGGACACTTTGGCATCAGCTTGAAAGGAATGTAAATGAATGTATCCTTAATGTGCAGCCCTGCTTGCCAGCAGAGGAGTCTGGAGGAGCTGTTTCCCACCCAACTCCTGGGGTGGCAGCGGTGCTGACACAAAGTCTCGCAATTTTATGCTATTGCAAGGAACAGAGTGGTCTGGTTGTGGGGATCTAACGGTTCCCTGGCTACATTTTCTATTTTTCACGTCCCACTGAATGCCGTGCCTTTATGTAAGACTACATAAAATGTAGAGGAGGAAAACAAATTATGCAAAACGACCCTGGGGGGATGTCAGCATCCACGTTATGAGCGTAAGCGCTTGGAAAGGAGTCGACGTAGAGTTAGTACCAAGCGATGCCAGCGGTCTCTCTCGGATGATGAAGTAACTCTGTGTGTGTGCTTGTGCAGGGAAAGATGAAATTCCGGCTGGCTTGCGTACAGCCAGAGGAGGTAGGACCGGGCGCCTGGCTGCCATGGCAACGAGGCAAAGCACGTGGTATATCGATATCTGAACATCACGGCCCTCACTTTCTTCTGGGATGTGCTGCTCACAACTTTGTAACGACCTCAGCCGAAAGCCAGGCTGGGTGCCGGCACTTCTCATCACACACGTGAAAAGGGCTGTTCCTCTGGCAGCCGACATTTGTAAAGCGAGTTAATGGCAGAGCTTTGCTCAACAAAGAGGAGAGGTGAAAAATGCACGGAGAGGATTTGCCTCTCATTTATGATTAGCCACAACCTTCTATTGCCTTTCGTCGCCACCATCAAATATTTAAAAACGCCCTTAAATCAGATGTTGTTAATGGTGGGTGATTCTATCCCGGGATTGCTGCCTGGGGTCCTCCTGCGGCCGTGCCCAGATGTGCCCAGATGTGCCCCGCAGAGCCCCGGTGCCGTCCCTGCTGGTGTCACCCTTAGAAAGGGGGGATTTAGAGAACCCGTGAGTGGAGGCAGAGCGTGGGGTGGGGGATGATGAGGGGGTGTCTCTGACACGGCTCTGGGGACAAATCCCAGCTGTGGCAGAGGAAAACGTGAGTCACCGCACCCCTGAGAGCCGCGACACCAACCAGTGACCCCCTGATCTCACCTCTGCCGGGCCGAGGGGACGTCTCTGACAATGACAAATTCAGTGAAAATTAAATTCCTTTAAGTTTTGGATTTTGAACTGGCTGCTCCTTTCTCCGTACTTCGCTGCTGACAGCTGCAAGCTAAATATTAGGTACTCATTTAAAACCTGATTTATAAACATTTTTTTTTTGTGATTCAAATAATTCTGAATTAAAATTCCTTATATTTGGCATGTGTTTGGACAATTTGCGGACATGAAAACTTTTTTAGCAGCAATGACTTTTAAAATAAAAATAACATTGAAATAATCGAACAGTTGGATAATTGTCATTTTATACACCTAGGATTTAATCTGATCTCATATCCCATCCTTGTTCAAGAAAAGTTTTTACATATATTCTTTTTCTTTTTTTTTTTTTTCTTGATGAAATGCATGTATTTCGCTGAAGGATGTTAAATATGGTGGAGCGTGAGAGCTTTGTGGGTAAATGTAACCAGTCACGTCAACAAAACTCCTGCCATGGTATTAGTTATATTCTTCATTCGGTGTGAGAGTATGTTTAGATTTTGTGTTAGGCCCTTGAAAAAAATGGTTTTATAGTGAGTCTTAGCACATACAGAAAGTCATTTGGAATTGATTCTCCCGAGATTTAATCCTCCGCTCTGGCACGCCATCAAGGCCGGGGAAATCTCAGTCTCCTTTTAGCCTATTTTCACACCTTCTTCAGATCAGAGTGGAGGGAAGCAATCTAAGCAAACCCAGATTGCCTTGAAAGTAATGGCTTTTCCCATCTCCAAAATCTATTTATAAGGGTTTTTTTTTTAAATTTAGTTTGAAGCTATTTGCAAGAAAGAAGAGATGTTTTAGGTATCTGTTGCAGACACTGAAGAAGGAAGATTTTTACGTATTCAGATTTTACATCTATATTGTATTTTATTTGGATAACCACTTTTCTCTGTGGTGTCCTAGAAAATGTGCCCTACCTTCTGCTTGGTCCTTGTTTCATGGTTTGGATTTTTATGTCTGTATTCACACTGTGAGGGAATTGATGGAAAAACCTGTATATTTTAATTGCTTAAAGAGAATCGATATGAGGCTTATGAGGAGATATTTAGCATTAGTTGTCTCCTGCGAGGTTCAGGGATCTTTTTTATTTGATAGATGTTTCCATTACTCAGTAAAATAAAATTCCACGTTTGAGACATAACTATGCAGAAGTGTGAAGAACTAATTCACACTCTGATGAAATAGTTATGTAAATGAGATGGGGAGAGATCATTTATCTGAAAGATTACTTGGGAATCGCATCAATCACCAGTATCAGATAATGAAGCCCAATTCCTGCACAGGAAAAAGCGATCTTCTGGCCCCTAATATTTGAACACAGAGAAGGGGATTTACCAGTTTCCTGTGGGGATTTTATGTCTACTATAAATAGATGTCACAAATATTATTTTGCGGTGAGATTTGCCATTGTGCAGCATGGGCAAATTATTGGCTTTGCTAGCAAAGCTCACTGTTCTGTAAAGGTCAGAACAACAAGAAAATCAGAAATTTTCCACTTAATTTAAAGTAGTATAAATATAACCAATATTTTTAAAATGTAACATAATATGTGGAATATGCAATAAGTAAGTTATTAACTGTGAGACTTCTACAAATTTATACAGGTGCATTGAAAAAGGTAAGTACATTTTGTAAGAGAGTTACATTTGGAGGACATAAAAAGGTGCTCCAGCTCTATGGAAAAACTTTGTAGGTGAAATTTCTCTCTATTTTCTGAGATGTCCATGCTCTTTTCCTGATATCTTTGTCCTGGATGCGTGGTGCTGCTCCCAAGTCACAGTACCCTGAGCTCATCCCCTTTGGTGCTCCCCTGGGACCTTCCTCGCTTGCCATGGGAGACTGGGAGAGGAGACTTTACTGGTGGTCTCTAATTATTACCCAGACTCATCCACTATGAGGTAGAAACAGACTCTTTCCTGGACTCCACAGCATGGAAAGTGATGCCAACAGGAGTGATGCCATCCAGCCAAGAGAAGCTTTCCCAGTTCCCTCCATTATCCCCAACTGAAGGAGCTCAGAGGGGGTAGAATACCCTCTGTAAGAATGCAGCAGGAATGGGATACAGTAAAACACTCATTAAACAGTATTTTAATGAGATGCCAGTAGAAACAAAATGTAATTCCCAACATAAAGGCGGTGATATGAAGTCTATAAGGATGACGATGTATTTATCCTCTCGGTTCGCTCGGTGCTTGTGTGGCTGTGACTGAGGATGGTCGGGAAACAGGAGAAGAAGAAAGCCCCGGGAGCTGTGGGAGCAGGTCGTCACAGAAAGGCACTGATGGGTTAATCTGACTCAATTTGCAAACTGGAGAGGACCCCAGGGAAGGTTAAAATGTAAAACTACAGCCAAGAAAGAGGGCACCTGGAGACATCGGTTTGAGATGCAGGTACAGCCTGTCCGGGGGTGGTTTTCCCCATCCTTCAGACCTGGAGCTGCATCTTCACAACCATGAGCTGGCGATGGGTGGGGAACCAGGGGGATGCAACGTGGTGGCCTCCAGCAAGGCTGTGTCACCTCACTGCTGTGGCTGAGGTTATTGCCCTGCCAGGGCGTTTCTCAGGAACTGCAGAGCCAACTAGAGAGGAAGAGGGAAGTTATATTCAAATTACCAAGGAAATCAGAAACCTAATTTAAATGGTAAATCTCCTGCAAATGATGCCCCTTTTTCAGCCTTCCTGGGACATGGGAGCTGCCTTCCTGCATGGAAGCTCTGATTTTTAGTGAGCGTGCTTTGGAGAGAAGAGTTTTCAATAATGATTGTCTAGGAAGAATATGCAGGCAGAGAAGCTCATTTAGATACATTTGTGCATGTGTTATGTATTTGTATATATGCTCTGTGTGTGTGTATATATACACAAACACACACAGAGAAATTTGAGACTGAGCCTTGATCACGTGGAGAACTTTTCCATAGTTAAAATGTATTACTCTGGGCCATCCTGTGACAGCAAAAGCGAGAATGCTGTTGTCATCCTGTCACTACAATCATTAAGAAATCTGTAAATTTTCATCTTTCTTTTAACTTTAACCGCAGTTCAGGCATCAACTGCTTAAGAGTACAAACCCCAACAAGGGGCAGGTATATAGGTACAGTCTTGTAGTCATTATTTGTGCAGACCCTTAAAAACGATGATGAAGACTGGTAGAAGACAGAGTAAATGAACAAAACCCAAGTTCATCTAAGATGTTGGTGAAATCTCTGATTTTTAACATGTTCGCACTGTGGTGCTGCCAATCCAGGCCAAGTGAGCACGTCCCTTCAGACTTCCACACCTCACTGAACAGAAATTGGATGGAAAAGGCTTGGGGTCTGACCCACTTTCCGCTTTAGTCCATCCATCTTCTCGTCCATCTTCTCCCAAAAAGACAAAGCAAAATTTTATTCATTTTTTTCATGACAAAGGTGAAAGTCCTGAGATGCTGGTGAGGACCAAGACACCTTTTCCCTTCAGATGGGGAGGGAAGGCATCCTCCTCCAGCTGTAGGGTCTGTGCTCTTCCCATCACTCTTGGGAAATACACTCACATAGGTGAAGTATTTGAGTATCTGACGTACATAAACATCAAGGGATGGGCAATAATTCACAACAAAGTATGTTGAATAGATGGAATATGCAATAAAGACACAGCCAATACATGTGACATCTTATTCAGTAATTCATTAAACATCCGTCCTAGAGCAACACTGCTATGTATCCTTCATGTAGACTTAACCACAAGATTAGATTAGATTGCAGTTTTCTATTATTTTTAAGCAAAGAAAACTTAATTTCATATTATTATAGCAAAATAATTGGTTTAATTAGTTAAACCTTTCCAACTGTACAGAGAAGGAAATTGCATGATTTTTCATTTCATAGCATGCCATGTTGTTACAATAGCCTGAGCGCTGGGAACAGACTCCTCTGAGATTGTTCTTTTGATTTCCATGCAAAAACATTTTTTCATGTCACAAACCCTGCTCTGAAGAGCAACTCTCCATAGCAAGTAGTTGTGCTGGATCTGATTTACACTGCAGGCTGCTTCTTATGTAGAAAAAGGAAGATGATATAAGTTGGAAGTAATAGGACAAAGTGTGGGCTGAAAGAAGATTGTATTTTGAACTCAGAGGGTATTTTGCACCTTGAACCTGCGAGAACTAATGAATTTGTTTCTGTTCATGCATCTTCTGCAAAATTGTCATCTGACTTTTGACTGGGAGATGTTGTAACAATGATCATGCAGTAAAAAGCATAGAGGTATTTGACCTTTACGACCCTGTAATACGTTGCAGCCAGGCTAACAAGAGGGCTAAGAAAAATGTTCCTTTGTAGGTTGGGAGAATTTGTCCTGAGATCTGAGAGTCTTGCACGGGAGGCCTACAATAGCCTCTTTCTTTTCCCACTATATAAATAGATTCCAAGATGGAGCTGTTAAAATTATAGGCAGACATACATTCTTCTTTTCTTTTTTTTTTTTTTAAGGTAGATGAAGTCTAATGTTCGAGCTTTTTAGGCATCTTGCAAAATTTGGACTTTAATTTTTAAGTGAAATTCTGATAGCAGGACTGGAAAAACGTATTATTGGGTTGGGAGGGACCTTGAAGACCATCTGGTTCCACCCCCCTGCCCTGAGTAGGGACACCTCCCACCAGAGGAGGTTGCTCAAAGCCCCGTCCTTGCATTATTTAAGCACTACCAATGCCCTGAACACTCACTCAAAAGACACAACCCCCTCTTTTCTCCTACCCCCATGTCCCCGTCCCAGCCCTGGTGTGGGTCTCCACCAGCAGCCATTCCCCTGGCACAAGGTTTCCTCAACAAGAACGGGAATCCCTGAGTGGTGATGAGCATCGTGGGGTAAATTAAATATATTGACTCCAGCAACAACGCTTGGAAAAGGGTTGGTTTGGCATCTTGCTTGGCACAGCCACCTCATGCCCACAAACCAAGAAAAGTTCTCTCTCTTCCTTTCTCTTCCCTTCACCTCAACACATTTTTTTCCTGTACTTGGGGGTCTCTGCTATGGTCACTCTTCTTACTGAGATGCTGCTTCACATGCTCTCTTTAAGGTGATAATAGCAGGTAATCTACAGCAGCATAAGACTTCCTACGAGCCAGTACCTTGGCATTTAATCTCAGATCCTGACACAGTTGTACAGTCCCCGCTGAAGCCTGGGATGCTGGACACCATCCTTGGGCACAATGCGGTATGGTTTTTCCTGGTTGTCTGGTTTCCTGATCCTCTGCTCGCCCCCTGGAGTTCTTCCAGCATCGATCTATCACAGATTTCCTTACAGAACATGGACCCAAACCGGTCATCTGGAATCTCAACATGGGACTAATTTAAACAAAATCCTTGGGAACTGGCAAGAAGGTGAGAGATGTTGCCTCTGCGTTAAGTTTAACCAGTAATAAGCTGGTAAAGCTCTCCTAATTTGTATGATGTCAAAGTGAGCAGAGTATTCCCCACATGAGCCTCATAAAGGTAATTTTGAGGAAGGTAAGTTATTCATCAAGTGTTGTCAGAGAGAAGGAGGAAAAAAATATGTTCTTTCAGCATCGTTCCGTGGGGTTCTTGCAGTGAAATAGAAATGTGTGTGTGAAAATGGCAATTGTACCCCAAATGATAAAAAACACTGGCTGAAAAGAAGGTACTGTCTTTCTTGTTGGTCTCATGCCAGGAGTGGGGGGACATGTGGGGAGAAGGGGGGACGTGCAGGAATCTGGGGAGTACCCTGCCTGCAGATGGGCACGCTCTGCTGCTCTCCTTTGAGGGGTTGGTTATTTAATATATTGCTTTGAGGTTAAAATATATTCTCCTAACTACATTTGTAAGGGAATGAAGGAATTTCACATAGTAAAGATTTACTTCATGGAGAAATTTTCCAACCAAAGGGTGACATCACATTATCACCATAAAGCTTTGGATGCTCCATTGGTTCAGCACCCTTCTTGGGCAAACATAGATTTTATGCATGTCTTATACACAATAAAAATGGCAAAGAGCAGGAGAGTGTTTTGCAGGTGGCCATTGAGAAAGTCCATGGCAGTACCATGATTAAAACCCGAAGCCACTCGCCTCCTGCCCAACCACCGGGCTCTGCTGCCAGCCCCATCCCGGTCAGAGCACCCCTGGGACTGTGTGAGCACTGGAAATATGTCTTTTAGGGCTTATTGATAACTTTCTGTTCTTCAGTTCTATTATTTATGGCAAACAGTGTACACTGCTGTAAAACCCAACATAAAAACAAAGGCAGGAGGACATGGCCCGTCTTAAGATGTTTTGCAAATACAGATGAGGTAAGAAAAGCCGTAAAAGCTTTTGAGGCCTCCTGATTTTTCCCCTTTGAATCTGTCTGTCGTAAAAATCTCAAAGGAGGTAGGATGTACCGCAAACTCAGAGGCAAAGCTAATGTGCTTTTTGATGCTATTATTTGTGAAGTCTCGGATATAGTAGCCATAAACCTGGGCGGTGTGGTCGTCCTGGAAGAAGCGAGTTTTTTACCAGCCTGTATATTGAATGTGGCGTTTGATAAATGCTCCCTGAGGGTCGGGGAAATGCTGAGGAGCAGCCCAAGGGGTCGGGTGCTGTGCTCAAGGAGATGAATAACCAAAATACCGTGCATTTTAGGAAGAGAGAGTCTACCCAAAGCACAGCAGGGAAATCACTGCTGTCTCCTGCCAAGTATAAGCTGAAATCAAACTGGCAGAAACATCCTGTGGAAAGGTTTTGTTTTGTTGGGTTTTTTTTTAAATCTGATGAGTGTAAAAACATAGAAAACCTATTTTTCTTCTCGTGTTCAGCTGTTAATGGACTTGGTCGTGGTGTTCCTAAATGTGCTCGCAATATCTTTTCCACACGATGGAATATAAACTCCATGGGCTGCTCCGTCTCCAATTCATACTTCCTTGTCTGGCGGGTTTTATTAATTGCAACACGTTCACTTGTTGTTTTGTTTAGATAATAGAGGACAATTCAGCATGAAGAAAATTAATTTTCCCATTTCACATGTTTTCAGTTTGGCTTTTTTGTCTCTCCTTGTAGTTTTTAAATGAATTCGAGAAAATAGCTGTAACAATATGGAAAGAGAGAAAGGCTGGAGTAAACATTGATCTTTACAGTGTAATAATTTATGGTACCAACTTAATAAGTGGTGAGACAGAAGCAGTTCACCATCCATCTATCACGCATTGATAGTTTGATACCAGAATTTTTAACATCACTGCTCGCTTTGGCATAATAAAGGACCTGCCAACATTCCCATTAAACCCAGGAGATTTTAGGAGTTTCTGCTTTGGCTATAAATATCAGAATTTGTAATCTATGAATTATTATGCAGAGTAGCAATCTATGAATGACTTATTCCAGTCACTATAAAAAAATAAGACTTTGACATTTTTGAACTTCAGGAGGACATCTTCCCCTTTCCAGAAGAAAAGGCCTATGAATGCTTTTAATTACGTCCACCATAAAAAGTTTACAAACTAAGAGACAGTTCCTGAACTGAAATAAATCACTTTAATTCCACAGATGGCAAGGAGACAGCAATTTACATTAAAAGGTTCTGATGAGAGTTGTCTTGAGCTATAGTTTGCTGGCATAATAGCTCCGGGCTAATCAGATACATTTCCAGGAGCTACAGTGTGGTTAGAGTCAGGGAAATGAAGGTATAAAAATAGCATTCCAGCTTCCATGTTTGCTCTCCCCAGTCCCATCTCAAGGACTTCCCAGCCCATTTTGGTCAGCGTAGAGGTCACACAGGAGCCTGGTGACTGCAAGTCTTGAAAGGGGGCTGCAGGTAATAATGTCAAGTGAAATTATTTCTGCTTCTCACATCAGCTTCTTCTGATTTAAAAAAAATGCTGTGGAGCAGAAGAAAACCTCTGACATTCCCTTGCTGTCTGCCCTCACCGTGCCGTCCGTCAGTGGAATAAGAATACATAAACATGTTTCAAATAGTTATGATTGATGTCCAGATTCTCCATACTTGCTTTTTCTAGTGAAATCCACTTCAAACAAGGCAAATGTTAATAATTTCAAACATGCAGCTGGTTTAGGTACCAAGTTTTTTGAATGCTCCAACTTTTTGCAGAGCATCACTTGCTTCCATTCTTTCCAGAAAATATATAAATACCTTTAGTGACTGAAGACTCTGAAGTGCCTTCACCTTCTGGTTTTCCTGATTCAAGGATCCAAAAAAAGAATTGGGTATATAAATTGTGGGTGATGGGATAATAGTGAAAAATAAATTAACCGGTGCACTAAATTCTATTTATAGCCACAGTTTCTAAGAAATTGCAATAAAAAGGGTTTGTGATTGTTTGTCTTATCTTAGGTTGTAGGGATTTAATGGATCATCTGCAAGTTGTTAAACATTTTTGTTGTGCCATTTGATCTCTATGTTGGTACTTTATTAGCATAGATCACTTAGAAATGGGAAAGGGAACTGTGAAATTTAAAAACAAATTACGGTTTGTTGGTTTTTCAGTAAATGGATCATTTAAAAGCTCTGTTTTAGTAAGAAATAATGACTTGCTTTATTTAGAGACTATTTAAAATGTTCTTGAGGTATCTATTGAGTATCTCGACATAACAGATAAATCAGTAGCAGACTCAAAATTAGTTCTGCAGTGTTATATATTACAATATGTTCTATATTATGGTGCGAGTTATACATCCCTTGTACACTTGCACGTTAGATATGGAGGAAGAGATAGAGTCTGTTTTCAAAGCTGTTTCTAACATATGATCGTTCTCACCCCCTGAAAACCTGCCAGGATTTGTCTTTGAAGTACAAAGTTGGTTTATTTGTGTGTTTGTGGATGGTCTCCAATCGGCTCAAGATGATAGTTTTTATGGCATTTTCCTCTTTTAGTGTTGTAAATGCATTATTTATATGTATCCAAAAGTAATTAGGAGAGAGGTGGTTGTTCAGCTGAATTTTAAATTAATTAAACTGACCTAATTCCTGACAAAAATAATTAGGATAAAACCTGCAACTCTTTCAGGATGGAAAACTGGGCACCAGAGCGTGGGCGCTGGAGCTGCTCCGGGTGAGCAGCCACACGGGGCCCTGCAGCCTGTGGCTGGTGGAGAAATGGTTTTTCTGTGATGCCAGAATCATTAAGCTGCTTTCTTTGTTAACAAAAAGATGCTTTTTTTAGTCCAGTCAGTTAACTTAGCATGTTGTCAAGCATTGGAGCAGGCTGTCATGGGAAGTGGTGGAGTCACCATCCCTGGAGGTATCTAAAAGATGGGAAGATGTGGTACTGAGGGACGTGGGGTTAGTGGTAGGTTTGGAAATGTTAGGTTAATGGTTGGACTTGATCTTAAAGGTTCATTCCAAGTCTCTGCCTTCATGCATCGTTGGAAGCCCACGCTGCTGCCCGTCCCCCTGGTCCTGCTGGCGTTGGCTGTCATCGCTCACGTATCTCCTGGAACCTCTGGTGGGATTCTCCTACCCATGGGAAGGACTCGCCAGCCTTTGGAAAGGCAGCCAACTGATCAGGTAGTGTTGATTATTTCCCCCCCCCCCCCCCCAAAGGACATAACTATGAATATTCACTAAAACTCTCCCCAAAACAACATTTGGCAAAAAGCTGTGTCTTTTCTGCAGAAAACAGTTTTGCTTTCAGCTGAAATTAATAAACTCATCTCCTTGTTTGAGCAGACCTATAAGGCAAATTCAAGCCAGCTGACTTTATGAGGAACACATGAGAGCTTCGTTGCTTTTACTGTTCGAGAAAATTAGTTACATTATATTAAAAAAAAAGAAAAAGAAAAAAAAAAGAAAGAGAGAAAGAAAAGCAACAGCAGTGAGGATGATGGGAGGATAACGGATGGTCTGTCACTGGTATGATGGCAAATACCAGTGTGCCGGGCTCCTCTGTTTGCATTAACTGCCAGCTTTATGTAATATTTTATCTTCTTTGGCCTTGGACCTTGTTATTTAGAATAACATATAATAATAAAGGAGCATTTTGAGTGATTTTGTTAGAAATACATCAGACTGCCTAACAGTCTGGTGGCATCAATAATTCCCTATTAAGCCCTCTACACCCATTATGGTTTTTGCTTTTACTTTTTTTTTTTTTTTTCTAAGTTAGTTTCCAGGCAACCAGTAAGAACTGAATTACATTAAGCTATTAATTCAGGACTGCACGCCAGCTCCGGGTTCTGCAGCGATTTGTTCCTCTTGCATGCAAGTTTCCTCATAAAAACCATTTTATTGGTTTAATCTTCGATGGTACCCAGCCCAGAGAATTGATTTTAAAATGGCAATGCCTGTCCTTGGTTTTTGCTTCTTGTTTGGTTTATTAATGCTTGCTGGTGGGGTTTATTTTTGATGTTTAGTGAAGCAGAGGTCTGTGAGGAAGGTTTGGTGATAGCTCCCATAAATATATATTGCTGTCTACCAGGGTGTTCTTCAACACTGTGTAACGTATTGGCTCATATTAAGATCTGGACTAAGAAGATCCTTGTGATGGATTTCCTCACAGGGTGAAAATTGGAAGATAGGTTATTAAGAAAATTTAACTTGTAGGACCTCTCTTTATCCAGTGGAGAAGTGTGCTGTCCTTCCTCAGCTGCTATTGCAGCACAAAAAATAATTTATAAATCCTATGAGCAGTCCTGGGATGTGGGGGATGCGACGTGTGGGGGATGCAAGATTCGAGATATGACAACCCACTGGGCAGTGTGGCACGAACAGCACTGCTCCACTTCTGATCTCACAACCCTGAGCACTTACTCTGGCCATTAACTGCAAATTCTCCTCTATTTTTTTGCTGAAGGAAACTCAAAAATATAGAGTTTTGTGTCTGTACCAAGTCTGGAAAAATGAAATGTGGGAAATCTTTTCAGTAGCAGAAAGCTTGATATCAGAGTATTGTTTTTGTAAGTTGAACACAAATAGGCAGATCTTACGTCAAAGATTCTTTCCTTTCAAGGGAACACATGGATTAAGAATGCAGTTTATTAATTAATACTTGTATGGAAAGTACATTTCCACCAATAATACAAAAATGAAGAAGAAGCAGTAACGAGACATAACCACCCCCAGTGTAACATGAAAATCTTTGCAGATATTAAAAAGAAGTAATTTTGGTGTTATGCTGCATTGGTAAATGAATGTGGCGCCAGTGAAGGGAACTAGACTGGCAGCTTGATAATGAACTCTGCTAATTCCCTGAAGAAGGTCAGAAAGGCTGAGCTCGTCAACTTTCCTCCCAGACTCGGCTGAAAGGAGATGTCTAGAAGCGGGATAAAAATTTTGGGATGAAATTGCAGTTGTGTCTAATAATTATGAATTATGATTTATGAAACTCTGCCTATATGCTGTATTGAGGTAGCATATATTTTATTTAAAAGCTTAGAAAGGTTATTATCCATTCCACACCCAATATTCACTAAAATCACACTCAGAGACTTCTGCCATCCAGGTGCTTGTACTGTCTCTGTCTCCATCTTTGTATTGCTGTCAGTGGGTTCTGAAGGTCTGGGACATTTGAGGAGTTGTGCTGGTGAGTTTTGGTGAGGCTACAATTGTAATAATCAATCTTAATTGAAAGAATTTGTCTTTATCCACTGCCAGAAAATACCAACAAAAAATATAAGAAATACAGTACTATATAAGACTAAAAACAAAGCACTAAGACAAAAGCCATTTCTGATAAAGGTACCATGACTTTTGTAAAGTAGTTGACTCAGGATGGAATTTTTAAAACAGTGATTTTTATTTATTTAAATTTATTTCAAAAATAAACTAGAGTTTTGAGCTGTTTCCAATTTCTGTTTTTTAGAGATTTGTGATGTGAGTCTGAATCATAGAGGTGAGAAATTTAAACCACAAAAGACAAGCATGTCTCCATAAAACTTCACTTGAAAACCAAAATAATTAAAGGTCTTCTGTTTATAAGCAGAGCATATAATATATGCTCCTCCCTGTTGTAATAAGCCATAAGAACTTGTATAGCTAAAAAGGATTTTTATGCCTCATCGGTTCCTCAGATCTCTTGGAATAATTATAATCACCAGAGTAAGTGTTTGTTCCCCCCTTTACATTTATCATCCAAGTGACAAGTGTGTTGCCATCCTGAGGGTCTGTGGTTCTATCAGCAGATCCAAAAAAACCCGTGGTCAACATGTTGAATCTAATCACGTCCTCCGTTGCTGGGACATTCTTTATTAAACATTTTAATCACTTTCAACTGTGCATTCATACCTCAACAGATTTATATCTGTAATTAGGGGAATTGTTATTTACCAGCAGATATAAAGCTGGTAAAAAGACACCTTTCAGCAACATAATTCAAATGTCATGAGTTATTACCTGTTCCAGATTAATAGTACAGTTATTTCTTTTGCTACAGGTTAGGAATGTGTCTCCTGTCAGAAACCTTTGGAAACTTTGGAAGTTCTTCAGAAATACTGAGCAACAAATATCTGTGATTGTCCAGCGAAAGCGAATCAGATGTATATGAAAGAAAGTGGTCCCTCTCCAAGATCTACGTTCGGTAATGAGATATTTTTATTTAACAAAGTCTCTAACAGATGGTGTTTCTAAATTTTGAATATTAGGGCTGTTTTTGAGAGAGGCCTCCTCACAGTCTGATGTATTGCAGATGAGGTTTTGCATTTCAGCTATAGCTAAGAGTTAATTGTGCCGCCGCTCCTAATTGCACTAAGGTACCAGCTTCCAGCCTTGAAGCCACAAGGGAGGTGGCTGCACGGTGACATCCCTTTGGTGCCACCAAATGTACTTCCCCCGTGTACAGGGCTCCTATTAATGGCACCTGGAAGATGTAGGTGGTTTAAAAAAGATTAGTCATTTATTGTGTGTGCTCTATAGAAGGGATCTTCATTAGTCATTGTTATATGTGACTATCTTACAGTTGGTTGCTGGAAGGTCTGTGCTTAACGTCGCCACCTTTATCAGCCAATTTTCTCATCTCATGTAAAGAAACTCACTAATTTGAGAAGCTCTGTTTTCCACAAATCCATGTTGCCCTGGCATTAAGAAGCAGACAATGGTGATGCCAACCAAAAAACAGCCCAGTTTTTCCCTGGGACTGGAAAACTGGAAACAACCCGTTTTTCCCCAAATCCAGTTCCACAGGTGCCATCACAGCATGGCCAGTTTGCCAGACACCTTCCCTTTTGACCAGTTGCCTCTACTGCTCCAGCCAAATGGTTTGGTCTGCTGGTGGTGAGAAACTTCCCATGCTCTCCCCTACGCTCATTCACAGAATCACAGAATGCTATGGGGTTGGAAGGGACCTCTGGAGATCATCTCCTCCAACC
>JAOXJM010000003.1:14992375-15017200 GCA_026413425.1 Tringa solitaria
TGGGGGCTCGGGGGTGGGGGTGTCGTGTCGTCCCCCCCCCCGGGGCTCGGCAGCGATCGCGGGTGCAGCGACGGTGACGGAACCGCCACCAGATGCGTCGTGAGCAGCGGAGTTTCTCGCTTCCTATCCTACGCCTTCGCATGCGGAAGGTGGTGGTGGTGGTGGTGGGGGGGGGTTATTTTTATTTTCGTGCCGCGGGAGGAGAGATCCCCCGCTTTTCCCAGCTGGAAACTTGTGAGGTTTTCACGGCGAACCCACTCCCTGCTGTCAGCGGCCGCCTTTGCCCCCCCCTGCCCGGCTGTGGGTGCCAGGCAGGGCCCTCACCCCTGGGACAAAGGGGGCGATGCCCCTTCTCCCATCGCTGCCCGGCCGGCCTCGGTCCTGCCCAATATTCCTGAAAGAGCACCAAGGATGTGGGTTGCTTTTCCTCGCTCGCCTCCCCCCCCTCTCTCGGCAAATTAAAATGCGGCTGGTATGGCTTCTGGGCTGGGCGCTCTGCTGAATCCCTAACAATTTGTGTGGTTTTAACCTGCGGGTCCCTCCATCCTCCTGTTGGCGATGGTGCCTGCGAGCAGGTGGCCCCGCTCGGGCGTGCGAGGGGCTTGGCATGGCTCGGAGCGCCCGGCTGCCCGCTCTTGGGGACTTCTTGCCTCGCAAACACCCCTTCCCGGGCTGCGAAAAACAGAGAATCTCACGTTCTGCTGGAGCCCAGAAGCTTGGAGGGATGCGAGTGGAGCTGAAGTTCTGCTGAAGTACTGGTTCAGCAGAGGCCGATCCGCCGCGGGCCCCCGGCAGACTGAGATCTGGCAGCTGTTTTAGCCCCAATCTCATTCAAGAGCGAACCCTGGGCTCTCCGTGCCGAGATCCCGCTCCGGAGGAAACCCTGGGCGCCGTGAGCCGTCTGTATAATGCCAAAATACCTGCAGAAATCTTCCCGTGATAGGTTACGTAATGGAGTTTGCAGAAAATCAGACATTTGGGCAATTTCTGCATTTGTATACAACTAAACATTTTAATGTATTGTGCCTAAGCATCTGTTCAAAAGTGCTTTTTAACCAAATCACCCAGAAAGCAGGAACTGGGACGTACCGAGAGAGGTTTTACTGAATGTATCCTACTGCTTGGTTCTGCCTTCTCTAAGCAGATCTTTTTCGTGCAACAGACCCGTTCCCAATTGTCCTCTCCTCCTTCAGAACACGGGTCAGGACTACAGAGAAATCAGAAAGAGTGAACTATTTTAAGAGAGAAGAGGAGAACCGGACCTATGAAGCAGTAACTAAGGACAGCTGTGTGGGGGTGGGTGAGAAGCTTTGAGTTATTGGGGGGGGGAAAAAACCCACCCAAGCGACTACCCAACCATAAAAACCACTTGTAAAGCTAAATACTTTCTGAGCTGCACGAGCCGTCGCAGCCGGTTTGTTTCTCGTGGGTCACGGTAGGTTTGACAGTGTGGCCGGGGGTGGGTGAATGGCTCCTGAACACTTCTTTTCATGCCCAAACTGCCTTTTCCCTGACATCTCGGAGCTGAAAACTCTTCCCATCTGTGGGGGCCTCTGCAAGGAGATCTCACTAGTGTTTACGTTTCTCTGACAGTATCTTGGAAGAGAAGCGTTTGTACTCTACCTTAATGTATGGAGAAAAGATATATATATATAACCCATGCAGAGCACAGTGGGGTTTCCTCAGCCAACTATTGATGCTTAAGGGGCTTTCTCACCAGGATGGGTAAGATTTTAGGCTCTTCATCTTCCTCTCTGCATGTGGAGTTACGGTATCTCTCCGTGCAGCTCGCCTCCCTGTCCCCAGCGGAGCACGGGGCTTTGGGAGCACCTTCAGCTAATGCCAACTGGTGGATCAGCAGGGGAGGAGAGCACTGGGGTCCTCTGGTTTGAATTCAGCCGTGTAATCACCGTTTGAAGTGCTGTAGAAGGTTTCCTTTGGTATAAAGCGCTGGGAAGGCTCTGCGTTAGACTCGGGCTTTTTCCCCTGTGATGGGAGCAGAAGTGTCCTTCCCTCCCCGCCTCCACCCCTCTCTCCCCGCTTATCCCCGCGTCCCTCCCTTCCATAAAGGGTGACGGGGGGTTTCCCCGGTGCCTGGGGGTGGCACCGAGTTTCTCACACCCCTGCCGTTGGGTGACACGCCGGTGCTGACGGAGCCGAGCTCCGGGGACTCGGGTGCCAGCGGAGCGGGTCGCTGCTCCCGGCGTCACACGGGACGTGTGGCCACCTTGGAGATGGGCACAGGCTCTGCCAGCCCGGGCAGGGTGTCTCCTCAGGCCGCACAGCCCAGGATTCCTCCTCCACAATTAGAGCTAACGAGAGACAGGACCGCCCGCACAGGCGTGGGGGCTGAGGAAGGGGGAGGTTTTCCACCTGAGTTCCCTGTCGGTCACGGCTGTGGGACGGTGTGTGGGACCTGCCCCGAGCCCCTTCGGTTAAAGTCCTGCAGAGCGTCCCGGCTGCGCTCCGAGGTCCCATCCCCAGCACGGAGTGAGACCCCCCTTGGATGTTGGACCTCCCTTTTGAAGGCAACGCAGATGAGATGTCTCCAGTTTGGCAATGGTCTACCTGGGAAGGGGCTGAGGCGGGGTGGGGGGTATATACCTATACGTGTGTATAAATAATACATCTGGCTGGATGTATTATTTTTGCATCTCTTATTTACCTTAATCCTCTTCAGGAGCTGGGATACGGGCGCCCTGGCAGGGCTTAATGTATTGCCACAGCCCTTTCTGAGTGCATCCCTCTGCAGCCCAGAGCTCTGGCTCTCCAGGGGCTGGCCCCATCCCTGGGCTGGCCGGGGAGCACTGGGGAGCACTGGGAAGCACTGGGAGAGGGGCTGTGCCCGACACCACGGGCTCCCCTTTGCTGCAGGGCCTGGGATTAATGCATGGGGAGGGATAATATCCTGTGCGGTGGACCGTGGAGAGAGAAATGCATGAATATTCAAGTACGTCAAATACAGTGACTTTTTGGGAGTACAGTTCTATTAGAGCGTTCCAATAAAGAGTATGCCGATTGTAAATTAAGTATCTGTTCTAAATATAAACCAGAAACAATTTGGAAAGCTGTTTCCAAATGCATCAGGGAGTTCAAGGCAATATGTTTTTAGGCTGCTACTTTTGCATTGAAAAAAAATAATACTGTTACTTCACAGTGTCATAGTTTTCCTTACAAATTTAACTTCATGAAATTCAATAACTGTGCTGAAAAAAATCGCCAAATGTCTCATCTGTTCCATATTTTCTGGGAGTAGATCCATGCAATATGGGGAATATCAGCAGACTGGTTTCTTTTTTTATACTGGAAAACTAATTTTTGGTCTCCCTTAGAACTACAGACTTCTCATTACAAGCTTTAATAATGAACTAATTACCGCTTCAGGTCTCTGTCCTCAGTGGATGTAATTTTAGTCAATCAACAACCCTTCTTTCTTGTCTAAATACCTTTGTGCTCTTGTCAGTGATGGTTCTTGTGGCCCACGGGGGTGCGTTACCAAGACCCTTCGGGGAAGTTTTCAGAAACAAGCCTGGGATAAGGGAGCGTGATGAGATGGGGGGTGTAAATTGAAACTTCCCGTATGTTCCTGGGGGGGTTTGGCTGCATTTTCATCTGTGGGCACCTTTGTACTGAGAAAAATGGACGTTTCAGTCCTGCTGTCTGCTCTAGACACAGTGAAGCTGGGCGAAATCTGATTATTGGGAGAGAAACGCGGCTGGGACGTGCAGCTCTGAGCTGGAGGCTGGGGTTTTTTTTCTTGACAGAGGCCGGGATTGAGGATGCCCCGGGCAGAGGGAGGATGCTCTCCCGCATCCACAGGCTGAGCCCCAGCGTTCGAGGAGCCGCGGCTGGTGACGATGGAGATCGTGGTTCTGTCTCAGCTTCTGGCTGGAGGGACTCCGGTTTGGCTCTCGGTGGGCTTCGCTGCCTGTTCCCCCGGCTCGGGGGCTCGCTCCTGGGGAAGGAGGAGGAGGGCTGGATGGGGATGGCTTTACGGAACGTGTGATCCCGCCATTTCAAGAGACTTCTCCTGAAGTGTTTGGTGTTTGATTGGTTCTATCCCGTTTAGCTGATCGTTTCCTACAGGCTCCTCTCCTCTGCGGCCAAAGCCTTTGCAAACTCGTCGCTCCTTCCTCTCTCCCTCTCATTTAAGTTTCCCGCAGGAATACGGGATACGGGCCCAAAGGTTTCCGTTTGTCTGGGTTCTGGGTGCAAATCCAGAGCCCCCTCCTGCTGGACTGGGCCTAACGAGCTGGCAGTAAATGGCCAATTTACCTGACTGCAGCGTCCCTGCCACGGGGGGGACTGCGGGGTTATTGCTGGTATTTGGGAAGAAAACTAAACACACTTTAGCACTATTTTCCTCTAGATGCTAATGTATTTTGAACTCATTACCCGTTTATTGCTTTTTCCTCTTCTAACTGTTAATAAGACACTGCTGATTTTAGTAAATGGAGTAATGATTCATTTTTTAAAAGATATTTCAGGAAAACGATGCATTTTTCAGTTAGACCCATATGGAGAACGTAACAAAAAGCTAAAAACAGGAAGCAGTAAACTTTAATTCTTTCCCCCTTTTCAAAAAAAAAAAAAGCTTTTGTGTTTCTCAGCAAGCTTTCATTTTCATCAGCCTCTAAATATTTGTCCTTGTTACTGATGCACTTAATACATGTCAACAAGCTGAGCCTCGCAGTTCGACTGTGTTCTTGTTGAAATATTGGGCTACATTTAATAGATGTGGAATCTTACTTTGCCTGTATAAATCAAAAGTAAAGGAAAATCCTTACTTCAAGAATTCACATGGTTCCATGCAGAGTTACTAATGGGAGGTTGGAGGTGCTATGAATATATTTTTTCTGGAACACAGTATTTTGGAGGTAAAATTTATTTTCTTGACAAGGCAAAATTCAATATTAGCAATAATCTCGGCTCTTAATCTATTTTTGAGTGTCTCTGCGTAGATGTTAGAGAGAAGGGACTGCAGAGAGTCATGTGGAAGATGACTGGCCCTGCCAGGAGAGGGGTGATGGTGCTACTGGGAGCAAAGGATTTGCTCCTCTTGGGGCTGTAATAATAACAGTGATAATTGGGCTGGGGTGGGGGCAGCACAGGGGGTGCTGCAATGTGTCAGCTGGGTCGCTGAAAATGTGTATTCACCAAGTTCATTCGTGCAATTCCCAATTTGCTCTTTGAAATGAAATAAGGTGACCTCTTTGGAATGACAAATGGAGGGATCACTTCAAGGCATTAATTTTTATGAAAGAAATATTGATCTGGTTTTGAATCTCCTAACACTAATACTGTAAAACTACATGTACTATATTCTGTATTTTATTCTATTAAATGAGTTTTGCTTGGAGGCATTAAAACCATCCAACACAATACTCTGCATCCTAATATCAGATGTTGTTATTTCTATTTATAGTGATACTCAAATTAATCTCAATGAGTGACAATGCTGACTGTCCCAGACACAGGACTATGGTGAATTTTATCATAATATTGGAAGATACGAAGCATGTAATTAAGGCTGTTTGGAGAGCATGGAATCCAATATAGTCAGGTCATTAGTGTGGTGGAGTGGGTACCCAGGCAGAGAGAAATCTGAAGAAAAACAAGTATTTTCAAAGCCTTCCTCGTTACTGATGATTCACAAGGTCCTGTAAAGCTGACGGCAGTGGAGGTATTCCTAATCATCGCCAATTTAGCCGAGAGTAAAGCATCGTCCTGTTATGGACCCCTGAAATATGGTGGCCCTGCCCTGCCCCAGGCCCCAGTCACTCGTGCACGGTTCCCATGTGTTTTACCGTGCTGGAGTAGCTCAGCCCAGCAGAGACAGTGTGGTTCTTCATGCAGTGGTAATACATTGAGAAGAGAGACTTCAAATGACAGCAGTTATATGTGGGGATGGTCTAAAAGCTCTTCAATGTCTCTGTCCCTGTGTCACAGGGCCACTGTGCCACCTCTACACAGCGGAGGTTGCCATGGCCTGTTGGTTTTTGCAGCTCGGGGGCTGCTGAGTGTGATGGAGGGGGTGCTGAGGTGGGGTGTCTGGGCTTCTGTTGGCTGTGTTTTGTAGGAAAGCCCTTCTCTGGCACCATGCAGATGTGGGGGAGGTGCTGGAAGGGTGCAGGATGGGGCACCCTGGGGACCCCTACAGCTGGGCAGCTGTTGAGACCATCACCTCGGGGTCTTGCTCCTTCTCTGGGGTACAGGTGCCTCCATCTGACAAAACTTGGCAAGAAGTGGTGCTTTTCCAGAGAAACCCTAACTCCAGAGGTATTACCCAAATTCCCTCTAATTTAGTCTATAGGGTGGTAGGTGATGCTTCTGCTGTGTCATTTGGGGTGTTTGGGAGAGGAATTAGTGTGCCGTATGAACACAAGTGTGTTGCAAAATATACATCCTCTTATTCCTTGGCCACCAAGGTAATGCAGGGCGATGCCTCGCTTCCAAGGACTTTTAAGTGAACTTGGCAAGGCTGCCAAAACCCTGTGAAGTGCTCCTCATTAGAGATTGCCTTTCTCCTCGTGTTGAGATCATAGAATCATCGAATTGCCTGGGTTGGAAGGGACCTTTCAGATCATCAAGTCCAACCATCAGCTTAACACTGACTAAAACCACCACTAAACCAGATCTCTAAGCTCTATGTCTACCCATCTCTTAAATCCCCCCAGGGATGGTGACTCAACCACTACCCTGGGCAGCCTGTTCCAATGCTTGACAACCCTTTCAGTGTAAAAATTTTTTTCTAGTATCCATCCTAAACCTCCCCTGACGCAGCTTGAGGATGTTTCCTCTCGGACTACCTGGCCTCTGATTTCAATGGGAAGAGAAGGCAGGCTTGGGAGGGAGACCTCCGCTTGGAATGTCATGTGCTGCCTGGCTTGGCACGGATAAAAGATCTTTTCACGTGTAGGACATGTTGAATACCTGTATTTTTCTGTTAAAAGGCTAGCCTGACCTGTGGGGTGGAGGGGACAGTAAGGAGCAGTCTTAGGTTGCAAGATTTCATTCTGATGCTGGTTCTGCTTAGTGTCTATGAACATGTTTGTGTATGTAGGTGTTTTATATATATATAAAAATATATACACACCTGCACATATATATATAAATATATATATATTTAGATACTTATGCTGTAAACATAAGTGACCTGTCTTTAAACATCTCGCTCAGGGCTGAGGCTGGGAAGGGGAGCGCAGGCAGGAGCACCGGGCCATGGTGGGTGAGGATGGGATGGATGGAGCACGCCTCCGCTTCCATTGACTGCCGCTGCTGTCAGTCCTGTCACCTGCTTGTTTGGCTTTTCGATTCTGTCTGTCTCACATTATTATGATGTTAGGACTCAGAAGAATCAATGATGTATGATTAATAGAGAAAAGATGTGTTTTAGTTGTACAGAGCTACCTCGGAGGCGTTCAGTGGTAAAGGCAACGGGTTGTGTTCAGGCTTGGCTCTTCCTACCTGGGAAGCGAGTGAAGGGAGGACAGGCAGAAACCATGGTGGAAACAGGGGGAAGAGCCCAGAGAGGTTGGTGTGTGGCTGGTGCAGCGTGAGAGGGTGCTGGAAGGAGGATGTTCTGCAGAACCGACTCTCCCTCTCCTCCCACCAGCAAGAGCCTCAGGTCTTTCCCCCAGCAGAAGCTGGGGTGGCTTTCCAGACCCCAGCATGGGCGGAGGGGATGGACAATGGGGCTGTGGTGGCTCTTCCCTTTGTGGCAGGCTACTGGCCACGTGCCTGCTGCCTTGGTTTCTGCCCACAGGCTGCTCTGACAGATCACAGGTGGGGCCAAGGTTGGGGTGGAGGAGTTGACAGTGGTGACTGCGCAGCCCATTGCCCTGGTAGGGGCAGCTGGAGGCATCTGAGACCGAGTCTGGTGTCTGCACAGCTCAGATCGGTGACACAGGAGTCCCAGTGAGGCCACAGACCCGTCGGTGTGTCATGCAGTGGGTAACTGGGACAAGCTGCTTGCCTTAGCCCAAGGGCAATGCCTTGCTGGAGCTGTTTTACTCCTTCCAGTTCAAAAGCCAGATAATCTGGACCTGGCTTTGGTGTGATCCCTGTGCTCCACCACATGCTGTAGAAGTGCCCTTAGATCTTGCTCTTACAACTGTTTTTGGCTTTTCACTTGCGGGTATAATGAGTGCTGACAAAGCCAAAACCTTAAGCTGTAGGTTGTCCTGAAAAATGACTCTGATCCAGGATCTCCTCAGGTGGGTTGACACAAACCCGAATCTCCACATCCTTTGTTAGGGATTTCACATTTCTGTGGGCTGGGGGTGCCCGTAGCT
The DNA here is from genome assembly GCA_026413425.1 of Tringa solitaria. Classification (NCBI taxonomy): domain Eukaryota; kingdom Metazoa; phylum Chordata; class Aves; order Charadriiformes; family Scolopacidae; genus Tringa; species Tringa solitaria. The sequence continues at coordinate 15,000,670 of JAOXJM010000003.1, forward strand.
GCTGGGGTTCAGCGATACGAGCCCCGTGGGATGAGTGAGCATCACCAGGGCTGGTGCTGCAGCCTTGGTGGGGGCTGAAGGGCGAGCTCTGCACCGCCTTTAAACACCCCTTCTCACTGGAAACATTAAAAAAGTTGGTTGTAGCCTGGTTTCCAGGGTTAGCTGGAAAAGTCATCCTTTTTGTGTTCATAAACCAAGTCTCAGTTATAGAAATGACAGTGTAAAAGTGAATATATGTCCCTGCATGTGATTTTTATAGCAGCCATTTATTACTATCCTTCACAAAGGCCCTAATCCTGACTTTTCTTAGAAGAGTGCCCATACATAAATAGGACTATAAATCCAAAGATTGTAGAGAATGGAAACACACACTTATCTTTGCACAATTTTCCAGCCTTTCCTTTGGATGCTCCAGCTCTGGCTGATGTGGGTGGGAAGGCAGCAATCTGGACGGGGACCCGCCTGACTCCCTTGGAGAGGTTGAAGCATCCCTTTGTCCTGGGGCTGTCCCCTTGATGTCCCTCCCGCTCCAGCTCCCTTGGGTGCTCCCCTCCTGCCTTCTGGGGGTGGAGGTTATCTGCCTGGCTCCTTCTGTGCTGGCTCTCCATCCTTGTGGTGAATCCCTGATGGGAGATGGAACCCAGGTGGGTCCTGGCAGGTGCTTGGCTAACTTCTTTTGCAAACTTCTCTGAAGAATATTCTTCAACCTCCATTTGTTGGGTTGGTTTTTTTTTGTTTGTTTGTTTTGGTTTTAGTTTGTCTGTTTGGGGTTTTTTTTGGTTTGGTTTTGTGTTGTTTTTTTTTTTCCTCTTAATAGTCAGCTTTTATACTCTTTGCTGGAAATTTTCCTAGTTTTGTTTTTACTGTACTTTCACAGCATGCCATGAGGCTTAAGTGCATCCCACGATGCAATAGGTATCGTCCTGAAGCAAGACTTTTGCTCTCCCTTCTAGGCTGGAAGTTGGGTACAGAAAAAGTAGAGGTTTTGAATGGCTTAGTGAGAGATATTTATCCACAGGATTAACATTCACACAGCTGGGACTTGGGAAACTCCATCTCTCTCTGATTCAGGCTCAAAATGTTGGCCTGAATTTCCAATGGTCTGGAAGGGTATCAGTGGCTATTTTCAGTTCTGTCTCATCCCAGTGAGGCATTTCCAGTGCAGACTATCTGTGTTTTAAAAAAACAAATAATAATAAAAAAAAAAAAAAACCAAGAAAAACCCCATAAGAAATTTGCTTCCGCAACAGCCTTTGTTTATAGAACCAGAAATTTTCCATATGAAGAAAATAATAATCCCAATTCTCTCAATTCAGTATCTTTGATGGAGAGGACAGAGGGTTCAGGATCTGAGGAGGCTTTTGTGCCTACGTGGTCTGAGATGGGAGCGCACAGGTTTGGTGCCGTGTAAGTTTGTGTTCTCTGCTGCCATTTTACAATCTGTGTAGAGTCACATTCTGCAGGCTCATATGCAGAAGATTTTCTAATAAATTTATTATTTCATAAAGATTTTAATAACAGTAATTATGCATTCATCAGAGTGGAGATTTGTTTCAATGTCATTAAATCCAGCCTCATAATTATATGCATGGTATTTTTGCACAGAGCACAAACTGAGTGCAATTGCTTTGTAAATGTATCCCAGCACTTGGCGACACAGGACGAATTTACATCTTTGCAGGATTTTCATCTCCAGCTATTGGCGTGTTCAATATAGCAAGAAAAAATGGGAGAGCAGGAAATTTTCTTCTCTGAGAATGGAGGATTTGGGCCCTAAGAATTGCAGCAGGTTTCTATTTGCAGCAACAGCAAATGATCTCCTTAAAACAAGATTGCGATCTATACTGCTTTTTTTTTTTTTTTTTTGGACACAAATTTATTTTTAGGCATCCTGAGATAAACAAAGACACATTAGTTTTTAAAGTTCTGCTGTTGACAAAGAAAGCTGGACTAGACGGACTGCAATTCTGACAGGAAATTCTCTTTTCACCGTGAATATGGCCCTGGGAGAGCCAGGCATTTGCTGCTTTCTGGGTCCCTCTGCTTGATAAACACAGCTTGATAAGCTTAATCAACGTCTTTGTTTTCAATCAGGGTATCAGAGGCCACTAATGTTTAATGGCATTATGCAAGACTCCATGTAACATGCTTATTTTAAACACTGAGGATAGGTATAAGTCTATACTCCCTAATTTAAAAGTGAAACAAGGATCATCTTTTTTTTTTTTTCCAGGATGAGCCCAGCTGGCCATAAGATGTTTGATAGATCTCTAATGCTCATCTTGAGTTGTGACAGTGTATCCCCTGTATCTCACTACTTAATTTCCATGTTAAAAAAATAAATAAATCACAGGCAACTTGATCAAACCCCTCATATCAGCCTGTATCTTGAGTATCTCAAGGACAGCGCAGAGTTTAGCATTCACCGTGTAACATCCTCCATTGATTCCCCCGGCCCCAGCCTTCAGCATTTAAATTTTCTTTGACACTTGGGTCCATAACCACCTCCCTTGTGCTGTAACACATATTCTGGCGATGTCCAACGCTTCCTGCTGCTCTTTCTGAAAAACTTCAAAGTTCAGATGCAGCCAGAGCCACCCGTGTTGCCTCCCCACCTTCCTGCCCTGCTGTTGCCTACAGAAATGAGTTGATAAAGGCCCCTTGGGTGTATTATCAATGTTATCTTCCTTATTGTGTCTTCTCCCCTTGCTGTTTCTCTGGCATTTTCCATCCCTACCTGCAGGAATGGAAATTCCTTCCCACCCTCCCATGAGGACATGTTGGGACCATGGGTCCCCAGAGGTCACCAGTCCCTGGTTAATGCAGGCTGAGGGCACAGCTGGGTTTATTCAATTTAACAAAGTGGTTCCATGTGGTTGGGGTCAAGCTCCCCACTGATGGATGGAAGTGGAGCTCTGACAGCTTACACCAGCTGAGGCTGTGGCTTTATTTTCTATATTCCCTTTGGAAAGGGTGCATTCCCCAGTTTGGGCCATCAGGTATGCTGGGATGCCCTTAGCCTGTGGTCATTTCTCATATTCATCTTATAATAAAGAGAAGAATATAGAAAAGCAAGATGCAGGTTAACCTAATGGATGGCTGAAAGTTAATAAATTCTCCTGTTGTCTTGAATTTAATGACAGCTCATAAGAGCCTCGACAGCGTCGCCAGCAGTTTTAATTCTGCCTTGCTGCTGGAGAGACAAGACTGAGTGCCCAGCGTTGCTTCCCGTGCTGATCCCATCAGGAGGGAGTCCTAATAGGTAGGATCAAGGCCAAATCCCATATAAGAAAAAAAAATGGCAGGAGTAAATCAGAAGTTAAAGGGAAGCTGTCGGCTCAAATTTGGCTGGAAGTTGTTACTTTTATAGAAATAAAATCCAGCACTAATAGAGATGTTTTAGTGATTTTTAAAGAAGGTAATTTTGTGGTAGTACTTGAATGCACAGACACGATATTGACAATAAAAATTAATTAAATGACTTTTTGTGGTTTTGTAGTTTTTCTGTCTGACAGCAGTACAGATAATCTTAGAGTAATAGCGACATAGAGGAAATGATGTGTGTGTGCCAGTACTACAGTGAAGGAGTCTCAAAATTAAGAAAGGCTATTTTGATGTCTTGGTTCCCCAGCAAATCTGTGGCACCTGGGAGCTCCACGCCTGCCCCAGAGCTCGAAAACATTTCCTGTAGTAGAGTGTTAGTGTCCAAGGTACAGCGATTTGTGCGCTGTACGGGATTCTGGAAGTTGACACGCAAAAAAAAAATAAATTAATTTTCCATCTGCCTGCAGCAACTGTGATGGCATCAGCCCTTAGGGAGTTCCAGCTTGTTTTCACTGTGTTAGCTAAGTTGGGTGTGTGGAAATGGAGAACTGATTTGACTTCTTCAAGCTTTGTGGAGGACGCCCAGGACACCTGCAGTCAGTCGGTGACGCTGAGAGCTGTGGCAGCGTGGGAGGGGGTGGACGGGGTAGGGGGCTGCAGAGCAGAGGGGCTCCGGTCCTTTGAAAGGCAGCTTTCCACCCTTAGGAATATTCTTTTTTTTTGTGATCTGCTAAACTGTGAAGGGCGTTAAATCCATGGAGAAATGAAAGAAATCACAAATATACTTTTCCCCCACCTGTGCTAAATGTGCTTTGCTAGAGAATCAAATTGTTATTAAAAAAGCCTTCAAACCCTGTGCTCAGATTTTTCTCAGGAAGAATCTTCTTACATTTCAGAAGAAAAATACCTCTAAGCACAAAAGCTCTGAGGAATGAGGCTGATCACTCTCCTATCAAATGTCCTGCTTGAGACAAGCCAAGCTTCTGCCGCTCTAAGAGATCCATCTGTTGGTGAAACCATAGTTGCTTTTCAGATGTGCGTTAGGTGGCTACGATTATGATGAACGCACGTGTGTGAAATAAAGCCCATGTTTGTTTCTGAGCGTGGATCTGTGCTGGGCTATAACCCCCCACTTCATGTTTAAGCACGTAATGACTCTTTCCTGATTATCATAACCCAGGGCTTGATCCTGGCTCAAAACTCTTCTCAGCCCTGCTGGAAATGCCCGGTGCAGAGCCACGGCACGGCGGCTGGGGTGGCTCGGGGGCTCTTCTAATGGGCAAGGGGGCTCGTTAGCCCGGTGGCCGGTGAGTGCGGGTCGCAGCAGCAGCCAGGGGGCTGAGGTTTAACATTCTGCCTTTTAACGATGAATAAAGTTGTAGCAGTTTATCACGGATATGAACGGTTGCAGGGGGCAAACTAGCTGATTTGTGGTGCTTCTCTGTGGCAATTTCCTATAGCCATCTCTAGGCAATGCTTTATTTATACATACGCCTTTGTTTTTCCTTTCCTTACTTTTCCGATTTGAATTTTTTAGCAGTAAATGTGTGTGCCCTCCCTCTCCCCTCCCTCTGCTGTTCCTCACTCAGCTCCTAAGCGGCCTGGAAAATTGGTCTGACAGTTGATCCTTATCTCCAGGGTGAATTTTAGATAAGATGCTATTGGGTTCATGAAATAAAGTTTTTTTCTTGTGCCATTATAAAGGTATCGTTGAGCTGGCAGAGCCAGCAAACTCGTCTTTTTTGTCTTTCCTACTGTTTTTGTAAAGCATGTTAAATCTTATCACTTAAATTATTATAAATATGGCACACTTTAAAACCAACAAAAATAATGAGGAATAGTTTAAACACACAGTGAGGAGAAAACATGATCTTTCTCAATTGAACTCTTTGTTCTGTTCATGAATCTTTTTGTCATATTTGTTGACTGAGATTTTTAAAATTTATTTAATGTGCTCTATGATGACAAATTAAGAATGCCAGTTACTTAATGAAATAAAATCGCGCTGAGGTTTGTGCTGCTTTAACTCTCAGCTTTGTGCCTTGCCTTATGCCTAGTACCCTGGAAGTTTCTCAGTGGTGCTGAGGTTTGCCGAGAGGCGAGATGGGACCCGGGCTGTGGCCCTCATTAGGCTGCAGAATTACCCGGGGAAGGCTGGAAATGCACCCGGGGCTTTGGAGAGCGTGGGGATTGTCAAGGCCAGTGAGTGGAAATGAAGTGCGTTTCCAGTTCCTCCCATTTTCCTTTGATCCCAACCCATACCTAAAACCCAAATCATTCTATTGATTGTTCTATCAAACTTCATAAGACGTTTTGGTTTTAGCTGGTGGCAGTCTCTTGGAGAGTGTTTCAACGGGGAAAATTAAAGTTACAATGAATTCCTCAGACCTTCTGTTTGTGGTCACCCTTCTCCCAGCAGCCATTACTCTTTGTGTGATGCTTGTCCCCGTGGTCTACGTTTGCAGGGTCAGCTCCTTAGTTTGCTTTGGGATGGCTAAATCCCTGTTGATTTTGATTGACCAGTGGGCGATGTATCCCCATCAGGGACACGTCAGGGGATGCTCCTGTATTTGGGGGGGGTTTCTCAGGGTCCGTGGCGTTCCCCTGGAGGCACTGGGACAGTGGATGATACGGGACCCAGTGACTCCATTGAGAACCTACAGCAATAACTTATAGTGAGCTTTTATGGAACGTCTCTGTCTGCTTAGTGAATTACCTGGGATACTTATCTCAGGGAAGGGGCACATTCAGGCTAAATGACAGCCTGTCACTGCACAGAACAAAATACTCTTATAAGCTACAGCAATTTTAAAAATAGAAACCAGGGAGAAAATGGACTTGAAGGTACATAGCACTCAGACAGACAGGAATTGGTCCTAATGGGCCTTGAGCTGTGCTGGGGATGGAGGGCTGCGAGCTCGCAAGCTGCAGGTGGGAGCAAAGTTACTGCTCTCCTATGTCTCCCCGTATCCGATTTATTTTTATTCCTAATTTGGACAAAGCACTCCCTCAGACTTGAACTCTTCCTTCTGCGGCTGCTGCGAGGGGCTGCTGGCGGCCGGCTCGGGTGGGACGGGGGAATCGACCAGAGAAACCCGGCTGCTCTGTAGGACTTGCTTTATTTTGCAAAAAACTGGCATCACCTGAAATCTGTTGGTCCTAGATTAGGTAATATCTGATTTCAAAAATTAATCCGTGGCCTGGCTCCCGAGTTTAGCAGATGAGCACTCTCTGTAAGCCTAGGGAAGACGGAGATGGGATTTTTATCTGCTCCCGCAGGCTCCTTGCTCTCCGTCCCGTGAACTTTCCAGGTGAGCCCCCCTGCTCCCACCCAGGCACCGGCCAAATAACTCCTGCGTCCCCTGGGCCCCCTGTGGGTGCTCTGACGACTCTTCCCACTGCTTTCTGCAGCCCCGGGGTGGGTCAGATCCCCAACACTGACGGCCGGGCTGAGCAGGGTCTGCCTCTTCCTTGCTCTTGGGTGGGGAGGAGCTCTCCGGAGCCTCTCAAACCTCTCACGTTTATTGTCAAAACAGAAAAAAAAAAAAAAGACGAGAAAAAAAAGACATTTGCCCTCCAGGTCATTTTTTTCTTCCTCACCTCTCTCCCAGTGCTCACATAAATTAAGCAAAATATGGTACAATTGGATTCTGTTTTCCTTAACAGTTGGGAACGTTCAGTATAGAACCATGGAACAGTTTGGGTTGGAAGGGACCCTAAATATCATCCATCGTACGTGCTATTAAAACTGAATCCATCAGCAGACACAAGACACACCAAGCACTTCACCCTTTTTTTTTTTCCCAAAGGCATATTGCTCATCTTAATATCAGGCATCACAGATATAAGAAAAATATTTGGAAGACATTGATTGGGGTTTTATTGACCTATAAAATATAACCTGTCGTAGAAATCGGGGCATAACTCAGCAGAATTTGTGTGTAGCTTATAAATCCTTCACCATGAGGACTACCCTAAGCACATGCATCTGGAAAGCTGTCCAGCGAGGTTTTGACCTCAACTGGAGCTTCTCACTGCCAGTGTAATAGTAAAAATATACAAATTATCGTAATGACAGTGCACAAAGAGCTGGGTTTTTTGGCTGGAGTGAATTTGTCGGCAGAACTGCAGAGATTGCCTTTACTTTAGGATTTTGCTCGTCTTTCAGAGATGAACGCAAAATCTACCCACAAATAAGCAACTCACCATCTCCTTTCACAGCTTTGAAAAGAGACAAACCCTGCCAATACTCTAACAGACCAATAAAGTGAAGTGTCTTCTCATGCAAAAGAAAATCCTGCCCACTTTTAACAGGGTCTAATCCCTCACTGCCAGGATTGCTGAGTTTTCCACGTACTGTTTCCTGGTTGGAGAGTCCCAGTTGATGCACATTGTTTTGGCAATTTCTTGTTTTATTTCTACTGATTTTGTTTGGATGGCTGTGCTGGTATTGTCAACAGCTTTGATGTAATGATTGATGGAAGGAGTTATGGAGAAATCTGGTTTCTGCATTGGCTAATACTTGTGCCTAAAGTAGCTTTGGGCATGAGCCAAAGGCACGATGGATGGACACGGGGTGGTGAGTCTTAACCCCAGCCTGCGTGAGGATTAGCGCCTTTTTCTTGGCAGTACAAAGGGAATCAATGATATCTTCAACTCCTGTGCAAGAAACCTTATCCCTGAAGTGTCAGAAGCAAAACCTTGCTTTGGAGCTTCAGAAATACAGGTGGCTCTTGCTGGAGCTCTGTTAGGACCGGCTCATTGATGTCAGTCTGAACTGCCAAGTGCTAAAATCCACCGTGAAAATCCAGCCCATCGAGATTTTGGGTATTGCTGGGATGGATCCTAACGGGAGGCGGATGTGTTCTTGCATTATTTTTTTTCTTTGTGTTAAAATTAACTTCTCAGGTTAATTACTTGATTCCTCCCCGCACTTTGCACTTTATCATTACCTATCTCCAAATGAGTTTGTAAATTCACACCTTGTTGACAGGAACATTATTCCGGGGAGCAGCGATCGCAGCTTTGCTGGTAAATGTGTCGAGCCAGCAGCATCCAGGAGGTCCTGGTGAGACAGGAGCCCTGCGCTGGGAAAAGCAGCAACTAGAGCTGTCTGGATGAAAGGAGAAATGTGATCATATGCTTTATTTAAGATGTGATCACACCCTTCATTTTGGGGACTGGCATTTTTTCTACAAAAAGCCCCTGCCCAGTCAGAAAAAAACACTTAAAATTCCAGATTTTTTTAAAATCTTGCAGACGTAAGCCTGCCCAAATTCAAAAATATTGTGAAGTTTTAGACATTTATTTCAATGGAAGTGTAGATTCTCACAGTAAGTCATGGCTACAGAAACTAGGATTATTATAAAGTCATGCAAATACAGTTGCAGCAGCAGTAAAATTACAAAGCTCTGACTATGCTGTAAGATGCTCAGGACATTTCTCAAGACTTTCTCCAGTACAGGAAAGAGCCAAAATTTGAAAAAAATATGTGTTTATAGGCAGTTTTTAAATTTTCATTCAGTGAATTTTGTCGCTTTGACAAGTGAAAGTAGACATGTTAAAAATAGAGGTCTCGTGCTTTCCAATTTAAAAATACTCACTAGTTCAAAAAGCTGTTAAAATCTGATTAAAATCTTACATGGTAAAAAGTTGTACTGGTGTGATGTGCAAAATAGAGCGCGTGAAGATAATCCACGTGTGCTGGAGTCCCACCAGTGACCTCGGCTGGGGAGCCTTCTGGACCTATTGCGTTGGTGGTTTTGCACTTTTTAAGTCTCTCTCGTATTCATTTCACTAAATCCAGCGCTTCGGCTGGTTATTTTGGCATCTCAAGTGCTTGATCCTCTTCAAATAGTTGACATCCTCTCAGTGCATTAATTCCTCTCTGGCATTATGATGATAAGGTATTGATGAGAAAACTTGGGAGATTAAGGCTTGAACTGAGTAAGAGTGGGACTAACCTTAATTAATGCGTGTTACTGTTTCTTATGTGACAGTTTATCTGCTCTTAATTAAGGTTGTTCAAAGTACATTATAGATAGGTGGTTATAGACTTATTTAAGAAAGCAATGGTGAGTAGCTGTCATGATCCAACAAGAGGAATACTTAGACGGCAGGAGAAAAAAGGTAGTTGCCAATATGGCTAAGTCCTCTGCACTGCAGGAACCCCGTGAGATGACTTCTGGCTGTAGTTGACCTCTCTGTCTCTGAATTAAATAGGAATTGAACCGAGCAGCCTAGTGAATCTTCTTCAATTTTGCCAGTTTTTATTGACTCCTGTAATTGTCCTAATGAGACACTGCATTTAAGTTGTCTAGTCTCTCCCACCCACTATTTTTTCTCGAGCTTTTCTGAATGTCTATTTTTTTATACGGGCTGTTCTCATTCGCAGTCCTTTACATTAACAGTTTGAAAACGACAGTTCTTCTATATCTTTTTAAAATGTTCTCTGGGGAATTATGCTTCAAACAGGGAAATTGTATGTTTCATTATCAAAAAGTCTTTATCAGAGTCTTTTTGTTATAGTTGTCATGGAGGTTTTTATTATTATTGTTAAATTGAATAATGGGGAGGAACCTGTTCTCAAGTCTTTGTACAAGAACTAAAATGTAAATCCAGAGAAATCTGCTCTGTTTGTAAAAGTGACTTTTTAAGGTTAACTGCATTTAGTTACAACCGTTGGAAGTGCAGCTTTGTTACTTTATCTGAATTAGATAGCAAGGGCTTTTGCAACTGCAATAAGGGAGGATTGAATCCAGCTTTTAAATGTAGATGGAATATCTGGTAGTTATTTTCCAGGGACTTCTTGGTAATTCTTCTTCATATTTCTTCTTGGTAATCAGAAGAAACCCTCTCAGGGGCTGCTGCAGAACCCTAGCAGGGATGCAGTCTTTTGGTAGTGGCATGGAAGGAGATGCTTCAAAAGGATCTGGAGGTGGATCCTCTCTCTAGAGTAGAAAACATGTCGCTTTGGCTGGGGAGTGAAATGTTCCACTGGAGGAGCAGGTGGGACCTATCACCCTCTTCATGGTCCTTACCAGGGACAGGATGAGCCGTTTCTGGCACCGGTCCTTCTTCTAAACTGCAGGAGCTTGGTGATTTGAGCCAAATAACCATGGACCACTTTGCTCTGGCTTTACCTGCTTAATACAGGCTGCTGGAGCATCCTCAGCTGCAGGTCACTGATGGTGGATCCAGTGTCACCTCTACCGAAGCGTCCTCTGCACCAGCAGCTCAGCTGGAGCGCCACGAGGCTGGGAAAAAATCACTATACTGGGGATGGGGTGCTAATTATTATTCTGCATGAGCTCAGTATTATTCACAGCCATCAAACATCCCTGGGACGGCAGCAGCTCCTGATTCCTTGGGGCTGGGACGGAATCTGAATAAGCAATAAAGAGATTAAAAGCTTGGATCTGAGTGAGCTCTTGCAGCTGGGAGTCACCACAGCAGGAAAAGCAGAGGCAGCGGAGTGTAACCTTTGTGAAATGTGGGTCAAATTCAGCAAATAGTTTTGAAATTGTTTTGTGTTAAAAAACAAAAAAAAGAGAAAAAGTAGAGGAATAGTTTGAAAATGTAAAAAAAAAAAAAAATTCATTTCAGCATATTCAGGCTACCCCAGACTTTGGGGAGCCCCCAGTTCAGAGAAAGCATGAAATGTAAATACTTTATATAATGCTTACTGTGACCATCATCCTTATTATGCCTGTGAATTGCATAATTTTTTCCTTCGGATGCTGAAATTTGTTGACAATCAGGAATAAGAAGAGTCCCCCAGGATTGTTCTGGTGTTACGCTATGGGAACTTTCCTTGTAATTACCACACCAAGGCAAATTGCAGTAGGCATTTTAAAATAACAAGTTTAGAGACTGACCTTTTTAAAAGGCTTTGATGAAAGATGTGAAAAATGGGAATTCATTATAATATTTCTAATTTCCTGACATTAAAATAGGAAAGACTTCCTCAATGTGCATCTTCTCAAATAGTTATCGTCAACTGTCCTAGTTTAACAAAGGTCCCTTGGCTCTATGCATGCCAATGAACTTAACTATTGAATTTATAAATCGGTGCTAATATATCCTCTACAAAAGGGAAGGGTTTCTTTCTGTGTATATGTTGCTGTCGAACAATTCATTACTGTGGTATAAATGCCTGAATGGGTTTAGTCTAAAGGTGCATAAATACATTTGAATGGATTTAAAATTAGGACCATTAAAATAACTGCACAAATCCCCTAAGAGCATTTTGGGGTAAAATTAAATTCAGGACACACATAAAATACAAAAAAAAATTACATATAATCATATAGATATATGTAATTATATATGATTTCAGCATTGTTATTATTTGTTTTTTTATTTAAAGTCATAAGAAAACACAAAAATAATTCTCAAAGCAATTTCTAAGACTGTAGGGAAGATAAACAAAAGCATCTGAAAGCTGTTTACTCTCGAGAAGAGCAGGCAGACTCCTGGTTAAGTGCCAGTTTGTTTATTTTTCTGTGGGGGGTTGTTGCTGGGGCAGGGGGGAGTTTCTCCTCGACTTGAAAGACCCCGACCAAACCCATTCTTCAAGGCTTTGTTTGAAGACACAATGAGACAGCCCCTGCTCCAAAGAATTTACCATCTAAGCAGAAAAAAAACAAAGGGCTCGGAGGAAAGATGTATTATCTCCCTCTCGCAGATGGAAAACTGAGAGGCATAACAGATTAAGGGAATTGCCTCTGATGGTCTCAGACAATCTGTGAGAGCTGTGCAGTGAACTTCCAGAATGTAAGTCCCCGTGAGAGCCACGGCCACCAAATCCTCCCTCCCCACCCAGCCCATGGGGAAAAAGGAGCTTTCTCCAATGGGACACAATTTCTCTTCCTTCTTCCTCCCTTCTAGGGCTCGAGATTTGTGCCCTGATTCCCTCGGCACCCCTCACGCTGCTCGGAGCATCTCTAAGGGCAAAGTCTTCCCTTTGGAGGGATGGTGGGTTGGGACAACTGGTTTGTTTTCCCGGCGCCTCCGGATTCCTTGCTGCCAGGTGGATGTAAGCCAGGTAATCAAGATTAAGGGCTGGTGAAAAGGGTAGATCTTAAGCACCTGTTGCTGTTTAGGGATATAATTGGGTATGAAATTGAAAGGATCAAAATATCAATATAGTAGGAAGCTACTGCTATTCCCTTTAGAAAAGAAAAAAAGTGAAGGAGAACAAGTAATAGCCCAGAGTAGCAATAAAGTGTGTCCAAGGGGGGAGACAGGCCAAAGCAGGTGGGAAATGGAGATGAATTAAGGAGATGGTGACACAGATGGGATCAATCAGGAGGCAAACGAGGAAGATGATAAATGGGAGGGGAGCTGGCTGTGGGGAAGGAGAGGATCAGCAGCAGGGACGTGAGGAGCAGCAGCCCAGGGGGGAAAGAGCATGTTTTCATCAGGTAAGTGATAATCCAAAGTCACTTGGGGTAATGGCTGTTGTTGGAAGGTGAATGTTCAGGTTCTGTGATGGGCTGCGTTTATAGGGTATGTTCTTTGAGAGGAATATCAGAAGATCATCTCAGTGGAAGAGGCCCTTTAGCTCTCCTCCCCAGAGATACTTCCAGTGCTCTTAAAACAAAAGGTTGAAAGTTCCCAAAGAAAATTCCTTTCTTGCCATGGAGCATCTGAGACCTGAATTTCTCTGTAGTAATTCTTGTCGTCTTTTGTTGTGTAAGACCCTGCAAATCAGTATGTTAAGCAGCTCCTGGGGTGGGCAGAAGGAACTTTTCTCTCTCATACTGATGTGCAGCTTTGCTGGGACCTTGTTCTGCTCCTTGGGAGCTGGATGGGAGATTTGGCCGTTGATGAACGTGAGTTAGCAGGAGAAATCTCCTGATCTGCAACAGAAGTTTGGGTTCTGGTTCTTTTTTTAGCAGAGTAGGAAGTGTATCACATGCACCTTAGGGAAGGGTTTCACGTGAGAGGGAGAAAAGGAGCACTTTGGAGTTCAGGCTGTGAATTTTCTACAAAGAATGACTTTAAATGCAGTTTTTGTAATGCATGACTTTATTTATTTTTAAAAAAGGCTGCATTATTAAATTTGGGTTTGTCTGTGCAAACAAACATGAATTATTTTGCTAGCTCAAGTGTCTTCTCAGTCACCCATAAATAAGAAAATGGCTTGAGAATGCAATTGATCAAAAATGATGCATTGAGTTTTTCCCCACAAGGAGGCCATTGAATTCGGAGCTCTGTCAGGTTGTGAATTTCTCACTCATCCACAGAAAGCCTTTCTCCTTCAAAACTGCATTTCATAATGATATCTTTGTTTTCAGCAAATGATGCAATAATTCAGATAAATCTGCGGTCATTGAGGAAAAAATAGAAATGAATTGTTTGTGACACATAATGAATTTCTAGCCTACTCAGAGGGAAGAGGTAAACAGGTCTGACAGCTGGGTCCTGGGGTCTCCCGGATGAATAAGGATCTGTCTGGTGGGTGCTGTGCTGGGCAGATGAGAAATCTGAGTGCTTTCAACATGAAGGGAGGTGATGCTAGAGAGGAACATCTGGAATGCTGTTGTCCTTTGGCTTCAGCTGGGCTGGTGGTGGGACCTCTTGGGAGGTGGCTTTGGGGCTGAGCTGCTCCCCATGGCCCCATGGAGAAGGTGCTGGGCTGCAGAAGCTCTGCTGGGTGAGGACAGGGCTTCTGTCCTTCCTGAGCTTCTGGGGTGCTGGTACGGCTGGAAATAAGGCAGATGGTTTCTTGCACAAGCACATTCAAGGGAAGGAGACTTCCGTCCTTACAGTTTAGGGGAATTTCTATCTTCAAAGTGAATTTGATTCAAATTTTGTTGAAAAGCAGTTATGTTTGCTTAAGAAATGGTATTGGGTTATTGTTTCCCAGCATATTTTTGGTTTTGTTTTGTTGGTTTTTTTTAAGGAATGTAGGGAATGGGCTTGATATTGCCTGTGCCAGCCAACATGAGTTGGGTTCGTGTTGAATTGGCAGCTCTTGAAGGTGGCAGGCAACCATGGAATGCCCTGGTTTCTGTGCTTTTCTGCCAGCCAAATTTTGGCTAGATGGCCCTAAGAAAGCGCTTACAGGTATATTCCCTTCAGCAGTAAATTAGTTACGCATTGTTGCAAATGGGTTTCACCCAGAAAGGACAGATTTCCAGGCTGGTCTGTAATAGCTGCAGCCACAGCGGTGCCAAACCAGTGCGTGCCATCACCTTGTCTATTTTAACTGGTTTTTGCTGCCTGCTGTTGGAGTCTGCATTGTCTGAGGGTGCCAGAGGCCGGGAATTAGGAGCATCGAGCGAATTTTGACGAGATCAGGTATGCAGTTATAAGTAGATTATGAAATGTTGGCTGTAAAACTGAAGTCTAATAAATGGGTCGAACTTATTCCAGTTCAGGGAGCTAATGCAGCCGCGTTCCCGTTCAGAGAGCCCAGCATCAATGCCATTTAACCTACATGTTACTGGTGTTAGGACAGATGCACTGAAATTAATTTGATCTGTTTGACCTACATAGTTACACAGGGTGGAAATAATAAGAAATAAACAAGAAGATGAGACCACATTAGAGCAAATCCTATTTTTGTCCTATTTTTTTTTTTCTGCCTAGTGAATACTAATGTACAAATCAAAGGAATATACTTAAAAGTGTTTTAAATAACCATCCTTGTTAGAGGCTGCTGAGAAGGGAAAGGCTTGTCATTATGCAGTACAAAAAGATGGAGGTGATCTTTTCATGCAGGAGGGGAAAATAAGGAGCAAAAGACAACAGGAAACTCCTCCTTCCTGAAGAAAGGAGCCAACCCTTCGGGTGGCTCTTCCAGACCCGGAGCAGTTACAGACCTGCACAGCAGAAAAATACACCTCAAGCTGGCTTTTAGTTGGCACTGGAAGATGTGGTTACCGAACTCTAAGCTGTATTTTAAAACAGTGTGAAAGAGAAATAATTATCGAGGTAACAGGGGATGCTTAAAAACCTGAGATAATTTGCAGTGCAGTTGGGTCTGTATTTGCAACCACGGTGTTTATTATTTCTTTCCATGCGTGGTGGGGAGTTCGTGCTCCTTGAGGGAAAGGCAGGGAGCTGGGAAGGTCCCCTCCTGCTGCGGGGGGCTGGCAGGGTGGTCCGTGGGTCCTGCTGGGTGGCCCCAGGGGAGACGCTGGGGCAGGAGATGGATGCTCGGTGGCTCTTTGCTGGGTTTAGAGATGAATTTGGAAAATTCAGGGAAGCGAAGGCAAACTAAATCAGCAGCATACCATCCTGCCTACATACATGCACGTCTGCCTAGGGAAGAATGTGCTCTCGCCAGTCGAGGTGGGAAAGAAGGAATGTGTTTGGGAACAGAGCCAGCCTGGGTGATGCCTGGGCGTCTGGGATGTCCCCAGCCATGTGCCAGTGTGTGAACCAGGCTCTGCTCGCGTGAGGACACGTGAGAGATGAGGAGGAGGAACAGTCTCCCTGCTCTAGATGGGAGCAAAGAGAGGGAGAACGACCCAAAAGACTGAGGTTCATCCATCCCCACTGAAACAACAAAACCCATGAGGACTCAGCTGGCGTGGTTGGGTGTGTGTGGTTTTATTTTTTTTTTTTTTTTGTAAAATAAAAGCTGTAATCTTGAAGAAAGCAGGGAAACAATTGCTGGAAAAACACAGTCGCAGTGACCCTGAGGACATTGCTGTGGAACCGAGTTCTGGAGGGGTTAATGATGCTTTTTGAATGATGTGCTCTGGCTGGGATGCTGGGGTTTGAGAAACAAGCAGCTGAATAAAGGAATAAAGAGTTCTAATGAAAGGGATATACTAAGTAAAAGAAATAGATCAGCAATGTCATGACTTACAGAAAATGGTAGGACAAAAGCTTACACACAATTAAGCTAATGAGTCTGGGGTGGACCTCTAACAAGAAAGGCAGTGGTGAGAGGGTCTTGCCAAGTGCCATGGAGCACAGAAGCTCCTGCTCAGGAGATGTTATTCTGCAAAACCTCCCAGGCTTGGGTGCCTGTTGCACCTGATTCACTGATTTCTCTTGTTTCCATGGAGGGAAAAAAGTTTTAAAAAAATCTAATTTCAGTGTTCCCAGCTTCATTTACCTCTTGGCTTTCTTTGAGGTCTGGAGCCCTCAATATAAGAAAGACATGGACCTGATGGAGCGGGTCCAGAGGAGGGCCACAAAAATGCTCAGGGGGTTGGAGCACCTCTGCTCCGAGGACAGGCTGAGG
>JAOXJM010000003.1:15017300-15038378 GCA_026413425.1 Tringa solitaria
ACTGCAGGGGGGTCGGACTAGATGGCCTTTGAAGGTCCCTTCCGGCCCAGATGATTCTATGATGGTGAGACTTACTCAGCGTTATGGTTTCCATGCTGGGATGTGAGTATGAGCTCACCCCTAATCCTCAACCCCTTATAAAACTTCATTTTCTTGTCCCCTCCCCGTTTCTGTGCTCAGATATCCCTGTTTCTGTGTTCACTCCCTTACCTGGGTGTCCTCTCCAGCCCAGGTGCCCACACTGGCTTTCCAGATCTCACAGCCATACTTCTGCCACTTGTTTTTTCCCCTTTTTTCTCCACCCTTTCTCCCCATCAGTCCATTCCAATAAGGGAAGATTTCTAAAATGTTGTCTCTTAAGGATATCTGTTTATCCGGGACTAAATGCCTTCTAGAGTCTTCAGGCTCCATAAGAAGGCAGATTTTTTTGTACACAGAGAACCTCCACTGCAAGATTTTGCAAATCTCTCAGGTTTCAAAACTAACTGCACCAGTCTAAAATTACCCCATTAAATATCAATTATCATAAATCATCACAAGATGCTGTTCAGATTAAGTATGCTCCTACTGGGTCTTTCTGTCTGGAAAAATAACCAAGTGAAGAAATGTTAAAATGAAATGAGTTGGATATTCCATGGGGTTTTTTAGTGTTAACTTGGTGTCTTGGCTGAGTTTATGATGACTGTTTACAAGATGATTTTTTTTTTTGATGTAAACTTTATTGGATGAAGCGTTCTTACTTAAACTTAGACTGTTGTGTGTTCTCAGGCGTGTCTCCCCTTGGGGACGGGGGTGGCCCCTTCCAGCGGGGACGGGCTCAGACTAAGGGCACACGCAGGCTAAAAGGAATCAATTAATTCTGGCTCACATTATTAAAGCTTTGTGTGGAAGTCTCCTGCAGAACCGACTGCAGTTTGGTGTCATTTAATTCACACTGGAAGTGGATTCAGCCTACTTCAGCCTCGTTCTAAGTGTCTAGATGAAAGGCTGAATTGAGGTGATTTCATTTCTGAATGGACAGAATTAGTATTTGAGTTGTTGCCACGTGGGCGAGTCCTAGATGGTTTTACTGACTTCCAGATTGCAGCAGAATTGCTGATGTGTGTGTGTTTTTAAGATGTGCAAAACAGTGCTAATGTCTTAAAATGTGAAAGAAGCTCACATTAAGAGGTGATGGAGAACAAAGCAGGGAGACATTAATCTTTTTTTTTTTTTTACTGGTGACTGTTTCACCCATGTGTACTAGTAGAAACAATGATGAATACATGTACCGTTCTCCAACTAATTTCTGGGTCATTTCTCCAATTGCTTTTGAAAATGACTAAGCAGTATTTAATCTGGTTTTAGATACACAAATCAGGAATGATGCTTTCCCTGAAGCAAGGCTGGGCACAGATCCCGGGCTGCTGGACTTTTCAACTTGTGCTAAGGGCTGGAGCCCCAGTGCCGCAGCAGAAAGGTGCTGCTGGATGTTGGGATGCGCATCCCGGGGAGCAGCAGGATGCACAGCCACTGTACCGTCACGGATCGGCACCCTTTATATGCCTGTTATCTACCAGGGGGTCTTATTCATAGCCTTGAAAAACATATTGCCACCGTCCATTCTTTTACCATCAAATGTTGTCACTGGGGAGGTGAGATACCGCAGACAATTCCTCCTTTATCCTTTTTTTTAGGCTCTTTTACTGTGAAATGGGAAAAATGGTGACTCGCTTCCCCACCCCATCCCAGGTGCTTGGAAATCTGGTGATGAAAAGATGTACTTTGAGTCAGGGAAATTTTTAGTTTTTACTATTATTTGCATACACCTGTAGTGTAGAAGATGATGCTGGTAGAGCAAGTTCAAAGTCAGCAATTCAGTTCAAGCACAGCCAGTTTTCAACAGGAAGTGGTGTGAGATGTGATGCATTTTAATAACTAAGATGATGTTGGCACTTAGTGGCAAAGTACAGAGTTTGCACCCAAGTTGTATTGTTACCTGCTCGGAGAAGATGGAGCCGGTTGGTGTCTCGTTCCCCTGCCGGTCTGTTACCAGAGGGCCATGCCCAGGGGCTAGTGGGCTCCTGGGTGAGTGGTGCCTTCCCCGGTCACTTCCAGCACTCCCCTTTCTTCCTTTGCTTGTTGTTTGAATTCTGAGTGCCCCATCCAGATGCGATGCTCTGGAAGCGTTAGCAACATCTGCCGCTTTGGCAGCCTTCTCAGACAGTTGTGTCACTGCCTTCTGCACAGACCGGGGCTCACAATGGCCGATTTAATCTATTGGGTGCTGTTTTTCTTTCTGACTCATCTTTGAATAACCTTGTGCCAGCCTGAGTTGGTTGTAAACCCTCGTCCAGTCCATATAAACAAATCTGTGCTTGTGGGGGAACTGGGCATCTACCTAAGAGAGATGGATGCTGTGCACGCCCTGCCACACAGATTTTTGCCGTTCCTTGGTTACAGATGTACATCTGCAAAAGTCATTTCTAAGACAAATGTTACTCAGTGATTAAAAGCAACAACAAATATATATATATAAAATAAACCCACACAGTCTTTTTTATTGTTAATGCATTAATAATGCAGTGCCACACATTATTTGGAAGATGTGGTTGTAACGTTCAACAGACTTCAGTGACAGGCAATAGAGCTGTCTTGGCAGTGACAGGGATGTGGATTCAGACTTCAAACCCACCTGTGAAAAGAAGGGGGATGGACCTCCTTGGCTTGTGTTTTACTCTGCCTGACTGAGTATTATGGTCTTTATTTTGCATTAGTAGCTTGCTGTTGTTCTGCAGCAAAGAATGCCCCATCCCTGGAGGGGTTCAAGGGCAGGTTGGAGGGGGCTTGGAGCAACCTGGTCTGGAGGGAGTTGTCCCTGCCTGGGGCAGGGGATGGCACTGGATGATCTTTAAGGTCCTTTTCAACCCCAGACCATTCCATGATTGTATAGAGCTGCTGTGTTGGGCCTGGCTGAGGTGGTTTCCCCCCCAGTGCTGTGTTTTGTGCTGGTAACACCCCAGTGCTTTGGCTCCTGCTGAGAGGTGCTCCACAACATTGGGGCTGTGTCTCCACCATCTTCCCTCACCAGCAGGCTGGAGGTGGGAAAGGTCTTGGGAGGGGACCCAGCCAGGACAGTGGACCCAACCTGACCAAAGGGATATTCCATACCAGGTGGTGTCTGTTCAGCACTAAAAGCTGAGAGTGAGGAGGGGAGTGGATTCGTTATTACAACGTTTGCCTCCTGGAGCAACATAACATGCACTGAAACCCTGTTTCCTGGGAAGTGGCTGGATATCACCTGCTGGTGGGAAGTAGAGAATAAATCTTTTGTTTTCCTTTGCTTCTTATGCAGCCTTTGCTTTTCCTTTATGAACCTGCCTTCATCTTGACCCACAAGGTGGGTTTTTTTATTATTCCATCTTATTTCTTTCCCTGCCCCCCCCCCAATCCTGTTGAGGAGAGCAGTGATAGAACAGCTTGGTGGGCACCTGGTGTCTGGCCAGGGCCAACCCACCCCAGCTGCCTGTGGCAAATCTTTCTTAGCAAGAAAGAGGTCAGATGTTCCTCACTTTGGATCTACATCACAGCCCCCGATTCAAGCAGTCTTTAAACCAGGAAGGAAGGGGTAAATAGCTGATGAATTGAGTCTAGGGTTGTGTTTATACTTGACTGAAGCCTGTGTGTCCATATCAGGCTGAAGGGTCTGATGCAGATGCTACTGAAACCAGTAAATGTCAGGCTCCTCCGCTGGGCTTTGAGTCACGCTCTGCTCCTCTGTTGGGGAACAAAGGAGGGGCGGCAGGAGCCGATGGTCTTTGAATGGCAGAGTTGCACTTTTTCTGATAAACACCCATTCTCCTGGGTGACTCTTCAGCTCTGGTGTGCGCTGTGTGCAAATTATAACACCTTTTATTAACTACAGGTAACTGGGAAAGAAAACACGGCGGAAAATATTACAGGCAAACGAGCTGAATGAAAGGAGGACACATCTGCATGCGTTTCACTTCTCTGAGATCTTTAATGAGAGGCAGTTGTTCATAATGGCGTGAGCAAGTTTGAAGTGAGGAAGCTCCTTTCATCTCTGCCAAACATGTAGTGATTGTTTAATTCATTGATCAGTCCTTGCAGTACCTCTTATCTTCTGGAGGTGATAATTCAGGACGATAAAACGAATCCTTGATCCCAGGTGGGCACCGTTTCAGGCTCAGGTAGATCCAAACTAGAGCTGGGAGGTTTGTGAGCAGATCGCTCTTCTGCTTTAATGATCTTTGATGTGTGTTAGCATTTTTTCTGCTTTGCACATGAATTTAAATAACCTTAACAGCTCTCACTTTGGGGCTTCTGGAGATGGATGGAAATTGCCCGTTCTTGCTGTGGAGGGTAGGGGTGCAGGTGTTGGCAGGAGACTCCTGGTGCCATCACACCAGCCCCCTGGGGAACACCTGTCTGCTCACGGGAGGCAATATAGATGTAGCATTTCTCCTGCCGCTGTCCTGGGAAACAATTTTTGCTTGATTTTTTTCCAAGGCAGGACTTACCACTCAGCTTGTATTTGGATCATTTCACACTCAAGCACCCTTTCTTTTCAGAGAAGCCATAACTTTTATGAACTTCTTCTCTGGGTGATATAGAGCATCACAGCTAAGTTATCTTCTTTCCCGAATCACATGGGAAACCAGAGTTCAGCCAGTTTTGAGATGCATCCCTGTTTTTTTCCATATGCCGTGAGATTTATGTCAAAAGACTTACTTGGTGAAATCTGGTGCATTACAAGCTTTATGCTGCTCAACAGGTCAGCCTAGATAAGTGTAATATCTCCTGAAACTCTGTTTCTTCTCCCCTTAATCTTTGCAGTCCTGTATTTCACGAAGCCTGACATTTCTGTGTGGGTGAATCCATTTCTGGAAGTTAATACTCTTGTTTAATACGTAGGGGTGCGGATTTCTGATGTCTGATAGGATGTCACGGAAACACAACTTGGGTGCCTTTTGCATCGCATTTAAACTAACATATAGGAGCGCTTGGTTTCACAGCCACAGGAGATTAAGGACTGTCTCGATAATATCCTTTAATTCTTTCTTATGATCAAGCTCATGCTACTGATGTTATACAGATGCTGACTAATTTGCAATATTGTCTGAGGGAAAGATAAGTCGCAGAACATGATCTGTGAGCATTCATGAGTCTATATGCACTGATTTTATTTTTTGCTCCCTCTTTCACGTTTGTGTAGATGACTTAAAAAAAAAAATAAAATTAGGCCACGTATTTTGCCTGCTGTAAATGTAAATATAAATCCTCATCAGCAATTGTGTAATCCAGCAATGATCTCTCTTAAATTGAAACAAATAATAAATTTTGTGAATAGAGCTGAGGATTGATGGTGTCATCCTTGCAGGCAGTTTATATGTAAAGAGTTTTCTATTGACTATGCAAATCAACGTTGAAATAACACCAGAAGGGAGCAAAAGATAAAAGAGCCATTAAACCCACACGTGAATACTTGCAAATCAGCCTGCAAGCGACCACCTCCCGCTCTCCAGCCTCCCTGGTCCCAGGGATGGCTGTGACTTGGAGCAACCTGCTCTGGTGGGAGGTGTCCCTGCCCAGGGCAGGGGGTTGGAACTCAATGATCTTTAAGGTCCCTCCCAACCTGAACCATTCTATGACTTATGGAGGGCTGAGCATTGGGCCATGCATTCCCCTTTGCTTGGGCAGTTGGCAAGAACTGGGGAGGTTCCAGAGACAGCTCTGTTAGGATGTTATATGGGTCAGTTATGTCTTTATTGTGCTGCTTATTTATACAAAATGTCCTGAAAGCCCTTCTCAACTGGTAGAAACAAACAGAGAATAAAGGAGGCAGTTTCTTTGTACAGCTGCTGCTCCAGTCTATCAGTTGCTAAACAGTCCCTTTCCTGCCGCCTTGGCGATGGCAAATAGGGGCTGTTTTCTCCTATCTCCAGCACAGGCAGGTCGCAGGCGCCGGCCATACCCCGATGCCTTTGTGCTCAGGGAAACACATCAGGTTTCGTAATTTAACCCCCATCTCCCCTACGACTTGGTGTTTCAGAGAGGAGACCCGAGTTCCAGGGTGTTTTTCTGGTAGAAGAATTTAATCATGCCTCTGTGCTTCCAAGAGTAATTGGTGCCGGCCGTGGCTTGGAGAAGATCTCCAGTTGGCTTGGGATGCGACCTCCTCCCGTTGCATCTATTAACATGTCTCAGCTTAATATAAATCGCTCTGTTTTGTGTAAAATCTTGCTTATGGTTGAAAAACAAATGGTATAGCATAAAATGTACATGTGGGTTGGTCCCCTGGTAATCGTTCAAGTATAAATTAATCTGAAAAATAATGAAAAATACTTGAGAAAAAAAACAAATCACCAAACCCAAAACATCTACATCCCAAAGCACATTTTAATGAGTCTTTCTCAAGCACAAACAACAGAAATAAAACTCCACCCTCTGCTCTTTTTACAAGAAAAGCAACATCAAAGAAGAGGAGAAATTGTCAACGTAATTACAGAAAGCAGTGACATTACAGAAAGCGGTGACATTCTTCTCCTAGAGGAGTTTTATGAGTTTTGCATTGTTGAGTGCGGTCCCCATTGAGGTTCATGTGTGCGTGTGTCTGTGTGTGTTCCAGCCACTCCTTGGATTGGTTCATGTGTCCATGAGAGGAGTTTAGGAGGAGAAATGGTGTTTCTTGAGGCACTGATTAGTCCTTTCCTTACTTGAAGGACCCCGCTGTACCTGACCTGGAACTCCTGCCAGGCTGGAGTCCTCCATGACCAACAAATGGAGAGGAGCTCTTATTTGGGGCAGGAATGGAGCGTGCTATCAATGAAATCAAAGAGAACATTGCAAACTGCAGAGCTCCTGAGTATAGAAGTATGGATTACTGTGAGTTTCAATGTTAAGTTTTTTTTGTTTTTTTTTTTTTTGTTTTTTTTTTTTTTTAAATTAACCCATCAGCACGGGTGTCAGCCACAAGAGCAGTCGCTCACCCTGTGGTGGTTTTAGGCTGTTTTCAGAGGTGTATGGTAAGGCAGACCTCTCATTTCTTCATCTCTCCTATGGGAGGGTCTCAGGCTGGTTTGGGTGAGCATCAAACCAGTGAGGCTCCAGCAAAGGAAGATATTTTTATGCTGAGGGTGGTGAGACCCAGGCTGCACAGAGAGGTGGTAGATACCTCATCCCTAGAGGGGTTCAAGGCCAGGCTGGAGGGGACTTGGAGCAACCTGGTCTGGTGGGAGGTGTCCCTGCCCAGGGCAGGGGGATGGACTAGGTGGCCTTGAGAGGTCCCTTCCAACCCAAATCATCCTGTGATTCCATGCAATGGGGCCGTGGGGGACGCAATCAGGGTACTGCTCCTGGTCCCGAAAGCCTTTGGCAGGTTGGTTCATCCTGAAGTGCCCCCACTACAGGTATGAAATTCACCCAAGATGCTGTGAAAAACCTCCGGTGAACCGGATAAATTGTACCGTGGAACTGAACCCAAAACACCCCCCGGGCCTGACTCTGCCACCCGTCAGACGCCCGGGTTTATTGTGGAAGTAATCCTCCTGCAGTCGGCAGGATTATTTGTGGAGTTAGCTGCTGTTCAGGGTAAATAAGTTATGAAATCTGGCCTGATGTTATCAAAGAGGATATTTCAAAGTCGTATTTATAGATTCAGAAGTATTATCTGAATAGACGTGTGGGTCTGCATCCCACTCGCGCCGCGAGCCTTTGCCACCGCGGCGATAAACACAAGGCAGAGAAAGTACCGAGCAGAAAATGTGCAGGTAAATGAAGATTCATTAATAGAAGTGTGATTTTTCAATAGGCCTTTTTTTGTGCGTTGGAAATGTGCTGCTAATGCTGTGATTGAAATGTCCCCTGGTGTGTGGGGGGGGAAGTGGACTTTAATGGGACCAAAATTATATGGTGAGACCTCTGTTTCCCGGTGCCCAGCAGCGGGATCTCACTTATTTCGGTGCCGCCTGCGCTCCCTCTTGCTCTCGCAGAGAGCTCTTCACCGAAGCACAAGGGCCAACAAGGGGGTAGGTCGCTCTACCCAGAGCAAGTAAATCAGATGTTAGGTCTTTGTTTCTTAGATGTTTTCACCAGAAGAAGCATAATTAATCACTCCCAGCAGAGGGACTGAAAGGCAGTTTTCCAGGCTGGATGACTGAAACGGTTGTGGTGGGCCATACCTCCTCAAGTGAAATATTTAAAACCCCGGCAACTTTAAGTGAGAATGTCACACCAAATGCGGTAATATTTCTGCCTTTCGTCCCACTTCTGCCTGCAAAATATAGATGTTTGTACGTCCTCATCCATCCGCTGACAGCTCCTTGCTTATGGAAATGGTGATGGTTTGACATCTCACCACTTAAATGTCCTTAGCGGCTGGGCTGGAAACCTCTGGCGTTTTTCATCACTCTCCCTTCATCTTCTTCACTCTTTTTCTCAGATGAAACTGATATTGAATCTCACTGGAGTGTATAAAAGTGTCCCAAAATGGACATCACATGAGATGGGATACGTGCTAATGCTTGGTAAATACGATGTGTATTTGGGGAAGTAAGAAAAGAGAGTGGAGCTGCAAAGAGGAGTAGCTGCAATCCCAGGGTAACTGGGGTGGGAAGGTCAGGAGGTCTCTGGTCCAGCCTCTGCTCCCAGTTGGGCTCTGAGATTGCTCAGGCATTTATCCAGCCAGTCCCTGAAAACCTCTGAGGATGGAGCCTGCACAGAGCTCTGAGCAGCCGGTTCCAGGGCTTGGCTGTCCTCCTGGAGCAAAAGGGTTCCTTAACGGCTCTATGTAGGCTCTGTCTAGCTTTATACATGTATATATGCATATCCAGTGTTTCTATGGCATAATCTGATATAAAGCTTTTCCCTTCAAGACTGTGAGAGCTGATGGAAGAGTTATTTTTAGATTTAGGTGGCACTTGCATCAAGCCTAGAGGCATGAGGCAGCTCCTTTGCTACGCACGACTGTATGCCAACGTGCAGAGGACAAACAGGGTTGCAGGGCCACTAGACCACCCCGAGATAGCGGGAAGAAAAAGGGTTGGCAATTAAAATACTTACTGGCAAAGGGCTAAAGTATAGAGGAAAACTGAATGGCTGGGGGAAAAATAAAAGTTAATGGAAAGTAATTTGGCAACTTAATCTGGAGGTTGGCAGGAATCCAAGTGGATAATAATTTGATTTCAGCTGCTTTTGTGTACTTAGTCATTCAGATACCCTGCAGAAAGTCACACCGAGCTCAGCTGGCTTAAGATAAAGCTGGTGGCTCGTGTCTCGAGCCGGTCGGGCCGGAGTGTGGGAAGGGCCACCGCTTCAGGCAGTTCATCAAGGGGGACAGACTAAGGTTTGATGAGATTTGCACTGATGTATTGATAGAAAAATCTTGCTTTGCAGGGACGTTTGATTTCCTATCATCATCTTGTTGTAATAACTTTCAGCTTTGGCAGTCTAAGTATGTATCTCCTCCCCCTCATGGCTGTATTTCCAGCACAATTCGTTAGAGCTGCTGTGACAGATAGACAGGCATCCTGTCTCTCCCTGTGAGTGGGACCCCCATTAGGATAATGAGAAAAGCCTGACCTAGCACTCAACGTTTCTATACACAACACAAACTTAATGAAACTACCAGCTATTTTTGTGCCTTCTGAATATGCTAAGTTCTCTCCCAGTGCAATTCAATTGCTGGAGTGCGATTGTTTTGCCCCTTCTTCAAGTTTGTGTCGGCATCCTTGCCCAAAAGCTTGCTGCTTTTGCCATCAGGGTCCCTTTAAATGTTAGGGAGGTTTCCTGATCCCAGGTGTGCTGGGGATGTGCTGCTCAGCTGAACCTCGCCGGGGTGTTTATCCATTGTGTGTGCTTTGAGGTGTTATTCGTACCTATTGAAAAACACCAGAGTGGGACACAGGTAGTGAAGAAAAAGACCATTATAATACAGAAGTTGTGTCTTTAAAAGTATTTTTCAAGTACTAATGCACTTAAGGTTCTTCCTGTGTAATTTCAAGAGTTTCTTTACCGTGTGTGGGCAGTTTATGGCTGGATTTATTTTCATTATGTAGTTGTTCATTCTAATGAGGTTTGTAGACATGGGCCCTGAAGAATTCAGTTAAAAAAAAAAAAATATGGAGGCCACTGTTCAGCTTCTAAAACAGGATTTGAGTCATCTAAGGGGTGCTTGGGAAATGGGCAAACACCTAATTATGTATTTGCATGGCTCTGCTCCTCCTGAGGCAGCTGAACTCTAACTTAATAGCCGTTCTCAGTGTCCATTGCAGTAGCCAACTAAGGCAAGACTCTGGACATATGGCTAAGAAAGTCTTTGGTACTCTGAATTGTTTATTAAATATTTTATGTACTCCTCTGTCCAATCTAATGTCATTAGAAAGATAAAGAGGGAGGGAGTTTCAAGAAATAGTCTCCCCCATCTCCTAACGCACCTCTTCATGCTTTATGTGCCCCTCTCACATTTCCCATTTCCTTGGCATCAAATTGCCCATCGAAATGGAGAGTGATACTCGGAAGTGAGGGAAATGTTGAGGCTGTTGGTAGCTGAAAATAAAGCGTCAGGAGTGAAATATTAACCCCATTGTAATGTATTATCTAATTAGTGTAACTTGTTGCAAACTTTAAATGTACTGCTCTCAAACAAGCCCCGGATCAGTGCTTATCTCAACAGTAAACTTATTTAATATGAATATACCAGGGACTCTCTTAAAGTCTGTGTGTGACTCACCCATCTATTTGGGATACTGCGCATAAATCTCTGCATTTCGTAGTTGTAAGTGTGCTTTGTCAGCCACGCTGTCGGATCTGAAGATTGGAAAACGCTTTTATGCAAGTACTTAATTTTCAAGGGGAAAGAGTATGCAGATTTTGGCAACTAATTACTCCGGTTGGTTTAAATTAATAACAGGAAGATCTGCCGTTATGACGGTAGCAGTGGAAATGAATGACTTGCGTGGCTTCCAAAGGAGAACACTTTTCCCATTGAGCCCGGGGTTAACGACCGTGCAGCTCAGAAAAGTGCAGTTATTTTATTCTCTAGGATTCTGCCTTCTGAAGCAAGGAGAAGAGGGAGCGTGCCATTGCCTTTCTCGTGAGCCTAAAGATTAAACCTTTCTTTAAGACCTGAGGCAGCTCTTCCCGAATGCAGGGCAGTGAAAAAGCTCCCTGTAAGTAGCTTAGTATTTAATACTAGATGGGAAGATGTTAACAGTCCCCAGTGATCAAAGCTGCTGCCAGTCTTTCGGGGCTGTATTTACCAATCTCCCCTCGCACCAGTCACAGAGTTTCCCATTTATGTTATATTTCTGTGGAATGGCGAAAAGCAGGGTACACACTTTAAATATCAGGTTTTAATTAATGCCCCCATGCCCATCATGTGAACTTAAAATTTTGTACAGATAGTTTTTCTCGTCCTGAGAAGCGAATGCTCCAAGCAGGAGAGTTTTTTCCTGGCATTTAATGCAGTTACAAGAGCATACGGTGGTGACCATAAAGTTCCAAACCCAGAAATGAAAAGGAAAGCTCCCAACGCTCGGCTGACTTTTAGCCAATGCACATAATCCAACAATTACTGTAAACCTCTTTAATCCATTTCTTGAGGAAATATGGGAAAGTTTAACTGGCTGTAAGCACCTGATTTCTCCAAACAATATGAAATGTGAGCTGAAAAAAAAACCCCAAATGTGCTGAGGGGCTGAAAATGTGCACCCAGCCCAGAGAACTTCTCTTGTGCTCGACACGAAGATCCATCCTTTATTTTGCATTTGTAGGGACATTTCTATAAACTTGTGTTGCAGGGCTCCATAATTCGCGATCCTTCAGAAGCTCATTCAGTTAATGAGAAGAGAGTGTGGAGGGAACCCAGCTACTCTTTGGTAAATTCAATGTGAGCTGTTCCCCCTCTGCTTCGTCCTTCAGGCTTCAGGAAATACTCTGCAGGAGGTTTTGCTCTGTAATCTTACCAGGATTTAGGAGAGACCGGCCTTGGGGATCTTGATACCTTCACAGTGCAAGAAAATAATTATTTTCAAGCATAATCATTCAGATTTAAACTGTTTCCTTCTCTTTTGCAGTTATCACCCAGTTGGAGTAGAACATTTCCAAGGTTAACTGTAGTGAAAAAGAAATAAATGTAATTATTATCTATATTCTTGCAGTGTGTGAAAACTTGTTTATTTTTGCATCTTTTATCTATAAAGCCTGTAATATATTTTATTAAGAAAACGTCACTGATGTATTTCGATGATTGAGTTTTAGTTAAAATATTTCAATTTTGGTCCAGTTTGTTTCTGGGCAATGAGGTCCATCAGCAGCCTCGTCTTCTTCTCGCTGAATTCCATCTTGGCATCAGTGTGGTCAAATACCTGCGTATACTACAGGTTGGGCAGGAGGCTTTTCACTGCCTCAGTATTTATTTTGAGCTCTTTCTGTGGTGTGGAGGCAGGTGAGGCTGTGAGAGAAGGGGAAGATGAGTTGATCTGGTCGCTGACATTTGTCAGTCCCAATATTGTAAAGCTTCACACAACCACATATGTTGCAGGTCTGTAACCTGCCAGCCCGAGACAGAAAACCCAAAGGCAAGTGCTAAACCTGTCTGTCATGCACCGTATAGTGGTGTAGATCCTAACTTCTTGCAAAAGATATCATTATTCTGTGGTGATTAGCAAAAAAAGACACACTGTGGAAATGTTTTACTGTTGTATCAAGAAAACTGTGAAGTCTAATGTAAATTATCTATGTGAGATCAGTGGGGGGAAAAAGGGATAGTTAAATTATCTTTTTTTGACAGAAATTCATCAAAGCCCATTTTATTGGGCTTCTCTCTTTGAAGATTTTCCCTTCTTAACCAACTAATTTCCATCCCGTGTTTTCAGTGCTGTAGAAAAATCTCAGATTCTTCTTATGTCTGTAGGCAATCGAAAGCAAGAAACTTATAGGAGCACTTTAGAGAGCAGAAAAATAAGGACCGAGGGTCTTCAAGCAGTCCTTGGGCCAGTGCATGGGACATTGGGTCACAGGGCGGGTGTCCTCCCTGTATAAGACACCTTATTTTAGGTACAGTTAATAGAGAATTTGGATTAAATGCCCTTCTCGCTTCTCAGGTTGTGCTAATTCTGAACTTTGTGTCTTTTTTTTTTTTTAAAAGAGAAGTTGGATTAAACAAAGCATGAAATAAAAGTAGGAACGTACAATTTAGAACTTTCAGAATTTATTTAGTGTAGGTTTTAGAGCTTATTGAGTAAGTTCAAGGACATTGAAAAGTTTTGGACTGAGACATGGTTTAGGTCAAGAGTTTTAAATGAGCAAAGGTAAATCCTTTTCCCTGTCTTCACCCATGACTGGTGAGCAACAAGTGCTACCTCCATGGGCAAATAAATACAGACATGTTGTGGATCTTCTCTCACTGTTGGTCTTTGAGTTGGCAGGTTCCACGGTTGTGACTCCTGTGTTTTGGTTTTTGTTTTTTTTTTTTTTGTTTTTTTTTTTACATCTACAGCATCTTGTTTGTTCAGATTTCAGTACGTTGGGATTAGGGACTTCAGCAGCCTGTACTGAGCATAGAGTACATCTATTTTATCAGTTCATCCCTCATAACCAATCCTTATCAGCTGGGTTTCCGTAAGGTGCAGCTGTTGATCAGTCAAGTCATTAATAACTTAGTGACTCTTTTAATTGATATTTTGCCTGATTAGTTGGTTTTGTGTTCTGTACCACATGGGAAGCCACTTAAGATGTTTTTGAGGGGGAACCATTAGCTAAAATTGTATGAGAGTTATTGTTAGGGATCACATCATTCATTTAGGTTGTCATTTGGATATATGCACCCTTAAAATTTTGCAGACAGCAATAGAAATACACTCTCTGATGTGCCCAAAAATTAAAGTTTTGCCAGTCTTTTGCATGGGTGTTTGCGGTGGTGGTCCTGCAGCCAAAGAGCTGGTGGGACTCTCCCCTGGCAGGAGGCAGCAGTAGCTCGAGCCAGTTCAGCACAAGTGTCCTTAGGTCAGGTAGATGCTCACAACAACTTATGTGAGGGGCAAAAAAAAAAAAGCTAAAAGCTCTCTGGCCAAATATTTTTGTGACTATTTTTTTTTTACAGATGGAGAAAAAAAAATTGAATACTTTAAAATCAGGGAAAAGTTAGGTGAAGCAGAAAACAAAGCAAAAGATACAGCTCTTGTCAGAAAAAGTTTGTAAGTAAGGATGTTTCTGATCCAGAAATGAAAAAGAATAAGAATCCATTCTTCTTTCTAACTGAGAAGCTGCATGAGAGTCGATGAACATCAAAAATCATTGTATTCTTCCTGGCTGTTCTGGTTCTTGAAATGCTCACTGATGAATTGGAGATTATTTTTGGGCCATCCTGAATTTCTTGCACTGCAGACATCCGTTCGGATGATAAACCGCCATGGAATTTTTTTCCCAGTTGTTGAGCGCTTGAGGCAACAGTTGTAGATTCACCCAGAACATCATTCTTTGCAATCTGGAAGTCCAGAAAGTTGCACAAACAGACAGCCTGTGCGTAAGGGGTTGAAGGGTCACTTCCCACTTGCGTTTTGTGGATCAGATTTTCATTCTGCCGAGTGTCAAATATCTTCCATGTGTGTGCAGGGTTCCTGCGTTTCACAAGCCTGGCTGGATGCTCCACGCCCTAAAACTCCTGGATTTAAGAAAAGTCATTCTGTGTATTTGAAATTAACAAAGTATAACCCAAATAACGATATATTTTAATATGCTAGAGGCAGATGACTGTCTCTGTTAACAGCTGACGATGTGTGTTTCGGGTCAAATCCATAACATTTACATACTCTGTGGAAGAAAAGGGCTTCTCTGAAGTGATGCAGCTCCCGTTATTTTTGTCGTATCTGTTAAGCCAAGCTGCTCCGGCTTCGGAGGGAGTATTTAAATGCCAACAGTTGTAGGTTTAGTGTCTTCACATTTCAATCAATAGCAAACCAATATAGCAAGAAAGTATTTTAGACTCCAAATTTTTGCCGTTATCTTTCTGGTGATCACAGGAGTCAGCCAAGGCTCCTTGGCTGCTCGCTGAAGAGCAGATGTATTTACTGGGGTGTCTCCTGCTAAATCTCAGCTCAAAGGAATTAAAGTTATCTTCTGCAGAACTTCCCCTCTGAATCATGTATTTTTATATCTGCGTAAGGTGAGTGTTGTAAATTGTTCTCTCTTGGACTTCAGAATGAAGATAGCTACATTTTTTTAATTGGGGGAAGTGATCTTAACGTGTGAATTTCCTTATATCTTGCATTGAAGTTACTTAGTGTTGGCAAAGCACTTTGAGATCCCTCTGCTGAAGAGATTATTAGATCTCAAATGCATTATTGCTCACTTTTGTAAATGAGAGAAATGTAAAGTGCTACTTTGGCAGAAAGAGCATTCTGAAATATTAGATTTATTGAAAGTTCTTGTATTTCTTACTAGTAAGTCAATTCTAGCAATGAAGTTGGGAGGCAAAATTTCTGTTTGCATTATCGTCACCGCAGGCTGAGTGCTAAATAGATCTGCATTGCCTGGAAAAGCAATCTCCTGGTGGCTAAGTGGACTGTAGGTCCTGTGCTGCCCAGGGTTGGAAGCAGATCTCTTAACTTAAGAATGGTTTTGTGGTTGTTGAAGATACAAATCAAATTGATCCAAACACGGGCATTTATAATGCATCCGCTCTGTTCACTTCCCAGACAATGGGGAGTTTAACGGGTTGATGGAGCTGCTGCAGGATGGGAGAGTTTCACCTGAGGATCAATGCTCCAGCAAAAGGGACTCAGTCTCTCCTTTTGTTCCTCCTCCTTTTTCTGTCTTTTGCCTCCTTATTCTGTCTCGAAACAGCCTCATTAAATAAATCTTATTCTTCAAATGGAGAATTACTGTCTCTGTTCATAGTGGGCAGCCATTGACTACTGGTTGGCTCTTGTCAGCTGATTTCTGATCCTGGGAACATTTTGACCATATGGAGCAATTTCCAAATTGTTTTTCAGCTGTAACGCTGTCAGGTGGCCTTTCCAGGAAGGATTTTAGCGTGTTAAAAACTTTATAATTATTTCCGTAGTGTGCTGAGAGTCTAAAAGTCATGTTATCAAACACACAAAACACTACTATATTCTGTTCATAGAATTTCAGATTAAATGTAACTTAGACCATCCTGTTTTGAAAGATAATTTTGAAAATAACTTCATTGATTTAGAGTTATGTTACAGAAAAGTGTCTTCTCTCTTTCCAGAGTGACTTATTTACACTATACCCTAATTGACTCCAACGTTGTATACTCTGGGATATCTCTTATTTCTACATGAAATCAAAGACTAGAGAATAAAGAGTGGCGGAGAGAGTGTTGCTCAGCATTTTTTCCCTAGAAGTTGGCTAGGAGCTATTAAAATATTAGGGCACGTTACTAATTTAGTTATTGTCAATTATCTGAAAATCGAGGAGGGCTGGCTGATTTCCTAAGTAACAGAAAGGTCTAAGGGTTGGGTTGACTCTTCCCCTCGCTGTCAGGCAATCATGTGTCCTCTGCAGGCAGAGGTTGTGTGGGAGAAGGAAGGCTGCAGGACAGGAGCATTGATTCTCCAGGAGAGCTGACAGTAGCTGTTGTGTAAGATGTCCTGATCTCCTGCATGTCACAAGTCTGCGTGTCACTTCCATTTATTTTCAGTGCTTGTTGTCTCCCCGCGGTGAATTAATATGCAGAGTGCTTCAGGTTTCATGAAACGTTTCTCCCCACTCCTTTGAACTCTTTAATGGAGGTGTTTGCCAAGTCAGCTATACGTTGTACTCGGCGTTTGAAATCTCTCGCGTTGGCTCCTTTCAAAGTGTCAGTACGTGCAGGCTTGCGAGCAAGCGTTCGGGGGAAGAGAGATAATCTGGATCAGTGGCTGCGTTTTGGGCAGGATTACTGACAAATGGACGTGCTCTCTGCTGCTTCTACCTACGTCAAGGTGTTGAAGGGCCACCCAGCTCCTGCCCGGGGCGGGCTGCGCTGGAGGGCTCTGCTGGAGACAATCTACTGCTGTCTTGCTGATGTGCAGCCGGTGTTTCTGTCTCCAATCACTTCCTGGGGTCTTTCACCAAATATTTTCTCCTAAAAGTGTGGTACGGCTGCTGCGATTTGTTTGAGGCAGGCCTGGCCCTTGGCAGCCCATGGGCTGGGGAGGAGAGGTGATGGAGGCCAGCCTGGTGACCCGGCGTGATGATCTCGCACCAGTGAGCCCCCAGTCTGCTGAGGCTCCAAACTGTTAGAAAACCTAATGTGAAACTGGAAGAATCGCTCTCCAAACCACATTGTTAAGAGGAGGAGGAGGAGGGAAGATTATACTCTGGGATGTGCATTAAAACCTGCTTCTGCTAAAGCTGTTGGTGGCTTTCAGGTCAGGTATTCTAAAGCTCCAGTTGGGTTCACGTCCTATATTTTTCATATATATGCTTTGTATTTTGTCTCAAAATAAACTTGTTATCCCCATGGACTATGTACTATTCCAGACATTAATGAGCTTATTCCTCAAGGTGTCCAAAATCTGCTATTGTAGACTAAGAGGGAGCCTGGGCTGGGTACCCGAGTGCCAGGCTGTACGAATGACCAGAAAACAGTGTGTTCCATGTTTATTCAGGTGCAGACTTCATTTCGTAAGCTATTTGTGGGCTTTTTTCTCTCATCATTTCTCCATTCCCAGTCTTTGCACTCAGCCTTGGGTTAAGAAGCCCGCAACCAGAAGGTGGGTTGGGCAAGGCCAAGTGTCTAAATGCATGTCAGGAGATGTGGCTTATGCAAACCTCCTTTAGCAGTTCATCCTTCCATGTGTCTCAGGCTGTGATGTAAAAAAAAAAAAAATAAAAAAATCTTACTGTAGGGCTGGCTGTGTGAGCAAAGAAACAGGAACAGACAAGGGTGGAGGAGGACCTGCCGGGCTAGTTCTTAGCCTTCAGGACTTTAATGTGCACCCTTGAAGACCGTGGGATTTTTACTTGTTTATCAGCTTCAGTGAGAATCGACCAGGCTTCCACAGGAATTTGATTTAGTGATGTCATTTTCTAAGGCTGGTGGGGACCTTCCACTCTGAAACACGTATTGCTCTGGCCATCAGGACTTGTAGCAGCTCCCTTTACTAAAATTATGCTGAAAGAATAAAATGAAATTTATTGCATTTTTAATTGGGATTTCACTGCCCTTGCCCATCTGATAATGAAATAGTCTTCAGCACAAGGGGAAAAAAAAAGGATACCCTTGCAGAACCCAGTTATTGCTGATGGTAATTATAGGCTGTATATTCAGCTAATAGGAGTTTGAACTGTGTTTCCAAGTGCATAGCTTGATAAAATCGTTTTGTATACTTGAGGAAAAAATCCTGAGTTGATTTCTGTGCCTCAAGGGCTCCCACAGTTCTGCAGATCTGACTAGAAACTCATCACTGTCAGTGCCCAGAGTTGTTGGAACCTGTCACTGTCCCCCATGGACACGGCAGGGTGATGGTCTGGGGTCTGGAAGGAACGGCTGCGGCCGGGTGGGAGGTGGAGAAGGTCTTTGCTTGGGTCCTGTGGGTTTTGTAGCAGATGCAACCACAGGAATCTGCTGAAGACAACTGATGTAACATGAACTTTAAGCACGGTCAGCTATTGCTTATAAAGAACTTAGTACCAGTGGTTTGAATATTCAAGCAACATCTGGAATAAAAATGTTAGTGAAATTAATGTGAATTATAAATCCCTTTGTATGCCAGTTTCAACTTGTCTTTTTTGTTTGAAATGACCTGATTTTTCCAGAAAGCCTCTTTTTTGCTCTGCATACGTACAAAAATTTAACCTGGTGCGTTTGGAGAGACCGGATTTTCCCAGCGGTGTCTGGGTGATGCCCTATTTATTTCCCCGTCTCAGCAGTGCACATCTTGTTGACAAAAAGGATATGGTGAGGGGAAACTATAGGGACTGCCTGGGATCTATTAAATCATGTAATTCATCTCTTCTTCGGGAAGATGAAGGTGCAGCTTGTTCTCGCTGTCCTGTGCACAAAGGGGGAAGGGAAAAGCAGGGAGCCTGATGAAAGCAACTGGATTTTGGTGCTGCTTCTCTCAGTTCAAATCCACGTCCTCTCCTTTCTTCTCCCTCAGGAAGGACCATCTTTCACTTGAGCTTGGTGTTGGTCCAGATTTGGTCTCCCTGTATCTGTTTGTTAAAATCTCATTGTTGAATGAGCACTCGATGTCACGTTGTCCTTCTCAGATGGATGAGAAGCTTTTCTGCTATTGATACTCCAACACAATAGACCGTGCTCTGCAGGGAGAAGAAAAAAATAGTCCCCTAGGAACTTTTTACTTATTAAAAAACAATTGCAGGCATAGAGAACCACTGGAAAACAGTAATCGTTCATTGCTCTGACAGAGCTCCCCATGTCTGGGAGCTGCAGTACATCTTTACACTGGAGGCATTGTCATCTGCAAGAATAATGTAGTTTTTCTAACCCCCAGAAAAGAAACAATTACTGCAGAATAAATTTCATACACACACTTAAGCAGGCAAGAAGGCCTTCCTTGGCAAAACAAGCATAGCTAAAAATGTTGTTTCCATAGAAGCAGAAATTTAGATGCCTTCTAAAGGCTGGGCAGAAGCCTGCACGGGGGCCGTGGGGACATTCGTGTGTGTCCGTAGGCGGAGGGGATCTGTGGGGATGGGGTTCATGGGGCCACCCCAAAACTGGTGCCACCCCAAAACTGGTGCCTCCTGCATCTGAAGATCTGCTCTGGCTTGATCTCTGGGCTTAAAATCTTTTCCAGCCTCTTCTTTCCCCTTTAATTTCAAGGAGCCGGGGCTTGTTTTCCAGCCTGGTGATGAGTTTGCAGATTATTCCTTAAATGAGGTGGATTTTGAGGGCGGCGCGGGGCAGGCACGGGCTAAATGTGCGTTGCTGCCAAGGACCTGCTGCCGCTGCACTCGCAGCCTGAACTTCTCTTTTGAGAAAGAGATGCTCTGATATGGCCTTAGTCCTTCTCCAGAAGTGACCTGGGGCTGAGGGAGAGATAAATTGCTGTGACTGTGCAGGCATCTGGCCATCACAAAGGCCAACCTCCCCCTCCCAATCTGTCGCCTTGGGTTTTAGCACTGATTTGTGTTCAAACACAGAGATTACTTAAAAAAAACGTAAGCACAGACAAGGACAGGGGTTTTTCCTTCTATTGGAGGATTTTTCTGTGAGGTTTCTTCAATGAGGTCCCAGGGCCTGAAGAAGATTAAATCGTGCGGGAAGGTGGAGATGGTAACACTTGCATTCTTCCTCTACAATTAACTTTAAAAACTCTCTCCTTTTTTTTTTTTTTTCCTTTTCCCCACAATAAATTTTCTGTGTATTATTAACGAACGTAAGGCGAAAACATACTTGAAACAATAGCAGGAATGATTTCCAGCCCTGAATTAAATTAAATGTATGAAAGCTGCCTTATTTTGGGATATAATTCAGTGGTAATTATATCATAGAGGCGAAGTGCCAATCGCTTCCCCCTCATCTCCTTTCCCAGCGCCGGTGGAGACCTAATGCACTTCAGGGATTATGCAATAAAAGTTTTCTGAATGTGACCACGGGAATTCCAACGGAGCAGCACAATCCCTCCCGCGCTGTTCCGGCCAACTTAAGTTGTTACCTTGAAAGGATCCTCAAATTCCATTTCTTAAATAATTGTTTAAAACCAGTGGCTGCTGTTTACCCAGATACCAGCTCATTTTCTTTGCTCAAATTGCATTGCAAAGTCATTACTTGGTGTCACGCTGTTGGCAGTAATGGAAGGACCTGTCTCCCTCGCAGGTGCCGCGCACACCGAGAGCCAGAGCGTCCTCTGGTCAGCTCAGGAGAGGGCAGAATTTCAGCTAATTTTATTTAATTACCTGGAGTGCAGGTCCAAGGCCGGTCGGACACTTGCAGGGAGCAGGGTTACAATGTCAGGTGTCCTCAGAGGTACACCTTCATGTGCAGTGCTCAAAAGCAACAATAAAGCCTGCAGGAGAGAAGTGTCCTACGTCCAATGGCATCTAAACCCACACTTTATTTACTTTACATGCTTCTAGGGAGCTGAATTTGTCTTCTTT